>OX451736.1:206350629-206950629 GCA_948472305.1 Vicia faba
AATCCAGAAGACACTTTAGAAGGCCCCGCTGTTCCCCCTTTCTGCACCATCAGACCAGAACTATCATTTGATGTGAGCTTACTCTCTTCTTTACCAAAACTAGGTCTGGCAGAATCAACCAAATGAGCAAACTTAGGTGACAATGGGATGGTTGCACCAATGCCAATTACCATTTGATGTGTTGCCAGAGATGTCAAAAATGTGGTCAGTTAGAAATATGTCCCTCGGATCGCTCATTCTCATTTGAGATGATACTCTCACAAACAGATGAATCATCAGACGATTCATTAACACCAGTGGAAGCAGAGAATCCAGAAAAAGAGTGGCATGATAATTCAGAATTAGAGTCTACAATGTTCTCCTCTACAAGAGAATCAACTTTTGCCGTATCATTCCCTTCACATGAGGTTTTAGAACGTTTTATATCTGACAATGGGGGTTTCGAGACTTTTGCAACCTCTGCGCTTTCAATCCGAGAGCTTCTCGTCATTGATTCCACTATAGTCCGGCTCGGCTACCTTCTTTTTAACATCTGCTTACCAAATCATCAGTTGTGGCGAGCTTCGCTGGGAGGATGGCAGTTGTCTTTGTGACCCTTGATGCCAATGTGGAATTTGGCACTTACCAGAACTGAAATGCAAGAGAATAACGGTATTAAACTAGGACTTTCTAATTTTTTTTAGAAGTTACAAAGATAGAAAAGTTGCAGAGAAAAGCAATGGAAACTGGAAACTCAATAATATGAATTGAAGTGTCACTGCCAGTCAAAATCAATAACAAATTATGCAAGAAAACAAAACCCTACCACTAACAGACGATCTATATTACAAAAACAGGCCACAACTCACTAATAGGAAAATCAAGGAATTGTATTACAGTGCCAAAACATGAGAATAAAAATCTAAAGAGACCTATTTTTGAGAGTTCTATTTCTATACAAAACAAAAGACAATTCCAACCACAGTTCTATGAGCAAAGGAAAAGTTACAACATAATTACACTAAACTACACTAACAATATCATTGAAGGCCAGTTGATTTTTGAACATGCTTGAAATTCGAATTGGCTAGGCCTGTGGGTTATTGGGTGGCTTTCAAGTGATGAGAGAGCTTGCCATGGAGAATGTTATTTTTGAGATGGATTCAAAGTTCAGGATGATGGACTGAAGCACGTGTGTGAGGATGCTACAAAAAGTAGGGCCACATCAAGGAGTGTAGGGGGTAAAGGTATATGGCAAGGAGATTCAATGTTACCTTCTTTTTTTTTCTATTCATGGATAAACATCAAGGAGCGTAGGGGGTAAAGGTATATATGGCAAGGAGATTCAATGTTACCTTTTTTTTCTATTCATGGATGGATAAAACATACTCAACCTGCTATGCTCAGATTTATGGAATGGAAAAATCAGGGCAACATCAAGGAGTGTATGGAGGTTACTTTCTTTTTCTTGTTTCAACTCTCATGTGGAATTTACTAGGAGGCCAGCCAACACTGCTGCTCATTACTTAACCAAAGACGGCCTTTACTAATGTATGCACTCATTTTACAATGATATTCATATCTCTAAGTTACAAGGAGGCAAGCCAACACTGCTGCTCATTACTTAACAAAGGTGGCCGAGTACTAATGTATGCCACTCATTTTACAATGATAGCCATATCTCTAAGTTAATAAATTTATGTGTTTCTACTTTACCCCAATGCCATTGAGCTATAGGTGAAAAAATTTATTAACATGTAAGGTGATAAGTTCAAATCCAAATAGTACTACACCACCACCACCAATGTCGGTCGACATATGTAGTACTCTTAGCACCATTAAGGAACAAAAATCCAAGTTCCAACATAACCATAACGGACATTTTCCCAAAACAAAACAAAAAGACATAAAGTACATAAATTTCCACACAAGGAATAATATCTATCAATACAAAAATTTCAACTCATTCAACTCGTTGGTAAAATCCAAACCGACAAATATAGACAAAGACTGACAATGATGTTCAATTTTTAAGTTTTATTTCTTTGGGTTGAATGCCATTATCATGAAACCTGTTTGTGGTAATCAGATCACAACAGTTTTGCACCACATATTGTTACCAAACTATAAAATTGGAGCAAATGAGAAAAGTATATTCTATGGTATCCAAAATTTAAACCCTGAAAACTAACATAACCATTATCTTTCTAATTATTGTTGATTACAAAAAATTACCTAGAGATATACAAAAAATTTGTGAAATGAAGCCCATGTGAGAGGATGCTACAAAAATCAGGGGCCACATCAAGGAGTGTAAGGGGGTTACTTTGTTTTTCTTGTTCATGTGAAATTTACTAGGGGGCAAGCCAACCCTGCTCATTACTTAACAAAGGCAGCCACTACTAATATTTGCACTCATTTTACAATGAATCTATTGATCCTTTGATATTTAATGAAATGTATTATAGATATTTTAAGTAAAAAAAGTAAAACTGTTCTCTAAATTGAACATCATCACAGTCAGATTCAAACTAAAAGGGGCCAGAGGAATTCAAACCAAGACTCCACAAAAACAACACCTAAACCAAGAAATCAAAAGGTAAACACCATAAAAACTTGTAGAACCTATGACCTCAAAATTAAAAACCCTTAATTTAGTAAAACAAGCAACAATGGAAGCCAAGAACTTACCAATAATAAACAGCTTTTGCACCTTGCACATCGGTTAGTGGTGGGAGAGAAACACACTACACATTGACTGCTGCTTGGCAACCGAAACATCTCCGTTTCGATTCGAATTCGGATTCAAAGCTGAAACGGCACCGTTTGGATACGAATTTGCAGGCAACGTACTGATACGAATTGGAATTTGCAGCAACGTACTGATACGAATTGGAATTGGCATCATCGTAATGATACGAAGCTGCCGCCTCACGCTCCGCTCTAGCAGACTCCTCCGCCGCGAGAATCAACAGCCTCTTAATCTCCCCCGCCCTCTCCTCCGACCGCCGCCACGTATAACGTACAACCAAACCAATCACCGGAAAAACCACACAAACTAAAACAACGAAGAGCAGAGAATAAAACCCTAGATCCACTGTAACACGCATTTATCCAGTAAAAAGTAACAAAAAAAGTATAATCCGCCGTAATACGGCGGCGACGGTGACGATCACGGTAGGGATTAGTCGGAAACTTAACGGAATCGAAGAATCGTGTTAGATTACCAAAGAAGTGGAAGTTTGAAGATGAAAGTGAGATATGCATGTGAATCGTGTGTAGCTCTCATACACACGTGCGAATTTTAAAAAAATGAATAAGAGAGAGTGTTTAGAATTAGAATTACGACGAAGAAGAGGGTGAAATTGAAAACACTTTGATGAGAATTTGAAACGACACTATTGGGTTATTCTTGCGGTTGCGTTGGAAAAGGGAGAGAAAAAATGAAACTTTAGGTTTTTTTTATTTTGGACTATGGAACGTGTTTTTACTGATTTATTTTGTTTAACCGATATTTTTGGAATTAATTGTTAGAGCGAGAGAGAAACGAGTGGACCGCACACGGTAATAAATAAAAATAATAAATATTTAATTTATTGTGAATAAAGAAAGGGGGTTGTTACGGAATTTAAGAAATTGATGATGGAAGGAAAAGAATTTTGATTTCCCTGTGAAAGAATTGTCTGATATTCCGGATTACTTCGGGAGTTTAGAATCAAGTTCTGGGTCCCCTTTGCACGTATCGTGAGAATTTATAAAAATTACTGTCATTGATTATTGGATTTTAAAGAATTTTCTTACTTCAATTGAATCTATTTTTAATTTATGATATTTTTATATAAAATCTTTTATCAATCTTTTTCTTTAGAAATCTTAAGTGTTTATGTTAAACATTTTAAAAAATATTTTCGACAATATAGCTATCAGAATATAATTATTTTGTATATGATTCAAATTTTAAAATATTTTTTTATCCTCAAAAATATTATTTATATAATTTTTCTATTGTTGTTTTAATGCATAAAGAGAATGAATTTTATATTTTTATAGAAATAACATCTGCAATTTCTCATTACTATTTATATTTTTTTTTTTATAATTTTAAATAAAACAAATTTTATAATTATTTTTTGAAATTTTAAATTTCTACTAAACACATACCTACGAAAATTTCAATAAAGGATTCTACCCACATCAAGAAAATTATCGATGATAGGTTTTCTGCAATTTCATCGCCTAAATTTTATTCCTCTCCTTTTCTACGAAGAATTCTCTGGTATTTATTTCATGGATATGCCTTGGCTTGAATTTGGGAAAAGCTCCTGCTCAGACACCAAATGCTACAATTCAGCCTATAGCTCCCAAAAAAACTTTTGCACAAGCGGTTCATAATGTTTGTGATATCCCCCACAATCAGCTATCTCAATCGGTTGTGAAAGGTGATAGAATAGCCATAATTATCCCTGAAGATGAATATCTAGCAGGTTTGGAATCGTGCAAGCTAAATCTTCATGGCAGGATCATTTGGCCTAAAGGTGCTACTCCTTTGAAAGTCAATGCCTTAAGGCTAAAGTTATCTTCCTTGTGGAATTTCTTGGGCAAATGGAGCCTCATCTCGCTAGGGAAAGGTTTCTTTGAGGTTTCATTTTCTAGCATAGAAGATTTACAAAGAGTTCGTTCCATAAACTTTTGGAAATTTAAGCTCAGGATTGCTGAAACTCTTCGCCTGGATGAAAGATTTCAATCCCAACATTCAACATTATACTTCTGCCCAGATTTAGATCAGAATTTCTAGACTCTCACGGGAGTATTGGCGATCGAAGATTATTTATTCCATTACAAGTGTGATGGGTAGTCTAATCTGTATGGATGATACAACTACAAAATCATTTTTTGAAAGATCTTTTGGTCACTTTGCTCGTGTGCTTGTTGACTCAGACTTGACTGGAAAACTAAGGAAATAACCATACTTGTGGAAAGATTCAAATTTGCTTTCTTTGTGGATGTCACATATGAAAAACATCATGTATTTCTGCGACAAGTGTTGTATCATAGGCCACAATATTAGTAAGTGAAGGAAATCAAAGCTTGATTCAGACAGAACTACACATAAGATTGAAAGGAAAAAAAGTTTTTGTGGAGAAAACAATCTATTGATAACCAAAGCAATCTTCCAAACCATGCACCTTCTTTAAGGACTGCTTTTTCCTCTAAGCATAATTTTGAGATGTTAGGAAGACAATAGATAAGCTCTCCTCAATTTCAACCTCATGAGGATTATGCTTCACCTCAAAACCCAAATGTTGATAGATCAGACCAACTAGTTTGCCTGCAAATCAAAATTTAATCGCTAAAGATGCACTGTTAGTTTCCAATAACGCTGCTCAAATTCCAGACAATCCGTCTAAGGCTACACAGGACTTGTCTGCATATCAAATTATCCCTGCTAATCAGATTATTCAAGATGGTCAATTAATTATTTATGAGACTTAAAGCTCTGATGGCTCAGAATATGTTGAGGCTACACCAAATGAACTAGTGACAGAAGTTGACCCTCCTCTTGTAAATGTACAAAAGATATGGATTTTCCCAAGCAATCTTGGGCAAATATGACTGAAGAACCAAGGGACACAAGTGAATTTCAGGTAGTAGTTTTCAAACAATGAAAAAGGATAAAATTTGTTCAAAAATCTAGTAAGACTGGACCAAGCACCAGAGCCAAGTCTGTTTTCTGTGAATGCATTTGCCTTTTAGATGTTTTGCATAATGTCAAAATTAGAATTGATTTAGTTTTTCTGTACATTGAATGGTATCTCTGAGTATTTGTATGCATCCTGACATTTGGAATCTTAAAAAGCATCTAGAACAAGTTTGAAGAATGGTTGGTATTTGGTAACATGCATTAAAAAGCAGATTTTGCACAAAAATTATTGCATGTGTCGACACATCTGTGTTTCGTGTCGGTACATGTACTGCTATTTTAAAAGCTTGTAAGTTTATGTTTGTATGTGTCGGCTCATCCTTCCTTTTGTGTTGGAACATGTGTTATCTTTTTAAATTCAAAAGGTATTTGTTTACATGTGTTGACTCATTTGCTTATATATGTCGACATGTGTTATTACATGTGCCGGCACATGACTTACATGTGTCGACACATACTGAAGCCAAAACTCAAAAGTCAGTTTTCTTGCCAAGTTTCTAGGTTTTTCTTTTTACCTCTAAGTCTCACACATATATATACTTCATGCATGCATTTTTTTTCATTTTATGAAATTATAAACACTTACTTGATTGCTCTTCATCTTCAACTATGACCTTATGCATACACACAAACTAAGTACGCATAATCATTCATAGTTAGGGTGTCATCTAGACTCAATTGATAATGTTGATTTAGGTTGGTTGTAACCTAAGATTGGGTTGAAAATCAAGGGGTTTTCATCGAAAAAAATGTGAGAGTTTTTACCTTAAGATCAAGTGGTGATTTGAGGTTTTTTGAAAATATTATTCAAATATTGGATTCGACCGAGTGAAGACCTTGAAGAACAGGTGGTTCTTGCAAGCCTAGTAGCGCGAGACGGTGAATCGTTTGGTAATCTTGGGTAACAATAATTTGAAATTCTTGATTCGGCCGAGTGTACTCTTTGAGAATGGGGATTCTTGCAAATTAGTAGAATGAGACGATGGATCGAATTATTTTGTTGGGTGGCTTGATCTAACTCCGATCAAGCTTAGATAATTTTGTTAGATCATCATTAACCATAGGGTTTGTAGGATTGGATTACAACATTTCTCTTGTAAACGAATCTTTTGCAATAGTAAGAAATTTATCTCAATTCTAAAACGAAATTAGGGGAGACATAGCCATAGAGAGGACGACTGATGAACTTTCTAAACAAATCCTTGTGTTGTTCTCTCTCTCTCTCTCTCGCTCTCTCTCTCTCTCTCTCTCTCTCTCTCTCTCTCTCCTCTCTCTCTCTCTCTCTCTCTCTCCTCTCTCTCTCTCTCTCTCTCTCTCTTCTCGCTCTCTCTCTCTCTCTCTCTCTCTCTCTCTCTCGTCTCTCTCTCTCTCTCTCTCTCTCTCTCTCTCTCTGTGTGTGTGTGTGTGTGTGTGTCGCCTTTTATATCTTTAAAATCTTCATTAGCAATTTATTAAACGTTTGATTGTGCAAATTGATTAGAATAGAAATATCTTTTGATCGGTTAATTGCTTTATTGATAATATTATAACTCATTTGATTGTAAGAGGTTTTAATACCAATAAAGTTCAAAAGAAAATCTAAAAAATTAAAGTGCATACTAAGTGTTTGATAAATTGTCTTAATAAGCTTTACCTTTAATTTCATTGGAAATTGGTTACTTGATTGTTGTAATCAACCAATAGACTAAGAATTTGTTGTTTTACTTTCCTATCATCATTACTCATTTAGAATTGATTGAACGCATATTCGAGCTTCAATAATCGGTTTCGTTTTGGATGACTTGCAATCTAGGACACGACTTCTACTAGTCATTACTTATCCTTGTTTTAAAAACAGTTTTGAAACTCAATTTTAATTGGGGGTCTGTTTCACCCTCTCTAGATAAGTTGTCATTGTCTAACAAGTGGCATCAAGATCCCGGTTCATTCTGTATGCTTCAAATACGATTATTATAAAATGGTGAACAAACCTAAAGGGGCGTACGATAGAGTGCCTGTTTTTACTGGGGGAAAATTATGGTTATTGGAAGACTTGTATGCGCATTCATATCAATTCCTACGATAAAGGTGTATGGGATGTTGTAACGCCCGTAATTTAATTAATTATTTAATTAAATTATTTTGGAATAATTGTGAAGGAAGTGTTATTAAATTGGATTTATTTTATTAAATAGAGAAATAATAATATATTTGAGGTGTGATTGGTGGGAATGAGAACTGACTGTTTTTTAATACTGGTTCGCGTTTGCGTTTGTTTTCGCAATGTGTTGCGGTAAGCAAGAGTCGCCACCTTCTTTTATTTTATCCAACAAGGAAAGGACAAAAGCACAGAAAAATTCCTTTTCGAGATTGTTTCTCGGGTTCGGAAGGTAGATTATAGAAAGGAAAGGTGTTAGCACTCTTTCTATCTGTGATTATCCACGGGCTCTTAAGTACTTGCTCACTATGTTTTCAAAAAGTTGCTTTTCTTTGTGTTTGTGGGTTTTGAAAAGAGTTTATTGTTTTGAAGAGAGTGTAAGTGCGAAAAGTTTTGTTTTGTTTAAAAGAGAGCAAGTATATAAGAACCTCTACCTACTCAAAAAGGAATTTAATTGTGCGAATATCCTTTAGACAGTGTTATCCCACTATTGAGGAGTAGGTAGCACCGTCGTTGGAGTTTTCGGGTCAATTCAATTTAAGGGACGTGTGGTCACTAAAGCAACGTTAGGACGCCTTAGCGGTAATGCTAATGTCTTAGATCATTTTTCCGAAGGCAACCGTTTCGAGGCAACTTATGATCTTTGGACAAAAGGACGACCTCTAAAACATCCTATACTTAATGACCACATTTGAGGCAACCAAGTGAGGTGTACCCTAGGAGTGGCATGTGCGAGTGTGTCAATTTTCAGTTTATGTTATCTTTGTACATGTTATAGTGAGCTACTGTTGATTTTACGTTAGGACAGATCTTGTCATACAATCCTAGTTAGCATACATCTAAGCAGTTAATATATGTACAGAAATTTAAAGTGCGGGAATTGTAAATCCTACGCTATTACAAGGCTTCGGGGAGGGGGATTATTTACATGTCCAAAAATTTGGGAAATAAAAGCAGTAAAAGAGGTCTTACTTTAAGCTATTACATCCCAGCAAGCAGTTACAATAAAATAAACGCGCGTGAATCTGAAAATAAACTCTAAAAATCCTAAGAATAAAATATTTTTGTTGTTTTATTTTATTTTGGGAAAATGATCTAAATCTATTTAATTTTAGTTTTTTGAGAAAATGTTAACATAATTAAGAGATTAATTAACAAAGTTAATTTTAATAGAAAAAACTAGCCTAATGTTTTTTGTGGTTTTTTTTATTTTAATGTTAATTAAAAAATATAAAAAGATGTCAATGAAAAACAAAAATAAAATGCAAGGGGGATCCTTCGATCTAGGAAAAAAAAGGGAGTTTCGACCCAGGGAGGGAAATGGTCCTTTCGATTGGGCCAGACAGTAAGGCATGAGTAGCCTTCGATCCATGGAAGAGGATTGTCTTTCGATCATGGAGGTCATGGCTTTCGATCCAGGAATGAGACGCCTCCTTCGATCCAGCATGCTAATGGGTTCGATCCGGAGAAGGGCTCTCCTTCAATCTGGGATGTTATACCTGCAAAAGCATGTTAGCGAAATAAAATGCAGGGCCTGGGTATTGAACCCCAGGCCCTTCGATCCTGCGCTTGATGGGTCTCTTCAGGCTATGTCTGCAGCAAGTGTTAGCAAATGAAGAACATGACCTGGGCGCCAAACCCAGGCCTTTCGATCACGTCTAGGATGGCAAATCAAAGGCAACAACAAGTAATAATGTGTTATGCAAATATGAGGTTGGATAGTTTACCCTTTCTTACCAGCAGATTAGACTTTTAATTTGGGCGTTTCCTGGATGCAGGCATCTTCGATCTGGGCACTTCCTGAGTGCAGGCACTTTTGATCTGAGGTTTCTGGGCGTGGATGCTTTTGTTAAAGGGTTGCTTTGGCCTGGAAAATTCTGGGCAGCGTCTCTCCAATGTTTTTTTTCTCCTGTTGTGTGTTTGTATAATTTTCGTGTCCCTGGTAATGTGTCACTGGCCTCTGTATTTATATGGGTGTGAGGGTGCAGTAATGGTAAGAGACAACCATTCAACAGGCCATTAAATGCCATGAGACAAGAAACAGACACATTAAATAATTTCCTTTTTTGAAACATTTGTGTCTCTTGAATGAACCTGGACGCTTTTGACTTGAGTGCCCTCTTGATGACCTCCTTCGAATGGCCCTTGTCCAATGATCAATCGAAGGATTCCAATCGAAAGGCTCTATTAACAGGCCAATTGAAAGGTGTTGTTCATACTGCCAATCGAAAGGCTCTGACATAATGGCAATCAAAGTGTTTGTCCATACTGCCAATCGAAAGGCTCCTTCAGAATACCAATCGAAGGGTCTTTCAGGATGCAAATCGAAGTGTTTGTCCATAATGCCAATCGAAAGGCTCCTTCAGAATACCAATCAAAGGGTCTTTCAGAATGCAAATCGAAGTGCTCCTTCAGAATGCCAATCGAAATGCTCCTTCAGAATACCAATCGAAGGGTCTTTCAGAATGCCAATCGAAATGCTCCTTCAGAATGCCAATCGAAATGCTCCTCCAGAATGCCAATTGAAGGGTCTTTCAGAATGCCAATCGAAATGTACTTAAAGCAACACTAAAAAATTTTCCTTTTCCTTAGGCAAGAGTTTGTGATCAACCATGCAGGGGGAAGACTTTGGAAAACATGAGAGGGCAAATTTTGGGGTGCAACAGTTGCCCCTGTTTAATTTTCTTAAACCTGAGGATATAGATTGGCTTTCCAGCCTTTCGTGATCCGAAGGTGGAAGATAATTGAACACTAGAGTGCCCAGAAATTTGCACTCGCATGGTGTGGTATCAACATTGTGATGTCGGGAATGGGCTTACAGATGTCATTTGGAGATTGTTGGTAGGAGGATGGGCTTATAGATGCCATCTGCAGGAGTTTCAATCGCATAAGAGATTCCTTAGCGAGAACTTGCATACCTGTTGTTGTAGAAGATTCCACTGGGGAAGTCTAATTTTGGAGGTGAACTGCATATCTGGACTGAGAAGGAACCTGGGTAAGGTTACTTTATGATGAGTCCATGTAAAACTTCATCTGGAAAGGAGGAACCTGTGTAGGGTTACTTGATGATGAGTCCGTGTAAAACTGCATCTTGGAAAGAGAGAACCTGTGTAGGGTTTCTTGATGACGAGTCCGTGTAAAACTTCGTCTTTGGAAAGAGAGAACCTGTGTAGGGTTTCTTGACGATGAGTCCGTGTAAAACTTCATCTTTGGAAAGAGAGAACCTGTGTAGGGTTTCTTGACGACGAGTCTGTGTAAAACTGCATCTTGAAGGGAGGGAACCGGTGTGGGGTTGCCTGATGAGGAGTCCGTGTAAAAATTCATCTTTGAAAGAGAGGGAACCGGTGTAGGGTTGCTTGATGATGAGTCCGTGTAAAACTGCATCTGAAATTTCCTGAGAAGGAACCTGTGTAGGGTTGCCTGATGATGAGTCCGTGTAAAACTGCATCTTGGAAAGAGAGGGAACCGGTGTAGGGTTGCCTGATGACGAGTGTTGTACCCCAAAATTTGCCCTCCCATATTCTTCAAGATTTGTCAAGGTCAATCTCCAAATGGTTCAAAATCTCTCAAGGGTTGCACAGTCCAATTGCCTCCTAACACAGTCAAAATTAGGGTTTTGGTTCTTGCAAAGAAATTGAGGTTTTCAAGGGTCCAATCAAGTCCCATATGCCTATATACATTGTCAAGCATCCATATGTCAAGTTTCAAGACTCACAACATCAAGTTGCACAGTCAAAAACCCTAATTGCCTCACAGTCAACTGCAGGGGCAAAATGGTCATTTGACAGTCAAAAGTAAAAAATTTTGGTCAATATCTTATTTTGAAGCCACAATCATCATTTGATCAATTCTTGATCATGATTCCACAAGCATGGCTCAAAAAGTCCCAAAATGCAAAAGTTTCTATTTTTGGACAGCTGAAAAGTCAACTGCAAATTGACCAAGGCATAACTTCTTCATGGTTTATCAGAAAAATCCCATCCAATGCTCATTTTGAAGGGGATGACATTTCCTACAACTCATCTTCACACTCCAAGTCCAATAAATGCTCCCACAAAAAGTTATCAATTTCAACATTATAGGTCATTTTCAAAAGTCAACAAAAAGGCATTTTAAGTCAAAGACCATAACTTGAGATTGGTAAATCAAAATGACATGGGACCAAAGGCATTGGTTAGAGGACTTCAAGACCTTTCCAAAATGTCCAAGAACATGTTCATAGCTTCAAAATTTAGCAAGATATGCATTGGAGAAGTTGGGAAATTTTTGGGAACTTTCAAAAGTCAACTTTGCCTAAAACACTTCAATTTTGCTAATGGGCCTCAAATTCCTTCTTGAATCTTTACCCAAAGCCTATGCACGACCCATTAAGCTTAATTTGACTTATTTTCTTATTTTTAATTAATTAATTGAATTTATATTAATATTAATTCATTTAATTGGTTTTAATTATAAGAAAATTCAAAAGATGTGCTTTTTAAATCTTTTTGTGAAGGAAATAAGGCTAGGGCAAGCTGGCAACTCGTTTCTCAATCAACAAGGCAAAATATCCATGATTGGCAAAGTTTCATGAAAGAAAAGATTGAAAAAGATATGATTGGCAATCACATATTCAAGTCATAATGCAATGGATTCATGGGCCTTATTCTAACCTAAATTCATTCACATATAGGTGCTGAAGCAAACCCTAAGGCTACACACGAAAAAGCTGCCACAAAAACACCATTGCCAAATTGAAAAAAAAAGTCAAGAATTTTGGAAACTGAAATCCTATTTGCAGTACAATTCAAGGCCTAAAAGTGATTCAAACATATTGCCTGAGTCTCCAGGAAGCTATTACCATCAAGAACAAGCTCTCATACCCAAGGAAACGGTAAAACAGAGTCACGGTTTGACCAAACATTCCCATAATTGAAATCCAATTTTTATGCATCATTGACATGTTTTGCTTATTGATTTGTATTGCTGACATCTTCCTGAAGCTTTTGATATAGTTTAATTGTGCTAAAACTGCCTGAATCGAAATCCACCATGGGAGATATCTAGGGTTTCAAAGCTTGAGAATTAGGGCTTTGCGTATACTGTAAAATTAGACCTCAAGACCTGTATGGATGAATTCGTTGCAACAAGACGAAACCATTAAGACCCTCGCGCTCTTTTTATGTAATCCATAGCTCTAATCGCTATTCTTGGGACTTTTGCTTTGTGGGGGTTAAAAACCCCCGCTATCTTGTTTTGTTTTTTACAGGAAACGGAGAAGAAGACTTGCGTGGCATCATGTGACTGGAGGGTTCAAATTTGGCGCGCTTTATTTTGTTCTATACCATTAATGTTTGTTTTTTTATATAATATTGGTTGTCTATTAGTTTAACAAACGCGCTTGATAGCTCAACTGGCAAAGGACGTGGCTTGCAAGTACTGGGACCTGGGTTCGATTCCCAGGACCCCCCATATAATTCTTTCTATTTTTTCACAAAGCGTTCACATGCAGTGTTCACTCAAAGGTCCATCATGCACTCTCACGCCTAAGCCTGCCAAGTGGCCATGAGATCCATCTAGTGGCCAGGAGATTGAGTCTATGGTGCATTCCAGTCAACGCGCGTGCACACGATTCCTGAAAGTCAACCAGGCCTGGTCTTCAATGGGCCAGAATTTCGCACATAAACCTCCACTTTGGGCCATCTAACCCCCTTGGTTTGCAATATTTTTCTTATTCTTATTTTCTTTTATCTTATTTCTTTTAATTTGTTTTAATTATTATTAATTCACTAAATTAATTTTTTCCATAATAAAAAATAGAAAATCAAAATTGTAAATATATTTAATTATTTATTAATTTCCTCACTAATTTATTTTTGTAAATAAACTCTAATAACTAATCTAGGTTAATTTAGGTTTAAAATTTAACCCTTTTTCTTAATAAATAAAAATCATATAGAATTAGGTTTTGACACTTTTCAATCATGTTCTTAATTAATGATTATCGTCATTAGTTATTACTATTATTTTTGTACATAAACATGTAAATTAATTAATTAGTTTAAATTAGGTCAACTTCGATATTTTCATTAATAACTAAAATAAACATAGAACTAGGGTTTTCTTTAATTCCTTTTCTTATTTTCATTAAATACAAAAGAAAACATAAAAAACACTTTCTTTTAAATAATTTAATAATTAGATTTAGGTTTAATTTTAATTTCATACAAAAGACACAAAAAACTCATAATTGCTCAAAAGGGTCAAAACCCTCGGACGTTCCAATTTAGTTTATTCGCGCGTTATTTCTATTTGATTATTATGTAACTGCTTCTGGATGTAATAGTAATTAGGTTTATTATTTTTACTTTCCGCATCTTTATCAAAAACGGGTCTTTGTATTTTGGCGATGTATAGACCCGCGCTTTGTAATAGCGTAGCTTTTAACTTTCTGTATTTAATTTTCTGCACTCCTAACTGCTAATTGCATGAAAGAATGTATGTTAATTAAAAACAACTCGTAGCTCACGATTGCCTAATCCAAGATAAATATAAACTGAAAACAACACACAATGCACCTGCCACTTCTAGGGTACGCCTCACTTGTTGCCTTCGAAAGTGGTCGTCAAGTATAGGACGTTTTAGCGGTCGCTCTTATGTCCAAGATCCAGTTGCCTCGAAACGGTTGCCTCGGATTAAAAAGGATCTAGGACATTAGGGTTACTTCTAAGGTGTCCTATTGTTGCTTCGGTGACCACACATGTCCTAAATAATCGAATTGACCCGAATACCTCCAACGGTGGTGCTACCTACCTCTCAATGGTGAGATGGCACTACCTTAAGGACTTTTACACAACCTAATTCCTTAGGGTAGGTAGATTTCTCCTGGGTACTTGCTCTTTCAAAAAACAAAAACAACTTTTCGCACCTACACTTTCAAAAAGTTTTCAAACAAACACTTCATACACTCTTGAGGATTGATACAAGAGTTACCTAGAAGTTTTCAAAACAAACTTTTTCAAAACCCACATACACAAGAAAAGCAAACAATTTTTGAAAACATAGTGAGCAAGTACCTAAGAGCCCGTGGATAACCACGGATAGAAAGGGTGCTAACACCTTCCCTTTCTATAATCTACCTCCTGAACCGAGAGACATTCTCAAAAGGAATTTTGATGTGCTTTTGTCCTTCCCATATTGGAGAACATAAAAGACGGTGGCGACTCTTGCTTACCGCGACATTTCACGAACCAGCTAAAAAACAGTCAGTTTTATTTCCACCGATCACAGAACTGGCGACTCTGCTGGGGAAACTTAAAGTGAGGTGTACCTTAGGATAGATCATACTTGTGTTTTCAATTGCTTTGTTTTGTTTGCTTTATTTTTGTGGGCATTGTTTTGGGAGTTCTATAGATCCTAACCCGGATCTGGGGGATACCTCTTAGAAATTAGCAACAAGACTGTGAGGGAACTGTGCGGGGTATACCAACACGGTTGAAGCAGTCTGCTACATTGATGTGGCACTTTGGTGAGTACCGGTAACCCTTGAGTCAAGTCAAGGAGAGTACGGGGCCACCGCGTGGTGTCGTGAAGCATCAACTGATCTTAAGAACCTTACTTGACCATCCTGGCCTCTTTAGGGTAGTGAGATGACTGACTTTGGTGCAGCCCGAAGTTGGTTGATACTCGATACTACACTCATTGAGGGTTGTTTTCTTGGAATATTTTGATCGCCAGTTCAGTGGCTAAATCGAAACAATGAACATAGAAAACAATCCAATGATATTGAGATCCTTAGAACCCGGTTACTTGTGATAGGACAGGTTTTGAGCCCACCAACTTCAAGAGGGTAGTACCCCAAACTTCATGCTGGCCTAAACTCTAAGGGCTTTGGTGTGACTTGTGTGCCCTATCATGTTTGCTTTTGTGGATACTTGTGGTGTGTTTTTATCATAACATCATAACATCATACAACATCATATGCATCCACTAACCACTTCAAGGGTTCGAATCTTCATCTTTGTTCTTGTTTTGTAGGACATGGAAACTATCCGCAGAAAGACAATTCAGATCAACCTTGTAAGGATCCCTCCTCAGCTTAAGGAGCTTACATCCAGGATTCTCGAGAGCTCTTCTTTCAGTGAGAAACATGGCAGACTCATCATCTTGGTCAACACCAGCATTGAGGAAGATATGATAAAGGTCCTCTTCTAGTTCTTTGACCCGTTGCACCACTGCTTTACTTTCCCGGACTATCAACTGGTGCCTACCTTGGAAGAGTTCTCCCAGCTTCTGAAGATCCCTATCCTTAGTCAACTACCCTACAACGGTACGGAAAGGGAACCAAGACTTGAAGAGGTTGCTAAAGCATTACGCCTACAACCATCTGACATCAAGGGACATTGGGAAGTTAGAAGTGGTATCAAAGGGTTCTTGGCCAAGTTTCTGTTGGAGAAGACACAAGAATGTTGGAATTCCCTTGACCTACAAGCCTTTGAAGAAGTTGTGGCTCTCCTTGTCTATGGGTTGGTGTTGTTCCCGAATCCCGATCAGCTTATAGATATCAATGCCGTCAAGATCTTCATGTTCAGGAATCCTATACCTACGTTGCTTGGGGACATCCTTCACTCATGTTACACTCGAACCATGAGAAAAAGAGGTGTTCTCATGTGCTGCACTCCTCTCTTGGAAAGGTGGTTTATTTCGCACCTTCCACAATCAGTTTTGAAGAACGAGCGGGGTTTGAGATGGTCACAATGATTGATGACTCTTACGCATGCTGATATACATTGGTGTTCTCGGTCCAGAGAAGACGTCACTATCATTGATCGTTGCGGGGAGTTTCCTAATGTTCCTTTACTTGGAATCAGAGGAGGTATTACTTACAACCCGTGTCTGGCTTTGAGACAGTTTGGTTATGCTCGGAGGGATGGCCTATGGGACTTGATTGGACCACTGAAAACCACAAATTCCTTGGGAGAAACAAAACCCTAATTTTGCCTGGCTTAGGAGGATGTTTGACTGTGCAACCCCTTGATCCATTTGAAGATTGATCTTGACAAATCTTGAAGAATATGGGAGGGCAAATTTTGGGGTACAACACTATTATTGATATTGGTGTTATGCATTGTTTTATTGTTGCTGATTGTGTTGAAAGATTGGGTCTTGTGTTGTCTTCTTTGAGTGGAGAAATGGTCGTCGATACTCCAGCCAAGGGATCAGTGACTACTTCTTTTGTGTGTGCTAAGTGTCCCTTGTCGATCTTCGACAAAGACTTTGTTATTGATTTGGTTTGTTTACTGTTAAGAGGGTTGGATGTGATTCTTGGTATGAACTGGTTAAAGCATAATTGCGTTCATATTAATTGTTATGACAAGTCGGTGAAGTTTTCTACTCCTGAAGAAGAGGAAGATGGTCTGTTGTCTGCTAGACAGTTGAGAAAGTTGATGCAAGAGGAAGCACAGATGTTTTCATTGATGGCGTCGCTATCTGTAGAGACTCAAGATATAATTGAGGAATTGCCGGTGGTATGCGATTTTCCTGAAGTTTTCCCTGATGAGATTTCGGATGTACCGCCAGAGAGGGAAGTTGAATTTTCAATTGATCTTGTACCTGGTACCAGACCCGTGTCTATGGCATCATACATGATGTCAGCGTCTGAGTTGTCGGAGTTGAAGAAGCAATTGGAAGAGTTACTTGAGAAGAGGTTTGTAAGACCAAGTGTATCGTCGTGGGGAGCTCCAGTGTTGTTAGTGAAGAAGAAAGATGGAAGTATGAGGCTTTGTGTTGATTATAGGCAGTTGAACAAGGTGAAGATTAAGAACAAGTATCCGCTTCCAAGAATAGATGACTTGATGGACCAATTGGTGGATGCCCGTGTGTTTAGTAAGATTGATTTAAGGACGGGTTACCATCAAATTAAAGTGAAGGATGAAGATATTCAGAAGACGGCTTTCAGAATGCGTTATGGACATTACGAGTATTCGGTGATGCCTTTTGGTGTTACTAATGCGCCAGGAGTATTCATGGAATATATGAATCGTATCTTTCATACTTATTTGGATCAGTTTGTAGCGGTGTTCATTGATGATATTTTGATTTACTCTAAGTCAGAAGAAGAGCATGTTGAACATTTAAGAGTAGTATTGCAGATTCTGAAAGAGAAGAAGTTGTATGCAAAGCTGTCCAAGTGTGAATTTTGGTTAAAAGAGGCTAGTTTTCTTGGTCATGTGATTTCAGGTAGTGGCATTATTGTAGATCCATCGAAGGTTGATGTTGTGTTGCAGTGGGAAACTCCAAAGTCAGCTACTGAGATTAGAAGATTCTTGGGATTAGCTGGTTATTATAGATGGTTTATTGAAGGGTTTTCTAAGTTGTCACTTCTGTTGACTAAGTTGAATTGTAAAGGTAGAGCATTTGTTTGGGATGTCCAGTGCGAAGAAAGTTTTACAGAATTGAAGAAGAGGTTGACGTCGGCTCCGATTTTGACGTTGCCTAATCCAAAAGAGCCTTTTGTGGTGTATTGTGATGCTTCTAATATGGGTTTAGGAGGTGTGCTTATGCAGAGTGGTAAGGTAGTTGCTTATGCGTCCAGGCAGTTAAGGACTCATGAGAAGAACTATCCTACGCATGATTTAGAGCTTGCTGCAGTTGTTTTTGTGTTGAAGATTTGGAGGCATTATCCTTATGGTTCTAGATTTGAAGTGTTTAGTGACCATAAGAGCTTAAAGTATTTGTTTGACCAGAAGGAGTTGGATACGAGGCAACGAATATGGTTAGAATTGTTAAAGGATTATGATTTCAGCTTGAATTATCATCCAGGAAAGGCGAATGTGGTAGTTGATGCGTTGAGTCAAAAGACTTTACATATGTCAGCAATGATGATTAAAGAGTTAGAATTGATTGAGAAGTTCAGAGATATGAGCTTAGTTTGCGAGGTTACTCCGCAAAGTGTTATGTTGGGTATGTTGAAGATTAATAATGAATTTCTAGACAGTATCAGAGAAGCTCAGAAGTTGGAGGTAAAACTGGTAGATTTGATGGTTGGGACTGATCAATCCGAGAATAGTGATTTTAAGCTAGATGAGCATGGTGTGTTGAGATTTCATAACCGGATTTGTATTCCTGATGATGCTGAGATGAAGAAAGTGATACTTGAAGAGAGTCATAGAAGTAAGTTGAGTATTCATCCAAGAGCTACAAAGATGTATCAAGATTTGAAAGGTTTGTTTTGGTGGCCTGGGATGAAGAGTGATGTGGCTCAATTTGTGTATGCATGTTTGACTTATCAGAAGTCGAAAGTTAAACATCATAAGCCTACAGGATTGATGCAACCGTTGGAAGTTCCTGAATGGAAATGGGATAGCATTTCAATGGACTTTGTGACGGGGTTGCCTAGTACTTCAAGAGGGCATGATTCGATTTGGGTGATTGTTGATGGGCTTACGAAGTCAGCTCATTTTATTCCTATTAACATCAGTTTTCCAGTGTCGAAGTTGGCTGAGATTTATATTAGTGTGATTGTGAAACTGCATGGTGTTCCTTTATGCATTGTGTCAGATAGAGATCCAAGATTTACTTTTTATTTTTGGAAGAGTTTGCAAGAAGCGTTGGGTTCTAAGTTGAGTTTGAGTTCAGCGTATCATCCTCAAACAGATGGTCAGACTGAACGAACTATTCAATCGTTAGAAGACTTGTTGAGGGCATGTGTTCTCGAGCAGGGAGGTTCATGGGATACTTATCTTCCGTTGATAGAGTTCACGTATAATAACAGTTACCATTATAGTATTGGGATGGCACCTTTTGAAGCGTTGTATGGTCGGAGATGTAGAACTCTGTTATGTTGGCATGAATCTGGTGAGAGTGTTGTACTTGGACCTGAACTTATTCGTGAGACTACTGAGAAGGTGAAGTTGATTCGAGAAAAGATGAAAGCTTCACAGAGTAGGCATAAGAGTTATCATGACAAGCGAATGAAGGATTTAGAATTTCAAGTCGTTGATCATGTGTTTATGAGAGTTACACTTGTGACTGGTGTTGGGCGAGCATTGAAGTCTAAGAAGCTCACTTCTCGTTTTATTGGACCGTATCAGATTTCAGAGAGAGTGGGAAATGTTGCCTATAGAGTGGCTTTACCGCCTAATCTTTCGAATTTGCATGATGTGTTTCATGTGTCGTAACTTCCAAAGTATATTTCAGATCCATCTCATGTGATTGATATGGACGATGTGCAAGTACGGGATAATCTTACGGTGGAGACGATGCCTGTACGTATCGCAGATCGTGAAATGAAGACTCTGAGGGGTAAAGAGATTGCATTGGTTAAAGTGGTTTGGCTAGGAGCTGCAGGAGAAAGCATGACTTGGGAATTGGAGAGCAAGATGCGAGACTCCTATCCTGAATTGTTTGATTGAGGTAAATTTTCGAGGACGAAAATATTCTAAGTGGGGGAGAGTTGTAATGCCCGTAATTTAATTAATTATTTAATTAAATTATTTTTGGAATGATTGTGAAGAAGTGTTATTAAATTGGATTTATTTTATTAAATGGAGAAATAATAATATATTTGAGGTATTATATTATTATGTGAAATAATGTTAGAAGCTAATATTATTTAATGTGAGTCTATATGGTGTGAGTAGAAGTAATAAGGGGGTGTAGGTTTTGAGCTTAATAAGGAATAATATAATAATATTAGGTTATTTTATTATTTGTTGTAAGAATATAAGGAGGCAGCAGTAGAAGAGAAATAAGGATTGTGAAGAACGTGAAGTTGCTGGAAAAAGTGGAAAACGACAAGAACAAAGAATTCAACCCGGAAATTATAGAGCAACCTTCGATCCAAGGTAAGGGTGGGGTTCTGGCTTTATAATTGGGTTAATGATATTTGATATGTGAGGTTAGATATAATTGCTGTTTGTTCTTGAATTAGATGTGTTATGAATGATGTATGATGAATATTGACGAATTCTGGATGAATAATGATGTTATTACGTTGTGTAATTGATGGTGTAATAGAGGTTAATGATAGGTGATGAATTATCATGATGATAATGAAGTTTGTAGGACTGTAATTATGATTCCCGTAGTGAATTACAGTAGAAAACACAGAAAATTATGCATAAAATCGCAGGATACGTCTACCTCAAACTGGATGAGTCAATGCAAGGAGGCTGTTGGACTCAGGATGAGTCGATGCATGCAGAGGATGTGTCGATACATGTTGTGTTTTGAAGTCAGGATGAGTCGACCGGTGCGATGCATGTGTCGATACATGTTGTGATTTGAAGCAGAATGAGTCGATCCATAAGGAGGATGCGTTGACTCATAGTATGCATATGAAGCAGGATGTGTCGATCCAAGGAGTTTTGTGTCGATACATAATGCTGGATTTTTGACATAATTGACTTCTAATTGCTGTAACTTGAGTTGTAGGATGCTATTTGAGATGTCGTTCGAAGCATTGATTAGCTAACGCAATGAATATTATTCTAGAGGATTAAAATGATGATTAAGAGGTGTATTTCCAGTAACCGATTTAGGATTTAGAATTGATTCCCGTAGATGACCATTGTGTTGTTTTTAGGACAGATTGATGAATATGAGATGTTAGAGGCTGCTGTTAGAATTATGACAGTAGGATTTAGTGATAATAATGATGTGCAGTAGCAGAATAACAGTATGGATCACTGTATTATTGATATACAACTGAGTTATTAGTAAGACACGGTTAATCAAATGATGTTTGATAAATAAGTAATGTTTACTAAATAATTTTGAGATGTTTACGAGATGCTGTAATTGAGATGTTTATGAGATGTTGTTGTTCTGAGATGTTTATGAGATGCTGTTGTTTGAGATGACTGAAATGTTGTCGTTTTGATGATTGAGATGTTGTTGTTTGAGATGTGTTTTGAGATGTTGTTAACTAAGTGTGTTATTACATTCATGTTGAGTCGCATACATTGCATTTTTTTGAGATGGCCTGGATTGGCAAATTTTTGAGATGGGAGTTCTGCTCCAATGGTACCACATGCATTTGCATAGTTTTGAGTCGCATCATATGAATGAATAATGAGATGTATTTGATGTTGATGAATGAGTATATATGCTGTAATTATTGTTGATTATGAGATGAGAAGTGGTGATATTATTGATCTAATTTAATATATTAATTATCATGCGCTTTATTATATTGTTAGATATCTCACCTCTTCTGTTTGAATGTTGCCCCTATGTTGGTAACGTGCAGGTAATCGAGAGTGAATGTCGTATACCTTCAATAGATCGAATCGGTGTCATTGCTCTGATATATAACACTCGGGGGGATGAACGCTTGCTGATTTTTGATTGCTGATTTTTAGTTGTTGAACTTTAAATTGTTTATTTACTAAATATGAGATTTTTCAAAGTTGTTGTTTTATTTAAAGATGTTATTGAAGAATTCTGCTGCGTAGTTGTTGAATATTTAATGAAAGATGTTATGTTGTTAGTTCATCCGATGTTTTGAAAAGTGTTATATATCCATGATGAATGCAATGAATTTGTTAGAAGAATTTGTGACGTCCCGATTCATTTGTATGAATGAAATTTTGTAACTCTGATTATTTTGTATAAATTGCTTGGGGTAGAATTGGGGTGTTACAGATGTCATCATGAATGGTCTAAATGAAATTACCGGGATCGTTTATGGTGTCACTATACCCAAACCAGAAGCACAATGAAGTAAAGATGATAAGGAAGAGTCGGGTTACAATTGGAAGGCATAAAACATTCTCATGTCCTCCATTAGAGTCGATAAGTTTTACTGTGCCTCCCATTGTGAAACCACTAAAGCCAAGTGGGACGCATTACAGCTTGCCCATGAGGATTGGGATTAATTTTTATAAAATAAATAATACAACAATATGTTAGATAGGATGTATTAACTTGCCAACGGGAACAAGTTGATCAAGAAGTCATATCTTATGTTAGGAAATATTGAGTTGAAGAGTTTCAACATCTGGAACAACATGTCGGATAAGATGTCCTATGAAAGAGCATACAACATCGCGCCTGAGCTGAAGTGAACAGTTAGATTTTGTTATGACTTAACTAATGCAGAATATTTTGGGAAAAATTATGCAACATTATAGGGTGTTGATTTAAAGGTCAAGAAGAATCAATCAGAATATTGAAGAATATACAGTTTCTAAATTTGGAGATACTTTAGGAAGATTTAATTGAAGACCTTGTTTGTGGCAGAAGTTATTATTGTTTGTTACAACTGATATGTTGTACTTTGAAGGCCTAAATCCAGTTGGATATAGGTTAGAAATAGAAGTGTTTGTAACCTAGGAAAGGCACGGGTTCAAGATGTAGAAGTCTAGGGCTTTATCTTTTTTCCGCTCTATCAGAGAGTGGGTGTAATTGAACCACTCGGGTTGTGAAATGATCATTGTTGTTCTCACTTAAAAACTGTTGAGTAATGAGTTGAGTATTGTTCTTGGAGGAATCTTTGAAGAAACTCCAAGTTATGGTCTTAGTCAAGAGTCTTGGCTAGTGATTGTCATGGAAGTGTGTCTTCCTATTTGTTTAGAATTATGTTGATCCAATTGCGGTCTGTGATTGAGGAGGGCCTATGCCATACCCCAAATTTGCCTGCCCTTTTATTTCTACAGCCAAAAATATTTTAAGTATTGTTTTTATAATATTATTTGATTTTTATAGATGTTCATTCTCAAGTCTAGTCAAAAATATTTTAAACATAGTTTTTATAATATTATTTGATTGCTATAAATATTTGCTTCCAAACCTATTTAAAAATATAATGATTTATTTCAAATTATTTGTATCTTTAAAATAACAAATATTTGCACACATTTCATATACTTTCAATTGAGTTTATTTACAAATGAGTAACATATCACAATTGGTAAAGAATGAAGCTTACAAATATAAGGTTGTGGGTTTGAATCTTGTCTATTGCATTTTTTAATTTCTTTTTTGCTGCTAATTTTCTTCCTTTTTTTGGATATCAAACTTTGGGCTTTCCGATAAATTTAGTCTCTAAGTCTCTTTCTTAACCTAATTCACTCTATAAATAAGACTATTGTTGTCCTAGTCTCTCACACACAATTCAACAAGAATTCACACAAACACACAAATTCTCAAATCCACACTCTCCCTCTTATTTTAAATCTCATATTTTTCAATTGTAAATTGTTTTACTTTTTTTATGATGATAATTCTGGTGGTTATTTCTAATTGTTTTTTTTCCTAATCTATCGTAACTATTACACAAATTTTAAATGATATTTCTTCAACAAGTCTCATGGTTTATCATGTCTCTTTGGTAACTACAAATCAACAATCATCCACAATTTTCACAAACATACACGAAAATCTACACATTTCTCTTACGAACCTTGTTGTTGTCAATATCAGACATCAACAATTATCAGCAATGCTCTTTCTTTTCAATAAAAACCACATGATGATTATTGATGGTTTTTATTTTCAAAATTATATTCTTTACTAACTTTGTTTCGGAGGCCAAATTATCACACAATTACAAACCCTTATTCACTTTTATACACACACTTTCATCTTTCACAAAATTACACTAACCCTTTATCAATTACACACACTGTACATATTTTTTCTGGCACATAATTTTTTCTAAAAATAATCGTACATATTTCACTCAGTTTTTAACTCATTCACGTAGAAAATTTCATAATGTACATATTCTCTCACTCACTTATTCAATTCGTGACTAACCTCTATTTTCATAAAAGCCAAAAAAATTGAATAATATTTTTCTAACTATTCTTTTGTGTGTTTTTGTTTTCGTTACAGTAAAGTCATTCTTCATATATTTTATAAATCTTGTATTTTTTGTTTACCACTTCTCTTTGAGTGTAAATTTTCATAAACAATTCATCATAACCTCTCCAATTGACATCACCTTTGGCCATAGACAAATTGTAAAAATTCAAAAGAACGCAAAACATAAAACATAATACTTAACATTAACAATTAGTACATAGGTTTGTTGTTGCTTCTGCAGAAAAAGTGAAAGGAAGAAGAAAGTGGAAATTGCTCCGCCGTAACTCCGGCTAATTCAATCACGAGTTCTCTCCACTCATCAAACGCTGACTGCCGTGAATTTCAGATCCAACTGAAACAGTACTGACAGTATAGTAAAAAAAACGAGGAAGAGAAATAACTTTCTAATTGAACTTTTAGCAAATAGTTGGCGTACAAGGACCCAGATGTGAAAAGAGAATTTGAGGGAGAAGAATAACAATCCTACAAATCACATAACAAAAATTATTCCCCTAGTACACTATATGTAGCTGGCATCATGGTTTTACAAATTCCTTCCACATGCTGTGCGGTTTTCTCGCTCTCTCTCCTCTGCGCGGTAACCTCCCACCACTAGTGATAGAATCATTCTTTTCTTCCATGTTTTGTGGGTCCTCTAACAAATTTGTTGACTCATCTGCTGTTTCTAGAAGGCTCCTATCGTTTGGTCTCATTACAATACCATCCCCATTAAACACAACCTTGTCCTCAAGGTTGTAGGAAGGAAACTTCTTCTGCAAGTCATCAACGTCTTCCCACGTTGCTTCAGATGCTGTATGTTGATCCCACTGGACTAGAACCTGATGAATTTCCTGATTACCTTTAACTATGGTACGAGCTTGTAATACCTCCCTGGGTTGTATGATGGGTCCATTTTCAGACATGGTGAGTGGTAAGGGCATGTATTGATTTTGAGGCACACCTTTGAATGGCTTTAGCTGAGATATGTGAAAAACAGGATGGATTTTGGCATGTTCAGGTAGCTTGAGCTTATAGGCAACTTCTCCTACTCGTGCTATGATCTCAAATGGTCCAAAGTATCTCATTCCCAACTTCTGATTCTTTCTCAATGCAACAGATTGTTGCCTATATGGCTGGAGTTTCACCAAGACTAATTCACCTACCTGTAAGGTCACATCTAGTCTATGTTTATCAGCTTGTTTTTTCATATATTGTTGAGCCCTCTCTAATTGAACTTTCAACTGCTGCAGCAATCTATCCCTCTCCATCAACTCCTCTTGAAGTGTTGGAGGGTCATTAGCATGGGGTTCGTATCTTGTCAGAGTTGGTGGATCTCTCCCATATAGAGCCTTGAATGGAGTCATTCCAATGCTAGTTTGTAAAGCTGAATTGTACCAAAATTCAGCCCATGATAAAGCTTTAAACCAAGACTTAGGATTGTGGAAAGTGAAGCACCTAAGGAACAGCTCTAACCCTTTGTTAAGAACTTCAGACTGGCCATCCGATTGAGGATGATAAGCAGAAGTCATTGCTAATGTAGTTCCCTGTAGCTTGAATAGATGTTGCCAAAAAGAGCTTGTGAACACCTTATCTCTATCAGAAACGATGGATTTCGGCATGCCATGTAATTTCACCACATTCTGCATGAAGATTTCAGCAACAGATCTACTAGAGTAGTCACTTTTCATTGGTAAGAAATGAGCATACTTTGTCAGTCTATCAATGACTACCAATATAGTAGTATAGCCAAAAGACACCGGTAAACCCGTAATAAAGTCCATGGCTACATCCTTCCAAACTTGTGATGGTATAGGTAATGGCTGTAATAATCCAGCAGGCAAGGTATTGGCTGTTTTAGCTTGTTGACACACCGTGCAATTTTGTACATATTGGGATACATCTTTCTTCATGGCAGGCCAATAGAATTGAGCCTTAATTCTGGCCATAGATCTAGTAACTCCAGCATGACCACCTATTGGAGATGAGTGGAATTCATTTAAGACTTGTTGAACCAACTCTTTATGTTGAGGGATGACAATTCTATTCTTCCAATATAGTAAGCCTTCTTTGAAAGTGTAATGTAAATAAGAATTTCCCTGCTGTATGCATTTATCTATGACCTCTTTCCATTGGCTATCTGCTTTCAACCCTTCTTTAATTGCTTGAATAAATTGACACTGTGGCTCGGACCATGATAGTGCCATTAATCTAGACAAGGCATCTGCTGCAAGATTTTCTTTGTTGGGCTTGTACTCTATGGTAAAATCATACCCCAAGAATTTATGTAACCATTGTTGTTGCTCTGGTGTCTGTAGAGACTGATCCATTAAACTCCTCAAGCTCTTTTGATCGGTATGAATGATGAATCTATGTCCGAGCAAATAGTGTCTGAACTTAGCTATTGCTTCAGATATAGCTAACATTTCCCTAAAGTAAGCCGATTTCTTTTGATTTCTAGGGACTATTTTCTTTGAAAAGTAAGCAATAGGGTGACCATCTTGATGCAACACTGCACCCACCCCTACACCAGAAGCATCTGTTTCTAAAATAAAGGGCTTTTGAAAATTTGGCAAGGCCAACACAGGAGCAGAAATCATGACAGTTTTCAATTGATTAAAAGCTGTCTCAGCTTGTTCATTCCACACATAACTTTCTTTTTTTTAGTAAATCAGTCAAAGGAGCGGCAATCTTAGCATAAGCTTTTATAAATCTCCTATAGTAGCCCGTGAGACCTAAGAACCCTCTTAATTGCTTCACATTTTTAGGTAAGGGCCAATCTTGAACAGCTTGTATTTTGTCCTTGTCCATGGAAACACCCTGTCCAGTTACCACATGTCCAAGGTACTCAATCTCTGAGACCCCAAAGGAACACTTAGACAGTTTGACAAACATTGTATTGGCTTGCAGTATGCCTAATACATTGTCTAAATGATTCAAATGCTCCTGCCATGTCGGGCTATAGACTAGTATGTCATCAAAAAATACTAACACATATTTCCTCAAAGCATGCTGAAAAATGTGATTCATGAGGCTCTGGAATGTTGCTGGTGCATTGGTTAAACCAAACGGCATGACCAACCATTCATAGTGGCCTTGGTGTGTCCTGAAAGCTGTTTTGTGTCTATCTTCTGGTTGTAGCAGTATTTGATGATAACCAGACCTGAGATCCAACTTTGAAAAATACCCAGCTCCAAAGAGCTTATCTAATAGCTCATCAACTGTGGGAATCGGGAATGAATCCTTGATAGTTATAGCATTTAAAGCTCTATAGTCAGTGCAGAACCTCCATGTACCATCTTTCTTTTTCACTAAAATAATTGGTGAAGAAAATGGACTTGTACTTAGTTGTATAATCCCCTGCTGTAGCATTTCCCGTACCATGTGTTCAATTTGAGTCTTCTGGCTGTGTGGATATCTGTATGGTTTAACCTTGACAGGATTAGAGCCTTCCATCAATGGAATATGGTGATTGTGTGCTCTGTTAGGTGGCAATGTAGTTGGTTGTTGAAACAGACTTTTGTAAGTGTGGAGTAATATGGCTATCTCAGGGTCAATATTGGTAGGTAACTCCTTCCAAACATCTTCAACAGTATAATTTTTTTGCCATTGGATTGTAAAACATTCCGCTATAGCATCAGTACTATAGAGTCTCTTGAAATGGTGTAATTGTGCTACTGCAGGTTTGAGAGCTCTTTCACCTTCTAATGTCACAAACTTACTATTGAAAAAAAATTTCAATGTAAGTGAAGCATAATCAGCTACATGTGGTCCTAAAGTAGCTAGCCAAGCTACTCCCAATATCACATCTGCCCCGGCTACCGGTAGTAAGAATACAGGAACTTTCAACTCATTTCCTTGTATCTTCAATGGTAAATCCTGAATGACCCCTTCCGCAGTCATCATGTCACCATTGCCTACTAGCACTCTGAATACTGGGCCTGGTTCAATAGGTATCTTCAAAAATTTAGCTATCCGAGGTTGCAAGAAGTTATCTGAACTGCCTCCAGCAATTAGCACTTGCACCTTGATGTTTCCAATTAACCCAGAGAATTTAAGCACGCCCAAGTTGGAATCCCCTTTCATGGCATTCAAGGATAAATGGTGTTGAGGTTGATGTTGGTACAAGTTTCCAGTGGATACATCAATTGGTGTCTCATTCCCAACAGTGATATGTTCTTCTTCAGAATCATCATAGTGGAGCAACATTAATTGTCTGTTGGGGCATTTATGAGTGAAAGAGAACTTGTCATCACACCAATAACAAAGGCCCTTGTCTCTTCTAAGTTGCATCTCTGCAGGGGATATGCGTTTGATATTGGGATTCTTTTGGAATTGGCTCATAGGTCTCGTGGGGGGTGTGTTGAGGATGGGGGTTGTGTTTTTTGGCTATTTTCTGGTTTGGGTGAATTGAAGGGTGGTTTGTAGTATGCGTTTGGGCTGTTTCTTTGTGGTTTGGTTGTTTGAGTGTATTTTTCCTCATATACTTTGGCTAGAGATACTGCTTTTACGATGGAGGTGGGTGTATGGATTAACACATCGTGACGAATCTCAGTATTGAGGCCACTTATGAAGCAATCAATTAGGGCGTCGTTACTTAAACCATAAACTCTATTAGCTAATGCTGTAAACTGAAGATAATATTCAGAAACAGTTCCTGTTTGATTCAATTTAAACAAGGTAGCACGAGGGCATTCATATATGGATTAACCAAAATCCAGTTCTAAAGCACGAGTAAATTCTATCCAAGAATGAAACGGATTAGAATGTTGAACCATTTGAAACCAAGGAACCACATCTTTATCCAGATGCACAGATGCAATAGTTAACCTATCATGATCATGTGTATCATAATACCCAAAAAACTGCTCAGCACGAAAGATCCATTCATGTACGTTAGTGCCGTCAAAACGAGGAAACTCGAGTTTGATATTTCTCACCTGAAACGGAGGTCTGCTGTTGAGTTCTGTACCATGGCGTTGCTTCGACGGTGTTTGTTGGATGAGGATGTCAAGCGCTGTGTGAATCTCATCAAACTTTGATGCGTTACCAACTTCTAGTTTTTCCATACGCTCAAGGATTTCAGTCTGAAACAGCCTCATCTCCTCTGTATTGCGCTTGATATCATCTTGCATCTCTTTGTATTGTGGAACGGCCATGGTTGATGAAAGCACCAATGAAACAGTACTGACAGTATAGTAAAAAAAATGAGGAAGAGAAATAACTTTCTAATTGAACTTTTAGCAAATAGTTGGCGTACAAGGACCCAGATGTGAAAAGAGAATTTGAGGGAGAAGAATAACAATCCTACAAATCACATAACAGAAATTATTCCCCTAGTACACTATATGTAGCTGGCATCATGGTTTCACAAATTCCTTCCACATGCTGTGCGGTTTTCTTGCTCTCTCTCCTCTACGCGGTAACCTCCCACCACTAGTGATAGAATCATTCTTTTCTTCCACGTTTTGTGGGTCCTCTAACAAATTTGTTGACTCATCTGCTGTTTCTAGAAGGCTCCTATTGTTTGGTCTCATTACACCAACCTCATCCTCTGCAACTCCACTGTCGGAATCAGATACTGCAGCAACAGCCGCGACTCAACACAAACCTCTGCTCTCCGTCAATTTCAGATCTGTCATCAAAGATCCGTTAGGAAGGGAACTTTGTTTTCTTTTGCTTTTGCATTTACAGAGAGAGAGAGAAAGGTTGTAAGTGTTCCTAATATAATGATAATTTTGTTTTTTTTTGGTTTTTTTTATGCCACTTGTCGCATGGAGATTGGATGAAGGAAATTGAAAGACATAAACAAGAAAAGGTAAATAGATTATTTCCGGATCTTCCAGATTCTTTCCTTATTTTTATATATTTTGGTTTGTTTTAACAATAATTATAAATGAGGGTTAACTTGTCAATGATGGGCCTTGGGATCAAATTCCCTATCTTCTTACTAACTTCACACATCTTTTTGTTAACTAACCCCCTATTTACTAATTAACATTTTTTAATAATTTTAATTAGGTTAATGATAAGTAAGTTTAATTAATTTACTAATTCATTTGATTTATGAAAAATATCAAATATTTTCTTAAATAAAAAATTATTTCGAACTTATTTTGTTTAATTAATTCAATATTTTATAGATATGTTAAAACCCGCGCAACTCATCCAATATTCCATCCGCGAGCAGCACGTGGCTAATATCTGACCACGTGATGAGGAGACTATATTAGACTCCCCCGCTCTACATCTTAATACAGCTAACCAACAATAAACCATTTTTCAACTAACATAATCAAAAACTCAATATTATTTTCGAAAAAGGAGTAAGGAGAATCTCTTTCGAAATTAACTACGAACTGCGTCTATGCTCACACAATTTTAAACCCAGACAAGGTTCAAGGTTAATTCGAAAGCATTTCTACATAATCCATAAAAAATACTAACCCAACAGCGAACTATGAATTGGGACTCTGATTCCTCTTAAGAGGATACATAGGCATACGATCAAAAATCGTGGCGAGTTCCCCTAATAAAACTTAAAACTCTATTTCTTAAAATGCGTTTCTAAACTTAGTATCCTTGTGAAAAAGGTAGATAAGGGGGGGTGATATGGTGGGAGAACTGACTTGGGATTTTGCGTTTGTGTTTGCAAATGTTTCGGTTTAGTAAGAGTCGCCACCAACTCTTTTATTTTATCCTAAGGAAAGGTCAAAAAGCACAGGAAAGACCTTTGAGATTTTTTCTTGGGTTCGGGGAGTAGATTATAGAAAGGGAAGGTATTAGCACCCTTTCTATCCATGGTTATCCATGGGCTCTTAGTTACTTGCTTAGATCACTTGCTTTTCTTTTCAATTGTTTGAAATTGTGTTTTGAAAGATGTTTTGAAAAGAGGCCATCGTTGTGGCAACCTTTGTAATGATTCTTGTTTGAATGTATACAAAGGTGTTTTTGTCTTTTGAAAAGTTTTCAATGTTTGAAAGTAGGGTTTTGAAATTGTATTGTGGAGTGTGTTTTGAAGATATCAAGGATGTTTTTGCAAGCTTTGATCAAGTAACTAAGAGTTATCTACCCTATTTTTACTCAAACATCTTTCTCATGTTTTTAACCCTTTTAACAGTGTTGTTTCACCATTGTATTTGGTGAACAACCTTGTGTTAGGATGTTAAACGGGACATGCACGGGTCATCGTATAGACCATGATAGCAATAGTGTCAAGTATTTTTGGCAATTTTCTTGAGGGACTTGATCATTTTGTTTAGTCAACTCAGATAGCGTCATCGAGGGACTATGATCTTTTGTTTTGTTTTTATTTTGCAAAGTACTTGACATGCATGTCATGACCCATTTTTGAAAGCAACAAGTGGATTGAAACCCTAGGGGTGCAAGTGTGCATTGTGTTTGTTTTCATGCATTGTCATCTTGGATTAGGTCAAACTAATTGTTGATTTTTATTTTGCATACAAACCCTAGGTCTAATCATGGCATAATTGAAAGCATTTAAAGGTGCGAGAATTTAAATTCTACACTATTACAACATGATATAGGGAGGGGGTACAAATTTGAATTGAGGATTATTTTTCAAGAAATTAAATCCTAAATTATTACAACCAAATTGAATGTGTAAGACATAATATTCAAATGTACAATAATTAAATAAAATACAATAAATAAATGTTAGAGAAAATGTATTATGCAAAAAAGGGTTTTATGTATGTAAAAAAGGATTTTTTTAATGTGAAATATAAATAAATAAATAAAATCAATTTTATTATTTTTGTTTTTTAGGACAAAAACCCTAATTTCTTAAATAAATTGTATTATTTATTATTTATATACAATAATGTATTAATTTGTACAAAAATATAAGTATATTAAAAAAATGGTATTTTTAGTATAAAATATCAATAAAATAAAAATGTATTATTTTTGGGTTTTTTGCCCTAATTATTTAATAAAATATGTATATATATATGTATTAAATATATTAAGTATATTAATGTGTATAAAAATAAAATAAATTATTTACAAAATGTATATATTTCAAGAAAATATTTTCAAATATGCATAAAAATAATAAATAAAAATAAAAGTATTTTTCTACATTATTTTTACATTTAAACAAAAGTAAATATAAAGTATTTAATGTATTAATACTAGAAACAATTAAAATAAATACAAATAAATACAAAAATTTATGAAAATATTTTTTAAGTATTTTTTATATTAGAAAATAAAATATCAAAATCAGAAATGAAATAAAAATGCAAAAATGACAAATATACAAGAAATGGGCCAGGGGGTGTAAAAAGAAAAGAGGGGGGGGGGGGGGGGGGTGCCAAAAGCAAGCCTGTACAGGCCCAACCCAGAAACAACTTCATCTTCTTCCTTTGAACAGAAACACGCGCGCTCTATACACAAGATGCTATCTCCTGATTCCTTGCTTTTTTGACAAAACTCATAACATGAAACTTGTAGAGCATCAAACAACGAATCTAACCATATAAAAAACTTAAGCTAACTCTCAAAGACCAGAGATAATTTCTCTGGCCCTAATTCTTAACCTAATTTTTTCAGAAAGTTCATGAACAAAATTCTCCTAGCACGATTAATATAAATGAAAACTAAGCACATGTATGGTTTCAGGGCTATGAATACAACATCTTTCATTCACAAACCTAAGTCTAACTATTCCTAAATAGAGAGATAGAAGTTCATGAAATACCTGTTTCAGTTGACTTCGAGCTGGACAATGCAGCAACTTCTAAGGGTGCTTGAGTTTCTTTTGAGCTTGCCTGAGGTCCACTGAAGATTTCCCAATGCTTGGTTTGTTTTGGAGTGGCCTGAATCGTGCTATAGAATTCCACCTGCAAAGCTTTGAAACAAAAATGGCAATGTATGTTAATGGTGTTACAACTAGCAATGGAGGTCTGGAATAGTTCAGGTGAGTTGAATGGAAGGTATTGGAACAAGTTTGAGGCAAAACGCACGAGGGAAAGTGGAGATGGAGGTGGTTCTGCAGGGCTTGCCCTATTTTGCAGAAAAATGGTGATTTTGTGTTCAAGGAGGTTTGAGTGGTGAAGAGCTCGTGTTTATGACTCAAAGGGTTGTGTGAAATATGTTTACAATGTTTGTGTAAGCTGACTATGGATGGTTTTTGAGTTGGGAAGATTTTGGACAAATTTCTTCTTCTTGAAGCAAGAGTGTGTAACTTATGATTACAGGCCTGTACACTCTATCTTGTAAGCTGCATACCTTGCCCTTGATACTTGCAATTTGTGGATTTGATCTTGCCTCAGAGATATGGCCCCATGCTCCAAAGATCTTGGTTTGACATAAAGTATAACTTTTCAAAAATGGCAAAATACTTTTTTCCAAATGGGGATTAGTTTTGTGTGCAATGTCCAAATGACCAAGATAATGCATTAGCTCAGTGGATTTGCATTCAATTAAGGAGTGTAAAATGGTTTAGAGGCCTGCAAGCTAGTACAAAGCATGCTGATTTGAAAATGCAAGTTGTATGAACATGTATTGGCCATGGATCAAAGTGAGTTTTTGCCAACTTCAAGCATTCGATTCTCCCTAACCACAAAGGTGTTTGAGGAGTTATTGGACAATTTGGAAATCTTGCAACATGTACTACAATATATATTTGAAATGAAACTTGGAACTCCAAGTGTAACTATGTGAAAAATGGCCAAGAAGATGGGTCAAAATCCTGCCTAAACTAGTGCAAAATTTCTCTAAGTTAAAAGTTTTAGGCACCCTTGTTCCAAAAATCATAACTTGAGATCCAAGCTTCTTTTGAGAAAACTTTGTGAATCAAAGTTGTGGACTTTGTGATGGACTGCAACTTTCATGTTTCAAGTTTTGTTTGAATCCATTTGAATCTTGGTGAAAAAAAAGGACAAAGTTAGGAAAAAATAAGAAAATTCTATAACTTAGAAAATTTCTAAGTTATGAAAATTTTCCATTTTAAACCCTAATTTGCATTTTTAGGTTTCTTGATGAACAAGTTTCATAATTTGACATGTTTTGATGAAAAATGACCCTTGGCACTTGATTTTGACCAAAAAGTCAAAGTTTGACTTTTCAATGTACAGTCAAATTTTGATTAGTTGACTTGAAAAATTCATCTGTCAATCTTATGCATTTGAGATCTTTTGAACTTGTTGAATGGATCAAGATAATATCATTGAGTCCTTGAGTCCATGGTTGAGCTTGATTTGCCATTGGCTAGGTCAAACAGTCAAAAATTGCCTTTGTACAATCAAAACCCTAAAAATGACCATTTTGCCCTTTTGATGATCTGATCAAATTTCTTGTGGAATTGGGATCCAAACTTGATCAAATGGTTCATATGAGTTCATAATGTTGATGTGGGTCAAATTTCATGAGGTTTGACTGTCAATTGGCCACAGTTGACTTTTTCCCCAATATAGCTGATTTCTAGGTCAACTGTCCAATTGACTGGGCAAAAATTTGAATCAGGGCTTGAAACTTGGTATGGAGAAACTTATGAGTCCAACATGAATTATGAAAGTCAATTTGGGAATTGTAGGTCAAAACATCATTGTGCAAACTCAAACCCTAATTTAGGTCAACAGTGCAAGGAGGTGTCTTGAGCATAGCAAACCCTAGCTTGATTTTGAGTTCCAAGAGTCTTGTGATGAAGAATGTTGATGAAATGAGAGGGAAAATTTTGGGGTACAACGGTTGCCCCTGTTCAATCTTCTTGAACCTGAAGAGTTAGATTGGCAATTTTGCCTTTCGCGACTCGAAGGTAAAAGAGGATTGGACACTAGAGTGCCCGTAAATTTGCACTCGTCAAAACATAGATGTAGGAATGGGCTTAAAGATGCCATTTGGAGATGGTAGAATCTTGTTGGAGATGGGCTTAAAGATTCTATCCAAGAATGTTTGTTGAATTGCAAAGTGGTAGGTCAGAAGAATGAGCATTAAAATGGTATCCGTGTCTGGAATTCATTTGAACTGTATCTGGAGACTGAGTTTGTATGAGAGAAAGAATGGCGTCCGTGTCTGGAGCGTATCTGAGCTATAACTGTATTTGAACTTTGAATGAATATCAGAATGATTGTCGTGTCTAGAGTGTATCTGTATTGTATCTGAATTCTAAATGGGCGATAGAGACACATTTGTGTATGGAGCATCTCTGGGTTGGGGATAAATTCTGAATGAGTGACAGAATGGCTACTGTGTCCGGAGCGTATCGGGACTGTATCTGAAGTTGAGATCTGTATGAGTAGTAGAATGACTTCCGTATCTGGAGTATATCTGAGACTGTAACTGGAATTGAGATTTGTATGAGTAGCAGAATGACTTCCGTGTCTAGAGTATATCTGAGACTAACTGGGATCTGAATAAGTGACAGGATGACATCTGTGGCGACTGCACTGGGGATAATCAAACTTCTGGTGTAAAGGTCAGAATGGCATCCGTGTTTGGAGCATATCTGAACTTGAAGTTGATAGTTGAATCTGAATGAGAGATAGAATGCCCGCTGTGTCTAGAGCGTATCTAGTCTGTATCGGATTGCTGAAGTCTAAATGAGTAGTAGAATGACCGCCGTGTCTGGGGTGTGTTGTACCCCAAAATTTGCCCTCTTCTTTTTTCACAAGAAATCGCAGCTTCGGGTTTCCCCTGATTTTTCAGATTGGCTCAAAAACCGGTCAAACAGACTTTTCTTATCAGTCTATCCAAAATTAGGGTTTCCATTGATTTTGAATCAGTACAAATAGATTATTAGGGTTTCTTTTGATTTGGTTGAGTTTGGTTCAGGGTTTGATCAAGCAGACGTTTCTTTGACAGTAAATCCAAAATTAGGGTTTGCACACGCATTCTCAAAAGGAATTGAGTCCACAGTTATTTTCAATCGAATGTTACTTTGTTTTGACGCTTGTTCAAAATTGCTGTTTGTTTCTCAAAGCCTAAACCTCTGGGATAGAAGCCGAGGCTTCTGATTGAAAGTTTGAAGCGTTAGTTTAATCAGTGAAGTGAAAGGCGTATGGACGTTTGTTTGTTTAATTGTGCAATGCTTTTGGTTATTTGAAATGCCGGGCTTATTGTTGGTCAATGCAAGATTGTGAGACTACAACGTTTATTGATTATTTATTTTATCTAAGTTAAAATAATTGGGACGCATTTCCAGTCATTTTAATTCAAGAAATTTAAATAATTAAATAAACAGTGAAACAAAGAAATATCTGACAAGGGATTTTTATTTATTTATAATTATTGTTACAAATGTTATTGAGATACTGTAAATTTATTTACAATATTTACAATGATGTTTTATTACAAATAATTGAAAATAAAATAAAACTATATTCTAAGTCTCTTGAAGTCTTCATCTTCTACTGTTGCTTCCCTTGCCCGAACTGCTATTTACCTGTAAAGACAGAAGAAAGAAGTCAGTACGGCTAAATTGGAAAAGCATTTTTCAGACATATAAGCAAAAACTCATCATTAAAGGTTGTTGGCCGGAATCAGATTGTTTTGATTTTCATCATATTTTGCTCATCCTCTTTGCAAATCACAAGAAGATTCTCTTCTTGGTTCACAAAGAGGAAAGTAAAATTATTTTGCAATACAAATCAATTAAACAAAATGCACAAAGCTGCATAAGTCCAAACTCAACAACAAATTGTCAACCAAACTAGGCAAACCAAACTGTCAAAGAAAGGCAAACCAAACTGTCAAAGAAAGGCAAACTAAGCTGTCAACAAATTGTCAACTAAGCTATCAAACAGAAAAGCTGCATACAAGTACATAAAAGCCAATGCAGGAAATCTGGAAGATAAGAAGATATGCAGAGTAAAACCAAATTGCAAGCAATATTGTCAAAACATTTTCATCATTTCCAAGGCCAACCTTTTCAGAAAAAGTACTTTTAAGCAATAAAATATGCTTATGGAGAGAGAGAAAGAGAAAAAAGTAAGAAAGATTTGCAGTTTGGCAGGCTTAGAAGATATAGATAAATATAACAAGAACAGAACAGTTCAAGGAGGGGGAGAACACATAAAGAAAAATATACCACAAAACTGAAAACACCCTTCAACAAGCCTTGAGGCCTGTTACTACTAAACCTTCAACAAAACCTATTTCAAACCTGAGCCTGCTTTAAACTTCCTCAAACCAGAAGCAAACCTTTAAGCCTGCCTTAAGCCTGCTTCAAGCCTACCTCAAGCCTGTACCAGTTACCAAACTTACAAAACCAAGCTTGCCTGCATAAACTACAAGCCTGTACCAGTTACCAAAACACAGATGCAATAACATCAAAAACCTTACCAAGCAAGCAAACTTTCAAGCCCGCCTTTAAACCTGTTAAAACCTGTCAAACAGCCAATTTCAAACAAGCCAGCAAGCATCATCACGTTCCCTCCGCCTTGGCCACCTGAGAAGCGCCGCCGTCCAATCCTTTGCCTCCTCTCAGAAACAAAAACCTAAAGGTATTGTTCCCTCTTCCTTTTTTACACCTCATACAAATGTAACAATCAAAGATCAATAACACAAAGATCAGAACATGTAAAAGTTTAATCATGCAAAGAACAAAAAAACCTAAAAAAGCGTTGGAAGGAAAGCCGTTACCCCTTTTTGTCACCGCCTGGTACAATCGAGGAGAGAGGAGAATGGAGGCATCGCGTCTGGTAGCCTGAGGCGAGGAGAAGGATTAATCAGTGGCTGAGCGTTTGAGAAAGACGAAGAAGAAGATGGAGAGCGGCGCCGTTCTAAGCCAAACAAACTTTGTTCTGAACAACAAACAAACAAACCCTAACAAAAACTTGAATAATGCATTTGGGCCTCTGCCCCACTGAACGCTAAGCCCAAACATTCTGGCGCATACCCCCCTTTGTTTTAATTTACTTTGTTTTGTTATTTGGGTCAAACATATCCTTCAAAAGCCCACTTACTTTTTTTTATTATGTTTTGAAAACATTTCTTTTTATATTACTAATATTTTTCATAACCTATTTTTGTTAAGTAAAAAAAATAATATACTAACTTTTTGTATAAAATTTTACTAATGTTTTCATTACCTTAAAAAACCAAAAACACATAAAAATAGATTTTATTAAGTTAATTGATTTTCTCCTTAAAACCTTTTTTTTTGTTTATATAACACTAACAAAAACATAGAAAAATAATATTACTTAATTTGTATTGGGTTGACATTTTTATTCATTTGTAAATAATCATATGCATGGCACAATACTTTTGATTCTCTTTGATTCGTATACCTTGCTATATTTTTACATTGAGAATGCGACGATTTGATATGGTTGTAATAATTTAGCATTTATTTCCTTGTCAAATATCCCTCAATTCAAACTTGTATCCCCATCCCCATAATTATGTTGTAATAATTTAGGACTTTAAATTCTCGCACATTTAAAAGTTTCCAAATTATGCCATGCTTAGACTTAGGGTTTGTATGCAAAATCAATCAACAAATAGCTTGACCTAATCCAAATATAAACATGCATGAAAAACAAACACAATGCACACTTGCACCCCTAGGGTTTCATCCACTTGTTGCCTTCAAAAATGGGCCATGGTTACATGTCAAGTACCTTGGCAAAACAAAAACAAACAAAATGATCATAGTCCCTCGATGACGCTATCTTGTTGCCTAAACAAAAAATGATCAAGTCCCTCAAGAAAATTGCCAAAGATACTTGACACTATTGCTTTCATGGTCTATACGATGACCCGCGCCTGTCCCGTTAACATCCTAACGCAAGGTTGTTCATCAAACACAATGGTGAAACAACACTGTTAAAAGGGTTAAAACATGAGAAAAATCTTTGAGTAAAATAGGGTAGACAAACTCTTAAATACTTGATCAAAAATCTTGCAAAACATCCTTGCCATTTTTTTAAAACACACATCACAACACAATTTCCAAATAAACTTTCAAAAACATTGAAACATCTTTTCAAAAAGACATACACCTTTGTATATACTCAAACAAGAGTCATTACAAAGGTTGCCTAGACAAGGCATCTTTTTCAAAACATTTTCAAAACCACACCCACAAAGCACGATTTCAAAACAATTGAAAAGCAAAGGCAAGTGATCTAAAACAAGTAACTAAGAGCCCATGGATAACCATGGATGAAAAGGGTGCTAGCACCTTCCCTTTTCATAATCTACCCCCGAACCCACAAAAACATCTCGAAGGTCTTTCCTGTGCTTTTTGACCTTTCCTTAGGATAAAATAAAAGTCGGTGGCGACTCTTGCTAAACCGAACAAGTTTGAAAACAAACGCAAAACCCAAGTCAGTTCTCCCACCGTATCATAGAACTGGCGACTCTACTGGGGATGAAAAATCCTTTGATCATTGAAAATGAGAAGTCCTGGGACCACTGTTGGGGAAATCAGGAGTTTGGATTGTATGCAATCTACTGGGGATTCCTGTTTTGAGGAGATCTTCGCCGGGGAATATCTGAAAAACTCTGGGAGGAATTGAGAATGAGAGTCTTCATTCTGCTTGGGGAATTAGAATTCTTCGGGGAATAGCCATACTATTGAAAAGTAGTTATCCTGTTGGAGAGTAAAACTCAGGATTCTGGAAAAAGCTTATTCCCGTCTGGAAGATGTTCAGGTTTAGGTTGTATTCCACTTTAAGAATGAGAATCTTCATTCAATCTACTGGAGAAGCCAAAATGAGAATCTTCATTCAGGTCTTGGGTCAGAAGGTTGGGTGTATGCCAATCTCTTGAGGTTTCAAGGATGAGAATCTTCATTCTTGAGAGAAACATATTTTTAGGAGCTTCATTTGTCCGTTATTCTGTTGGTGGGTATCAGAAGCTTGGGAGTATACCAATCTCTTGATGTTTTAAGGATGAGAATCTTCATTCTATTAACGGTTAACTGTTATCTGGTTGATCTCCAGGCTTCACAGAAACTTGTATTGCTATCTGGTCGTAATCCAGGCTTCACAATAACTTGTTGAGCTGCTATCCGGTCGAATCCGGGCTTCACGGATTGTGTTAAAGATATACCACTATCTGGTCGACTCCAGGCTTCGTAGCATTCTTGGCTGCTATCTGGTCGTAATCCAGGCTTCACAGAAACTTGTATTGCTATCTGGTCGTAATCCATGCTTCACAATAACTTGTTGAGCTGTTATCCGGTCGAATCCGGGCTTCTCGGCTTGTGTTAAAGATATACCACTATCTGGTCGACTCCAGGCTTTGTAGTATTCTTGGCTGCTATCTGGTCGTAATCTAGGCTTCACAGAAACTTGTATTGCTATCTGGTCGTAATCCAGGCTTCACAATAACTTGTTTAGCTGTTATCCGGTTGAATCCAGGCTTCACGGCTTGTGTTAAAGATATACCACTATCTGGTCGACTCCAGGCTTCGTAGTATTCTTGGCTGCTATCTGGTCATAATCCAGGCTTCACAGAAACTTGTATTGCTATCTGGTCGTAATCCAGGCTTCACAATAACTTGTTGAGCTGTTATTCGGTCGAATTCGGGCTTCTCGGCTTGTGTTAAAGATATACCACTATCTGGTCGACTCCAAGCTTCGTAGTATTCTTGGCTGCTATCTGGTCGTAATCCAGGCTTCACAGAAACTTGTATTGCTATTTGGTCGTAATCCAGGCTTCACAATAACTTGTTGAGCTATTATCCGGTCGAATCCGGGCTTCACGGCTTGTGTTAAAGATATACGACTATCTGGTCGACTCCAGGCTTCGTAGTATTCTTGGCTGCTATCTGGTCGTAATCCAGGCTTCACAGAAACTTGTATTGCTATCTGGTCGTAATCCAGGCTTCACAATGACTTGTTGGGGATTAAACTATTATCCGGTCGAATCCGGGATTCATAGCTTGCTCTTAGGAGATACCACTATCTAGTCGTAATCCAGGCTTCGCGGTAGTCTGATACTGTTATTCGATCGTAATCCGGGCTTCACAATATGCTGTAGAGATCAAGATACTATCCGGTCGAATCCGGGCTTCATAACTTGAATTTTGTGAGAATTTGATCTTTGAAGATCGTAACTTCTAACAGGTGATGAAGGAATCTTTGACGACCGTGAATTCCAACAGGTGATGAAGGAATTTTTGATGACGACCATAACTTCCAGCAGGTGATGAAGGAAAATTTTAACGACCGTGAATTTGAAATGTAATTTTGTTGTGGAGAATAAATCCTTGATAAAATGTAAAATGTTGCAAAAAATGATGACTGCCTACAATAGATTCAACTGGTATGGACCATCACCAAAATGTCGTTCCAAACTCGAATAGAGTTCGACGCGCGATTAACTGAGTTTATGACTGAAGGACATCGCGAAGAGCGGGTGGGTACAAATATACTTTGAGCCTTTATCCTTTGTTTCTTAAACCGTGAACCAAGCCACGTTACAACCCTTCAAAAGTCCTAATTTAAGCATGGGTTAGTTCGAAAGCATACTGTTACAAAAGGTATCCTGACTCCTGTAAGGCTTTGCCCTAAATCTTGTGTTAAATTTGTCTTATAAAAAGTTTTCTGCTAAAAAACGCATTTTTCAAAATTTCAAGACAAACATAAACTTTGCATTACTTGAATATCACTGTTTGCATTTGGCTATTTGTTTGACAACGGAGAAATTCACACAACGAATATCCGATGAACGAAAGCCCTCTCAGTGAACAAAATCACTTCAAAAAGGATGACACTTCCATTGACAAATCTCCTATTAACAAGGGGGCATGACATGTCACTATCCAGCACACCTGGGGCAGTCCAGTCAACATTCCAGGAAATCTCTCAAAGAAGTGCAGAGTAACCAGGGGCAAGTCTCCATCTCCGACACTTGGGGCATTGAACGTCAATCCCGACAAAGGGTTACATACAGTCAAACATTTCCAGGCAGTGCCACAAGCACTTGCTACTAGGGGCAATGACAAATCTCCCCAAAATCCTTCTCATAGGATAACTCCCAGCAAGGGTTTAATCTTTAAAAACCTTTCCCCAGCTGAATCAACATCAAGAATCCTCAAGGACTTCCCCCAACAAAGATGTTACCTCTAGCAGACTGATGATAGGGTTTATTTCCCCAACAACACCAGGATTCCCCAGCTTTAGTTTGCCTCTCTGACTACTACAAATCAAAGGACCACAACTCCTCTTCCCCAATAGACTGCTCTACAATCCCCAACAAGTTACCGCGAAACCTGGACCCGACCAGATATCAGTTCAACTTTGACTCCCCAGTAGAGCAACGGACGACTAAGAATCCTCAACTCTATTCCCAAGCAGGAATAAAAATTCTCCCCACATAGTTTTCAATATCCCCCAGCGGAGTTATCCTCAAACAACAAAGTAGGAATCCCTGGTGGAAACATTCTAGGCAAAGTTTGAAGACACACATACTCTTCAACAGCAGTCCAGGGTTTAACGACTCCCCAACACTTGTCAAGGATTTATTTTCCCAGACAGAAATACATTCCTTAAACATTTCACATTTCATACATCCTATTCTCATACATAATAAATGCATATAACACAAATCTCATTTATTTTGAGAACATCATTATGCATTTCATACATCATGACTTTGCATACAACTAACGTTCTACCTTTTTTAGGAAAGATCGATCAACAGACGATTACCATCAAACTTTTCAAGTTCCAGATTAATACCTGTAACAAGCCAGGAAAACAATCTGTGGACGAGGGATTGAAGATCAATACCTGTAACAAGCCAGGAAAACTATCTTTCTTTCTCAGGTTAGAGATTAATACCTGAAACCAGCCAGGACAAATGTCTACTCGACCAACTCATGCTTACTCAACTTCAAAACTTCTGAAAACAGTTTACGGGTTCTCCAGATATGGATGTTAATCTATCGCTTGTTCAGATTCAAGACTTCTGAAAACAGTTTACGGGTTCTCCAGATATGGATGTTAATCTATCGCTTGTTCAGATTCCAAACTTCTGAAAACAGTTTATGGGTTCTCCAGATATGGATGTTAATCTATCGCTTGTTCAGATTCAAGACTTCTGAAAACAGTTTACGGGTTCTCCAGATATGGATGTTAATCTATCGCTTGTTCAGATTCAAGACTTCTGAAAACAGTTTACGGGTTCTCCAGATATGGATGTTAATCTATCACTTGTTCAGATTCCAGACTTCTGAAAACAGTTTACGGATTCTCCAGATATGGATGTTAATCTATCGCTTGTTCAGATTCAAGACTTCTGAAAACAGTTTACGGGTTCTCCAGATATGGATGTTAATCTATCACTTGTTCAGATTCTAGACTTCTGAAAACAGTTTACGGGTTCTCCAGATATGGATGTTAATCTATCGCTTGTTCAGATTCCAAACTTCTGAAAATAGTTTACGGGTTCTCCAGATATGGATGTTAATCTATCGCTTGTTCAGATTCAAGACTTCTGAAAACAGTTTACGGGTTCTCCAGATATGGATGTTAATCTATCGCTTGTTCAGATTCAAGACTTCTGAAAACAATTTACGGGTTCTACAGATATGGATGTTAATCTATCACTTGTTCAGATTCCAAACTTCTGAAAACAGTTTACGGGTTCTCCAGATATGGATGTTAATCTATCGCTTGTTCAGATTCAAGACCTCTAAAAACAGTTTACGGGTTCTCCAGATAGGGATGTTAATCTATCGCTTGTTCAGATTCAAGACTTCTGAAAACAGTCTACGGGTGCTCCAGATATGGATGTTAATCTATCGCTTGTTCAGATTCCAGACTTCTGAAAACAGTTTACGGGTTCTCCAGATATGGATGTTAATCTATCGCTTGTTCAGATTCAAGACCTTTGAAAACAGTTTACGGGTTCTCCAGATATGGATGTTAATCTATCGCTTGTTCAGATTCCAGACCTCTGAAAATAGTTTACGGGTTCTCCAAATATGGATGTTAATCTATCGCTTGTTCAGATTCCAGACTTCTGAAAATAGTTTACGGGTTCTCCAGATATGGATGTTAATCTATCGCTTGTTCAGATTCAAGACTTCTGAAAATAGTTTACGGGTTCTCCAGATATGGATGTTAATCTATCGCTTGTTCAGATTCCAAGACTTCTGAAAACAGTTTACGGGTTCTCCAGATATGGATGTTAATCTATCGCTTGTTCAGATTCCAGACCTCTGAAAATAGTTTACGGGTTCTCCAGATATGAATGTTAATTTATCGCTTGTTCAGATTCAAGACCTCTGAAAACAGTTTACGGGTTCTCCAGATATGGATGTTAATCTATCGCTTGTTCAGATTCTAGACTTCTGAAAACAATTTACGGGTTCTCCAGATATGGGTATTAATCTATCGCTTGTTCAGATTCAAGACCTCTGAAAACAGTTTACGGGTTCTCCAGATATGGATGTTAATCTATCACTTGTTCAGATTCCAGACCTCTGAAAACAGTTTACGGGTTCTCCAGATATGGATGTTAATCTATCGCTTGTTCAGATTCCAAACTTCTGAAAACAGTTTATAGATTCTCCAGATACGGATGTTAATCTATCGCTTGTTCAGATTCTAGACTTCTGAAAACAGTTTACGGGTTCTCTAGATATGGGTGTTAATCTATCGCTTGTTCAGATTCAAGACCTCTGAAAACAGTTTACGGGTTCTCCAGATATGGATGTTAATTTATCGCTTGTTCAGATTCCAGACCTCTAAAAACAGTTTACGGGTTCTCCAGATATGGATGTTAATCTATCGCTTGTTCAGATTCCAAACTTCTGAAAACAGTTTATGGATTCTCCAGATACGGATGTTAATCTATCGCTTGTTCAGATTCCAGACTTCTGAAAACAGTTTATGGGTTCTCCAGATATGGATGTTAAAATATCGCTTGTTCAGATTCAAGACCTCTGAAAACAGTTTACGGGTTCTCCAGACATGGATGCTAATCTATCGCTTGTTCAGATTCCAGACCTCTGAAAATAGTTTACGGGTTCTCCAGATATGGATGTTAATCTATCGCTTGTTCAGATTCAAGACCTCTGAAAACAGTTTACGGGTTCTCCAAATATGGATGTTAATCTATCGCTTGTTCAGATTCCAAACTTCTGAAAACAGTTTACGGGTTCTCCAGATATGGATGTTAATCTATCGCTTGTTCAGATTCAAGACTTCTAAAAACAGTTTACGGGTTCTCCAGATATGGATGTTAATCTATCGCTTGTTCAGATTCCAAACTTCTGAAAACAGTTTACGGATTCTCCAGATACGGATGTTAATCTATAGCTTGTTCAGATTCCAAACTTCTGAAAACAGTTTACGGGTCTCCAGATATGGATGTTAATCGATCGCTTGTTCAGATTCAAGACTTCTGAAAACAGTTTACGGATGCCTCCAAATACGGATGTCAATCTATTGCTTATTCAGACCCCTAGCTCAGAGATGTTCCAAACACGGATACCTTTCTGATACTCGTCCACTCACCAACAACATAACAGTTCAACATACATTCCAGATGGCATCTTTAAGCCCATCCCCCGACAAGATTCTGTCACATTCCAGATGGCATCTTTAAGCCCATCTCCAAATGGCATCTTTAAGCCCATTCCCTCTACCATCACATCACCGAGTGCAAATTTCTGGGCACTCTAGTGTTCAATCATCTTTCACCTTCAAGTCACAAATGGCAGATTCGCCAATCTAACTCTTTAGGTGTAAGAAGATTGAACAGGGGCAACTGTTGTACCCCAAAATTTGCCCTCTTCTTTTTTCACAAGAAATCGTAGCTTCGGGTTTTCCCTGATTTTTCAGATTGGCTCAAGAATCGGTCAAACAGACTTTTCTTATCAGTCTATCCAAAATTAGGGTTTCCATTGATTTTGAATCAGTCCAAACAGATTTTTAGGGTTTCTTTTGATTTGGTTGAGTTTGGTTCAGGGTTTGATCAAGCAGTCGTTTCTTTGACAGTAAATCCAAAATTAGGGTTTGCACATGCATTCTCAAAAGGAATTGAGTCCACAGTTCTTTTCAATCGACTGTTACTTTGTTTTGACGCTTGTTCAAAATTGTTGTTTGTTTCTCAAAGCCTAAACCTCTGGGATAGAAGCTGAGGCTTATGATTGAAAGTTTGAAGCGTTGGTTTAATCAGTGAAGTGAAAGGCATATGGACGTTTGTTTGTTTAATTGTGCAATGCTTTTGGTTATTTGGAATGTCGGGCTTATTGTTGGTCAATGCAAGATTGTGAGACTACAACGTTTATTGATTATTTATTTTATCTAAGTTAAAATAATTGGGACGCATTTCCAGTCATTTTAATTCAAGAAATTTAAATAATTAAATAAACAGTGAAACAAAGAAATATCTGACAAGGGATTTTTATTTATTTTTAATTATTGTTACAAATGTTATTGAGATACTGTAAATTTATTTACAATATTTACAATGATGTTTTATTACAAATAATTGAAAAGAAAATAAAACTATATTCTAAGTCTCTTGAAGTCTTCATCTTCTACTATTGCTTCCCTTGCCCGAACTGGTATTTACCTGCAAAGACAGAAGAAAGAAGTCAGTACAGCTAAATTGGAAAAGCATTTTTCAGACAGATAAGCAAAAACTCATCATTAAAGGTTGTTGGCTGGAATCAGATTGTTTTGATTTTCATCATATTTTGCTCATCCTCTTTGCAAATCACAAGAAGATTCTCTTCTTGGTTCACAAAGAGGAAAGTAAAATTATTTTGCAAACATACAAATCAATTAAACAAAATGCACAAAGATGCATAAGTCCAAACTGAACAACAAATTGTCAACCAAACTAGGCAAACCAAACTGTCAAAGAAAGGCAAACCAAACTGTCAAAGAAAGGCAAACTAAGCTGTCAACAAATTGTCAACTAAGCTATCAAACAGAAAAGCTGCATACAAGTACATAAAAGCCAATGCAGGAAATCTGGAAGATAAGAAGATATGCAGAGGAAAACCAAATTGCAAGCAATATTGTCAAAACATTTTCATCATTTCCAAGGCCAACCTTTTCAGAAAAAGTACTTTTAAGCAATAAAATATGCTTATGGAGAGAGAGAAAGAGAAAAAAGTAAGAAAGATTTGCAGTTTGGCAGGCTTAGAAGATATAGATAAATATAACAAGAACAGAACAGTTCAAGGAGGGGGAGAACACATAAAGAAAAATATACCACAAAACTGAAAACACCCTTCAACAAGCCTTGAGGCCTGTTACTACTAAACCTTCAACAAAACCTGTTTCAAACCTGAGCCTGCTTCAAACTGCCTCAAACCAGAAGCAAACCTTTAATCCTTCCTTAAGCCTGCTTCAAGCCTACCTCAAGCCTGTACCAGTTACCAAACTTACAAAACCAAGCTTGCCTGCATAAACTACAAGCCTGTACCAGTTACCAAAACACAGATGCAATAACATCAAAAACCTTACCAAGCAAGCAAACTTTCAAGCCCGCCTTTAAACCTGTTAAAACCTGTCAAACTGCCAATTTCAAACAAGCCAGCAAGCATCATCACGTTCCCTCCGCCTTGGCCACCTGAGAAGCGCCGCCGTCCAATCCTTCGCCTCCTCTCAAAAACAAAAACCTAAAGGTATTGTCCCCTCTTCCTTTTTTACACCTCATACAAATGTAACAATCAAAGATCAATAACACAGAGATCAGAACATGTAAAAGTTTAATCATGCAAAGAACAAAAAAACCTAAAAAAGCGTTGGAAGGAAAATTGTTACCCCTTTTTGTCACTGCCTGGTACAATCGAGGAGAGAGGAGAATGGAGGCATCGCGTCTGGTAGCCTGAGGTGAGGAGAAGGATTAATTAGTGGCTGAGCGTTTGAGAAAGACGAAGAAGAAGATGGAGAGCGGCGCCGTTCTAAGCCAAACAAACTTTGTTCTGAACAACAAACAAACAAACCCTAACAAAAACTTGAATAATGCATTTGGGCCTCTGCCCCACTGAACGCTAAGCCCAAACATTCTGGCGCATACCCCCTGTTGTACCCCAAAATTTGCCCTCCCATATTCTTCAAGATTTGCCAAGGTCAAGGTTCAAAATCTCCCAAGGGTTGCACAATCCAATGGCCTCCTAACAGTAAAAAATTAGGGTTTTGGTTCTGGCAAAGAAATTGAAGTTTCTAAGGGTCCAATCAAGTCCCACATGCCTATAAACATTGTCAAGCATCCTCATACCAAGTTTCAAGACTCACAGCACAAAATTGCACAGTCAAAAACCCTAATTGCCCTACAGTCAACTGCAAGGGCAAAATGGTCATTTGACAGTCAAAAGTCCAAATTTTTGGTCAACATCTTATTTTGAAGCCGCAAACATCATTTGATCAATTCTTGATCATGATTCTCAAAGCATGGCTCAAAAAGTCTCAAGATGCAAAAGTTTCTATTTTTGGACAATTGAAAAAGTCAACTGTAACTTGACCAGGGCATAAATTCCACATGGTTTATCAGAAAAATTCCATCCAAAGCTCATTTTGAAGAGAATGACATTTCCTACAACTCCTCTTCACACTTCAAGTCCAAGAAATGCTCTCACGAAAAGTTATCAATCTCAACATTATAGGTCATTTTCAAAAGTCAACAAAAAGGCACTTTAAGTCAAAGACCATAACTTGAGATTGGTAAATCAAAATTACATGGGACCAAGGGCATTGGTTAGAGGACTTCAAGACCTTTCCAAAATGTCCAAGAACATGATCAAATCTTAAAAATTGAGCAAGATATGCCTTGTGGAAGTTGGGAAATTTTTGGGAATTTTGAAAAGTCAACTTTGCTTCAAATGCCTCAAAATTGCTAATGGGCCTCAATTTCTTCCAAGAATCATCACCCAAAAGCTATGCACGACCCATTGACCCAAAGGGGAGTTATTTTCTTATTTTTAATTTATTAATTAAATTTTTAAACCTATTAATTCATTTAATTAAAATTAAATATGAGAAAAATACTAAACAAATGTTTTGGAATCTTTTTGTGCCACATTTGCACTCTTTATTCACTCAAGATTTCGTGCATACTCAAAAAGGCAAGAATCTCCCATGATTGGCAATGTTTTGATGAAAAAAAGATTGAAAAAGATCATGGAAAATCACAAATTTGAAAAGCATTAAAACATGGATTTTGGACTTGCTTTGTTAACCTAAATCATTCCTCATACATATACAAAGACAACCCTAATCAAAAGAAGAAGCAAGCTGCGCCCAAACTCAAAGAACAAAAATTGTATTTTTTCATAAAAATCTCAAATCCGTTTTCATAGTTTCAGTGTGTTGCAAGGCCTAAAAACTATTCCATAAGTTTGCCAAGACTACCAGGAAGCTTTCCCAATCAAAATCACATCCCCTAACCTCAAGAACTGGTAGAATCACGTCGCCCTGTTCCCAAATATTTTCATATTCGTGTTTCATGATTCATGCCATATCAATGCATTTTCATTATTGTTTTACACTAACATGATCATACTGAAGCTTTTGGTGTCTTTTAATTGAACTAATCTTGCCTGTATAGAAAGTTGCCATGGAAGTTTTCTAGGGTTTCAGGAGCTTGAAATTAGGGACTTCTTCATGAGGAAAAATTAGGCCATGAGACCTAGACCAATGCACTCGTGACGTTCCAACGAATCCAAATCACTCATCGCGCCCTTTTTATATTCGTGTATGGCCTAATCGCTATTTTTGTATGTTATGTTTAGTGGGGGTTTAAAACCCCCGCTATTTGTTTGTATTTTCAGGCAAAAACGAAGAGGCCATGAGGAAGACGCTGAGCTGTAGGCATGTGATTGGTATATTTGAAAGTTAGCGCCTTTTTTTATTTGTCCAGTATAACGCTTACTTTTTGCATATATTAATCAGCACCCACTAAATAAACAAAGAAACGCGCTTGGCTGGGTGGTTGATGTGTTGTCACGCAGGCAATGGGACCTGGGTAAGATTCCCAGGTCCCCCATATTCTTCATAATTTTGTTTATAATGCGTTCAGGTGTAGCTCCCTTCCAGTGGTCCACCAAACTCCCCAACGCTTGTGCCTGCCAAGTGGCCAAGGGTCCCAATCCAAAGGTCAGAATTTGCAGTCCACCATGGACACCAGTCAACTGCTCCATACACAATCACTAAAAAGTCAAAAAGACCTCCATCAAATGGGCCAAACTGCTTTCTACAAACCTCCATAATTGGGTCAACAACCCCTCTTGTTTGTATTTCTTTCCCCTATTCTTTTTCTATTTTTTTTATTTGTTTTAATTATTTTCTTTTAATTCCTTAAATTAATTTTAATAATACAAAAATACAAAAAAAATCAAGAAATCATAAAAATAAAAATATGCCTCATTTAATATTTAATTCACTAATTATTTTGTAAATAATTTTAATGTTCATTTTAGTTTTAATTTAGGGTTTTAATTTTTATTTACTTCTTAATAACTAAAAAATATAAAAATAGGTTTTTAGTACATTTTGATCCTCTTTTTTTAATAAATATTATTTTCTTATTATAATTATTATTAACCATTAATTATTTTTGTAAATACTTGTAATTAATTAATTAGGGTTAAATTAGGTTAAACTTAAACAATTTTCTTTAATAAATTAAAAACAATTTAGAACTAGGGTTTTATTTAACTTTTAATTCCAATTAATTCTCTTTAATTTCATAAATCCAAAAACATAAAAAATAAGTTCTTTTTCTCATTTAATAATTAAATCAATTTTCAATTCCAATTTAATTTCTTTAAAGGGTCCAACGCCCTCGCACTCGATTCTAATTTCTTTTCGCATTTATTTTTATTTTGTGGACATAATGTATTTGCCCCAAAGCCTTGTATTAGATAATTAGGACATTTACTTTCCGTACTTTTATTCAAATCGGGTCTTGGTTTAATTTGGCGATGTAGACCCGCGCCTTGTAATAGCGTAGGACCTTTATTTTCCGCATTTTAATTCCCGCACCTTTTAACTGATAATAATCACATGAAAGAACGTATGCTCAAATAAAATCAATGCGTAGAACACTCAATGCATGATCAAGATAAACAATAACTGAAAATGACACACAATTCACACACCACTCCTAGGGTACGCCTCACTGTTGCCTTGCCCCTCGAATCGTGGTCGTCGAGTATAGGACGTTTTAGTAAGTCCTTATGTCCATGAACGTGGCATAAGGGTAGCTTCTAAGGTGTCCTACTATTGCTCTGGTGACCACACTGTTGTCTTGCCCCTCGAAACGTGGTCGTCGACTATAGGACGTCTTAGTAAGTCCTTATGTCCCATTGATCTGGTTGCCTCGAAACAAGTTGCCTCGGAATAAAAGATCAATGGCATAAGGGTAGCTTCTAAGGTATCTTACTGTTGCTCGGTGACCACACTGTCCCTACAAACTCGAATTGACTCGAACACCTCCAACGGTGGTGCTACCTACCTCTCAATGGTGGGATGGCACTACCTTAAGGACATTTACACAGCAGAATTCCTTAGGGTAGGTAGACGACTCGTAGATACTTGCTCTAATTCAAAACAAATCAAAAACTTCTTTTCACACCGACACTTTGCAAAAAGCTTTCAAAAACAATTTTTCAAACACTCTTGAGGACTGATACAAGAGTCGATCTGAAACTTTCAAAGAAACTTTTTCAAACCCACTCACCTTGAAAAGCAAGCAAACATTTTGAAAACACAAATGAGCAAGTATCTAAGAGCCCATGGATAACCATGGATAGAAAGGTGCTAACACCTTCCCTTTCTATAAATCTACCTCCCGAACCGAGATATAATCTCATAAGGAATTTTGCTGTGCTTTTGTCCTTTCCTTGTTGGAGAAAATAAAAGACGGTGGCGACTCTTGCTTACCGCGACATTTCGCGAACCAGCGTTAAACAGTCAGTTCCAGATCCACCGATCGCAGCGAACTGGCGACTCTGCTGGGGAAACTTTTAAAGTGAGGTGTACCTTAGGACTAAGATCACTGTGTTTTCAATTGCTTTGACTTGTTTGCTTTAAATTGTGGGACTGTCTTGGGAGTTCTGTAGATCCTAACCCTAATCTGGGGATACCTTCTTAGAAAGTAGCAATAAGGCTGTGAGGGAACTGTGCGGGGTATACCGACATGGTTGAAACAGTCTGCTACGTTGATGTGGCACTCAGGTGTGTACTGGTAACCCTTGAGTTTAGTCAAGGAGAGTACAGGGCCTCCATGTGGTGTCATGAAACATCAACTGACCATAGGAACCTTAATTGAACCATCTTGGCCTCTTTAGGGTAGTGAGATAACTGACTTTGGTACAGTCCGAGGTTGGTTGATACTCGATACTACACTCAATTGAGGGTTGCTTTCCTGGAATATTTCGGTCGCCAATTCAGTGGCTAAATCGAAACGATGAACAATGAAAGCAATCCAGTGATATTGGGATCCTTAGAACCCGGTTACTTCTAATAGGACAGGTTGAGCCCACCAACTTCAAGAGGGTAATACCCAGACCCCATGCAGGCCTAAACTCTAAGGACTGTGGTGTGACTTGTGTGCCTTATCATGTTTGCCTTTGTAAATATTTGTGGTGTTTAATCATAGCATCATCCAGCATCATATGCATTGGCTAACCATTTCAGGGGTTCGAATCTTCATCTTTGTTCTTGTTTTGTAGGACATGGAAACTGTTCGCAGAAAGACAATTCAGATCAGCCTTGTAAGGATCCCTCCTCAGCTTAAGGAGCTTATATCCAGGATTCCCGAGAGCTCTTTATTCAGTGAGAGACATGGAAGACTCATCAGCTTGGTCAACACCAACATTGAGAAGGATATGATAAAGGTCCTGTTCCAGTTCTTTGACCCTCTGCATCACTGTTTCACTTTCTTGGATTACCAACTGGTGCCTACATTGGAAGAGTTCTCCCGGCTTCTGAAGATCCCTATCCTTGATCAACTACCCTACAACGGTACGGAAAAGGAACCCAAGCTTGAAGAGATTGCTAAAGCCTTACACCTACAGCCATCTGACCTCAAGGGACATTGGGAAGTTAGAAGTGGTATCAAAGGGTTCTTAGCCAGGTTTCTGTTTGAGAAGGCCCAAGAATGTTGGAACTCCCTTGACCTACAAGCTTTTGAAGAAGTTGTAGCCCCCCTTGTCTATGGTTTGGTGTTGTTCCCTAATCCAGATCAACTTATAGATATCAATGTTGTCCAGATCTTCATGTCCAGGAATCCTATACCTACCTTGCTCGGGGACATCCTTCACTCATGTTACACTCGAACCATGAGAAAAAGGGGTGTTCTTATGTGTTGTACTCCTCTCCTGGGAAGGTGGTTTATTCCGCACCTTCCACAATCAGTCTTGAAGAATGAGCGGTGTTTGAGATGGTCACAACGATTGATGACTCTTACACATGCAGATATACATTGGTGCTCTCGGTCCAGAGAGGATGTCACTATCATTGATCGTTGCGGGGAGTACCCTAATGTTCCTTTACTTGGAATAAGGGGAGGTATTACTTACAACCCATGCTTGGCTTGGAGACAGTTTGGTTATGCTCGGAGGGACGACCCTCATGACATGTTAATTCCTGACATAGTTTTTGACTTCGACAATGATGCACAAGGACTTCGCCAGAGATTCATCAGAGCTTGGAGGATGCCAAATAGGATAGACAACAAGACCCTGGGGCACAGGAATTCCATCCCATTGGAGCCTTATCTCAAGTGGGTACGAGCCCGCTCCTAGAAGTTAGTGATGCCATATCCTCATGTTCTCCCTGTGATCAAGGAGCCAGTTTTGGAAGGTGAAGTGTCCTACACCATTCAACATCCTGACATGCCCACGTCCTGGGAAGAGATGCAGAAGAGCTGGATCCAGCTTAAGGAAGAACGGAATTCTCTTGAGACCAGTCTACAGGCTAGTGAAAAGAAGGTCTTGGAGCTCACCCGCCTGCAGCACGAGGAGAGGAATCTCAACACTTACATAGCTCCAAAGAGGATGCGTAGTGTCTTTTGGGATTAATTTGTTTTGTAATATTTTCCCATGAGGCTTTGATGTACCAAACAATTATTTTCTTAATGATAACGTGTGTTCCTTTTTTGTCTACAACAAATTTGAACTTTTGAACCCTTGAATGCATTGCATAAACACATATCATTCATCATGTGCATAGCAGGTACTCTTCTTTTCAGGTTGCTTACTGTTCTTCGCTGTTTATTTCAGCATCATGAACCCTGAATCATCAACCGAGCAGTCTATCAAGGCCCTTCAGGCGCAGAACGCACAATTTCAGGAGCTGATCATGGGTTTGGCTCAAGGCCAAGAAGAGCTGAAGGCTTTGCTCCTGAAGAAGGAGAAGAAGAAGAAGAGAACTGTTCTGTTCAACTCGGGCAGGAGGTTTGGTAACACTCTACAGAATGAGGAAGCTGGTTCTTCTGTAGGCAAAGACAGTCCCCAGGGGGGAAAGGCTCCAAGTCCGGTAGTCTCTGACAATGAGACTGACTTTAATGAGGAGCAGTATCCTCCAGCTGAAGACCGATACAAGCAGTTGGAAGACCGTCTGAACGCCATGGAGATCCAACAAGTGCCTGGCTTGGATTTCGGAGACTTGGGTTTGTCTACTGGTGTGATTATTCCTCACAAGTTTAAGGCACCATCTTTCACCAAGTATGACGGGGCGTCTTGCCCCAAGCTACACCTCAGATCTTATGTGCGGAAGATTCAACCGTACACAGTGGATAAGAACTTGTGGATCCACTTCTTCCAGGAGAGTCTTTCAGGGACTCATCTCGAATGGTTCTATCAGCTGGATGGAACCAAGGTTCGTAACTGGGAGGAGTTGGCTACTGCTTTTTACAAGCAGTATCAATATAATGCCGACCTTGCTCCTACACGTACCCAACTCCAGGGTATGTCGCTAGGATCAGGCGAAGGTTTTAAAGAGTATGCATAGAAGTGGAGGGACCTGGCTGGCAGGGTGCAGCCTCCGTTAACTGACCGTGAGCTGGTAGATATGTTCTTGGGGACCCTCTCCGGGCCATTCTTCAATCATCTTATCGGTAATTCGTCTGCAGGGTTCACAGACCTTATCCTAATTGGGGAAAGGATAGAGGCTGGCATGAAGTCAGGGAAGATTCAGAAAGGTGCGTCTTCGGGTTCTGAGAAGAAACCCTTTAAGAAGGAGGCCAGTGCTGTGTATGGGCCTAGAAGGCAAGATAAACCAGAGCGCCGCTAATCTGTCAACGCGGTGATGATCGCTAAACCTGCTGCCGCTTCTCGGCAAACCAATCAACAAAGGGCTGAAAGACCCAGAAGAGAATTTACCCGGCTAAGTATGACCTTATCACAAATCCTGCCGCAACTGCTATCAACCAACTTGGTGACTGTCAGGGAGGCTCCGAAGGTTGTGAATACTGCATCCCCCAAGTATAATCCAAATGCTCGCTGTGCTTATCACTCCGATAGCCCGGGGCATTCTACTGATGACTGCTGGGCCCTTAGGAATAAGGTGCAGGACCTTATTGATGCGAAAGAGATACAATTTGAGGCGCCTGAGAGGCCAAATGTGGTGACTGCTCCTATGCCCCAGCATGGAGTAAATGCCGTTGATGAAGACTTGTATGCCGTTTCAGTGAATGATGTAGCTACTCCTCTGTTGACTGTTAAGAGGAACCTGCTGCTGGCCGGTTTATTTCCGGGTTGTAGCGAGGGTTGCCTTTTGTGTGTTGTTTCCCTTACTGGTTGTCCGTTGCTGAAGTTAGGCATCCAGAGCCTGATGGATATCAAGGAGATTTTGTTCAAGAAGACCGCTGTTCCATTTGTTCCTATGGAAGAAGTATCTGTTGTTACAATTTTCAATAATCCAATCAAGGCTCCCCCGAGGAAGCCAGTTAAAATCATGACTGTCGCACCCGTTGTTATTACTGTTCCGGGGCCTCTCCCCTATGAATCTGATAAGGCTGTCCCATGGCACTATGGGGCAGATGTATATGTACATGGTATAAAGCAAGAGTTCAACACTGGCACCAGCATCAGCAATATCACTGGTCCAGCCAAAGTAACCCGCAGTGGCAGGCTCTTCTCGCCTGACATTGCGCCACCAGCTATTCGGAGACCTCTCATTATAACACCTACAAGTGCACCTGTTTCCACTTCTGATCGAGTTGTTTCCCTTGCTGCCGAGTCATCTAATGCTCGGGGCAAAGGGATTGAAGATGAGCCTGCCCGGATGGAGGCACAAAAATATGTGAATGTTGAAGCCTCCCAGCAAGAGATGGAGGAAATTCTTAAAATAATCAAGAAGAGTGATTTTAATGTTGTTGAACAGCTGGGGCATACCCCCTCCAAGATCTTTATGCTCTCCTTGCTACTGTGCTCAGAGGCCCATGCTAAGGCCCTGATTTCATTTCTAAAGACGGCCCATGTGCCACAGGAGACATCTGCAGACCAGTTTACTGATTGCGTAGCCAATTTGACAGCTGACAATGGTTTAGGTTTCTCGGATGCTGACCTTACTGCTAAGGGAAAGAACCACAATGATGCCCTGCATGTCTCTATAGAATGCAGGGGCACTACTCTTGCGCACGTGTTGGTAGACACCGGTTCTTCCCTGAATGTGTTGCCCAAAAAGGCCTTAGACTGGTTAGATTATGAGGGCTTGGAATTGAAACCTAACAACATCATTGTCCGAGCCTTTGACGGATCGAAGAGGATGGTTCATGGAGAAGTAGACATTACTATCCGTGTGGGTTCTCAAGTATTCGACTCAACGTTCTATGTGATGGACATTCGTCCGTCTTATTCCTGTTTACTGGGTCGACCTTGGATTCACAAAGTTGGGGCAGTGACCTCTACCCTACACCAAAAGCTCAAGTACCCCGTCAGAGGGAAGATTGTCACTGTGCAGGGAGAGGAGGAGTATATGGTTATTCACTTGAATTCCTTTCGGTATATTGAGATGGACGGGGAGTTTATTGAAACCCCCTTTCAGCATTTTGAAGAGGTACCTCCAACGTTGGCAGCGGCAGAAACAGTGGTTGAAGAGGACTTTCCTTTGAAAATGGCTTCCTTGAAGGACGCCCGGGCTGTAATCAAGAAAGGTGAATGTGCTAACTGGGGAAGGCTCCCTGATTTCACTCCTAAAACTGACAAGTTTGGGCTGGGTTTTACTGCAGAGGCTCAGAGGGCTGTGCGCAAGGCAAGGACCAGAAGACCTCCTGTGCTCATCACCAATCCAGGAGTGAACGCTATTGGGGATGAGGCTGAAGTGGAAGAATCGGAGTTCGATAGCTGGATCTACCCGACGACTGACGGTGGATTGAATAATTGGACTGCTAAAGATCATACGCCTGTTACTTTCGTTACGCAGTAATGAATTCCTTTGTTTTTGTTATTTGTAATAAACAATGAATTGAAACTCTATGGCCCGGTGTCTTACCCGGGGCACCGTGGCTTCATTTGTGAGGGCTTATAACTGTCATTTACATATATCATGAATAAAGATCTTGGACGTTTTCTCGCACTTCAAATCTTGTGCTCCTTTTCTTTCTTTCCTTTCTTTATATTGCAAAACAGCTGTATTTACACACACTCACCCATACAGGTTTCAATCCACTCTGGATCTAACTGGTAACGACTCTGCTACTGCCAGTTATGACTTCGAAAATCCGATCAACTTAGCCGAAGACGAAGGTGAAGATGATTGCGAAGTGCCTGGCGAGCTTGCAAGACTGTTACTCCAGGAAGAGAGAGAAATTCAACCACATGAAGAGCCAGTGGAAACGATAAATCTGGGTACTGAGACAGACAGAAAGGAAGTTAAAATTGGTGCCAACCTAGAGCTCAGCGTGAAGCAACAGTTGACTCAGATGTTACATGATTATGTGGAGATCTTCGCCTGGTCCTTCGAAGACATGCCCGGGTTGGATACTGATATTGTGGTCCATCACTTGCCTACCAAGGAAGACTGCCCTCCGGTTAAGCAAAAGGTCCGCCGTATGCGTCCAGAAATGTCCGAAAAGATCAAAGCTGAGGTTATGAAGCAATTCGATGCCGGGTTTCTTGCAGTGACTTCTTACCCTCAGTGGGTTGCTAATGTGGTGCCGGTACCAAAGAAGGATGGTAAGGTCAGAATGTGTGTCGATTACAGGGATCTGAACAGGGCCAACCCCAAGGATGACTTCCCCCTAACTCACATTGACGTTCTGGTTGATAATACTGCTCAGCATAAGGTGTTCTCTTTCATGGATTGTTTTTCAGGGTATAATCAGATCAAGATGACTCCTGAAGATATGGAAAAGACTACCTTTGTTACTCAGTGGGGCACCTTCTGCTACAAGGTCATGCCTTTCGGGCTGAAGAATGCTGGGGCAACCTACCAACGTGCCATGGTTGCTTTATTTCATGACATGATCCATCATGAAATAGAAGTGTATGTCGACGACATGATCGCAAGGTCCCAAACTGAGGAGGAACACCTTGACCATCTGCAGAAACTGTTTGACCGTCTGAAACTGTATAAGCTGAGGTTGAACCCGAACAAGTGCACCTTCGGGGTTAGATCTGGAAAGTTGCTAGGCTTCGTTGTAAGTGATAAGGGTATTCAAGTGGACCCTGCCAAGGTTAAAGCCATTCAAGAGATGCCAGTTCCTAAGACAGAGAAGGAGGTCAGAGGCTTTTTAGGACGCCTGAATTACATTACCCGATTCATCTCACACCTAACTGCTACTTGTGAACCAATCTTCAAGCTGCTGAAGAAAGATCAGGTAGTACGTTGGAATGATGAATGTCAGGCCGCTTTTGACAGAATCAAAGAGTATCTCCAAGAACCACCCATCCTTATGCCACCGGTTGAAGGGAGACCTCTAATACTATACCTGACAGAACTTGACAACTCAATGGGGTGTGTGCTGGGGCAGCATGACGAGTCTGGCCGAAAAGAGCATGCCATTTATTACCTTAGCAAAAAGTTTACCGACTGTGAGACCCGATACTCACTGCTCGAGAAAACTTGCTGCGCTTTGGTATGGGCTGCTCGCCGGCTGAGACAGTATATGCTGACTCACACTACCTTGTTGATCTCAAAGATGGATCCGATAAAGTACATATTTGAAAAGCCTGCTCTGTCTGGGAGAATAGTAAGATGGCAAATGATCTTGACGGAATACGACATCCAATACATGACTCAGAAAGCTATCAAAGGAAGTGTATTGGCAGACCACTTGGCACATCAGGCAGTAGACGACTATCAGTCAATGAACTTCGAGTTTCCAGACGAGAGTATCATGGTAGTGACTGATTGTGAAGTACCTGGACCGGATGAAGGACCTGAGGAAGGATCTCGATGGTCTATGCACTTTGACGGAGCCTCCAACGCTTTGGGTAACGGCATCAGCGCTGTGATCATATCTCCTCAAGGCACTCATACTCCACTTACTGCCTGGCTATGTTTCAACTGCACCAACAACATGGCGGAGTATGAGGCATGCATCATGGGTCTTCAAGCTGCGATCGACTTAAGGATCAAGTTTCTGAGTGTCTTCGGAGATTCCGCTCTCGTGATCAATCAGATCAAAGGCGAGTGGGATACGAAACATCCGAATCTTATTCCTTACAGAGAATGTGTGTTGACAATGATCCCCCATTTCACAGAGATAACTTTCGAACATTTCCCAAGAGAGGAGAATCAATTGGCAGACGCGTTAGCTACGATGTCTTCCATGTTCAAAGTCAAATGGGACAATGAGGCTCCCCGGATCATCATCTGGAAACTGGACGAACCGGAATACTGTTGTGATCTTGAGACTGAATTGGTGACTGAGAAGCCTTGGTACCATGAGGTAAAGAGGTATTTGGAAGCTCAAGAGTATCCTGAAGGTGCATCTGTCAATGATAAGAAGTTTCTGAGAAGATTCGCAGCGAAGTTCTTCCTCAGCAATGGCATTCTGTACAAACGAAACCATGATTCGACTTTACTGCGTTGTGTGGATAAGACTGAAGCAGAAAGGATCATGGCAGAGCTACATGAAGGTACCTTCGGAACACATTCCAGCGGACACACCATGGCAAAGAAAATCCTTCGGGCAGGATATTACTGGTCCACCATGGAAGCCGACTGTTACCAACATTCTAGGACATGTCACAAGTGTCAGATATATGCAGATAAGGTGCACGTTCCTCCAGTCCCTCTGAATGTCTTGACTGCACCTTGGCCTTTTGCAATGTGGGGCATAGATATGATCGGTGAGATTAAACCTACGACATCCAATGGGCATCGCTTCATCCTGGTAGCGATCGATTACTTTACAAAGTGGGTTGAAGCAGCTTCTTACGCTACTGTAACCAAGAATGTCGTGGCACAGTTCATTAGGCACAACTTGATCTGTTGATACGGCGTCCCTGAAAGGATCATTACAGACAACGGTACCAATCTCAATAACAAGATGATCACTGAGCTCTGCGAGCAGTTTAAAATACAGCACCACAACTCTTCCCCTTACCGGCCGAAGATGAATGGGGCTGTAGAAGCAGCGAATAAGAATATCAAGAAGATCGTGCAGAAGATGACAGTGACCTACAAAGATTGGCACGAGATGTTACCATTCGCTCTTCATGGGTACCGTACCTCAGCAAGGACGTCAACCGGGGAAACTCCTTTCTCCTTGGTCTACGGTATGGAGGCAGTCTTACCGATCGAAGTGCAGATACCCTCTCTCCGAATAATGAAGGATGCATATCTGAGCGAAGATGACTGGATCCAGACACGACTTGACCAGTTAAATCTAATCGACGAAAAGAGACTTACTGCTATTTGTCATGGTCAGACGTACCAAAAACGGATGATCAGGGCATTTAACAAGAAGGTCAGACCACAAGAGTATCAAGTTGGGGATCTGGTAATCAAGCGCATCATCCTTCCTCAGAGTGACCCAAGGGGCAAATGGACCCCTACGTACGAAGGGCCATTTGTGGTTAAACATGTGTTCTCAGGAGGAGCCATGATTCTAACCACCATGGATGGTGACGACCTTCCTCACCCCACCAATGCAGACATAGTAAAAAGATACTACGCATAATAAAGACCCGCTAGGTTGACATACCTAGGCAAAAATTAGGGCTTCCCGGTGAACCAAAAGGGTTCGGGCAAAATGAAGGGATGAAATGAAAAAAAATCTATACACCCGGCAAGTCGAAAACCTGAAAAGGCGGCTTGGGCAAAAATGGGTATCCCGGTGGACTGAAAACCCGAAAAGGCGGTCCAGAATCCGGCATCAACATCAAGTTCAGACGATATCGATCAATCAGTTTCATCTTCAGCTAGGTCATCAAGTGATGAGACGCTCGAAGATATAAAGGCGATAGCAGAGTTGGAACCCAGTGGGATTATTCTTTTCACATAGCTGTTTTGTTTTCCCTTTTGTAAAAATTGTATAAACTCTTTTATTCGGCGGCGTTCTCTTACCGGAACGTCAGCCTCTTGTACATAAACGCCTATTTACAGGAAAATTCAAAAAAGTCAATATAAATACACTTTTCAGATCAATTGCCAATTGTTTTTCCTTTTTCTGTTTTGTTTTGCGAAGAACGTCCAAGGTTCAATTTGTGATATATGCATTTGACAATAATTGCTAACTCATAAATATTTGCATACGAAACAAAGGATTAATTACAGGTAACTTTCGAAACAGGGGCAATAATGAGTTGTCTAAGCGATCCAATTGTTCTGTCCACCAAGGTACCAAGGTAAGTTCAGCCGAAGAACATAACCAATATACCTTAAATCCCCAGAGAGTGAGTCAGCAAGTCAATGCACTCTCCCCAAGCAAAGCTATACTATCAGCCTTAAGGAAGTTGGGTATCCCCCGCAGATCTCAACATTCCCCAGCACATCATACAGACATTCCTAACAAGCATCCCCGATAGTCTTGATCTAAGATTGTTCCCCGGCGGTATACTAGGCATTCAGCGGAGTCACTTCCAGTACATCTCAAAATTTCCCCAGGAGAGTCCAATCAAGATTTCCCCAGGAAAGTTTGAACCCATCTCCCCAGCAGTGAGCTTATCCCCAGTAGATTCTGGAAGCTTATCCCCTTTAGAGCACGAACGCGTCTCCCGGCTTTATCCAAAGGTTATTTCCCTACCAGGATATAACTGGGTTATCCTCAGCCAATAGCCACGGAAAGATCGTCCTCGGCGAAGTCTTCTTATCCCCAGTGGAGTCTATTAAAACTTCCAACATAACAATGGTATCCCCAGCGAAGTTACCATCAACATCCCAGCAACATACCTCTCTTCCCACAGAGTACTGTTCCCCAGCAAGGTAGCTAGAGTAATTTTTCCCCGCAGAGTAATCCATTCGCCAAGTTTATTCCCCAACGGAGTTATCTTCTCCTACTGGTATTCTTGCAACTATCTTCCCCAGCGGAAACGAAGAGCTCTCTTCAACCACCAGCCCAGGATGTGACTTCCCGGCACCCGTCAAGGATTTACTTTCCTAGACAAAAACATACATTCATAAACATCGCATTTCCATACATTACAGTATGCATATACGCATCATATCGTACAATCTCATTTACATTGAGAACATCATTGCTTGATCCATATCATGCGTTGCATATGACTGACCTTTACCTTTCAGGAAAGATCAAGTCAAGTTCTCAGCTATTTTCAAGACCTTGCCTGGTTCAGTTAAATCGACTCCTAAAGATTTTTCTGATTCTTATTCAGTCAAAGGCCTTCTCTGGTTCAGTCAGATCGACCCTAAGATCTCCCTGATTCTTATCCAGTTGAAGTTATTTCAAGACCTTGTCTGGTTCAGTTAAATCGACTCTTAAAGATTTTCTCTGATTCTTATCTAGTCAAAGGCCTTCTCTGGTTCAGTCAAATCGACCCTAAGATCTCCCTGATTCTTATCCAGTTGAAGTTATTTCAAGACCTTGTCTGGTTCAGTTAAATCGACTCCTAAAGATTTTTCTGATTCTTATCCAGTCAAAGGCCTTCTCTGGTTCAGTCAGATCGACCCTAAGATCTCCCTGATTCTTATCCAGTTGAAGTTATTTCAAGACCTTGTCTGGTTCAGTTAAATCGACTCCTAAATATTTTTCTGATTCTTATCTAGTCAAAGGCCTTCTATGGTTCAGTCAGATCGACCCTAAGATCTCCCTGATTCTTATCCAGTTGAAGTTATTTCAAGACCTTGCCTGGTTCAGTTAAATCGACTCCTAAAGATTTTTCTGATTCTTATCTAGTCAAAGGCCTTCTCTGGTTCAGTCAGATCGACCCTAAGATCTCCCTGATTCTTATTCCAGTTGAAGATTCCAAGACCTCGCCTGGTTCATTTAAATCGACTCCTAAAGATTTTTCTGATGCCGATCCAGTCAAAGGCCTTCTCTGGTCCAGTTAAATCGATTCCTAAAGATTTTCATAATGAAGACTCAGTAGAAGATATCCAAGATTCTCTCACCGTTACTGTTGAGGTAGTAATCGCCCCAGGTTCTCTCACCATTACTGTTGAGGTAGTAATCGTCCCCAGGTTCTCTCATCGTTACTGTTGAGGTAGTAATCGTCCCCAGGTTCTCTCATCGTTACTGTTGAGGTAGTAATCGTCCTTGATCCATTCATCATCCTGCTGAGGGTGCGTCCAAAGAGTTTGAAGATCAACTCCTGTAACAGGCCAGGTAATTATCTTTCTTTTTTCAGGTACGCAAATTCTCGCTAAGGAATCTCTTACGCGATCGACACCCAGATGGCATCTATAAGCCCATCCACCTATTCATCACCTCTCAACATGGCATCTATAAGCCCATCTTCCTATCCATCAATCTCCAAATGGCATCTGTAAGCCCATTCCCACCATCACACTACTATGTGAGCGCAAATTTATGGGCACTCTAGTGTTCAATCACTATCCACCTTCGGATTATGAAAGGCACGCACACCAATCTACATCCTCAGGTTTAAGAAGATTGAACAGGGGCAACTATTGTACCCCAAAATTTGCCCTCCCATATTCTTCAAGATTTGCCAAGGTCAAGGTTCAAAATCTCCCAAGGGTTGCACAGTCCAATGGCCTCCTAACAGTCAAAAATTAGGGTTTCGGTTCTGGCAAAGAAATTGAAGTTTCCAAGGGTCCAATCAAGTCCCACATGCCTATAAACATTGTCAAGCATCCTCATACCAAGTTTCAAGACTCACAACACAAAATTGCACAGTCAAAAACCCTAATTGCCCTACAGTCAACTACAAGGGCAAAATGGTCATTTGACAGTCAAAAGTCCAAATTTTTGGTCAACATATTATTTTGAAGCCACAAACATCATTTGATCAATTATTGATCATGATTCTCAAAGCATGGCTCAAAAAGTCTCAAGATGCAAAAGTTTCTATTTTTGGACAGTTGAAAAAGTCAACTGTAACTTGACCAGGGCATAACTTCCACATGGTTTATCAGAAAAATTCCATCCAAAGCTCATTTTGAAGAGAATGACATTTCCTACAACTCCTATTCACACTTCAAGTCCAAGAAATGCTCTCACGAAAAGTTATCAATCTCAACATTATAGGTCATTTTCAAAAGTCAACAAAAGGCACTTTAAGTCAAAGACCATAACTTGGTATTGGTAAATCAAAATGACATGGGACCAAGGGCATTGGTTAGAGGACTTCAAGACCTTTCCAAAATGTCCAAGAACATGATCAAAGCTTAAAAATTGAGCAAGATATGCCTTGTGGAAGTTGGGAAATTTTTGGGAATTTTGAAAAGTCAACTTTGCTTCAAATGCCTCAAAATTGCTAATGGGCCTCAATTTCTTCCAAGAATCATCACCCAAAATCTATGCACGACCCATTGACCCAAAGGGGAGTTATTTTCTTATTTTTAATTTATTAATTGAATTTTTAAACCTATTAATTTATTTAATTTAAATTAAATATGAGAAAAATACTAAATAAATGTTTTGGAATCTTTTTGTGCAACATTTGCACTCTTTATTCACTCAAGATTTCGTGCATACTCAAAAAGGCAATAATCTCCCATGATTGGCAATGTTTTGATGAAAAAAAGATTGAAAAAGATCATGGAAAATCACAAATTTGAAAAGCATTAAAACATGGATTTTGGACTTGTTTTGTTAACCTAAATCATTCCTCTTACATATACAAAGACAACCCTAATCAAAAGAAGAAGCAAGCTGCGCCCAAACTCAAAGAACAAAACTTGTATTTTTTCATAAAAATCTCAAATCCGTTTTCATAGTTTCAGTGTGTTGCAAGGCCTAAAAACTATTCCATAAGTTTGCCAAGACTACCAGGAAGCTTTCCCAATCAAAATCACATCCCTAACCTCAAGAACTGGTAGAATCACGTCGCCCTGTTCCCAAATATTTTCATATTCGTGTTTCATGATTCATGCCATATCAATGCATTTTCATTATTGTTTTACACTAACATGATCATACTGAAGCTTTTGGTGTCTTTTAATTGAACTAATCTTGCCTGTATAGAAAGTTGCCATGGAAGTTTTCTAGGGTTTCAGGAGCTTGAAATTAGGGACTTCTTCATGAGGAAAAATTAGGCCATGAGACCTAGACCAATACACTCGTGACGTTCCAACGAATCCAAATCACTCATCGCGCCCTTTTTATATTCGTGTATGGCCTAATCGCTATTTTTGTATGTTATGTTTAGTGGGGGTTTAAAACCCCCACTATCTGTTTGTATTTTCAGGAAAAAACGAAGAGGCCATGAGGAAGACGCTGAGCTGTAGGCATGTGGTTGGTATATTTGAAAGTTAGCGCCTTTTTTTATTTGTCTAGTATAACGCTTACTTTTTGCATATATTAATCAGCACCCACTAAATAAACAAAGAAACGCGCTTGGCTGGGTGGTTGATGTGTTGTCACGCAGGCAATGGGACCTGGGTTCGATTCCCAGGTCCCCCATATTCTTCATAATTTTGTTTATAATGCGTTCAGGTGTAGCTCCCTTCCAGTAGTCCACCAAACTCCCCAACGCTTGTGCCTGCCAAGTGGCCAAGGGTCCCAATCCAAAGGTCAGAATTTGCAGTCCACCATGGACACCAGTCAACTGCTCCATACACAATCACTGAAAAGTCAAAAAGGCCTCCATCAAATGGGCCAAACTGCTTTCTACAAACCTCCACAATTGGGTCAACAACCCCTCTTGTTTGTATTTCTTTCCCCTATTCTTTTTCTATTTTTTTAATTTGTTTTAATTATTTTCTTTTAATTCCTTAAATTAATTTTAATAATACAAAAATACAAAAAAATCAAGAAATCATAAAAATAAAAATATGCCTCATTTAATATTTAATTCACTAATTATTTTGTAAATAATTTTAATGATCATTTTAGTTTTAATTTAGGGTTTTAATTTTTATTTACTTCTTAATAACTAAAAAATATAAAAATAGGTTTTTAGTACATTTTGATCCTCTTTTTTTAATAAATATTCTTTTCTTATTATAATTATTATTAACCATTAATTATTTTTGTAAATACTTGTAATTAATTAATTAGGGTTAAATTAGGTTAAACTTAAACAATTTTCTTTAATAAATTAAAAACAATTTAGAACTAGGATTTTATTTAACTTTTAATTCCAATTAATTCTCTTTAATTTCATAAATCCAAAAACATAAAAAATAAGTTCTTTTTCTCATTTAATAATTAAATCAATTTTCAATTCCAATTTAATTTCTTTAAAGGGTCCAACGCCCTCGCACTCGATTCTAATTTCTTTTCGCATTTATTTTTATTTTGTGGACATAATGTATTTGCCCCAAAGCCTTGTAATAGATAATTAGGACATTTACTTTCCGTACTTTTATTCAAATCGGGTCTTGGTTTAATTTGGCGATGTAGACCCGCGCCTTGTAATAGCGTAGGACCTTTATTTTCCGCATTTTAATTCCCGCACCTTTTAACTGTTAATAATCACATGAAAGAATGTATGCTCAAATAAAATCAAAGCGTAGAACACTCAATGCATGATCAAGATAAACAATAACTGAAAATGACACACAATTCACACACCACTCCTAGGGTACGCCTCACTGTTGCCTTGCCCCTCGAATCGTGGTCGTCGAGTATAGGACGTTTTAGTAAGTCCTTATGTCCATGAACATGGCATAAGGGTAGCTTCTAAGGTGTCCTACTATTGCTCTGGTGACCACAATGTTGCCTTGCCCCTCGAAACGTGGTCGTCGACTATAGGACGTCTTAGTAAGTCCTTATGTCCCATTGATCTGGTTGCCTCGAAACAAGTTGCCTCGGAATAGTTGCCTCGGAATAAAAGATCAATGGCATAAGGGTAGCTTCTAAGGTATCTTACTATTGCTCGGTGACCACACTGTCCCTACAAACTCGAATTGACCCGAACACCTCCAACGGTGGTGCTACCTACCTCTCAATGGTGGGATGGCACTACCTTAAGGACATTTACACAGCAGAATTCCTTAGGGTAGGAGACGACTCGTAGATACTTGCTCTAATTCAAAACAAATCAAAAACTTCTTTTCACACCGACACTTTGCAAAAAGCTTTCAAAAACAATTTTTCAAACACTCTTAAGGACTGATACAAGAGTCGATCTGAAACTTTCAAAGAAACTTTTTCAAACCCACTCACCTTGAAAAGCAAACAAACATTTTGAAAACACAAATGAACAAGTATCTAAGAGCCCATGGATAACCATGGATAGAAAGGGTGCTAACACCTTCCCTTTCTATAAATCTACCTCCCGAACCGAGAGATAATCTCATAAGGAATTTTGCTGTGCTTTTGTCCTTTCCTTGTTGGAGAAAATAAAAGACGATGGCGACTCTTGCTTACCGCGACATTTTGCGAACCAGCGTTAAACAGTCAGTTCCAGATCCACCGATCACACCCCCCTTTGTTTTAATTTACTTTGTTTTGTTATTTGGGCCAAACATATCCTTCAAAAGCCCACTTACTTTTTTCTATTATGTTTTGAAAACATTTCTTTTTATATTACTAATATTTTTCATAACCTATTTTTGTTAAGTAAAAAAAATAATATACTAACTTTTTGTATAAAATTTTACTAATGTTTTCATTACCTTAAAAAACCAAAAACACATAAAAATAGATTTTATTAAGTTAATTGATTTTCTCCTTAAAACCTTTTTTTTGTTTATATAACACTAACAAAAACATAGAAAAATAATATTACTTAATTTGTATTGGGTTGACATTTTTATTCATTTGTAAATAATCATATGCATGGCACAATACTTTTGATTCTCTTTGATTCTTATACCTTTCTATATTTTTACATTGAGAATGCGACAATTTGATATGGTTGTAATAATTTAGCATTTATTTCCTTGTCAAATATCCCCCAATTCAAACTTGTATCCCCATCCCCATAATCATGTTGTAATAATTTAGGACTTTAAATTCTCGCACATTTAAAAGTTTCCAAATTATGCCATGCTTAGACTTAGGGTTTGTATGCAAAATCAATCAACAAATAGCTTGACCTAATCCAAATATAAACATGCATGAAAAACAAACACAATGCACACTTGCACCCCTAGGGTTTCATCCACTTGTTGCCTTCAAAAATGGGCCATGGTTACATGTCAAGTACCTTGGCAAAACAAAAACAAACAAAATGATCATAGTCCCTCGATGACGCTATCTTGTTGCCTAAACAAAAAATGATCAAGTCCCTCAAGAAAATTGCCAAAGATACTTGACACTATTGCTTTCATGGTCTATACGATGACCCGCGCCTGTCCCGTTAACATCCTAACGCAAGGTTGTTCATCAAACACAATGGTGAAACAACACTGTTAAAAGGGTTAAAACATGAGAAAAATCTTTGAGTAAAATAGGGTAGACAAACTCTTAGTTACTTGATCAAAAATCTTGCAAAACATCCTTGCCATTTTTTTTAAAACACACATCACAACACAATTTCCAAACAAACTTTCAAAAACATTGAAACATCTTTTCAAAAAGACATACACCTTTGTATATACTCAAACAAGAGTCATTACAAAGGTTGCCTAGACAAGGCATCTTTTTCAAAACATTTTCAAAACCACACCCATAAAGCACAATTTCAAAACAATTGAAAAGCAAAGGCAAGTGATCTAAAACAAGTAACTAAGAGCCCATGGATAACCATGGATGAAAAGGGTGCTAGCACCTTCCCTTTTCATAATCTACCCCCCGAACCCACGAAAACATCTCGAAGGTCTTTCCTGTGCTTTTTGACCTTTCCTTAGGATAAAATAAAAGTCGGTGGCGACTCTTGCTAAACCGAACAAGTTTGAAAACAAACGCAAAACCCAAGTCAGTTCTTCCACCGTATCACAGGGTGTATCTGTATTGTATTTGAATAATTGTTACCAACAACCTTTTAATCTTATCCTGAAAAGGGTAAAATGTTAGCTAAAACACAAAGTTATGTTGCATGATATGTATGATGCAATGAATTGTGTTTCATCAATGTTTATGATATATGAATGTAATGGATGTGCATGTAAACTGAGTTGTTGTCTTGCTGAGGAAAATAAATCCTTGACAATTGGAGATAATGAAATCTTTGATTGCGGTTGGGGAAAGTAAATCCTTGACCGATGCTGGGGATTCCAAAGATCTTTGATTATTGAAGATGAGAAATCCCTACTGACTGCTTGGGGATTAAAGATCTCTGATTGTTGAGAAGGAGAAAACCTGGGACCAACGCTGGAGATTGAAAATCCTTGGCGATTTGTAGGGATTACTAAATCCTTTGACAACTTCTGCAGGGAATGAGAATCCTTCATGACTTTCCTGGGATGTAGGGAAAACTCTGAAAATCTCTACTTGGGAGTTAAAACCTAGGAGGCTTCTGCTTGGAGAAATGAGACCGAGAATCTTCGATCTTGCTGGGAGATAACTCTGTGGGGGAAATGTTCACTATTCTGGCTCCGTTGGGGATAGGATTTTCAGGGTTTTCGGGCTCCACTGGGGATCTTGAAGCTTAACTCTGATGGGAATTTTGAAACTTAACTCAGCTGGGGAATCAAGTTTTAGAATGCACTGGCTTCGCTGAGGTTCTTGAAGCTTAACTCTGCTGGGGAGATATACTCCAAATTTTAGCTTTGTTGAGGATCTGAATGATGTATCATAGGGGATTTCTTCTGAAATGGTACAAAGATATCTTCCTACACCTTCAACCTATCAGTAATTATCCTTTTTCAACTTCGTTTTATTTGTAGGCAGTGATTATATTCAAATGTATATGCCTATTCAACAAAACATTGAATGTTTTCAAATGAAACATAAGTGTAAAAAAGAAAAGAAAGGCAAGCAAATTTTTGCACTTTGAAGTATATTTGTATTTAAATTTTGTGAGTATCTTTGTACAAAGGAGACAGACATCCTAGTAAGAGAATGTTGTCGTAAAAATTGAAAATTTTTATACAAAAGAAAGATGGCTATGTGTAACAATTCCATGTGATTCCCATTCTGCTATAGCCTTCACAACTATGAATATCTTGTCCATTCGCTGCTTCTTCCGCTGATGACTGGATTGATCAGAAGCTTGGAGCTTGTTGGTGAAGAGATTATTCTTAAAGTGATCCGACGAGACATAGTCATACGCTTTAATTCCCTAACTTTTGCCTGGACCGCCCTTTCGGGTTTTCGATCCACCGGGAAACCCTTTTTTGCCCAAGTCGCCCTTTCGGGTTTTCAACTTGCCGGGTGTACAGATTTTTTTGTTTTATCCCTATTTTTGCCTGAACCGCCCTTTCGGGTTTTCGATTCACCGGGAAACCCTTTTTTTGCCCAAGTCGCCCTTTCGGGTTTTCAACTTGTCGGGTTATTTTATGCGTAGTATTTTTTGACTATGTCTGCGTTCGCAGGGTGTGGCAAATCGTTGCCGTCGATGGTGGTCAGAATCATTGCCCCACCAGAAAAGATGCTCTTGATCACAAATGGTCCTTCGTAAGTAGGAGTCCACTTGCCCCTGGGATCACTTTGCGGTAAGATAATCCGCTTGATTACAAGATCTCCGACTTGATATACTTGACGCCTGACTTTCTTGTTGAAAGCCTTGATCATCCTTTTTTGATACGTCTGACCATGACAAACAGCAGTAAGTCGCTTCTCGTCGATCAAACTAAGTTGATCAAGCCGGGTCTGAATCCAATCGTCTTCACTCAGACCAGCGTCCTTCATAATCCTTAAGGAAGGAATCTGAACTTCCATGGGTAGAACAGCTTCCATGCCATACACCAAAGAAAATGGGGTTGCCCCTGTTGAAGTACGTGTCGTGGTACGATATCCATGCAAAGCAAACAGTAACATCTCATGCCAGTCTTTGTAGGTGATTGTCATCTTTTGAATGATCTTCTTGATATTTTTGTTCGCGGCTTCAACAACACCGTTCATCTTCGGCCGATAGGGAGATGAATTGTGATGATAAATCTTGAACTGTTCGCATAGAGCAGTGATCATAATGTTGTTCAAATTTGTACCGTTGTCTGTGATGCTCCTGTCGGGGATACCATACCGGCATATGAGGTTCTGCTTGATGAAGCGGGCAACCACATTCTTTGTAACTGAGGCATAGGAAGCTGCCTCGACCCACTTGGTAAAATAGTCAATATCCACCAGGATGAAACGATGTCCATTGGATGCCGTAGGCTTGATCTCTCCAATCATGTCAATGCCCCACATTGTGAATGGCTAAGGAGCTGTCAAAACATTGAGAGGAACAAGAGGAATATGTACCTTGTCGGCGTAGACTTGGCATTTATGATAGGTGCAGGAATGTTGATGACAATCAGCTTCCATAGTAGACCAGTAGTAGCCTGCCCTTAGAATCTTCTTGGCCATCGTATGTCCGCTCAAGTGGGTGCCAAATGTGCCACTATGTATTTCGGTCATGATCAAATCTGCTTCAACCTTGTCCACACAACAAAGTAGAACACAATCATGGTTGCGCTTATAAAGGATGCCATTGCTTAAGAAGAACTTGGCAGCAAATCTCCTTAAGAACTTTTTGTCATTCACAGAAGCTCCTTCAGGGTATTCTCTGGTCTGAAGATACCTTTTGATTTCATGAAACCAGGGTTGTTCCACTACTTCTTCGGTATTAATCTCATGACAGTGTGCAGGTTCGTCCATTCGCTCGACGGTAATTTGGGGAGCCTCGTTATCCCAGTTGAGTTTAAACATGGAAGACATTGTAGCCAGAGTATCTGCTAGCTGATTTTCTTCTCGCGGGAAGTGCTCGAAGATAATCTGCTCGAAATGAGGCAACAATGTTAAGACATGTTCTTTGTATGGGATAAGATTAGGATGTTTGGTATCCCACTCTCCTTTGACTTGACTGATAACCAAAGCCGAGTCCCCAAATACGACCAAAGATTTGATTCCCAAGTCTATAGCAGCCTTGAGACCAAAGATGCAAGCTTCATACTCAGCCATGTTGTTGGTACAACTGAAGCAAAGTCGGGCAGTGAAGGGTGTATGGCAACCTTCCGGAGAAATGAGTACCGCACCGATACTGTTGCCAAGTGCATTTGAAGCACCATCAAAGTACAGGGTCCATCGGGATCCTTGTTCAGGTCCGTCATACGGTCCGTTACCTTCAATGTTGTCCAATGTCATGATGTCCTCGTCAGGGAAATCGAATCTCATAAATTGGTAATCTTCGACGGCTTGATGATCTAGATGGTCAGCTAGTACACTCCCCTTTATAGCTTTTTGGGTAGTATACTGGATATCATACTCTGTCAGGATCATTTGCCATCTAGCAATTCTTCCAGATAAAGCAGGCTTCTCGAAGATATACTTGATCGAATCCATTTTGGAAATCAGCAAAGTTGTATGAGTCAACATATACTGCCTTAGCCGGCGAGCAGCCCATACCAAAGCGCAACAAGTTTTCTCGAGCAGTGAGTAGCGAGTCTCACAGTCGGTAAACTTTTTGCTAAGGTAATAAATGGCATGCTCTTTTCGGCCAGACTCGTCATGTTGGCCCAGCACGCACCCCATTGAGTTATCCAAAACAGTCAGATACATGATTAACGGCCTTCCTTCGACGGGTGGCATTAGAATAGGAGGTTCTAGTAAATACTCCTTGATCTTATCAAAAGCAACTTGACAATCATTGTTCCATTCAACTACCTGATCTTTCCTCAACAGTTTGAAAATTGGCTCACAGGTAGATGTCAGGTGAGAGATGAACCTCGCAATATAGTTTAAGCGTCCCAAGAATCCTCTAACCTCCTTTTCAGTGCAGGGGGCAGGCATTTCTTATATAGCCTTTACTTTAGCTGGATCAACCTCAATGCCTTTGTTGCTGACAATAAATCCCAAAAGTTTACTAGACTTAACTCCAAAAGTGCACTTGCTTGGATTCAGTCTGAGCTTATACTCCTTCAACCTGGCAAACAGCTTCTGCAAATGATCAAGGTGTTCTTCTTCCGTCTGTGATCGGGCTATCATGTCGTCTACATAGACTTCAATCTCATGATGTATCATATCATGAAACAAAGCTACCATGGCGCGTTGATAGGTTGCCCATGCGTTCTTCAGTCCGAACGACATCACCTTGTAGCAGAAGGTACCCCATTGCGTGACAAAAGTAGTTTTCTCCATGTCCTCGGGTGCCATTTTGATCTGGTTATAGCCCGAGAATCCGTCCATGAAAGAAAATACTTTGTGCTGAGCTGTATTGTCAACCAAAATGTCGATGTGTGGTAGGGGAAAATCATCTTTAGGGCTAGCCCTGTTTAAATCCCGAGAGTCCACACACATTCTGACTTTGCCTTCCTTCTTAGGCACGGGCACAATGTTAGCAACCCATTATGGATAGGAAGTAACAGCCAGAAAGCCAGTGTTGAATTGCTTCATTACCTCAGCCTTGATCTTCTCAGACATGTCAGGCCTTATTCGGCGGACCTTTTGCTTGATCGGTGGACAATCTTCTCTTGTAGGGAGACGGTGAACCACGATATCTGTGTCTAGTCCCGGCATGTCTTCATAAGACCAGGCGAAGATTTCAACATATTTGTTCAACAACTGCACTAAGCGCTCCTTGCCACTTGGTTCCAGGTTGGCACCCACTTTTACCTCTTTCCTGTCTTCCTCCGTCCCCAAGTTGATGGTTTCTAGCAACTCTTCATGAGGCAGAATAGCCCTCTCTTCTTGTTGCAAAAGTCTGGCTAACTCTCCCGGCACTTCACAGTCTTCATCAACTTCGTACTCAACATGATTGACCAAATCTTCAAAGTTATCGAAGGCTGAAACAGAATAGTCACCCATGGAATCCGGGGTGGATGGGTACCTGCATTTGTGAGTGTGGGTGTGTGTAAGGGATAGCCATCCTTTAAACAAACAAAAATGCAAAAGGAAAGAAAATGAACACAACAATTTATAGATGAAAAACGTCCAATGATTCATTAAAACATGGCATATGATAATGAAGAAGATCAAGCCCTTACAAATGGACCTACATGCCCCGGGCAAGGCACGAGGTGAAAATAGTGTACGAATTGTTTTAGTTATTACAGACCATAAATGGGAAATTGTTCAAAGATAAAATTACTGGTTGATAAAGGTGATGGGAACAAAATCCTTTGCTTCCCAGTTGCTTAAACCCCCTTCGATGGTCGGAAAAATCCAATCTTCAAAGTGGCTCTCTTCATCTTCATCCTCTACAGCATTGATTTCGTGGTGAGCGATCTTGACGGGTGGTCCTCCAACCTTGGAGCGACGCATATCCTTTTGTCCTACAGCAGTAAACCCTAATCCAAACTTGTCTGTCTTATGGGGAAAATCAGGCAATTGCCCCCACACTGTGCTCTTCCCCTCTTTAATTACAGCCTCTGCGTCCTTGAGAGATGCCATTCTAGATACATGCTTGGGAACGATAGGCACCTCAACCATTGTCTTTGCAACTTCTACCTCAGGAGAAACTTCCTCAAAATGTTGGAAAGGCGTTTCGATGAACTCGCCATCCAACTCCACATAGTGGAAGGAATTGAGATGACTTATCATGTACTCTTCCTCGCCGTGCACTGTTATAATCTTACCCTTAACAGGATATTTCAGCATTTGGTGCAAAGAGGAGGTAACTGCCCCGGCATAATGGATCCACGGTCTCCCTAACAAACAAGAATATGATGGACGGATGCTCATCACATAAAAGGTGGAGTTGAAGACTTCCGTGCCTACTTTGATAGGAATGCCAACCTCTCCATGAACCATTCTTTTGGATCCATCAAAGGCCCTAACAACAATGTTACTAGGTTTGAGGGTCAATCCTTCGCAATCCAAACGGTCTAAAGCTTTCTTCGGCAGCACATTCAAGGAAGAACCAGTATCAACTAAGACATGGGCAAGGGTGGTTCCCCTGCATTCAACTGAGACATGTAGCACGTCGTTGTGTTTCCTTCCTCTGGGAGTCAAGTCAGCATCGGAAAAGCCAAGGCCATTATTAGCAGTAAGACTGGCCACACACTCCTGAAACTGGTCAGCCGAAGTCTCTTGGGGTACATGTGCCGCCTTCAAGAATTTGATCAGGGCCTTAGCATGGGCCTCAGAGCAGAGTAGAAGATCCAACATTGAAATTTTAGAAGGGGTCTGCCCTAGCTGTTCCACAATGTCGTAGTTACTTTTTCTGATTATTTTCAAGATTTCATCCATTTCTTTCTGAGTGGTTTCGGAGATAACCATAACATGAGCCTTCATCCTGACAGGCGCTTCTAGTATCCCCTTACCCTTATTGGTAGTATCAACAGATGGTCTTACTTCAGGAGTATCCAATTCTTCAATCATCGGGCCTTGCACAGATGGTCCAACAGGTACAGAAGCTTTCATGGGTCCGAAAACTGCTCGAGGGGGAGCAATCTCCGGAGAAAAGATCCTGCTGCTGCGGGTTATCTTGCTTGTACCCGCAATGTTCCATATATCATGGTCTTCTTCTTCAGAAATCTCTTGGACTGCCTCAATTTGTTTGATACCATGATAGAAGATTTCTCCTCCATAGTTCCATGGTATCGTTTTGCTTGATTGGTACGGGACAGGTCCCGGCATGGTGATCTTTAATGGTACACATTTAGAGTTGGGTGTAATCCTGACAGGCCTTTTACAAGCCTTGGGAGGATTGTCGGAAATGGTTATGATCGCAATATCGTTGGTTGAAGTAGAAAAAGTAGCAGGAGTAACAGGATTGAAGGTATCAACAGGGGTTTTCTGGAAAAGTATCTCTTGGGTATCCATCAGGCGTTGGACACCTGACTTCAACATTGGGCAATCACCTCGTATGTTCAAACAAAAATAGAAGTCTTTACCACAACCAGGAAAGATCCCGGCTCTCATCAAATTCTCTTTAATCACAAGTAACAGCGTCAACAGGTCAACATCATCAGTAACATGAAGGTCCTCCATAACAGCATGAACATTATTACCGTGCTTGGGCATCAGAGCAGAAATCACATTAGGCTTCTCAGGCGCATCGAATTCTACTTCTTTGGCATCAATCAAGTCCTGGATTTTGTTCTTAAGCGCCCAGAAATTATTGGTATCATGCCCAACACTGTCGGAATGGTAAGCACATTTGGCATGGGAGTGGTAGTATGGAGAAGAGGTGTTAGGGTTCTTTGGAGCTTCCTTCAAACTGGTAAGATTCAGCTTCAACAAGTGAGGGAGTACTTGAGCTGGCGTCATGTTGATGCGGGTAAACTTCCGTTGTAGCCTTTCTACCCGTTGTTGATTAGGTCTCGACTGATTGTTACGAGGTTGATCATTTGACGAGTTTTGAATCATCACAACCCCTACAGTTGGCTGACGCTCGGTTCTTCCCTGACCCTTTTGAGAATACACAGCAGAGGCTTCCTTCTTAGCTGGGAATGGTTTCTTAACAGCTGTGGATGCGGAAGCATCCTTTTGAATCTTTCCACTTTTAATACCGGCCTCAACCCTTTCGCCGGTCAAAATTAATTCATTAAATCCCGCGGAAGAACTCCCGATTAGATGATTGAAAAAGGGGCCAGACAGGGTCCCCAGAAACATGTCAACTAACTCCCTATCTGACAACGGTGGCTGCACCCTCCCAGCCAGATCACGCCACTTCTGTGCGTACTCTTTAAATCCTTCATTAGAAGCCATCCCCATACTTTGTAACTGAGTACGAGTGGGTGCCAAATCAGCATTGTATTGATATTGATGATAACAAGCGGTAGCTAAGTCTTCCCAATTGTGAACCTCTGATCTCTCGAGTTGATAGAACCAATCTAACTGCGTGCCAGACAAACTGTCTTGGAAAAAGTGTACCCAGAGGTCTTTATCAGATGAGTGGGGTTGGATTTTTCTGACATACGATCTCAGGTGCATCTTTGGGCAAGACAGACCGTCGTACTTGGCGAATGTTGGCACCTTGAACTTGGGAGGGATAACAATCCCAACTACCATCCCTAGTTCTTCAAAATCCAAATCGGGTACCCTCTGCAACTCCATGGCTGCCAATCTATCTTCAAGATTCTTATATTTATCATCCGTTGGAGGATACTGTTGTTCGGAGTAGTCTTCGTCTTCTTCCTCTTCCTCCTCTTTAACCTCAGATTTAGAAGGTACAACAGTCCCTTTCCCTTTACCGGCCCCTTCGTCAGACGTTAAGGGGAACTCAAGAACCTTTCTGGCATTGCTTTCAAACCTTCTTCCAAAAGTGGCTACTCCAGGTCTCTTTTTCTTTTTCTCTTTATTCTTCTCCAACAGAGCTTTGAGGTCCTCTTGACCCTTTGCCAAGGTCATAAGGAGTTGCTGGAATTGTGAATTTTGTGCCTACAGATCCTTTACCGTCTGCTCCAAATCCATCTTGCTGAAATAAACAGCAGAAAGATAAGGAAACCTGGTGTGAAGACCTGTTTATGCATATGATGAATGGTATGTTATTCATGTAATGCATTCAAGGATTCCGAAATTCAAATTTGTTGCAAACAAAAAGGAACACACGTCATATTAAGAAGAAATTGTTAGTACATAGTGCCCCATGGGCCAAATATTACAAAATCTTTAATGTAAAAAGACGTTGCGCATCCTCTTTGGTGCGATGTAAGTGTTGAGAGTTTCCTCCTCATGAAGTCGGCGGGTAAGCTCCAAAACCTTCTTCTCACTGGCATAGAAGCTGGCTTCAAATGTATTCCGTTCTTCCTTGAGTTGGATCCAACTCTTTTGCATTTCTTCCCATGATGTTGGCATATCAGGATGTAGGATGGTGTATGGAACCTCTCCTTCCATAACAGGCTCTTTGATCACGGGGAGAATGTGAGGATATGGCATCATAAGATTCTAGGCGCGGGTTCGTACCCACTTGAGATAAGGCTCAAGGGGGATGGAATTCTTGTGCCCCAGTGTCTTACTATCCACCTTGTTAGGCATCCTCCAAGCTCTGATGAACCTTTGTCGAAGTCCTTGCGCATCGTTGTCAAAGTCAAAAACTAGGTCAGGAATCAGCATGTCATGAGGGCCATCCCTCCGAGCATATCTAAACTGTCTTAGAGCTAAACAGGGGTTGTAGGTAATGCCTCCCCTAATGCCAAGTAGTGGGACATTAGGGAATTCTCCACAACAATCAATGATGATGACATTTTCTCTGGACCGAGAATACAAATGAACATCAGAATGTGTGAGGGTCATCAATCATTGTGACCACCTTAAACCCTGCTCATTCTTTAAAGCTGACTGTGGAAGGTGAGAAATAAACCACCTTGCTAGGAGAGGAGTACAACACATGAGAACACCTTTTTTCCTCATTGTTCGTGTGTATAATGAGTGTAGGATGTCCCCAAGTAATGTAGGTATAGGATTCCTGGATATGAAAATCTTGACAGTATTCACATCTATAAGCTGATCAGGGTTTGGGAACAAGACCAACCCATAGATGAGGAGTGCCACAATCTCTTCAAAGGCTTGTAAATCAAGAGAATTCTGGCAGTCTTGTGCCTTCTCAAACAGAAACTTTGCTAAGAAACCCTTGACACCACTTCTGGTTTCCCAATTCCCCTTGATGTCAGATGGTTGCAAGTGTAATGCTTGATGTTGTACCCCAAAATTTGCCCTCCCATATTCTCCAAGATTTGTCAAGTCAAAGTCACAAAATTCCCCAAGGGTTGTGCAGCTCAACTGTCTCCTAGACAGTCAAAACTAGGGTTTGAGTTCTGGTCAAGCAAATGAACTTTTCAAAGGCCCAATAAAGTCTCATATGCCTACAAATGTGGTCAAGCATCCTCATGTCAAGTTTCAAGGCATTCAGCTCAAAATTGCACAGTCAAAACCCTAGATTGCACTACAGTCAACTGTAGGGGCAAAATGGTCATTTGACAGTCAAAAGTTCAAATTTTTGGTCAACATATCATTTTGAAGCCACAAACATCATTTGATCAATGCTTGATCATGATTCTCAAAATTTGGCTCAGAGATCATCAAAGATGCAAAAGTTGCTATATTTGGACAGCTGAAAAAGTCAACTGAAATTGACCAGGGCATAACTTTCACATGGATTATCAGAAAAATTCCATCCAAAGCTCATTTTGAAGAGAAAGACATTTCCTACAATTCATCTTCATGTTCCAAGTCCAAGAAATGCTCTCACAAAAGGTTATCAATTTCAACATTATAGGTCATTTTCAAAAGTCAACAAAAAGTGACTTTAAGTCAAAGGCCATAACTTGAGATTGGTAAATCAAAATGACATGGGACCAAAGGCATTGGTTAGAGGACTCAAAGACCTTTTCAAAATGTCCAAGAACATGTGAAAAGCTTAAAAATTGAGCAAGTTGTGCCTTGTGGAAGTTGGGAAATTTTTGGGAATTTTGAAAAGTCAACATTGATGCAAAAGGCCTAAATTTGCTATTGGGCCCATTTTTCTTCCAAGTTTCTTCATGCCAAGCCTATGCACGACCACTAGGCCCAAAGGGAAGTATTTTCATATTTTTTAATTATTTATTTGAATTTATATTAATTTATATTCATTTAAATCATTTTAATACATGAAAAATATAAACTTAACCTAAAAAAATCTTTTTATGCATGATTTGGCTTCTATGATTCGTGCACATGTTAATAGGGAAAGGTTTGGTGCTAATTGATCAGATTTGGTACAAAATACATGAGAAAAAAGATATGAAAAGATCATTGAAATCAAATCTTCAAAAACCATTATGGCCATGGATTTTATTCAATCTTTTTGACCTAAATCGTTCCATACAAGTACTAGAACAGAACCCTAATGCCAAGAGACTGCAAGCTGCGCCCCAAGAACCTTTGGCATATTGAAATTTTTCATAAAAACTCAAGAACTGAAAAGTGCCTTAGAGGTCGATTCAAGCATCAATTTTCATTCCATTAGCATCCTGAGACATCATTGTACGTTTCTCAATCGTTAACAACAACCAAAACGCCCTGAATTGGTACCCCTAAGTCAAACTGCACCTCAAAACTTTTGAAATCGTATAGCATGATTCAAGCATAGTTTTGCATTTTTAATTATATATTCATACTCATAATGATATTCCTGAGCTAACCATTGTGTTTGATTGCTTTTTCATTAACCATACGTGAATCCACCATGCGCGTTTTTTAGGTTTGCAGGTTCTTAGATTTAGGGCTTTTGCAATATAGTAAAATTGGCCCTTTAGACCACCACGGTTGGACTCAGCACATCAAGACGAAGAAGTCTTGACCCTCGCGCCCAATTTATATATACCATAGCGCTAGTCGCTATTTTTCCATAGCCTGCCTAAAACCACGCCCAAAAACCGTTGCCAATATGTTTCATGTTTCAGGAAAACGAAGAAGAAGAAGTCGTGTCAGAACGTGATTGATCCATTCAAATTTCGCGCGAATTTCCAAAGGCACTAACGTTTTCTTCTTATATTGTTTATTGTTTATTATTTGTTAAATGAAATGCAAATGGCTCAGTGGGCAGGGACAACGCTTGTAACCTTCAAGACCTGGGTTCAAGTCCCAGGTCTGGCAAATTCCAATGCTATTTTTCAATATGAAATTCTATGCTTTGCTAACGTCCAGGTGCACCATATTCCCTCACCATCAGGCAGCCACACGTCCCATGAGATCAAGTCAAGGGCAAAGATTGGGAGAGCATCATGTACCATAGTCCAACTCGTTGTATGTGATTCAAAAAGTCAACCAATTTCCAACGTTAATGGGCCAGAATCTCCAGGCCTATACCTCCATCTGGGGCCTGAACCCCCCCCTGGTTTGCTTTTCTTTTCTTTTTATTATTTTAATTATTGTGTTATTTATTTTTATTGCTTTAATTAATTAATTTTCTCTTTTTTACAAAATATAAAAAAACATCATAAAAATCCAGAAAAAGATAAAAATGTAATAAATATTTTATTTTAATTATTTTATTTTCATGAATAAATTGTGTAATTGAATTTAGTATAATTAGGTTTTTTAATTTTAATTCTTTTCATAACAAAAATATAAAAAATATAGAATTTAGGTTTAATTGTTGATCTTAATCCTTTTTTAATTTTTCCTTTTTTGTAATAATATTGCTTATTTTATTTATTATTTTCATGAGTAAATTGTATATAAAAATTAATTTAGGTTAAATTAGTCAAATTTCAATATTTTCTTAATAATTAACAAATAATTAGAATTAGGGTTTTACCTCCCCTTTTTTAATTTCAATTAACTCCTTTTTTCTTTTAAATCTTAAAAAACACAAAAATACCAAAACATTTAATTTTTTATTTTAATTCATTAATTTAATTATTTTTGCAAAAGGGTCCAACGCCCGTCGCTTTTAATTATTAATTTTGCGCATTTATTTTATATCACTTATTATAATTATGTAATTGTCCCAAAGCATTGTAATTTAAATTTCTTGCACTTTTACTTTATCGCTTTATTTATTTTCCGCTAAATCGGGTCCGGTTTAATTTTGGCGATGTGGACCCGCGCCATTTGTAATAACCTTAGATTTATTTTTCCGCAAACTTTATAACTGTTAAATATGCATGCAAGAATGAATGTCCTAATTAAAATCAAGCGTAGAACACGACAAACATGACAAGACAAATAACTGAAACATGACACACAATTCGCACACACCACCCCTAAGGTACGCCTCACTGTTGCCTTTCGAAAGGTGGTCGTCGAGTAGAGGACGTCTTAGTAAGTCCTCATGATCCGGGAACCTGGCATGAGGGTAGCTTCTAAGGTGTCTTCCCATTGCTCCGGTGATCACCATGTCCCTAAAAATCGAATTGACCCGAACACCTCCAACGGTGGTGCTACCTACCTCTCAATGGTGGGATGGCACTACTTTAAAGGACTCTTACACAGACGAATTCCTTAGGGTAGGTAGACGACTCGTGGATACTTGCTCTAATTTCAAACAAATCAAAATACTTTTCACCAACACTTTTCAAAAGCTTTCAAAGCAAATTTTTCAAACACTCTGACGTATGAGTCGAACTGAAATTTTTCAAAGAAACTTTTTTAAACCCACATTGAAAAGCAAACCAACAATTTTGAAAACACATTGAGCAAGTATCTAAGAGCCCATGGATAACCATGGATAGAAAGGGTGCTAACACCTTCCCTTTCTATAACCTACCTCCCGAACCGAGAGCAATCTCTTAAAAGGAATTTTTCTGTGCTTTTGTCCTTTCCATTTGGAGAAAATAAAAGACGGTGGCGACTCTTGCTTCCGCGACATTTCGCGAACCAGCGTTAAACAGTCAGTTCCAGATCCACCGATCACAGAACTGGCGACTCTGCTGGGGACTAAACTTAAAGTGGGGTGTACCTTAGGGCTAGTTCATAACTATGTTTTCAATTGTTTTCCTTGTGTGCTTTAAACTGTGGGTTGCTTGGGAGTTCTATAGATCCTAACCCGGATCTGGGGATACCTTTCTTAGAAAGTAGCAACAAGGCTGTGAGGGAACTGTGCGGGGTATACCGACATGGTTGAAACAGTCTGCTACGTTGATGTGGCACTCTGGTGTGTACCGGTAACCCTTGAGTTCAGTCAAGGAGAGTACGGGGCCTCCGCGTGGTGTCATGAAGCATCAACAGACCTTAGGAACCTTAATTGAACTATCTTGTCCTCTTTAGGGTAGTGAGATAACTGACTTTGGTGCAGTCCGAGGTTGGTTGATACTCGATACTACACTCAATTGAGGATTGCTTTCCTGGAATATTTCGGTCGCCAGTTCAGTGGCTAAATCGAAACGATGAACAATGAAAGCAATCCCGTGATATTGTGACCCTTAGAACCCGGTTACTTCTAATAGGACAGGTTGAGCCCACCAACTTCAAGAGGGTAATACCTAGACCCCATGCCGGCCTAAACCCTAAGGGTTCCTCTTGCGTGACTTGTGTGCCTTTGTACTTGCCTACTTGCGTACTTGTTACCTGACACTTGTTTCTTGCAGGTCTTGTTTATAGCCCTTAATTAGGACTCATAACAGGGTACTAAATTTCTTGCAGGTCTTGTTTATAGTCCTTAGCTAGGACTCATGACAGGGTTTGCCAAATTTCTTGCAGGTTTTGTTTATAGTCCTTAACTGGGACTCATAACAGGGTTTACTAGATCTCTTGCAGGTTTTGTTTATAGTCCTTAATAGGGACTCATAACAAAGTATACTGAATTTCTTGCAGGGTCTGTTTATAGTCCTTAATTGGGACTCATAACAGGGTTTACCTACATCACCCCATGCATAGCATGACATCATACCATTGCATGCCATTGCATACATCCTAACCCATTTCAAGGATTTCAAGGGCTTGTGATGCAGGTCATGATGAACCAATTGTCTAGCCAGGGGCAAAGAGGATTTATTTTCCTCTAGCCAAGGTTGTCAGGGGCTATGACCCACTGGATATGGTGAGCCTTTGACCCTTGACAAAGGACTCTCAACAAAAATGAAGTTCTTCAATCAAGTTACCGGTTTCCAACTCTAACAAGTTTCTCTGGTTACCCTGCGAGGTCCTTGAAATCATTGCATGCATGTCATACATCTCATTGCATTGCAGGTGTCCCTTTGACAGGTTGCTTACCCTTCTCCGCTGTTTATTTCAGCCGCTCGTCATGAATCCTGAATCATCAGCCGAGCAGACTATCAAGGACCTCCAGGCTCAGAACGCCCAGTTCCAAGAGCTAATCATGAATTTGACCCAGGGGCAGCAAGACCTGAAGGCTCTGCTTTTGAAGAAGGACAAGAAAAAGAAGAGGACTGTTCTGTTCAGCCCTAGACGCAGATCTGGGCATACACCGCAAATTGAAACTGAGAGGACAACTCCATCTGTGGGAAAAAGCAGTCATCATGAGAGAGAGGTTCCCAGTCCAGTGATCTCCGACAACGAGACAGATTTTGACGAAGAGCAGTACCCTCCTACTGATGACAGATATAAGCAACTGGAGGACAGAATGAAAGCTATGGAGGTTCAACAGGTACCTGGGCTGGATTTCGGAGATCTGGGTTTGTCAACTGGTGTGGTTATTCCTCGGAAGTTCAAAGTACCACCCTTCTCTAAGTATGACGGGGCGTCTTGTCCCAAGCTGCATCTAAGGTCCTATGTTCGGAAAATTCAACCATATACGGTGGACAAAAACTTGTGGATCCACTTCTTCCAGGAAAGTCTTTCAGGGACTCACCTCGAATGGTTCTATCAACTGGATGGGACCAAAGTTCGTAACTGGGAGGAGTTGGCAACTGCTTTCTATAAGCAGTACCAGTACAATGCCGACCTTTCCCCCACGCGTACTCAACTCCAGGGTATGTCGTTAGGCGCAAGCGAAGGTTTTAAGGAGTACGCTCAGAAATGGAGGGATCTTGCCGGAAGGGTACAACCACCTCTGACTGATCGGGAACTTGTGGACATGTTCCTTGGGACCTTGTCTGGTCCATTTTATAACCACCTGATTGGGAATTCGTCTGCTGGATTCACAGATCTTATCTTGACTGGAGAGCGAATAGAAGCTGGCATCCGGTCTGGGAAAATTCAAGAGGCTGCACCTTCGGACAAGAAACCTCATCATGGAAAGAAGGAATCCAATGCTGTGCACGGTAAAAAGAGCCGTCATGAGGCAGGGGCAATCCAAATCTCCAATCCCGGACCTGCTCAACAAGGACAGGGGCAGCAGCGTAAGGAGAAACGACAGTATACCAAACTCAACATGTCGTTGGATCAAGCACTGCAACAAATGTTGAAGGCAGGGTTAATCACCTTAAGGGCTCCTCTCCGGAATCCGAACACTTCTGCACCCAACTATCATCCCAACGATAGGTGCGCGTATCATTCTGATAGCCCGGGACATACTACAGACAACTGCTGGCCTCTCAAGAACAAGATCCAAGATATGATCGATGCCGGAGAGATTCAGTTTGAAGTGCCGGAGACTCCGAACATAATCACTGCTCCGTTGCCCAATCATTGAAGCCTTTTGTTTATTTGAATTTTGAGTTGTATTTTTCATTGCTTATACAAACAATTAATGTCATAGCAAACTCTTTTATTCTATCAATGCATCGCATACGTCTGTTTTGAGAATTAATACAATTGTTTTCATTATATTCTTCTCATATTTTTTCTGATGATCAACTCTTGGTTAATAATTCTGAGCCTCTTGAGGGAGGATGACGAAAACGATACCACGATCTTTATAGTATGCTTTTGAACAGACCCCGCTGATGAGGTACAGGCATTGTTTCAATTCCTAAACACTGGAGTTATAAGGAAGATAATCCCTCGTCAACCCATCAGAGCCAAAGAAGTAGGAGTTTTATTTTCGAAAATCAAAACCCTTAATCATAACCTGGGGCAGGGTAGTTATCTCAGTTGATCCAAGTGCACAACGAATGGCACCAAAGAGATCTTTACAAAACGAACAAAGACAGTGATGGTTCAGAACAATCAAAAGGACAGGCAGTCATCATCAAAATTCATAAATGAAAAGCCCAAAAAGTCTAAACCTACCAAAGGGACTTATGAAACTGGGGCATCCCGCTGACTGTAATTCCAAAAAGGAAACAGTTCAGGCAAAAAAGAAAGGGATAACAAAAATCAAGACAGAGGTCTCACAAACCCTCAACAAAAACAAAGAAAGAATGCCTATTCAAAATAAGCTATCAACATCTGAACCATTACTAGAAAATCAAAGCAAAGACTCAAACAAGGTCTAACGTATGATCAACTGAGTTTAGGTTTGGAGAACATCACGAAGAGCGGGTGGGTACAAATAACATTTGAGCCTTTATCCTTTGTTTCTTAAACCGTGAACCAGGCCACGTTATAACCCTCGAAAGTCCTAGCTGAAGCATGGGTTAGTTCGAAAGCATACTGTTACAAAGGTATCCTGACTCCTGAAGGCTTACGGTAAAATAACGAGTTGACATCACGTTTTACAAACATTCATCTGTTTTATGAAAAAGAATGCATTTTTCAAAATCTTCAAGACAGACATAAGCTTTGCATTTTTAACATAACTTTGTTTGCATGTGACTTTTTGTTTGAACAGCAGGGAAATTCTCACGAGAAATACCTAGTGAACAAAAGCACTCCCAATCAAGGGGCACGGCATGACTATTGTCCATCATCTGGGGCAGTCCAATCAAGATTCGGAGAATCTCTCAAAAGGCCTAATAGCCTGGGGCAAATCTCCTCCTAAGTCACTTGGGGCAGTCCAACAGTGAACCTTGCACGATCAGACATCTTCTGGTAACATGGCAACACAAGCAGCCAGGGGCAACTCCCTACATTCTGAAAGCACGGACATAGTCGAAAAGATACTACGCAAAATCAAAGACTCGCTAGGTTGACACACCTGGGCAAAAATAAGGGCTTCCCGGCGAACCAAAAGGGTTCGGGCAAAAATAAGGGATGAAATGAAAAAATCTGTACACCCGGCAAGTCGAAAACCTGAAAAGGCGGCTTGGGCAAAAATGGGGTATCCCGGTGGACCGAAAACCCGAAAGGGCGGTCCAGGCAAAAGTTAGGGATTAAAGCGTACGACTATGTCCCGTCATCTTATCATCTGCCTACCAGAAGAAGGTTTGACCCTCAACAACTATCAGCACCTCACAAGTGCCTCCCCCATAGAAACAGGGGAAGTAAAGAGCGGTCTAAGCAATCTGATTGTTATCCTCCAAGGTATCAGAGTAGGTTCCGTGGAAGAACATAACCAATACAGTCCAAAACTTCCCCAGAGAATCCAATCCAGTTCCTCAGGAAAGATGGAATTCATATCCCCAAGCAGCAAGCTTATCCCCAGTAAATTCTGGAAGCTTATCCCCTCGCAGAATACGAACGCGTCGTCCGGCTTGATTTAAAGAGTTATAACTGGGTTATCCTCAGCCAAAAGCCACGGAAAGATCGTCGTCGACACAGCTTTCTTATCCCCAGCGAAGTCCATTCATACTTCCAATACAACAAGGTATCCTCAGCGAGTCATCCTCAACAATTCAGCAAAAGCATCTCCCCACAGAGTATTTCTTTCCATCATGGTCGCTAGAATATCTTTTTCTCCCCGCAGAATCTTCCATTTGCCAAGATTGTTCCGCAACGGAGTTATCTTCTCTTACCGGTATACTTGCAACTATCATCCCTAGCGGAAGCAAAATCCATTCTTCAAACATCAGCCCAGGATACAACTTCCCGGCACCTGTCAAGGATTTATTTTCTTAGACAAACATACATTCATAAAACGTCACATACATCATTATAGCATGCATATGCATCATACTAACGAATCTCATTGATTTTGAAGACATACGGTTCATGCATCATGATTTTGCATCCAATTATGTCTCGCCCTTTTCAGGAAAAAGATCAATACAAAAATGATTACTATCAACTAACGCAATTCCTTCTCGATATAGTTTCAGATATGATCCAGATATGGTGACGTTCTGATGCTGCTTCCAGAATTCCTTCTAGATATAGTTTCAGATGTAAACCCAGCGATGGTGACGTTCTGATACTGCTTCCAGAATTCCTTCTAGATATAGTTTCAGATGTAAACCCGGCGATGGTGACGTTCTGATACTGCTTCCAGAATTCCTTCTAGATATAGTTTCAGATGTAAACCCAGCGATGGTGACGTTCTGATACTGCTTCCAAAATTCCTTCTAGATACAGTTTCAGATGTAAACCCAGCGATGGTGACGTTCTGATGCTGCTTCCAGGTATCCTTCAGATATAGTTTCGGATATGATCCAGAGATGGTGACGTTCTGATACTGCTTCCAGGTATCCTTCAGATATAGTTTCAGATATGATCCAGATATGGTGACGTTCTGATGCTGCTTCCAGATCTCCTTCCAGATATAGTCCAGATGTAAACCAGATATGGCAACATCCTGTCACTTATTCCAGTTGAAGATACTCCAAGACTTTGTCCAGTTCAGTTAAATCGACCCTAAGATTTTCCTGATGCTTATCCAGTCAAAGGCCTTCTCTGGTTCAGTCAGATCGACCCTAAGATCTCCCTGATGCTTATCCAGTTGAAGATAGTTCAAGACCTAGACCGGTTCAGTTAAATCGACCCTAAGATTTTCCTGATGCTTATCCAGTCAAAGGCCTTCTCTTGGTTCAGTCAGATCGACCCTAAGATCTCCCTGATGCTTATCCAGTTGAAGATAGTTCAAGACCTAGACCGGTTCAGTTAAATCGACCCTAAGATTTTCCTGATGCTTATCCAGTCAAAGGCCTTCTCTTGGTTCAGTTAGATCGACCCTAAGATCTCCCTGATGCTTATCCAGTTGAAGATATTTCAAGACCTTGTCCGGTTCAGTTAAATCGACCCTAAGATTTTCCTGATTCTTACCCAGTCAAAGGCCTCTCTGGTTCAGTCAGATCGACCCTAAGATCTCCCTGATTCTTATTCCAGTAGAAGACACCCAAGATTTTTCTCAACGAGCGTTGTTGAAGTTAAAGTCATCCAAGATTTTTCTCAACGAGCGTTGTTGAAGTTAAAATCGCCCAAGGTTCTCTTACCATTCATGCTAAGGTAGTAACCATCCCTGGTTCATTCATCAGCGTTTGAAGCTCCAGGCCCAACTCCTGTAACCAGTCAGGACACATCTATACCCAGCATCTAAAATCAACTCCTGCAACGTGTCAGGTACTCATTTGTTCTTTTGCAGGTATACAGGTTCTAGCGAAGGAATCTCTTACGCAATCAACATCCAGATGGCATCTATAAGCCCATCATCCTATCCAGCAAATCTCCAAATGGCATCTATAAGCCCATTCCCCCATCACTGCTACATTGTGAGCGCAAATTTCTGGGCACTTTAGTGTTCAATCATCTTCTACCCTCGGATTACGAAAGGCACGTCAGCCAATCTGCATCCTCAGGTCTAAGAAGATTGAACAGGGGCAACTGTTGTACCCCAAAATTTGCCCTCCCATATTCTCCAAGATTTGTCAAGTCAAAGTCACAAAATTCCCCAAGGGTTGTGCAGCTCAACTGTCTCCTAGACAGTCAAAACTAGGGTTTGAGTTCTGGTCAAGCAAATGAACTTTTCAAAGGCCCAATCAAGTCTCATATGCCTACAAATGTGGTCAAGCATCCTCATGTCAAGTTTCAAGGCATTCAGCTCAAAATTGCACAGTCAAAACCCTAGATTGCACTACAGTCAACTGTAGGGGCAAAATGGTCATTTGACAGTCAAAAGTTCAAATTTTTGGTCAACATATCATTTTTAAGCCACAAACATCATTTGATCAATGCTTGATCATGATTCTCAAAATTTGGCTCAGAGATCATCAAAGATGCAAAAGTTGCTATATTTGGACAGCTGAAAAAGTCAACTGAAATTGACCAGGGCATAACTTTCACATGGATTATCAGAAAAATTCCATCCAAAGCTCATTTTGAAGAGAAAGACATTTCCTACAATTCATCTTCATGTTCCAAGTCCAAGAAATGCTCTCACAAAAAGTTATCAATTTCAACATTATAGGTCATTTTCAAAAGTCAACAAAAAGTGACTTTAAGTCAAAGGCCATAACTTGAGATTGGTAAATCAAAATGACATGGGACCAAAGGCATTGGTTAGAGGACTCAAAGACCTTTTCAAAATGTCCAAGAACATGTGAAAAGCTTAAAAATTGAGCAAGTTGTGCCTTGTGGAAGTTGGGAAATTTTTGGGAATTTTGAAAAGTCAACATTGATGCAAAAGGCCTAAATTTGCTATTGGGCCCATTTTTCTTCCAAGTTTCTTCATGCCAAGCCTATGCACGACCACTAGGCCCAAAGGGAAGTATTTTCATATTTTTTAATTATTTATTTGAATTTATATTAATTTATATTCATTTAAATCATTTTAATACATGAAAAATATAAACTTAACCTAAAAAAATCTTTTTATGCATGATTTGGCTTCTATGATTCGTGCACATGTTAATAGGGAAAGGTTTGGTGCTAATTGATCAGATTTGGTACAAAATACATGAGAAAAAAGATATGAAAAGATCATTGAAATCAAATCTTCAAAAACCATTATGGCCATGGATTTTATTCAATCTTTTTGACCTAAATCGTTCCATACAAGTACTAGAACAGAACCCTAATGCCAAGAGACTGCAAGCTGCGCCCCAAGAACCTTTGGCATATTGAAATTTTTCATAAAAACTCAAGAACTGAAAAGTGCCTTAGAGGTCGATTCAAGCATCAATTTTCATTCCATTAGCATCCTGAGACATCATTGTACGTTTCTCAATCGTTAACAACAACCAAAACGCCCTGAATTGGTACCCCTAAGTCAAACTGCACCTCAAAACTTTTGAAATCGTATAGCATGATTCAAGCATAGTTTTGCATTTTTAATTATATATTCATACTCATAATGATATTCCTGAGCTAACCATTGTGTTTGATTGCTTTTTCATTAACCATACGTGAATCCACCATGCGCGTTTTTTAGGTTTGCAGGTTCTTAGATTTAGGGCTTTTGCAATACAGTAAAATTGGCCCTTTAGACCACCACGGTTGGACTCAGCACATCAAGACGAAGAAGTCTTGACCCTCGCGCCCAATTTATATATACCATAGCGCTAGTCGCTATTTTTCCATAGCCTGCCTAAAACCACGCCCAAAAACCGTTGCCAATATGTTTCATGTTTCAGGAAAACGAAGAAGAAGAAGTCGTGTCAGAACGTGATTGATCCATTCAAATTTCGCGCGAATTTCCAAAGGCACTAACGTTTTCTTCTTATATTGTTTATTGTTTATTATTTGTTAAATGAAATGCAAATGGCTCAGTGGGCAGGGACAACGCTTGTAACCTTCAAGACCTGGGTTCAAGTCCCAGGTCTGGCAAATTCCAATGCTATTTTTCAATATGAAATTCTATGCTTTGCTAACGTCTAGGTGCACCATATTCCCTCACCATCAGGCAGCCACGCGTCCCATGAGATCAAGTCAAGGGCAAAGATTGGGAGAGCATCATGTACCATAGTCCAACGCGTTGTATGTGATTCAAAAAGTCAACCAATTTCCAACGTTAATGGGCCAGAATCTCCAGGCCTATACCTCCATCTGGGGCCTGAACCCCCCCTGGTTTGCTTTTCTTTTCTTTTTATTATTTTAATTATTGTGTTATTTATTTTTATTGCTTTAATTAATTAATTTTCTCTTTTTTACAAAATATAAAAAAACATCATAAAAATCCAGAAAAAGATAAAAATGTAATAAATATTTTATTTTAATTATTTTATTTTCATGAATAAATTGTGTAATTGAATTTAGTATAATTAGGTTTTTTAATTTTAATTCTTTTCATAACAAAAATATAAAAAATATAGAATTTAGGTTTAATTGTTGATCTTAATCCTTTTTTAATTTTTCCTTTTTTGTAATAATATTGCTTATTTTATTTATTATTTTCATGAGTAAATTGTATATAAAAATTAATTTAGGTTAAATTAGTCAAATTTCAATATTTTCTTAATAATTAACAAATAATTAGAATTAGGGTTTTACCTCCACTTTTTTAATTTCAATTAACTCCTTTTTTCTTTTAAATCTTAAAAAACACAAAAATACCAAAACATTTAATTTTTTATTTTAATTCATTAATTTAATTATTTTTGCAAAAGGGTCCAACGCCCGTCGCTTTTAATTATTAATTTTGCGCATTTATTTTATATCACTTATTATAATTATGTAATTGTCCCAAAGCATTGTAATTTAAATTTCTTGCACTTTTACTTTATCGCTTTATTTATTTTCCGCTAAATCGGGTCCGGTTTAATTTTGGCGATGTGGACCCGCGCCATTTGTAATAACCTTAGATTTATTTTTCCGCAAACTTTATAACTGTTAAATATGCATGCAAGAATGAATGTCCTAATTAAAATCAAGCGTAGAACACGACAAACATGACAAGACAAATAACTGAAACATGACACACAATTCGCACACACCACCCCTAAGGTACGCCTCACTGTTGCCTTTCGAAAGGTGGTCGTCGAGTAGAGGACGTCTTAGTAAGTCCTCATGATCCGGGAACCTGGCATGAGGGTAGCTTCTAAGGTGTCTTCCCATTGCTCCGGTGATCACCATGTCCCTAAAAATCGAATTGACCCGAACACCTCCAACGGTGGTGCTACCTACCTCTCAATGGTGGGATGGCACTACTTTAAAGGACTCTTACACAGACGAATTCCTTAGGGTAGGTAGACGACTCGTGGATACTTGCTCTAATTTCAAACAAATCAAAATACTTTTCACCAACACTTTTCAAAAGCTTTCAAAGCAAATTTTTCAAACACTCTGACGTATGAGTCGAACTGAAATTTTTCAAAGAAACTTTTTTAAACCCACATTGAAAAGCAAACCAACAATTTTGAAAACACATTGAGCAAGTATCTAAGAGCCCATGGATAACCATGGATAGAAAGGGTGCTAACACCTTCCCTTTCTATAACCTACCTCCCGAACCGAGAGCAATCTCTTAAAAGGAATTTTTCTGTGCTTTTGTCCTTTCCATTTGGAGAAAATAAAAGACGGTGGCGACTCTTGCTTCCGCGACATTTCGCGAACCAGCGTTAAACAGTCAGTTCCAGATCCACCGATCACACTTGAGCAACATCTTCAGGCTTTGGTTCTTTTTCCGTACCGTTGTAGGGTAGTTGATTAAGAATAGGAATTCTCAAGAGTTGAGAAAATTCCTCCAAGGTAGGCACCAACTGGTAATCAGGGAATGTGAAACAGTGGTGTAGGGGGTCAAAGAACTGGAAGAGGACTTTCACCATGTCTTCTTCAATGTTGGTGTTGACCAAGTTGAGGAGTCTACCATGTCTTTCACTGAAAAGAGAATTCTCTGGAATCCTAGAAGTAAGCTCCTTGAGTTGAGGAGGGATTCTCACAAGGTTGACTTGAATTGTTTTCCTGTGAAGATATTCCATGACCTACAAAATAAGAATAAAGATGAAGATCCAAACCCTTGAAATGGTTAGTGGATGCATATGATGCTTTATGATGTTCATGATGTATACACAAGCACATGTACAAGCAAGTCACAGAAAACCCTAGTTCCAGGCTTGCATGAGGTTTCATAGGTAAGTACCCTCTTGAGTTTAGTTGGCTTAAACCTGTCCTATAAATAGTAACCGAGTTCTAAGGAGCTCAATATCACTGGATTGCTTTCTATGTTCATTGTTTTGGTTTAGCCACTTAACTAGCGACCAAAATATTCCAAGAAAACAATCCTCAATGAGTGTAGTATCGAGTATCTACCAACTTCGGACTGCACTAAATCCGGTCATCTTACTACCCCTAATAAAAGGCCAAGATGGTCAAGTAAGGTTCTAAGAGTTCATTAGTGCTTCATGACATCACTCAGCGGCCCCGTATTCTCTTTGATTGACTCAAAGGCTATCGGTACTCACAAATATGTCGCACTAATATAGATATTGCTTCAACCATGTCGGTATACCCCGCACAGTTTCCACAACGTATTGCTATTTACCTATGAATGTTTCCCAAATCCGGGTGGAGGATTTCAAACCCAAACAAGAGAGTCAAATGTAAAGCAATCAAAGCAAACAATAATCATGCAAAAGGGTGATCTAAGCCTTAAGGTTACTCCACTTTTAAAGTATGTCCCCAGCAGAGTCACCAGTTCTCTCATACGGTGGGAGAACTGACTTGGGATTTTGCGTTTGTGTTTGCAAATGTTTCGGTTTAGCAAGAGTCGCCACCGACTTTTTTATTTTATCCTAAGGAAAGGTCAAAAAGCATAGGAAAGACCTTTGAGATTTTTTCTTGGGTTCTGGGAGTAGATTATAGAAAGGGAAGGTATTAGCACCCTTTCTATCCATGGTTATCCATGGGCTCTTAGTTACTTGCTTAGATCACTTGCTTTGCTTTTCAATTGTTTGAAATGGTGCTCTTCAATTGTTTGAAATGGTGCTTTGTGTGTGGTTTTGAAAGATGTTTTGAAAAGAGGCCATCATTGTGGCAACCTTTGTAATGATTCTTGTTTGAATGTATACAAAGGTGTTTTTGTTTTTTGAAAAGTTTTCAATGTTTGAAAGTAGGGTTTTGAAATTGTGTTGTCGAGTGTGTTTTGAAGATAGCAAGGATGTTTTTGCAAGCTTTGATCAAGTAACTAAGAGTTATCTACCCTATTTTTACTCAAAGATCTTTCTCATGTTTTTAACCCTTTTAATAGTGTTGTTTCACCATTGTATTTGGTGAACAACCTTGTGTTAGGATGTTAAACGGGACAGGCGCGGGTCATCGTATAGACCATGATAGCAATAGTGTCAAGTATTTTTGGCAATTTTCTTAAGGGACTTGATCATTTTGTTTAGGCAACTCAGATAGCGTCATCGAGGGACTATGATCTTTTGTTTTGTTTTTATTTTGCCAAAGTACTTAACATGCATGTCATGGCCCATTTTTGAAGGCAACAAGTGGATTGAAACCCTAGGGGTGCAAGTGTGCATTGTGTTTGTTTTCATGCATTGTTATCTTGGATTAGGTCAAACTAATTGTTGATTTTTATTTTGCATACAAACCCTAGGTCTAATCATGGCATAATTGAAAGCATTTAAAGGTGCGAGAATTTAAATTCTACACTATTACAACATGATATAGGGAGGGGATACAAATTTGAATTGGGGATTATTTTGCAAGAAATTAAATCCTAAATTATTACAACCAAATTGAATGTGTAAGACATAATATTCAAATGTACAATAATTAAATAAAATACAATAAATAAATGTTAGAGAAAATGTATTATGTAAAAAAGGGTTTTATGTATGTAAAAAAGGATTTTTTTAATGTGAAATATAAATAAATAAATAAAATCAATTTTATTATTATTGTTTTTTAGGACAAAAACCCTAATTTCTTAAATAAATTGTATTATTTATTATTTATATACAATAATGTATTAATTTGTACAAAAATATAAGTATATTAAAAAAAATTGTATTTTTAGTATAAAATATCAATAAAAATAAAAACGTATTATTTTTGGGTTTTTTGCCCTAATTATTTAATAAAATATGTATATATATGTATTAAATATATTAAGTGTGTATAAAAATAAAATAAATTATTTATAAAATGTATATATTTCAAGAAAATATTTTCAAATGTGCATAAAATTAATAAATAAAAATAAAAGTATTTTTCTACATTATTTTTACATTTAAACAAAAGTAAATATAAAGTATTTAATGTATTAATACTAGAAACAATTAAAATAAATACCAAATAAATACAAAAATTTATGAAAATATTTTTTAAGTATTTTTTATATTAGAAAATAAAATATCAAAATCAGAAATGAAATAAAAATGCAAAAATGACAAATATACAAGAAACGGACCAGTGGGGTGTAAAAAGAAAAGAGGGGGGGTGCCAAAAGCAAGCCTGTATAGGCCCGGCCTAGAAACAACTTCATCTTCTTCCTTTGAACAGAAACACGCGCGCTCTGTACACAAGATGCTATCTCCTGATTCCTTGCTTTTTTGACAAAACTCATAACATGAAACTTGTAGAGCATCAAACAACGAATCTAACCATATAAAAAACTTAAGCTAACTCTCAAAGACCAAAGAGAATTTCTCTGGCCCTAATTCTTAACCTAGTTTTTTCAAAAAGTTCATGAACAAAATTCTCCTAGCACGATTAATATAAATGAAAACTAAGCACATGTATGGTTTCAGGGCTATGAATACAACATCTTTCATTCACAAACCTAAGTCTAACTATTCCTAAATAGAGAGATAGAAGTTCATGAAATACCTGTTTCAGTTGACTTCGAGCTGGACAATGCAGCAACTTCCAAGGGTGCTTGAGTTTCTTTTGAGCTTGCCTGAGGTCCACTGAAGCTTTCCCAATGCTTGGCTTGTTTTGGAGTAGCCTGAATCGTGCTACAGAACTCAACCTGCAAAGCTTTGAAACAAAAATGGAAATGTATGCTAATGGTGTTACAGCTAGCAATTGAGGTCTGGAATAGTTCAGGTGAGTTGAATGGAAGGTATTGGAACAAGTTTGAGGCAAAACCCACGAGGGAAAGTGGAGATGGAGGTGGTTCTGCAGGGCTTGCCCTATTTTGCAGAAAAATGGTGATTTTGTGTTCAAGGAGGTTTGAGTGGTGAAGAGCTCGTGTTTATGACTCAAAGGGTTGTGTGAAATATGTTTGCAATGTTTATGTAAGCTGACTATGGATGGTTTTTGAGTTGGGAAGATTTTGGACAAATTTCTTTTTCTTGAAGCAAGAGTGTGTAACTTGTGATTACAAGCCTGTACACTCTATCTTGTAAGCTGTATACCTTGCCCTTGATACTTGAAATTTGTGGATTTGATCTTGCCTCATAGATATGGCCCCATGCTCCAAAGATCTTGGTTTGACATAAAGTATAACTTTTCAAAAATGGCAAAATACCTTTTTCCAAATGGGGATTAGTTTTGTGTGCAATGTCCAAATGGCCAAGATAATGCATTAGCTCAGTGGATTTTCCTTCAATTAAGGAGTGTAAAATGGTTTAGAAGCCTGCAAGCTAGTATAAAGCATGCTGATTTGAAAATGCAAGTTGTATGAACATTTATTGGCCATGGATCAAAGTGAGTTTTTGCCAACTTCAAGCATTCGATTCTCCCTAACCACAAAGGTGTTTGAGGAGTTCTTGGACAATTTGGAAAGCTTTCAACATGTACTACAATCCATCTTTGAAATGCAACTTGGAACTCAAAGTGGAACTATGTGAAAAATGGCCAAGAAGATGGGTCAAAATCCTACCTAAACTAGGGCAAAATATCTCTAAGTTAAAAGTTTTAGGCACCCTTGTTCCAAAAATCATAACTTGAGATCCAAGATTCTTTTGAGAAAACATTGTGAATCAAAGTTGTGGAATTTGTGATGGACTACAACTTTCATGTTGCAAGTTTTGTTTGAATCCATTTTCATCTTGGTGAAAAAAAGGGACAAAGTTAGGAAAAAATAAGAAACTTTTATAACTTAGAAAATTTCTAAGTTATGAAAATTTTCCATTTTAAACCCTAATTTGGATTTTTGGGTTTCTTGATGAAAAAGTTTCATAATTTGACATGTTTTGATGAAAAATGACCCTTGGCACTTGATTTTGACCAAAAAGTCAAAGTTTGATTTTTCAGTGTACAGTCAAATTTTGATCAGTTGACTTGAAAAATTCATTTGTCAATCCTATGCATTTGAGATCTTTTGAACTTGTTGAATGGATCAAGATAATGTCATTGAGTCCTTGAGTCCATGGTTGAGCTTGATTTGCCATTGGCTATGTCAAACAGTCAAAAATTGCCTTTGTACAGTCAAAACCCTAAAAATGACCATTTTGCCCTTTTGATGATCTGATCAAATTTCTTGTGGAATTGGGATCCAAACTTGATCAAATGGTTCATATGAGTTCATAATGTTGATGTGGGTCAAATTTCATGAGGTTTGACTGTCAATTGGCCACAGTTGACTTTTTCCCCAATACAGTTGATTTCTAGGTCAACTGTCCAATTGACTGGGCAAAAATTTGAATCAGGGCTTGAAACTTGGTATGGAAAAACTTATGAGTCCAACATGAAGTATGAAAGTAAATTTGGGCATTGTAGGTCAAAACATCACTATGAAAACTCAAACCCTAATTTAGGTCAACAGTGCAAGGAGGTGTCTCGAGCAGAGCCAACCCTAGCTTGATCTTGAGTTCCAAGAGTCTTGTGATGAAGAATGTGTTGGCTGAAGATTTTGATGATATTATTAGAAGCAAAGTAAATTGGACGTTTCGATTGAAATGAAACAAAACGTCATGTTTCGAAATGGTAGAAGCAGTGCTTCGAATGGGCATATCAAAGCTTGGAGCTTCGAGTGACAGTTATGAGAATATATCCAAAGAAGTCTCGAAATGATAACAAGGTTGTGTCTAAGAAATGCGTTCGAAGCGAAGAAGTGCCAAAACATTTGAAATTCAAACGCAAGCGGGATGTTCGAAATTTGAAATATATGCGCTGGAGCATTCGAAGACGCGTGGAAGCAAGAGAGAGGCATTGCTCTGCATGTTCTGAACGTGGCAGAATCTTATAGCAAGACCGTTATGGTCGAAGTAGTATAAATAGAAGTCTTAGCATTAGAATTTCGTGTGTCATATCTATTGTACAAAGAAAAACTCAGTAAACATTCAAATTACCACATGGCTAGGGAAACGAATGCAAGAGCAATGTACGTATGATAACACCACATGCTTATGATTTAATGAAAACTCTTTATCATTTCCAGTACTTTCCTTTATCTTTATGTCAATACCATTTACAAGTTTTTGCATTTAAAGTGTCTTCATTCGAAATCTTTTCACTGATGCCTTACATTTAAATGTTTTCTTTCCATTTCAAATACTTTACATTTCAGAAACTGTTATACATTTCATGCCTTTATCTTCAAGTTTTTATCATTCGAACACCTTTTTCACTTAAAGCCATTTTACAGTTTTCTTGCATTTAAACGCTTTCTTCATGTTTCAAATCTTTTACATTAACCGTTTTTATGATTCGAAGTCATTTATTTGTCTTTTATGCAGTTTTTACATGTCTTTACAATTGACCTTTATTCATGCAATTTAGTTTCACGCACATTTATTTGATCACACCTTTAGATCTTTAATAGAGAAATCGAAATAAGTTAAACACCTACACAACATTCTAAATACCAACCATGAATACCAGTTCGATCATGAGAGTTACCCTAATAACCAACACGACCTAGGATCAATCTAGTCGATCCTGCGAGTTACCAGAGAAATTGAATAACAGTCAGTAAGTTTATTCGATAGTTTGGAGGACTAGCGGTTGTTTACCAGAAATCACTGTAAACAAATTGGCACACCCGGTGGGACCAATCGTTGGATATTACGGAATTTAGAACTGAAATAAAGATTGTTGAGACGTAACCGTTATAAAAATACCCTCTGAGTGATAAGTTTGTTGTTTTATGAACCTAAGAAGTGGTAAAATAACCAACAACAACCAACCCTTATCCAGAAGAAAACGTTTGAACAAGATGTCTAATTCTGACAATCAACAAGGGGAACAAAATGCCCCACATACAACAGGCACTAATGTGTCCGCTTCGATGGGAACGTCTAATGTGATCCCTTCGAATGCACAGTCTGTTGCATCTTCTACCAGTAATATAGCCACTAATGGAGTAAGTGGCATATCAACTAATAGTTTGATCTTAGGAAATACTGGAACCATTGGTTATCCTGGGGGATTCGTTCCACCATCAGGGACACAAACCCATTTCGCCACCCCACTAACTAGACCACCCGGTTTCGATGGTAATAGAACCAGAAATTCCTCTTATGGAATGCCAACATCTTTTATGGCAGGTTTACACAACTCCACATCGAATTCATCACCACAATTAGGGACTGGGTCTGGGGCGAATCAGTTTATGACAAATAACCAAGGGTCAGTGGGTTATAGTGCAATGCCTATTTTAACCACAGAAAACCAGTTGGATTTTAGGCAATTGATGGATGACAGTAACCATAATATGATAGGGGTATTAGCACAAACTATGCAGGAAATATTTGCCCCAATAGTACAAAATGTGACTGTGACAAATAGAGAAAACGCAGATAACATGAGTCGAATAGCAGATTTCTTTGCTCCCCCAGAGAGGCGTAGGCAGAATCAGGCGGGATTTCAAGCAAACATACCTATTACGGAACAAGTTGCTAACGATCCAACCTATAGACCACCTAGAGAAGAAGTTAACTTGGGGGCAAGGGCACAAAGGCTAGAAGCCCCAATGATCCCAGGCCCACAAAGAGAAATTATGGAACCAGGGGCAAGGGTCGAAAGGCTGGAAGTCCCAGAGTTTCGAGAAGAACAACCTAGGGGGGTTGTCATGGTGGGTCGAAATCAAGATGCTGATGCAGTCGTTCATAGAATTCGAAACGATAACATCTTGGCAGAAAACAATTTAACCACCATGATAGAGAGAGTCATGGCACAGAATGGCCTCAATACAGGAATTAGAAGGCCAAATTATGCTTCTCCTATATTAGATTACATAATGCATACTGATTTATCAAGGGGATACAAAGTCCCTAAGTTTACAAAGTTCGCTGGGGATACCAATGAGTCAACAGTCAAACATATAGCCAAATATCTAACCGAAGCGGGAGATATAGCCAATAATGAAGACCTCAAGATCAAATATTTCCCAAGTTCCCTGACTAAAAACGCCTTCACATGGTTCACCACTTTGCCTCCTGGGTCCATTGATACTTGGGCTCTTTTGGAGAGATTATTCCATGAACAGTTTTACATGGGACAGTCAAAAATAAGCTTGAAGGAATTAGCCAGTGTCAAGAGAAAGTTCACGGAACCCATAGATGATTATCTGAATAGATTCAGGCTTTTGAAATCCAGATGTTATACAGTGGTGCCTGAACATGAGTTAGTCGAAATGGCCGCTGGTGGCTTGGATTACTCTATTCGAAAGAAACTAGACACTCAATATTTGAGGGACATGGCTCAGTTAGCCGACAGGGTTCGACAGGTCAAAAGGCTAAAGGCCGAAAAGGCCAGAGTCTTTAAAAATAACAAGAAGGAAAGGATCTCCTATGTTAGAACTGAGGAAGCAGAAGATTATCTTGAATTCGAATTCGAAGAGGTCGAAATCGACCTCGTTGAATTAAAACAGGCACCACCTTACTCCTGCAAATTATTAGTTCCCACAAAAGGGAAAGAGATTGTTGAAAATGAGAAAAGTGACAAATTCCCAAAGAAGGTTTATACCTTCGATGTCACTAAATGTGACGATATTTTTGATTTACTTGTCAAAGATGGCCAACTCATTGTGCCATCAAATGTCAAAATACCTCCTTTAGATCAAAGAAAGAAAAGAGGATTTTGCAAATATCATAGTTTCCTAGGCCACAAAACCTCACAGTGTTTTCTTTTCAGGGACCTAATTCAGAATGCAATTAAAGATGGCAGACTGAAGTTTGCTGATAAAGCAAAAATGAAAGTGGACGAAGATCCCTTGGACGTCGCAGACACCAATTACTCCGAGCCTGCATGCATTGGAGAGATTAACATGGTGGAAGCTGACCAAAGTGATGCCCCAATAGGAGAGAAAGGTACTGAAAACGAAAGTTGGGTGATAGTCGAAGTCGATAAGGAGGTCACTGAAGACGTCCAGAAGCAACCAGAGACTTCGATTGAAGCAGCACCTTTAGCTGTTGCAAAAGAAATCCAGGCTACTGAAGGCCAGGAAAATCAAAACCAAGAGTTGACACAGGTCACTAAAGGCCTGAGGCTGGAATTGGAGAAAGTCCAAATCACGAAGCCAACTTCCCCTCAGAAAGAAATATGGGACACTTTAGGGGAACCCAGTGGAAAATTTGACTATTTGGTCAAATATTCTGCCCCAGAGAGTTCAAAAGTCCACATTGAAGATATAAAACCCACATGATGGGGAGATGATGAAGCTAAGGGGGAGGATGTTGAGGTAAACATGGTGGATATGGAGAGACCTCGCTCTGAGATGGAGGAGGTAGAAAGATACTTAGAAAAAGAGAAGTATAAAATGGAGGATAATCATGCTGGAGATGCTAGTCTCAAGGATTACCTCATGTCGTGCCACAAGGGAGATACAGGAATGATACTATGCCCTAGGTGCAGCATCCTCTGCAATCAGAGAATTGCTGCGAACTTCGAGAGGGTACAGAGGGCTCGAACTGGCAACAATTGGCGCCAGGATAACCAGCTATTCAGGTGTTATCCTAAGGCTGGAGAAAGTTTGCTGGAATTTGTGTTTCGCTGCTACAAAGGGGCAACCAAGTGCTTGATATGCCCAAGGTGTTCTGCTGTGTATGATCAAAGCATGGCCAGAGCCTTCGAAACAATTCCTTTCGCCCCTTGCTAGAACCATCAAGAAACTGTTCAGATGGGCCCACGTTTCGATAGCAAATACAAACAACGAAGGCCTGATAGTCCTCATCCCAAGGGTGCTCGAAGAGTGACGTTCAAACTCCCTACTGAAGTGCCAACCGACAGATGGCTGCAAGTCAGAAATGACAAAGGCAAAGACAGATGGAGAAACACCGAACGAAATGCACGCCATGCTATGACATACAGAAAGCAATTCAACATAGCAAAGAGGGAAGAGGTAAGATTAGAGAACTACAAAGGAAGGAACCCCATGTCGAGATCCCAGTGGCGAAGGCAACAGAGGATTCGAAAGGCTGAGAGGGAAGCTGTGGCAAATAAAGGGGCAACTTAAACAAAGAACCAAGGTGAATCTAGCACCAACATACCCACACCAAAAAATCAAGCTGAAGACAAACCCCCAGTTAATAGGAGGCTTTTCTCTAAAGTACAACTAGATGAACTAAAGGAATATACTCCAGGCCCAGAAGAAGACGAAGATATGATAACGGATAACTTCGAATCAGAGGGGGAGTCTTCGTTCAACCTAAACTGCAACGTGGTATCTGTGCTTCCCTGTGAATTTGGACAGGAAACTGAAATTGATGAATATGAGGAAGAAGATACCATAGACTTGATGAAGCATAGGCCTGTGTGCTACTATGTGATGGACAATGGGGTTGTCGAGGAGCAAAATGCGTTCTTCAAACGTCCAGAACCAGCTATGAAGAATCATCTTAAGCCACTATTTATTTGGGCAAAAGTTGGTGCCCATGGCGTGAATAAGGTTCTAGTGGATGGGGGTGCTGTAGTAAATTTGATACCCCACTTCATGCTGAAAAGATTAGAAATACGCGAAGGAGACATCAAGCCCCACAATATGGTTCTATCCAATTATGAAGGGAAAGTGGGCAAAACACTGGGGGTGGTTCAGTTGGACTTGACAATAGGCTCAAGCTGTAGGCCCACCATGTTCATGGTGATCGAAGCCAAGGCCAACTACAACTTGTTGCTGGGAAGGGAGTGGATCCATGGCGTAGGGGCAGTTCCTTCGTCAATGCATCAACGTTTAGTTCTATGGAGAGAAGATGGGATCGTGGAAAACATTGAAGCAGACCAGAGTTACTTCATGTCAATAGTCAATTTAGTTGACAAGAGGAATTATGACAAACATCTAGCAAAGATTGCTCCGTGTGTTCCAAATGATGAAATCAACGAAACCAGAAACGCCCACTACTATATGACCCTTCGCCATGATGGCCTATACTGGGATAGAAGAATAATCAGTGAAGACGAGGGAGTCGAAAGTACTATACAAAGACGGCCAGCAGGCTGGGACTTCGACAACCTTATCCATGACTGAGTCCTCCTTTTTTGAAAGGATTTCGGCCTATATGGCTGAGAACGAATCAAAGGCGGCCTTAGAGGCTGAAATAAATAAATTAGCTGTGAAGATGAATGAAATAAGTGGGGATGGCTCGAAATGCTCACCCTTTAAAGAACTTGAGATAGATCAAAGGCTGGACGCCATCTATGATAAAGAACCCTTAGGCTTCGAAAGGAACCCCATAGACTCAGGTGCCAAAATGTTGGCGCAGGATCCACTCGAAGAAGTCAACTTAGGGGATGAAAACACGAAAAGAATAACCTACATAAGTGCAAAACATAGCCCAGGCCTCAAGCAGGAAGTGATCGAGGTCCTCAAGAAAAATAAAGATTGCTTCGCATGGGATTATGACGAAATGCCTGGTTTAAAGAGGGAGTTAGTCGAACACAGACTGCCAATCAAAGATGGCAAGAAGCCCATCAAACAAACTCCTAGAAGATTCACACCAGCGGTTCTCACAAAGATTAAAGCTGAGAACGAAAGGTTGCTGCGTTGCAGATTCATCAGAACCACAAGGTATGTCGAATAGTTAGCAAATATAGTACCTGTTATTAAGAAAAATGGTTCTTTAAGAATTTGCATAGATTTTAGGGATTTAAACACTGCAACCCCTAAGGATGAGTACTCCATGCCTATGGCAGAAATGCTAGTAGACTCTGTTGCAGGGTTCGAATACTTGAGTATGTTAGATGGATACTCTGGGTATAATCAGATTTTTATTGCTGAAGAAGATGTTGCCAAGACAGCATTTCGTTGCCCAGGAGCCTTAGGCACTTACGAATGGGTGGTGATGCCTTTTGGTTTAAAGAACGCTGGGGCAACTTATCAAAGGGCAATGAATTCGATTTTTCATGATTTCATTGAAACCTTTATGCAGGTGTATATTGATGATATAGTCATCAAATCTATATCTGCAGAAACACATTTGCATCATTTGAGCCAATCATTCGAACGAATGAGAAAACATGGCTTAAAGATGAATCCTCTTAAATGTGCATTTTTTGTACAGGCTGGAGATTTCCTTGGTTTTGTGGTTCACAAGAAAGGGATTGAGATCAACCAGAACAAAACCAAAGCCATAATGGAGACGAAAGCACCTACGTCAAAAAGGGAGCTGCAATCTCTGCTAGGGAAGATTAACTTCCTCAGAAGGTTCATTTCGAATCTGAGTGGAAGAACCCAAGCTTTCTCTCTGTTGCTTCTTCTAAAGCAAGGCCAAGCCTTCGAATGGAACGAAGCCCATCAGGAGGCATTTGACAGGATAAAAAGACACCTCTCTCAGCCTCCTATCTTATCTCCACCTTCATGGGGGAAGCCCATGAGATTGTACATATCTGCCTTTGAAGTTAGTATAGGTAGTATGTTAGCACAAGAAGATAGCAATGGTATCGAAAGAGCCATATACTATTTAAGTAGAGTATTGAATGATGCAGAGACCAGATATAGCAATTTAGAAAAGCTATGTCTCTGTTTGTATTTCTCTTGTATGAAACTCAAGTATTATATAAAGCCTGTTGATGTTTATGTTTCATCTCATTTTGATGTCATTAAACACATGCTTTCAAAACCAATAATGCATAGCAGAGTTGGTAAATGGGCTTTAGCCTTAACAGAATATTCTTTGACTTTCATGCCTTTAAAAGCTGTGAAAGGCCAAGTGATTTCTGATTTCATTGTGGACCATTCATTGGTTGAGCAGACTGTCATGAGTTACGTCGAAATGCAACCATGGAAATTATACTTTGATGGTTCAACCCACAGGAATGGAAGTGGTGTTGGAGTCCTTCTAATTTCTCCTGAAGGAATTCCAACAAAATTCAAGTACAAATTGGATGGTCCTCGTTGCTCGAACAACGAAGCTGAGTATGAAGCGCTCATTGTTGGACTTGAAGCTTTGTTGGAATTGGGGGCAACTAGAGTCGAAATTAAAGGAGACTCAGAATTAGTGGTCAAGCAAATAACAAAGGAGTATAAATGCATAAAGGAAAACCTGATGATATACTTCGTCATAGTCAACAGGCTACTTAGGAAATTTGAATACATGGATATTCAACATATACCAAGAATAGAGAACCAAGAAGCAAATGACTTAACACAATTAGCTTCGGGTTATAAAGTTTCTGCCAGGAACTTTGAGGATTTAGTTGAATTAAGGGGTAGAGTTATGGCTACTAGATTCACACCATCAGATCTAGAAAGTATGAAATTGGGATATGCTGAGAAACAGGGATTCGAAATATTAGCCATAAGCACTTTATCAGATGCAGATTGGCGAAGTCCACTGGTGAGTTATTTAACAAACCCAACTCTGAATGTTGATAGGAAGACAAAATACAAAGCATTATCATATGTCCTCATGGGGAACGGATTGTTCAAAAAGACCCAAGAGGGCGTATTACTGAAGTGCCTAGGAGAAAGTGAGGCATACTTAGCATTGTCAGAAGTCCACAATGGGGCATGTGGGGCACATCAAGCAGGTCATAAAATGAAATGGCTGTTATTTCGATATGGCATGTATTGGCCTAGCATGCTCAAAGATTGTATAGACTTTGCTAAAGGATGTGAGGAATGTCAGAAACATGCAGGGATTCAACATGCCCCTGCAAGTGAGTTGCATTCAATCATCAAACCATGGCCATTTAGAGGATGGGCATTGGATTTAATAGGAGAAATAAATCCCGCTTCGTCTAAAGGACATAAATATATCTTGGTAGGAATATATTATTTTACCAAGTGGATCGAAGCTATACCATTAATAGTTGCTGATCAAGAGGCTATTATTGAGTTTATACAGAAACACATTATCTATAGGTTCGGATTGCCAGAGAGCATAACCACAGACCAAGGCTCTGTGTTTACTGGTAGAAAGATGCAAGAATTTGCCCAAGAAATGGGGTTTAGATTACTAACATCAACGCCATATTATGCTCAAGCAAATGGTCAAGTCGAAGCAGCCAATAAAGTGATAATAGGGTTAATCAAGAAACATATTGGTAAAAAGCCAAGGAACTGGCACAAAACTTTGGACCAAATACTATGGGCCTGTAGAACATCTCCTAAGGAAGCTACTAACACTACGCCTTTCCAACTCACATTTGGTCATGATGCAGTGCTGCCAGTAGAAATTCATCTACAATCAGTTCGAATTCAAAGACAAAACGAAATTCCAGCTGCATTATATTGGGAGATGATGATGAATGAATTAGTTGAGTTGGACGAAGTTAGATTACATGCATTGGAAATCTTGATGAGACAAAAAGAAAGAGTGGCCAGGACATATAACAAAAGGGTGAAAAGAAAAGCATTCATTATTAATGACTTAGTCTGGAAAGTCATATTGCCCATGAACAAGAAAAATAAAACATTAGGTAAATGGTCACCTCATTGGGAAGGGCCTTTTCAAATATTAAAAGTATTCTCAAACAATGCATATGAAATCGAAGAGCTGATGGATGATAAACGTATCCTAAAGGTTAATGGGAAATATTTAAAGAAATATAAGCCACGCCTGCAGGAGATTCGAATAGTAACAACGTAATCAAAATATCATAAAAATGCCAAAATGGCAATATGGGATGCCAAAATGGCGTTGTTCGAATATTACATATAAAAAAAAAACCAAATTTTAATCAAATGAACACTGAGATTTAGAAATAGGAATTATTCTTCAATCTGCTGAAGGTACTTCGAAAAGATTCAAGTCTCTGTTGAGCAAAACATCTGGCTCCCTCCAAGGTTGCCACTTCTCCCTTGAGTTGTTCTGCAGTTTCCATTTCTGCAAGCCCCTGGTTGAGAAGCTCTTCGAATTGGTTACCAGCAGTATTGGTTTCGTAGGCCAATTGTTGTTCTCTAGCCTCTTTAACCTTCTGTTGAAGTTCCTGAATTTTCCTTTCCCAGAGAAGGATGGACTCAGCTCGAGCCTCATAATCAGTTTTTGCTTGCTTTAGATGCATGGCTTGATCCTCAGCTTCTTGAGAGAGTTTCGAAGCTTATTCATAAGCAGCATCCATTGCAGTGCGTTTTTCTTGAACCTTTCTGGCAGCAAATTCATCTTGGAGAAGGTACCCAGTCACGTTGTCCAGCAAAGATTGAAGATCGAACAAGATAGTGCTAACTGGCAAGGAGCAGGTAGCAAGGTTGACTTTTGTAAGCAAATCCTTCATAGTGTAGCAAGCAGTGCTATCCTGTTTGAGCACTTCGAATATGTCCACATCAAGAATTATTCTCCTGATCCTGTTAAGAAGTACAATTATTTCATCTGTGGGCAGAGGATGGCTAGTCGAACTTGTGCCAGCCCTAATAGGTGGAATGTCCCTTTGAGCCAGCTTCGCCTTCATGTACCCAATAGGGTCATTTCGTCTCAGGAGTGCAAGCTCCTCTTCATTCATTCGAGACAAAGACGGTTGAGGGAGTTCCACATGCAGGGGAGTCACGTCCATTTCGACCTCCATGGGTTTATTGGTTGCGTCACCATCCCCTTCATTCGTTTCGTACTCATTATCTTCTTCATCGTCATCCAAGTCCACCACTTCGATATCTTCGTTTTCGCTGCTATTTGCATTGGACTCTGTCCCAGCAGTCGAACCATCGTTGGCATCTTCCTCCTCAGACCCTTCTCCTGCAGATTCTTCGTTTCTTTGACCAGAATCAGCTTTCTCTCCTTCAGCGTGAATGTCCTTTGGATCCTCTTGAAGGGTTTCAAGAGGGGACTTTTGAAGAGAAGTTCTTTGTAAAGCCTCTGCAGATTCATGAAGTGTTGCTTCATTTGTCTCTTTTAGAGGAGGAGAAGTACTCTGATCATCTTGTTGCTCAGAAGCCCCAGTCAGAACCGCCATATTGGAGGAACCTTTGTTCTGTACAAGGTTGCTGGAGTCTCCTTGAGGAGAGGAGTTGATCGGAGCAGCAGCTTTTGATGGTGAGGTCGAAGTGGTAAAAGCTGGATTTAAAATATCCTGCAAGGAGCAAAAGAATATTAAAAGCATGCACCAAGGTAATGAATAATTATTTTGTCAAAGGTTTAAAGTTCAATTTACCTGTGGACTCTCAGAAGAGAGGTTGCTAGCTATGCGTTCCAACATTACGTTGGAGGTCGAAGATGGAATTTTGGATTTAGGTGAGGGAGCAGCATCCCTGGAATCGAGTCCAGAGACACTAGTTGGTACAACACTTTTTAAAATATCCTTCTTCTGCTTCTTCTTCGAAGCAACTGGTAAATTCCCTCCAACCTTGGGGTCTTCCCCAGTAGTGTTTGATTTTCGCTTCTTTGGAGTGGTAGGCGGAAGTTTGTTGGTCTGAAAAGATTTAAACAAAGAGTTAGATGCAAATCATGAAGCATTAGTGTATTCGAAACATCAAGGCTAAGTGATTACCTGTGGAGTTGGAACACTGGTTATTACTGGTGTTATTGTTGTTGTTGTTGCAGCAATTGTTGTTGGTTCGGATGGACTCACATTGTCAATGGTTTCGATAGAGGCTTGAGATGCGCTCCCTTCTTTTGACTTTGAAGCAGCAGTCTTTATCCTGATGGCTGAAAATCGAAACAATTAAGGCAAAAGTTAAAGATATAGAAAATGAAAAACATTTGGGTTTTTCCCAAGCATTCGCACCTGTGCCTTGATCAGATTTAATCGACATGGCAGAAAGGTCATAGTGAAGATGTCCTGGGAAATCGTGGAGCCAGTGTCGAGCCCATGTCACAGTCTCAGATGGCTTTGGTTTCTTTTGAAGATATTTGAACATTTCTTTGCAAGTGAACCACCAAGGGTATGGAGGAAACCAAGCCAGAGCCAGTTCTGAGGTAGGTAATCTAGGAAATTTAGGTGGATGCATTTCGAATGCCAACCTATACCTATCCTCAGGTGACAACCCTGAAGGAAGTTTTAACTTAGAAACTTTTTCTTTGAATTTTTCCTTCAGGGTCTTAGCCGCTTGATGCACAGTGGATTCCAAGTGTGTGGGATCATAAGTAGTTTCGAAATAATTTTGAAAAGCTTTAATCTCTTTGGCATGAGTGAACATACCTTTCTTGCATGGTACCTGTACATCGAATGCATCAGTTAGTTTCTGCTGAATAGTAAGAGTATCGAACATATAAGTCTGATAGAACTTTGTCCACCATTCCAGAAACCCCTTTGCTGTAAGGTGTGTAGGTTCGAAAGTTATTAGTTCAAACTGGGCGAAGCCTTGGTATTGTTCCTGCTGTAGTTTGGCTTCTCGTGCCTTGAAGGTTCGCCCAGAGGTGATGGCACTTTCCGTTTGAAATAGGGGTTCAGGAATTAGTTGGCACAAGCCAAACTGTCTCGAAACGAAGTTGGGTTGATAAGCGAAAAGGAAAATCTGATTCTTAGCAGGAGTTATTCTTGAAGATATTAGTCTGGGTAGCAAAAAGGCTCTCCATACATCTTGAATCTCTTTGCTTTTGACAGCTTCTGAGAGAGCCATGGTGAACCATGAAGCTCCATGAGCCCTTGAAGCAAAAGGCGCCATGGTCTCTTCGAACTTATGCCTCTTGTAGAATATCATGATATATTTTGAGAATAGGACTTTGAAGTCATCCTTATCATCGTTTGGGGTTAGTCTTTGCAGCCTAGTGCCTTCGACGATTCTATCCGTTATTTCAGGGTCTTGTTCAGCAATAGTGTTGGCAGTTGATAATGAAGGTTCGAACATGGAATTTAGCCATAACTGAAGTAACCAGAAAGGGCCAGCTAGCAGGATATTCTTGGAGGTGTGAGATTTTAGACTCGAAATAGCTGACCTTAGGCTTTCATAAAGATCAACTAATAGCAGTTCGCTTAAGCACACCCTCCGATTCTCATGCAAATCTCTAGCTAGAGGAATAAACCTACTGGCTACCTGTAGGGATCTGCTGCAAAAGACATACCTTGACAGCCATAAGGTAAGAAAAGCAACGTGTTCTACATCCGACACACTGTCTCCTTCAGTGTGATAGTGGCTGATAAACTTTGAAAAGCTTGCTAGCTTGACTTCGAAGTCGATATTACTCGAATGCTCTTCATTGTCAGGGATATATGTTTCTCCTATTGGTGATAGCCCAGTAATGGCCGCTATGTCAAAAAAGGTAGGAGTAATCATTCCACCAGGGAGATGGAAAGTATTATAAGTACTGTCCCAGAAATATAGGGACGCGAATAACAATGGGTGGCTATAAGTAAAACCTGGCTTCGACAGCTTAATCAAGTTGTAGATACCTAATTCTTCCCATTGCTGGGATTTCTTAGCTTCTACCTTATTGAACCAGTTATGATAAGCAGTGTCGGAGGTGGGACAAGATCGAAACGGTTTGAAGTTACTCTTTACATAGTCTAGTACAAAAGGGTCCTTAGGAGGAACGATTGGATTTTCCACGGTGTTTGAACCAGAAGACTCTATTGCCTTAGGGGCGTCCATTTTATTAAACAGAGGTTTGAAATTATAGCAAACTGGGAAAAATTTTCTGGTGTCTTTTAAAATTTCAAAAACTGTAAGAGGGCTCATTAAAGCTAACCTCTTGCCAGCAGCGTTAGTAGGAATTAGTACCTGGGATGCATAAAGCATTTCTTTCTCTTTTGAGATCATCTGGGGAACAAGGACAGATTAACCTTGGTAGGTGCCAACCTTGCTTTCCATTGTGGTTCCTGCGGTCTTTCCTTTCTTTTTAGAAGCCTTTTTTAGTTGAGATGAAGTTGAAGAAGACATTGTTGGAAGAATGTTGAAAGCTTAGGGTTTCAGTGAGAAAAGAAGGAGAAAAGATTCAGAATGTGGGAAGAAAAGAAAAGACTAAGTTGATGGGTTTTTATAATGTGGAAGTTTAAGCATCCACTGAGTAAGGTTGTGATACGTGGTAATCGTGGGTTGGTTTGATGAAGAGGTGGCATAAAGTTAACATTGGTAATAGGCGTGATTAAAGACAATCATTGTTTTGTAACTGCACCATACTATGAAATGGTTCAAGGCGGTTAAGGAATCTGAAAAGCGTTATGATTGACGTGACTAGAGTCATATGCAATAAATGTTACGATGATTCGAAGGTCGCATCAAAATCTTGTGTATATGTTTAAAATAAGTATTTCTCAAAGGAATCGAAATACATATTTTAAAGGGGCATTTTGTTGGCTGAAGATTTTGATGATATTATTAGAAGCAAAGTAAATTGGATGTTTCGATTGAAATGAAATAAAACGTCATGTTTCGAAATGGTAGAAGCAGTGCTTCGAATGGGCATATCAAAGCTTGGAGCTTCGAGTGACAGTTATGAGAATATATCCAAAGAAGTCTCGAAATGATAACAAGGTTGTGTCTAAGAAATGCGTTCGAAGCGAAGAAGTGCCAAAACATTTGAAATTCAAATGCAAGCGGGATGTTCGAAATTTGAAATATATGCGCTGGAGCATTCGAAGACGCGTGGAAGCAAGAGAGAGGCATTGCTCTGCATGTTCTGAACGTGGCAGAATCTTATAGCAAGACCGTTATGGTTGAAGTAGTATAAATAGAAGTCTTAGCATTAGGATTTCGTGTGTCATATCTATTGTATAAAGAAAAACTCAGTAAACATTCAAATTACCACATGGCTAGAGAAATGAATGCAAGAGCAATGTACGTATGATAACACCACATGTTTATGATTTAATGAAAACTCTTTATCATTTCCAGTACTTTCCTTTATCTTTATGTCAATACCATTTACAAGTTTTTGCATTTAAAGTGTCTTCATTCAAAATCTTTTCACTGCCTTACATTTAAATGTTTTCTTTCCATTTCAAATACTTTACATTTCAGAAACTGTTATACATTTCATGCCTTTATCTTCAAGTTTTTATCATTCGAACACCTTTTTCACTTAAAGCCATTTTACAGTTTCCTTGCATTTAACCGCTTTCTTCATGTTTCGAATCTTTTACATTAACCGTTTTTATGATTCGAAGTCATTTATTTGTCTTTTATGAAGTTTTTACATGTCTTTACAATTGACCTTTATTCATGCAATTTAGTTTCGCGCACATTTATTTGATCACACCTTTAGATCTTTAATAGAGAAATCGAAATAAGTTAAACACCTACACAACATTCTAAATACCAACCATGAATACCAGTTCGATCATGAGAGTTACCCTAATAACCAACATGTCCTAGGATCAATCTAGTCGATCCTGCGAGTTACCAGAGAAATTGAATAACAGTCAGTAAGTTTATTCGATAGTTTGGAGGACTAGCGGTTGTTTACCAGAAATCACTGTAAACAGAATGCTGATGAAATGAGAGGGCAAATTTTGGGGTACAACAGGGGGCCTAACACCTTCCCCTCGTCTAGAACTAAGTCAACGATCTAGAATCTCTAACTTTTAGGGTTATTCCTTTATACTCCATTCCTTTAGGATAAAAATTAAAGGTGGCGACTCTCAAATTTAAAAACTAGTTACAACAGCTGACGACTCTGCTGGGGACTCAATTCTAGGTTTAGAAGCTTCCTCTTTTGGTTTTAGGGTTTTTCTTATTTATTTTGGATTTTATTATTTCTTATTTAATTATTTATTTATTTTCTGCTTATTTTTTATTATATCTGTGTTGACATTTAAATTCTGCAAAATTATTATAAAAAATCCTTAGAAAGAAGGTTCGTCTATTAGCCAAGGGATTACATCAACCCCATGAGTTTATGTGACGACTTTGCCTAGAGTCGGTAGAATTCCACAAAAGGAATACCTCTCGAGAGACATCCTCTTGGAAAATAGAACTTTGGAATGACACCTATGACTCTTTCTACGACCTTTAAACCAAGAACTCATGATGAGACCTTTCATGACCTAGAGACGAAAGTTTCGGTCTGTAAAGAGACTCTGCTTAAGGGAGGCCCTTGTGCTTTTCCCTGTAGTGTTATTCATGATACCCTTAAGGAAATCACCTTATGGGGAGGGTAGAACATTAGTAGGCCAATATTAGGAACCTACCTTCTAAGGATACCTTTCACAAATCCCACTATAATCTTTAAACCCGCAAGGGTTATCTTTTCTTATACTACTATCTCTAGCCCGTAGGGCTTCCGTCTATGTTGTAATCCCTATCATGTAGGGACTCATCATCGTCTTTCATTGGCCATAATCCTCAAGGAATTATTGCCTATCTCAATCTCTGAGACAATATAGGATATCATCAAATCCATGTCTATTATTATCTTTGTCTTTAAGGAGTTTCTACATGTCTCAATCTCTGAGTCAATGTAGGATATCATCATGTCTATCATTAAACTTATATAGGGTACTCTTGTAATACCCCAATTCTACCCAACAAATTATATAAAATCAGAGTTTTAAAATTTCCAACAAACATATAGAATGTTACACTTTCAACTTAAAACAATGATAATCAATCACCTGTAAATCAGATACATAACACAATATTTCGGGTGAACCGATAACAACCTGTTGAGTCTTTAAAAATAAAACAACTTCCATTACTACGCAGCAGATTCATAAAATTTAACCTGAAGCAACATAACATCATATCCAACTCAAAACAACTTTAAGACAACAAGTCTTTAACTTCAAATAAATATAGCATCTTTATCCACTCAAAATAGCTTTAAAATAACAAGTTTTTAATGCAAACAACTTAAAATGCAGCAACATAATAAAAACCAACAATAAATAAAATATACATTCACCCCCCCCCCCCCCCCCCCCCCCCCGAGTGCTACGTATCAGAGTGACTACACCGACTCGAACTAGCGAAGATAACAGTTATCCTTCTTGATTACCTGCATGTTACCAATAAAGGGCAACATTCAAGCAGAATGAGTGAGATATCTAACTATATAATTGAGTGTATAATAAACAATATATGGTACCAATGGAGTAAAACTTCCAACTTAGAAATCTGCTAATTAATAGAGGTGTCAACAAGGCATAAGCCTTCAAATTAATTTGTCAATCTAGGCCAACTTACCGAGCATCATATCCAACGTGATATGTTATGTATGCGACATAATATGAATGTCAGAATAACAACAACACAATTCCATAACAACGCAACAACAAACTAACATTGGCCATAAGTCTACAACTTAATATTTTGCCCATAAGTAGAGGCAATTCAACAAGATACAACATCACCTGCAAATTCGCATTGTCCAACAAGAAACACGATACCACAAATCCACCAAAATTTACTACAACTAAACCGCGTAATTATTCAACTATTACGACTATTTCCGGTTAATTAATTATCTAAATGCTTATTTCTAATTATAAAACTCCTAAAAACTTTTATACTAATAATACTAAAATTATTATCATTATTATTATTATTATCAATATTATTTACTAATGAAACCTTATATATAAATAAATTTGAAACAAAATTCTCAAGTTAATCTATCATATATAGCTACAGTATAAAAATAGTATATAGATGTATATCATTTTCTTTTTTGCTACATATATATATATATATATATATATATATATATATATATATATATATATATATATATATATATATATATATATATATATATATATATATATATAGCACTTACCACTTAATTTTTTTACTACAATAAGATAGCATATGTATTACTTCCTTTTTATTGTATATACAAATGTATAAGTACTAGTGAACACTTGAATTATGTATTACAATACATTAGATACTATATATCACACCAACATCTTACACTGACAACTTTAAACATGTCAGAATTACGCGAAATAATTAAAATATGACTTGTAATAACTCAAAATAACTTTGACAATTTTATTAGCAACTCTAACAACTATATTGATAACTATTAGCAACTCTAATAACTCTGTTGATAATTCTAATGAAATTAAAAATTAACTTAATTTCTCATCTCTAATTCCAAAACTTCAAAAAAATATTATTCTTAATAATACTATATTATTATTATTATTATTATTATTATTATTATTATTATTATTATTATTATTATTATTATTATTATTATTATTATTATTATTATTATTATTATTATTATTATTATTATTATTATTATTATTATTATTATTATTATTATTATTATTATAATGAAACATGTATATATTACTAAACATTGAAACTTATTATCCAATTAAACTTACACTATCTCAAATGTGACGTGATGCTACACGATTGTTCCACTAATTAATATAGTGACTTATATTTTTCCACTACAGGATACTAAGCAATATAGGCACTTGTATCTCTTTCACTACATAATACTATACTATTAAGTAAAATCATATACCTCCTTGCCACTATTGTAACATGTGACAAAGTATGTGACAAAGTTAACGCAACAGTACCACCTGCAATATAGCTACTTATATTCTTCCGTTACAGAAATGATGCAACATATATGCATATGAAATTGAAACAAATAGCACTAAAATACTTATATATAAATTAAATTGTATTCTCAATCATCTCTCAATTTCAACAATATATCAATTTCAAACACAAACAAAAATAATTTTACAACTCAATCCCACATATCATTCATCACATACCCTATTATAGAGTCAGAACCTCACCCTTACCTTAGATTGAAGATTGCTCTAACTCTCTGATTGACTCCTAGATTTTCCTCTTGTAGTTTCCACGTATCTCTTCTCTAACCCTTATTCCTCATCTATTGCCAAAAAACTATTTTTCCTTTACTGCTATTTCTCCTTGTTTTTCTCTTATCAACTAACCAATATAATAATAATAATAATATTATTCTATTTGTCTTATTTAATCTTTTGGCCTCATTTCTATACACCCACTATTCCTACTTCTAATTATTAAAAGCCCGCTTAATTAATAATAGTATTATTTTAATACTATTTCTACAACTTAATCAAATAAATTAATTTAAATAACAACAACACAACTTAAATCAACATTCCACAACTTCAACAATTAAATATAAAAAAATATTCAAAAATATTTAATTAAATAATTAGTTAAATATTAGGCGTTACAACTCCTACATCTACCCTCATACTACGTCTACATCGCATTGCATATCCATGAAACTTTTTGCGTACCTAAAAGCAGAAAATATTTTTGCATACCCAAGCATTTTCATTTTCATCCGTTTACATAAAATCATTTACACTTCCAACCTTATCCAATTGTGATCAGCTAGCAAGATTCTCGATACTCTCAAGCAAACTCAAAGCATGTCCCAAGAAGTCATAGAGGAAATCAAAAACCTTCTCAATGAACAAAATCACTTCAAGTGGGAAGACGCTTCCAATAACATATCTCCTATGAGCAAGTGGGCATGACGTGTCACTATCCAACACACCTGAGACAATCCAGTCAAGATTCCAAGAAATCTCTCAAGTAACACTTGCTACTAGAGGCAGAGACAAATCTCCCCCAAAATCCTGTTCATAGGATGGCCCCCAACCAGGGTTTCAATCTCTGAAAACTTCTCCCCAACCGAGTCGATCTCAAGAATCCTATAGGATTTCTGCCAAAAGAAAACACCTCTCTAGCAGATTAGCAACAAGGTTTATTTCCCCAACAAACTACAGATTCCTCAGCTTGAGTTTGCCTCTCCGACTACTACAAATAAAGGGACCACAACTCCTTCTCCCCAGTAGACTGCTCTGCAATCCCCAGCAAGTTACTGTGAAGCCTGGAAACCAACCAGATAACAGATAACTTTAGTAAGTTATTGTGAAGCCTGGAATTCGACCATATAACAATTGACTTCATTCTCTCAGGAATTTGTTATGAAGCCTGGAATCCGACCAGATAACAATCAAATTCAGTAAGTTACTGTGAAGCCTGGAAACCAACCAGATAACAATTAACTTCAGTAAGTTATTGTGAAGCCTGGACCCGACCAGATATTAGTTCAACTTCATTCTTTCAAAAATTTATTGTGAAACCTGGAATCTGACCAGATAACAATTAAATTCAACAAGTTACTGTGAAGCCTGGATCCGACCAGATATCAGTTCAACTTCATCCGTTCAAGCAAGTTACTGTGAAGCCTAAACCCGACCAGATATCAGTTCAACTTCATCCTTTCAAGTAAGTTATTACGAAGCCTGGAACTCAACCAGATAACAATTAACTTCATCCACCTCAGAAGTTTGTTGTGAAGCCTGTAATCTGACCAGATAACAGCCTAACTTCACTCTCCCAAGTAATTTTCTATGAAGTCTGGAATCCGACCAGATAACAGTTAATTTAATCTTCCCCAGTAAGTCGTTGCGAAGCCTGGAATATGACCGGATAATAGTCAACTTCATTTATCCATAAAAATTTGCTGCCAAGCCTGGATTTCGACCAGATAACAACTGACTTTTGATTCTCTCCAGTCAGGAATAACTCCCCAATAGAGCAACGAGTAGTTAAGACTCCTAAACTCTTTTCCCCAAACAGAGATCAACACTCTCCACAGAGTTTTCTTCTTAAGCAAAGTCAACATTCCCCGGCGGATTTCTCCTCAAACAACAAAAACAGGAATCCCCAGTGGAAACGTCCTGAAACAAGGTCCGAAGAGGAGCATACTATTTATCCACAGCAGTGGTCTGAGATTTCATTCCCCAAGGCTCCCTAGCATTTGTCAAGGATTTATTTTCCCAAACAAAGATACACTTCAATAACATTTCACATTTCATACATCCTATTTACATACATGATAAATACATACGGTATAATCTCATTTATTTTGAGAAACATAATTACGCCTTGCATTTCATCCATCATGACATTGCATACAACTATTTCTTTACCTTTCAGGAAAAAATCAATTGATAAATGTCATCAATCTGTAAACTTCTCCAAGATAAAATCAAGCTTGGATTTCTTCATCCTTTTAGAGTAGCAATCGTCCAAGATTCCTTCATTATCTGCTGAGATTCCTTCTAGAAACACTTCAGATGCGATCCAGATATGACTGACATTCTGATACTTATTCTGGATTCCTTCTAGAAACAGTTCAGATGCGATCCAGATATGGCTGAAATTTTGATACTTATTCTAGATCCTCTTCTAGAAACAGTTCAGATGTGATCTAGATATGATTGACATTCTGATACTTATTCCAGATCCTCTTCTAGAAACAGTTCAGATGCGATCCAGATATGGCTGACATTCTGATACTTATTCCAAATTCCTTCTAGAAACAGTTCAGATGCGATCCAGATATGGCTGACATTCTGATACTTATTTCAGATCCTCTTCTAGAAACAGTTCAGATGCGATCCAGATATAGCTGACATTCTGATACTTATTCCAGATTCCTTCTAGAAACAGTTCAGATACGGTCCAGATATGGCTGACATTCTGATACTTATTCCATATCCTCTTCTAGAAATAGTTCAGATGCGATCCAGATATGGTTGACATTCTGATACTTATTCCATATCCTCTTCTAGAAACAGTTCAAATACGATCCAGATATGGATGACATTCTGATACTTATTCCAGATCCTCTTCTAGAAACAGTTCAGATGCGATCCAGATATGGCTGAAATCTGATACTTATTCCAGACCCTCTTCTAGAAACAGTTCAGGCGATCCAGATATGGCTGGCATTCTGATACTTATTCCAGATTCCTTCTAGAAACAATTCAGATGCGATCCAGATATGGCTGACATTCTGATATTTATTCCAGATTCCTTCTAGAAATGGTTCAGATGTGATCCAGATATGGCTGACATTCTGATACTTATTCCAGATCCTCTTCTAGAAACAATTCAGATACGATCCAGATATGGCTGACATTCTGATACTTATTCCAGATTCCTTCTAGAAACAATTCAGATGCGATCCAAATATGGTTGATATTTTGATACTTATTCCAGATTCCTTCTAGAAATAGTTCAGATGCGATCCAGATATGGCTGACATTTTGATACTTATTCCAGATCTTCTTCTATAAACAGTTCAGATGCGATCTAGATATGGCTGACATTCTGATACTTACTCTAGATTCCTTCTAGAAACAATCCGGATACGATCTAGATACGGATGTCATCCTGACACTCATTCAGTACATCCTTCAGATACGAGTCAGATACAATCCATTTATGGATATCATTCTGGTACTCATCCCACTACATCCACTGTTTCGGTATAAATCGACTAGAGATTGATTTTGATATTTCTTCCATTTTTGCCAACAATCACTTTCAATGGCATATGTAAGCCCATCTCCGACAACCCTCCATCATCTCTCCAAATGGCATCTTTAAGCTCATTCCCTATACAGTCAACTAACACATCATTGAGTGCAAATTTCTGAGCAATTTAGTGTTCAATCATCTTCCACCTTCAAGTCACGAATGGCAGGCTTGCCAGTCTAACTCTTCAGGTTTAAGAAGATTGAACAGGGGCAGCTGTTGTATCCCAAAATTTGCCCTCTCATTCTCAAGGCATTCCTCACAAGGATTCTCAAAGTTTAAGCTTGCACAAGTACAAAAGGAGGAAACTGTTAAAAAGGGCAAAACAAATAAAAATAATATTTTCAACAAAATTGGAGAAAAATAAGTTTTCTTCGGTTTCCCTTGTTTTGATTGGATTTTTGGTCCCCTACAAATCTACTTAGATTCACAAGGCTTTAATTGGACTTTGGTCTCCTTCAGGCCTTCTTCGATTTCCCTTGTTTCGTTTGGACTTTAGTCTCTTTCAAGACTACTTCGATTGGACTAGGACTTCCTTAAAGCTTCCTTCGATTCAGAAGGAAATGATCTTCATACAAGTTTTAACTGAGTTTTGTTTCCCTTTGAAACAACGTCCTTCGATTCAAGAAGTAAAGGCCTCCTTTTGTTTTTCTTCGATTCAGAAAGTAAATAATCTTCTGAAAACTTCCTTCGATTTAGAAGGCAATAACCTTCTAAAAAGTTTCCTTCGATTGCACCATTAACCCCTTACATGTTGGCCTTGAGTCACAAAGCAGTGACCTCCTGCATGCAGGCTTCGACATGGAATTGGCTCTTCATGCAAGCTTTCGTTTGAGCAAAGGCCTCTTGTATATTTGCTTGAAGTCATAAAGTAATGGCCTCCTGTAGCCTCCTTCGATTCCAAGGCAAAAAGCCTCATGCTGATATCCTTCGATTGCACCTTTTGGCATCCTTCGATTGCACAATTTGCCTTCTACATGCCTCTTTCATCTGGGTATTTTTGCTTCCTGCATACCTCTTTTGTTTGGGTATGTGCCCGTCCCACCTTTGTTGCAAGATTCATTTGGGCATTTAGACCCTCTGGCAGGCAAGCCTTCAATTGGACAAGAGCCAATTGCATATAAAGTTTCGATTGGAGTTTTGGTTTCCTTCGAATCAGCATCTTTCGAACCCAACTCTGGATCCTTCGAAGCAAGTTTGAGCAAATCTCATAGCCTTATCCTCCAAATCTCTCTTGTCAGGCTATGTTGCTTCCAAATCTTTACATAATCAGAAGCTTGTACAAAGGTTCGAAGCAGCTTCGAACCTGATTTTTTGTCTGAACACAAGCAATGCCAAAAGCATAAGTCCAATCTTCTGCCAGCAGGTCCCCACTTGTACTAGAAACGTGGGAACAACGAAAAGGGACTGACTCGTTTCACCCTTAACCAAACCATGGTTTGTCATCATACAAACCTGGTTACTTCAAACATGTTGATTCTTTTCTCTATAAATAGAGAAGTATTTGCAAGCTCAAAGGAGGACTTTTTGGCCAGAGAAACGAATATCCAAAATTTTCTCAAACACAATAAAGCTCTCAAACACTTAAACATTCATCAAACACAAACCCAGAATCCAAACACTTGTCCTCTTTGAATCTGAAAGGTCTCTGTACTTTGTTCCCTTTCGAATCCAGCAGGGAGAACCTCACGCTTGATCTCCTCTTTCGAATCCAGCATCAAAGGCCTAATCTCTGGTCCCTCCCTTCAAATCCAGAAGCACTCAAGGTAGCCACTCAAGGTCCAGCACACGCTCCAACTTGAAGCAAGGTAAGTCCCTCTTACCCTTGAATCCTTCGTTTCAGGCATGTTATGTGAGTAAAATTTCTTTTTGTTTCAAACATGTACATACCATTGTTCTTTTCACTTCCACCCTTTTAATATGTTTTCAGAGCTAACCCTTTCATTTTACTTTTTGTTTACCTAAACATGAATTAAGTATTAAACTGGTTATAAGGCAATGCTAGCATGACCTTAGGCCATGTTGCTATTTAAAAACTCAAACGGAAGAAACAGGAAATAGGAGTATGAAATGAAGCCTCTGGCTTCCACACTAACCTCCAGGCCAAACGAAATAGGCAACCAGAAGGCATGCCTACACTGATTCCAGGCCCAGTCGAAAGGCACTCCCTCACTGCTTTCAACCCCCAGTCGAAGGAGGCAAAAAGGCAGATTGTATCTTGCACTGGTTCCAAGACCAGTCGAAAGGCACAACATGCTGACTTCCAGGCCCCAATCGAAAGACATAACATGCTGACCCTAGGCCTCAGTCGAAAGCCACGCCTTCACCCCTTCCAGGCCAGATCGAAAGAAGCTAGGAAGAGCAGAATCGAAGGATGCTGTTGCCTGGATCGAAAAGGCTTATTTTCCATTCTTTATTTTGTTTTTGTCTTTATATTTTTTTGCTATTCAATATGGTTGTAATAGTGTAGGATATTTATTTTCTGCATTTTTATTGCTTTATATAAATGTTAGTAATTAGGATGTATGGCAAGATAAAACCAACAAGTAGACAATCCAAAAATCAAAGACAAAAAGGCATGCAATCAAACACACTTTTCACACATGCACCTCTAGGATAATCTCACTTGTTGCCTTGGAAAAATAGTCATGTCCCTCGAATATGGGCGTTTTAGCAAAGACCCTCAATAAAAGATCGTAGTCCCTCGATGACCCTCAATGTTGCCTTTGGTAAATGATCTAGTCCTTAAACGACATTGCTAAAACGTCCCATAGGTTGCCCTCTATGACTATACGATGACCCACGCATGTCTCTTTACATCCAATGATGGGGCTTCTTACCAAATCAATGGTAAGATAGCAACATCTAAAGGAGCAGGGAAAGAACACTAAAGACCTTTGAGTAGGTAAGTTGCTCCTAGTTGCTCTCTTGCTCACAACAAAAACATTTTATACACCAACACTTTCATTTTGAAACATTTTCAAAAGACAACACTTTGTATGTGTTCTTATAGAGGCGAGAATCATTACAAAGACATATTTTAAAAATCACTTTAAAAAATAAACACTTATTTGAACTATTTTCCAATCAACATTTTGTATGCATTCTTATAGAGACGAGAATCATTACAAAGGCATGTTTTCAAAATACTTTCAAAACCACACCACAAAGCACACTTTCAAACAAAAGCAAGTGATCTAGCAAGCAAATAAGAGCCCATAGATGACTATGGATGAAAAGGGTGCTAACACCTTCCCTTTTTATAATCTACCCCCTGAACTCAAGAAAATAATCTCAAAGGTCTTTCCTGTTATTTTCACCCTTTCCTTTATTTGGATAAAAGAAAAGTCGATGGTGACTCTTGCTATCCGCAACAATTGCGATCAAACGCAAAATATCCCAAGTCAGTTCTCCCACCGTGTTACACGAGCCATCACTCAGCACCTATGTAATACGGTGGGAGAACTGACTTTACTTGTTTTGCGTTTTTTATTCGCAAATGTTGCGGTTAGCAAGAGTCGCCACCAGATTTTCTTTTATCCAACAAAGGAAAGGGTGAAAAGAACATGAAAGACCTTTTGAGATTATTTTCTGAGTAAGGGGGTAGGTTATAGAAAGGAAAGGTGTTAGCACCCTTTCCATCTGTAGTTATCCATGGGCTCTTAGTTGCTAGCTCATTTTGAAAATACCTTGTGTTTGTGTGTTTGAAAAAGTATCTTAAAAAGACGCCTTAGTGCGGCGAACTTTCTAATGTTTCTCGTGTCGTGGAGAACGTATACAAAGTCTCTTTGAAATTATTTTTTAGAAAAGAGTGTATGCATGGAAAATTGTTTTATTTTGAGCAAGCATCTAAGAACTATCTACCTACTCGAAAAAGTTTGTTCTTTTCCTCTTTTCCTTTAGACAATGCAATCTTACTATTAGTGAGTAGGTAGCCTTATCGTCGGATGTTTTGAGGGACAATCGAGGGTCATCGTACAGTCAAAGAGGCAACTAGTAAGCTATATTAATAATTACCTTAAGGTTTTAAGATCATTTCACTGAGGCAACGTCGAAAGGGCCATCAAAGGACTTATGATCTTTTAAACCAAAGGGTAGCCACTAAAATCTCTTACATTCGAGAATCATGACCGCTTATTTATCCGAAGGCAACAAGTGGAAGTACCTTAGAGGTGCGCGTGTGCGAGTGTGTTGTGTTTCAGTTATTTATCTTTAAACATTTAGGTTTTCTACCATTTTATTTTTAATTCTTGTCATGCAATCCTATTAGGCATACATCTAACAGTTAGTATATGCACATGAATTTAAAGTGTGCAATTTAAAACCTAACTATTACATGGCTTCGGGGAGGGGATATTTACAAGTCCAAAATGGGAAAACAAAAAGTAAAAAGTCCTAAATTTAACTATTACAACCTTTTTGCAGATACATCAATATAAAATGAACGAAATTTAAAATGGGCGCGCGAATATGGAAAGCGAGGTAAGCCCTAAAATACTTCTACATACTTAGCACTTTTTTGTCATTTTTATTAAGAAAAATACATAAATTAAATTTTTTTTAACTAAATAAAGAAAAGAGTGATAAATAAGATGCAATTAAAACTAATCAAAAGGAAACTAATTCTAACATTTTTTTGAATTTTTATTATTGAGAAAAAGATTTGAAATGATTAAATCTAAGTTCTAATTGATTTTAAATCATTTGAAATAAATCAAAATATAATTAATTAACTTGCATAAATTAAATTAAATTATATATATAAAAACCCTAAATCTATTTTTTTGATTTTTTTGATTTTTTGATTAAATAAAAATGATTTTGAAAAAGTAAATATAAAAAGAAGTAAATAAAGAAATTCAGCGTTAGTTTTGGCTAAAGGTCTCTGAATTTTGTGTTTCGAAGCCAAGCTTCTGATCAGGGTTGAGAATGGCATATCATGAACCAGACCTCAAAACTTACATGCTTCACGTCCAACCTGCTCTATATACGACTGCAAACATGTATGCAAATGTCAAATGGATTAATAAATGCAGATGAACAAGATTAGATTTAAATAAACTATACTGAACGGTGCAACTTGTATGGATGACTCGGGCACGCTCCAGGCCAAGGTGAGGAATGGAAATGACTCATAGGGACCTCAGGAGTTCAAAGATGGCACGGGATTGGATGGAGGAAAGCTGGAGATCAGGTTTTGAATTTTCACAACTTTTGAACAATTTTGAGAATTTTGAGAGAGCTTTGTGAAGAGCTTTTTGAAGAGTAATTCCGTGATCTTTCTTGCTTGAAATGCATTGCATTTATAGAGGAGTGGAATGGTGAATAAACATGGCAAAAATCTAGCATTAAGGCCGGCTTTCAAAGCAATATCAAACATATTAAAATGTTTCCAAAATTGTGAAAAACTTGCCCTTCTTAAGATGCAATGAACATGGCCTATTTCCTCATGCCTTGCACGAATTCTAAGGCCCAATATCAACCCAAATCATTAGCCCATGTGTCCATACTTTTTATTTATTATTTTATGCAATTTATTTTGTGTTTATTTGAATAAAAACAAAATAAATATGAATAAAATAGAGAAAAATTCAAATCAAGGTGAGAGTGAATTTAGGGGTCCTTGAGTATGTCATAAACATGTTTGAACCCTAACTTGCTCAATTTTAATCTTTTGAAGATGATCTTAGGGGTCCTTGAGTGTGTTTATTTGACTTCATGCATTTTTCACAAATTTGCCCAACTTGTGCAAACCATAACTTGCTCAATTTTCATCTTTTGAAGATGATCTTGGACTTTTTGGAAAGCCCAAGATGTCCTCTACAATATATATTTTTATTAATTTTTCTTTTGAATATATTATATTGATGTAAGTTGTCTTGACAAAAAGTGTCTTTTGTTGACTTTTTGAAAATGACATGTAACCGTATGAGCTCATATCTTCCAAATGATGAATTTTATGAACTTGAGAATAAAAACAAAGTTGTAGAGGATTGTATTCTCTTCACAATGAGATTTGGTTGGAGTAAAATGGATGAAGCATGTGAAAGTTATGCCTGGTCAAAGTTCAGTTGACTTTTCCTATAGAAACCCTAATTTGGCAATTTTGGACTCTTGATGATTAAGAGCATTCCTTGAGGAATCATGATCAATCCTTGATCAAATGATGAATATCACTTCAAAATGTTGATGTTAACCAAAAATCTTGAAGTTTGACTGTATATTGGCCATAGTTGACTTTTGATCTAATATAGTTGATTTTCATACATTTGAGCAATTGACTGAGCAAACTTGTAATGCAAGGCATGAAAATTGGAATGATAATTATTTAGGGCATATTTGGAACTGTGGAAATCACTTGAGGCCTTTGGAAACCAAACTTCTTGGTGAAAAGTGAAACCCTAGTTGGAAGTGCATTGCTTAGGAGGAGAATTTGTCTGACCAATTCCTGGTCAATCTCGAGCAATTGAGGACCTCTATGAGCATGTCTTAAAAAATGAGAGGGAAAATTTTGGGGTACAACAGATGCCCCTGTTTAATCTCCTTAAATCTGAGGATTCAGATTGGCTTGTTTGCCCTTCGTGATTTGAAGGTGGAAGATGATTGAACACTAGAGTGCCCGGAAATTTGCACTCGCCTGTGTATGAAGTGATGATATTGGTTGATGATATTGAGAATGGTCTTACATATGAAATTTGGAGAAGATGACGGAGATTCGTCAAAGATGGACTTATAGATGCCATCTAAAATAAATGTTGACTTCAAATTGGAAGAAGTATCAGAATAAATCTTTGGTCGATTTACCCTAAGCTATAAGAGGTCTCTTTTTCTGAATTCATATGAGAAGTAAACTAGAATGAGTTTGTGTCTGATTGTGTCTTAGAAGATGTGTTATGGAGTGTCGGAATGAATCTATGTCATGATTATATCTGGAGATGTATTGAGTATGGGTATCAGAATGAATTTATATCTTGATCGTATTTAAACTGAAAGATATATTGAATGAGCATCAGAATAACAGCCGTATCTGGAGCGTGTTGTACCCCAAAATTTGCCCTCCCATATTTCTCAAGATAGGTCAAGAATCATCTCCAAGTTGTTCAAGATGGCTCAAGAGTTGGACAGTCAAATCACCTCCTAAGGCAGTCAAGTCAAAATTAGGGTTTTGTGTTGCATCAAGGTCCTCATATCCAAATGGTCTCAAATTCTCCCCAATGTCCTAATATGTTCTCAAGTCCATCCATGTCAAATTTCAAGCCTTGCAGAGGAAGTTTGGTCAGTCAATTGCTCAAGAGGTCCAAAAATCGACTGTGCTAGGGCAAAAGTCAATTGTGATCTACAAATAGTCAAACCTCAAGATTTTTTGTCAACATTCTCATTTTTAAAGATAATTCATCATTTGATCAAGGTTTGATCATGATTTATCAAGGATTTCTCAAGATTCATCAAGATTCAAAAGTTGCTAAATTAGGGTTTTGTAGGAAAAGTCAACTCAACTTTGACCAAGCATAACTTTCTCATACTTTATGAGAAATGACCCATACAAAGCTCATTTTGAAGAGGATGCAATTTCCTACAATCCATCTTCACACCCCAAGATCAAGAAATGCACTCACAAAAAGTTACAAATTTGGACATTATAGGTCATTTTTGAAAGTCAACAAAAACACCTTTTTTTCTAAAGCTTATAACTTGAGCATGGAATATCAAAATGAGATGAGACCAAAAAGTTTGGTTATAAGACATACAAAGGTTTCTAAAAAGTCACAGAACACTTCCAAAAGTTCAAAATTGAAGAAGTTATGCATTGTTGAAGTTGGGCATTTTTCCAAAATTGCCAAAAGTCAACTATCCTCAAAACTCCAATTTTTGACAAAAGGGCCCACTTTTTTCCACTTGATTTGGTATTATCACACCACACACGTGTCCCATCTTCAATTTCATGACCAATCATTTATTTTTCTATTTTATTTAATTTTTATTGATTTAATTCATTTTAAATCAATATTAATTCAAATAAAATCTAAAAATTGATGGAATGAGATCTTTGTGATCATTACGGCTTCCAAATATCATGATACACTCAATCAAATTCGTATCAAGCATTATTGTGCACAAAATATCAGATTTGGTACTATTTTGAAAAGTTTATCAATGGTGATCATATCAAATCCCAAACCTTGAATGCACATGGATTGAAAGCCCAACTCTTGACCTAATTCATTCCCTTATACCCACACAAGCCATACACATCAAGAACACAACCTAAAACTGCAAGAAACGGCCAGACAAAACTTGAGAAAAAGCTTGAAAACTTGGAATCTGAAATCAATATTAGAGCACGATTCAGTCCAAAATCTCCACATAGCATTATTGCCTGACATTCACTGAAGCCAAAGGGATCAAAATCAAGCCTTGAAGCAGCCCCAAACTCGCTGTAAGTGTCCACGAACATAGCTCTGAACACGGTATCGTAAATCCATTCTATTGCATCCTTTTGCCAAATCTTTTGTATAATCATGCTTAATGTCAAATTTCTAACATGTCTGCATTATTCAATTTTGTTTTCATGGCCTATAACCTTAGATCTGAAGCTAGGGTTCATTTCCTTGTTTTTTAGGCATTTTTGATGCAGGTTAAATTAGGATGAATAATGGATATAGAGATGATCAGGAAGGAGAGACGAAGTCAACCATGGCTTTGGATTGCATTTCTATGGCCTAGGGTGAATTCTAGGACGAACCTAGGAATTTAGCTGCGGATAAAATCCGCAGGTAAAAACCCTGGTTATTTCAACGAAGAAGACGACTACGCATCCTCTTCCTATTGGCTGATTCAAATCAGCACGCATTTTTTTTATTTTTTTCCAGGCATAATTGTTTATTTGATATATAATAATTGATGTTTGATATAATAACAAAAGAGCAATGTGATGCAGTGGTAAGCGCGCTAGTGGAGAACCCCTTGGGACCTGGGTTCGAATCCCAGGTCCCCTAAAACATTTGTTTAATTTTTCTTCAGATATTCTCATGCAACGCCCAAGATGCAGTTCACCATATGCCTCATAGATCCAAGCGCCAGATGGCCTTCAGGCCAAATCTGAAGGCCAGGATTGAAGGTTCACCATGAACTCAAGTCAACAAGCATGCATTGGATGAGAAAGGTCAAACAGGCTTGGACGTTTTGGGCTTGGAAAATTGCTGATTCTACCTCCAGTTTGGGCCCATACCCCCAATTTGGTTTATTTATATTTCTTTTCATATTTCTTTTTTTTTCTTCATTTAATTGTTTTATTAATTATTATTATTATTTACACTAACCAATTATTTTTCTTAATAAAATCAGAAAAAACATAAAAAATATTATTTTTATTAATTTCATTATTTTTGTAAATAAATAATTTAATTGACTTAGTTTTTTAATTAGGTATAATTTTAACATTTTTGCAATAAATTAAAAGTAATTTAGAATATTAGGTTTTTAATAATTTTAAATCAATTTTATTTTTATTTCCTTAAATATAAAAAATCCTATTTTATTTATTTAATTAATTAATTAACTTAGATTTAATTTTCATTTAATTCAAAATAACAAAAAAAATGCTTTCTTTAATAAAAAAGGGTCAAAACCCTAAAAATACACCGATTTAATTTTCTTGCACGCGATCCATTTATTTCCAATATTGTAATTGCTTCCGGTATGTAATAGTTTTTAATTAGGACTTTATTTATTTATCGCTTTCTTTTACTTTCCGCGATTTAAATTAAAGGGTTTGTTTTTGGCGATGTAAATACCCGACGCCTTGTAATAGATTAGATTTAATTTTCGCAAATTTAATTTCCGCCACTATACAATGTTAGATGTTTGATAAATAGGCAATGCATGGCAAGATCAATCTTTAACCTAAAATCAATATAGCTCACCCATGACACGTACAGATAAAATTAACCGAAATAACACACTTGCACATGCCACACTTAAGGTACGCCTCACTTGGTTGCCTCGAACGTGGTCATTGAGTATAGGAAGTTTTAGAGGTCACCCTCTTGTCCATAGATCATAATTGCCTCGAAACGGTTGCCTCGGAAAAATGATCTAGGATATTAGGGTTACCGCTAAGGCGTCCTAACGTTGCTTTAGTGACCACACGTCCCTTAAACGGTGGCGACTCTTGCATACCGCGACATTTTGCAAAAACAAACGCAAACGCGAACCAACATTCCAAAACAGTCAGTTCTCATTCCCACCGATCACAGAACTGGAGACTCTGCTGGGGAAATGTTATAAAGTGAGGTGTACCTTAGGATTAGATCATTGTGTTTTCAATTGTATGCTTTGTATGCTTTAATTTTTATGGGCTTGTATCGGAGTTCTATAGATCCTAATCCGAATCTGGGGATACCCTTTAGGTAAGTAGCAATAAACTGTGAGGGATCTGTACGGTGTAGACCGATACAGATGAAGCAGTAGCTATGTTGGTGTGGCACTTTAGTCTGTACCGATATCCCTTGTGTTGGAACGAGGAGAATATGGGTCTTCTAAGGGGTCATTAAGCACCAACTGACCTTAGAACCTTAAATTGACCAACTTGGCCATAGAACAGTAGCAGTATGCTACACTCATTGAGACTAAACTCTCGCGATGATTTCGGCCGCAAGAAAAGGTTGCTAAACTGGAATTATGACCGATTGAGGGTAGTCAGTGATATTGAGATCCTCTAGAACCCGGTTACTATTTTTAGGACAGGTTTTAACCAACTGAACTGAAAGAGGGTAGTACCTAAGCTCCATGCCAGCCTAAAATCTAAGGGCTCTCAGTGTGACTTGTGTGCCTTTACCATGTTTGCCTTTTGTGGATACTTGTGGTGTGCCTTTGTCATGACATCATGACATCATAGCATTGCATACATCTTGCATAAGGACTAACCTATTTCAAAGACAGGAGGGTTTCATCTTTGCTCTGTTTTGTAGGTCATCATGATGCCCATGCGTAAGAATACTAATCGGATCAACTTTGTCCAAGTCCCTACCTTGCTTAAAGAGTTGGTTGCCAAGATGCCTGACACTACTTCCTTCATCAAGAGGCATGGTTCTCTTCTCAGTTTAGTCACCTCCAAATTGGACGAGCAGATGATGAGTGTCCTGGTCCAATTCTATGATCCGCTGTACCATTGTTTTAATTTCCAGGACTTCCAACTGGTTCCTACCCTAGAAGAGTTCTCTGAGATGCTCGATATCTCTGTTCTGGAGCAGACCTCATTTACTGGTTGGGAAAAGACCCTTAGGCCCGAAGAGATTGTTGCAGCCCTTCATTTGACCAAAGAGGAGGTAATGGCTAATTGGGAGACTAGGAGTGGAGCAAAAGGATTTCTGACTAAGTTCTTGGTTGGTAAGGCTAACTACTTCTGGGATAACCTAGACTTTAAGGCGTTCGAGGATATTCTGGCTCTTTTGATTTATGGCTTGGTACTATTTCCGAATCCTGACACTTTTGTTGATGTGAATGTGATAAAGATCTTCATCTCTCAAAACCATGTGCCCACTCTCTTGGGTGACATTCTTCATCAGCTCTATGCTCGTACTGCCCGAAAGCGGGGAACCTTGATATGATGTGCTCCTTTATTGTCGAGGTGGTTTATTTCGCACCTCCCCAAGTCAGTATTGAAGAACAAAGAAGGAATGGGCTGGGCTTATAGGGTGATGTCTCTTTCTCATAATGACATTATCTGGACTCTCAAGGGTATGGATGAGGTGACTATCATTGATCGCTGTGGAGAGTATCCTAATGTTCTATTTCTAGGAACCCATGGAGGAATTTCTTACAACCCATGCTTAGCTCTCCGTCAATTTAGAAGAGCCAGAAGAGAAGGACCTCATGAGATGCTAATGCCCTATATCATCTTTGATTTTCAAGGGGATAGAGACGAGCAGCGTCGCAGATTCATAAGGGCTTGGGATAGAGTTCACCAATCTGATCCACATGAGCTGGGCCCAAAGACTTCTCTGTCGATGGAGCCATATCTCAGATGGGTCCGCATCCGTGCCCAGAAGCTAGGTATGCCATATGAAGCTATCCGGCCTGTCACTCTTGAAGTTGCTAATGAATAAGGGGTTCTTCCAACCATTCCCCATCCTTATATGCCCACTGACATTGGGGCACTGAAGAGATCTTGGATGCAACTGCGGGAAGAACGAGATTCTTATCGAGAGAAGTTCAACGAGCAAGAACAGAAGATCCAGAAGCTGACTAGGCAACTGGAGAACGAGAAGATTCTCAACGACTATGTCCGCACTGAGAAGAAGAGACCATGGGAGCATTGATGGGACTTTGATGATTTCCTTTCCAATTTTATTTTTACTTTTCAGTATTTCCATTCTTGTAACGCCTTAAGGGCAATTTGTTGAACAATTTAAATTTTGAAGTTTAAATCTAATAAAGTGTGTGTGATCGGTGGATCTGGAACTGACTGTTTAACGCTGGTTCGCGAAATGTCGCGGAAGCAAGAGTCGCCACCGTCTTTTATTTTCTCCAAATGGAAAGGACAAAAGCACAGAAAAATTCCTTAAAGAGATTGCTCTCGGTTCGGGAGGTAGGTTATAGAAAGGGAAGGTATTAGCACCCTTTCTATCCATGGTTATCCATGGGCTCTTAGATACTTGCTCAATGTGTTTTCAAAATTGTTTGTTTGCTTTTCAATGTGGGTTTAAAAAGTTTCTTTTGAAAAATTTCAGTTCGACTCGTACGTCAGAGTGTTTGAAAAAATTGCTTTGAAAGCTTTTGAAAATGTGTTGGTGTGAAAAGTATTTTTGTTTGAAATTAGAGCAAGTATCCTTGAGAACCTACCTACCCTGAGGAATTCGTCTGTGTAAATGTCCTTTAAAGTAGTGCCATCCCACCATTGAGAGGTAGGTAGCACCACCGTTGGAGGTGTTCGGGTCAATTCGAGTTTAGGGACATGGTGATCACCAGAGCAATAGGAAGACACCTTAGAAGCTACCCTCATGCCAGGTTCCCGGATCATGAGGACTTACTAAGACGTCCTCTACTCGACGACCACCTTTCGAAAGGCAACAGTGAGGCGTACCCTAGGGGTGGTGTGTGCGAATCGTGTGTCATGTTTCAGTTATTTGTCTTGTCATGTTCGTTGTGATCTACGCTTGATTTTAATTAGGGCCATACATTCTTTCATGCTTATTTGATAGTTAAAAGTATTTGCGGGAAAATGAATCTAAGGCTATTACAAATGGCGCGGGTCCACATCGCCAAAATTAAACCGGACCCGATTTGACGGAAAATAAATAAAGCGAATAAAAGTGCGAGAAATAAAATTGTTACAAGGCTTTAGGACATGTACATAATTATAATAAGCGACAAAGTAAAATGCGCGAAATTAATAATTAAAAGTATGGGCGTTGGACCCTTTCATAAGAAATTAAAGTTAATAAGAATTAATTAATTAGAATTAGATGTTTTTGGTATTTTATGTTTTTTAAGATTTAAAAGAAAAAGAATTTATTGAAATTAAAGATAAAATGCTAAACCCTAGTTCTAATATTTTTTTAAATTTATTGCGAAAATGTTAAGTTTTAACCTAATTTAAATCTAAGTTAATTTACATGCAAAATTCAATTTATGAAAATAAATAAAATAATAATATTATGATAAAAAAAAGGAAATAAAAAAAAGAATTAACAATTAAACCTAAATTCTACATTTTTTATGTTTTTTATGAAAAGAATTAAAGTTAAAACCTATTTTACTAAATTTATTTACATGCATTTATAAAAATAATTAAAATAAATAAATATTATATTTTTTTGCCTTTTCTGATTTTTTGATGTTTTTGTATTTTATTAAAAAAAGCAATCAATTAATTAAACAACAATTAAAATAAAAATAATAATTAAAGCAAGAATAAAAAATAAGTAAAAAATAATAGTGAAGGCAAACCAGGGGGGGGGGGGGGGGGGTAGCCCCAATATGGAGGTGTTGTTCAGCAAATCAGGCCCAATAAGCAATGGATCCATTTGACTTTCCCAGATTCCCTATGGTGCGTTGACTAAGGCATGATGTATTCCTTGAATCTTGGCCTTTTGATCTGATTCCACTAAGCACGTGGACGTCTGGATGATGGTGGTATATCATGTACTCCACTACAAACGCTGCATAGGAATAATTAAAGAAAAATAATATTTGAAATTTGCCAGACCTGGGACTTGAACCCAGGTCACGAGGGTTAATGCAATCCACGTTTACCACCTGAGCCACTACGCGCGTGTTATTATATTGTAACAAATAAATAATAAAAAGAAACATTGGTTAGTGGCCCCTAAAAGCGCGCGCTGGTTTGAATGAACCACCCAGTGGTTGCCAGCACATCGTCTTCCTCACGTCTTTCTTTTTTTCTCTGAAATAAGATCCTATTGCAACGGTTTTAGAAGCGTGGTTTTAGGCAGGCTTCAAGAAAATAGCGACTAGCGCTATGGTGATCATAAATTGATCGCGACTAGTGCTTTTTCTTCGTCTTGATGAGCTGATTGCAATGGTCATACTTTCATGGGCTAATTTTTCCTTATCGCTAAAGCCCCAATTCTGAAGACCTGTAACCCTAGAATCTCAAACATGGCATAATCTCGTATGGTCAATAAAAACGCAATTAAAAGTAATGGTTAGCTTGGAAACTTCAATATGAACAAGAATCAATAAACAAAAATGCACAAAGATGCGTGGATTATGATATATGATTCCAAAAATTTTGAGATACAGTCTGAGTTCTTGATACCGATTCAGGGTGTTTTGGTGGTTGATATTGATTGGAATTTGATCAGGAGTTAACAAGGAAGCCTTTGGAATGAGTGTTAGGGTTGGAATCGACCTCTAACCTTGAAATCAGTTTTGTGTTTTATGGAAAAAAATTCAAGTTTTCAAAGTGGTCTTGGGCGCAGCTTTCAGTCTAATTCCTTTAGGGTTGTGATTCTGATCATATAGTGAAGCTTTTAGGTCAATAAAATTGAACAAAATCTCATGAATTCAATGATTTGCATATTTGATTTTGTAAGATCTTTTCATATCTTTTTTCATGTGAAATTTTGTGTCAATTAGCTCCAATCAACCAAATCTTGCCATATTTAATTGTACACGAAATCTTGAGCCTAGAATGTGTACAAAAAGATTTTTTTAGGTCAAGTTTATATTTTCTACATATTTAAATGATTTAAATGAATTAATATTAATATAAATTCAAATAAATAATTAAAAATTGAGAAAATACTTCCCCTTGGGCTTAATGGTCGTGCATAGGCTTGGCATGAAGAAACTTGGAAGAAAAATGGGCCCATTAGCATTTTTGGATCATTTGAACCATTGTTGACTTTTCAAAATTCCCAAAAATTTCCCAACTTCCACAAGGCATAACTTGCTCAATTTTTAAGCTTTTCACATGTTCTTGGACATTTTGGAAAGGTATTTGAGTCCTTTAACCAATGCCTTTGGTCCCATGTCATTTTGATTTACCAATCTCAAGTTATGGTCTTTGACTTAAAGTCCCTTTTTGTTGACTTTTGAAAATGACCTATAATGTTGAAATTGATAACTTTTTGTGAGAGCATTTCTTGGACTTGGAATATGAAGATGAGTTGTAGGAAATGTCTTTCTCTTCAAAATGAGCTTTGGATGGGATTTTTCTGATAATCCATGTGAAAGTTATGCCCTGGTCAATTTCAGTTGACTTTTTCAGCTGTCCAAATATAGCAACTTTTGCATCTTTGATGATTTCTGAGCCAAATTTTGAGAATCATGATCAAGCATTGATCAAATGATGTTTGTGGCTTCAAAATGATATGTTGACCAAAAATTTGAACTTTTGACTGTCAAATGACCATTTTGCCCCTGCAATTGATTGTAGTGCAATCTAGGGTTTTGACTGTGCAATTTTGAGCTGAATGCCTTGAAACTTGATATGAAGATGTTTGACCACATTTGTAGGCATATGAGACTTGATGGGGTCCTTGAAAACTTCCTTTCTTTGATCAGAACACAAACCCTAGTTTTGACTGCATAGGGGACCTTTGCACTACACAACCCTTGGGGAATTTTGTGACTTGACTTGGCAATTTCTTGAAGAATATGGGAGGGCAAATTTTGGGGTGCAACAGTTGCCCCTGTTCAATCTTCTTAGACCTGAGGATGCAGATTGGCTGACGTGCCTTTCGTAATCCGAGGGTAGAAGATGATTGGACACTAGAGTGCCCAGAAATTTGCGCTCACATAGTAGCAGTGATGATGGGGAATGGGCTTACAGATGCCATTTAGAGATTGCTGGATAGGGTGATGGGCTTATAGATGCCATCTGGATGTTGATTGCGGGGGAGATTCCCTAGCGAGAACCTGCATACCTGCAAGAGAAAAATGAGTACCTGACACGTTGCAGGAGCTGGTTTTAGATGCTTGGTATAGATGTGTCCTGACTGGTTACAGGAGCTGAGTCTGGAGCTTCAAACGCTGATGAATGAACCAGGAATGGTTACTGCCTTAGCATGAATGATAAGAGAACCTTGGGTGACTTTAATCTCAACAACGCTCGTTGAGAAAAATCTTGATGGGAATTATTATCTTCGTAGTATTGGGCAGAGAACCATAGCCAATTATAATCTGAAAGGAATGATCACCTCACACTCATCGTCGGAGAGGGAAACATTTGAAAAGGGCTTACCACCTCACACACCGTTGGAGAGGGAACCATAGGAGAATATCACCTCACACTCATCGTCGGAGAGGGAAACATCTAGAAAAGGGATTACTACCTCACACACCGTTGGAGAGGGAACCATAGGAGATTATCACCTCACACTCATCGTCGGAGAGGGAAACATCTAAAAAGGACTTCTGGAAGCAGTATCAGAACGTCACCATATCTGGTTTACATATGAAACTATATCTGGAAGGAAATCTGGAAGCAGCATCAGAACGTCACCATATCTGGATCATATCCGAAACTATATCTAGAAGGAATTCTGGAAGCAGCATCAGAACGTCACCATCTCTGGATCATATCCGAAACTATATCTAGAAGGAATTCTGGAAGCAGCATCAGAACGTCACCATGTCTGGATCATATCTGAAACTATATCGAGAAGGAAATCTGGAAGCAACATCAGAACGTCACCATGTCTGGGTCATATCTGAAACTATATCGAGAAGGAAATCTGGAAGCAGCATCAGAACGTCACCATGTCTGGATCATATCTGAAACTATATCGAGAAGGAATTCTGGAAGCAGCATCAGAACGTCACCATGTCTGGATCATATCTGAAACTATATCAAGAAGGAAATCTGGAAGCAGTATCAGAACGTCACCATATCTGGATCATATCTGAAACTATATCAAGAAGGGAATCTGGAAGCAGCATCAGAACGTCACCATATCTGGATCATATCCGAAACTATATCTAGAAGGAATTCTGGAAGCAGCATCAGAACGTCACCATGTCTGGATCATATCTGAAACTATATCGAGAAGGAATTCTGGAAGCAGTATCAGAACGTCACCATATCTGGATCATATCCGAAACTATATCAAGAATGAATTGCGATTAGTTGATAGTAGTCGTTTTTGTATTGATCTTTTTCCTGAAAAGGCAAAACATAATTGTATGCAAAATTATGATGCATGAACTGTATGTCTTCAAAATTAAGGAGATTCGTGTAGCATGATGCATATGCATGACGATGGGATGTTTATGAATGTATTTTTGTCTAAGAAAATAAATCCTTGACGGGTGCCGGGAAGTCACTCCTGGGCTGATGTTTGAAGAACAGACTTTGCCTCTGTTAGGGATGATAGTTGCAAGTATACCGGTAGGAGAAGATAACTCCGTTGGGGAATAAACTTGGCGAATGAATAATTTGGCGGGAAGAAAAAGATATTCTAGCGACCATGCTGGGAAGAAATACTCTGTGGGGAGATGCTTTTGCTGAATTGTTGAGGATGACTCGCTGAGGATACCTTGCTGTATTGGAAGTATGAATGGACTTCGCTGGGGATAAGAAGATTCTGTCGACGACGCTCTTTCCGTGGCTTTTGGCTGAGGATAACCCAGTTATATCCTGTTAAGGAAATAACTCTTTAAATCAAGCCGGATGACGCGTTCGTGCCCTGCTAGGGGATAAGCTTCCAGAATTTATTGGGGATAAGCTTACTGCTTGGGGGAGATGGACTCCAACTTTCCTGGGGAACTGGATTGGACTCTTCTGGGAAGTTTTGAACTGCGTTGGTTAAGTTCTTCAACGGAACCTACCCTGATACCTTGGAGGATAGAACGATCAGACTGCTTAGACCACCCTTTATTGCCCCTGTTTCTATGGGGGAAGCATTTGTGGGGTGCTGATAGTCGTTGATGGACAAACCTTCTTCTGTTAGGCAGATGGCAGGACATAGTCGTACGCTTTAATCCCTAACTTTTCCTGGACCGCCCTTTCGGGTTTTCAGTCCACCGGGATACCCATTTTTGCCCAAGCCGCCTTTTTCAGGTTTTCGACTTGCCGGGTGTACAGATTTTTTTTCATTTCATCCCTTCATTTTGCCCGAACCCTTTTGGTTCGCCGGGAAGCCCTTATTTTTGCCTAGGTGTGTCAACCTAGCGGGTCTTTGATTATGCGTAGTATTTTTTTCGACTATGTCCGTGCTTTCAGAATGTAGGGAGTTGCCCCTGTTAGAAGTGTTTTGTCATGCCACCAGAAGGTGTTTGGTCAGGCCAGATTCATTGTTGAAATGCCCCAAGATACTCAGGGGAAGATTTGCCCCAGTCTATTTGGCATTTGAGGGATTCTCTGAATCTTGACTTAACTGCCCCAGATGACGGACCATGATCAGGTCATGCCCCTTGTTTGGGGGTGTTTTTGTTCATCAGATATTCATCGTGCGAATTTCCCTGCTGTTCAAACAAAAAGTCATATGCAAACAAAGTTATGTTAAAAATGCAAAGCCTATGTCTGTCTTGAAGATTTTGAAAATGCATTCTTTTTCATAAACAAATGAATGTTTGTAAAACGTGATGTCAACTCCGCATTTACCGTAGGCCTTCAGGAGTCAGGATACCTTTCGTAACAGTATGCTTTCGAACTAACCCATGCTTCAGCTAGGACTTTTAAGGGTTATAACGTGGCTTGGTTCACGGTTTAAGAAACAAAGGATAAAGGCTCAAATTTTATTTGTACCCACCCGCTCTTCGTGATGTTCTCCAAACCTAAACTCAGTTGATCATGCGTTAGACCTTGCTTGAGTCTTTGCTTTGATGTTCCAGTAATGGTTCAGATGTTGATGACTTATTTTGAATAGGCAGTCATTCCTTTTGTTGAGGGTTCGTATGACCTCTTTTTTGATTTCGTTATCCCTATTTTTGCCTGAACTGTTTCCTTTTTGGAATTACAGTCAACGGGATGCCCCAGTTTCATAAGTCCCCTTTGTAGGTTTAGACTTTTTGGGCTTTTCATTTATGAATTTTGATGATGACTGCCTGTCCTTTTGATTGTTCTGGACCATCACTGTCTTTGTTCGTTTTGTAAAGACTTCTTCGGTGCCATTCGTTATGCACTTGGATCAACTGAGAGAACTACCCTGCCCCAGGTTATGATTATAAAAACTCCTACTTCTTTGGCTCAGAGGGGTTGACGAGGGATTATCATCCTTATAACTCCAGTGTTTAGCAATTGAAACAATGCCTGTACCTCATAAGCGGGGTCCGTTCAAAAGCATACTGTAATGATTGCGGTATCGTTTTCGTCATCCTCCCTCAAGAGGCTCAGAATTATTAACCAAGAGTTGATCATCAGAAAAAATATGAAAAGGAATTTGAATATAGTGAAAACAATTGTATTAATTCTCAAAACAGACGTATGCGATGCATTGATAACATAAGAGAGTTTGCTATGACATTAATCGTTTGTATAAGCAATGAAAAATACAACTCAAAATTCAAATAAACAAAAGGCTTCAATGATTGGGCAACGGAGTAGTGATTATGTTCGGAGTCTCTGGCACTTCAAACTGAATCTCTCCGGCGTCAATCATATCTTGGATCTTGTTCTTGAGAGGCCAGCAGTTGTCTGTAGTATGCCCCGGGCTATCAGAATGATATGCGCACCTATCATTGGGATGATAGTTGGGAGCAGAAGTGTTCGGATTCCGGAGAGGAGCCCTTAAGGTGATCAGCCCTGCCTTCAACATTTGTTGCAGTGCTTGATCCAGCGACATGTTGATTTTGGTGTACTGTCGTTTCTCCTTTCGCTGCTGCCCCTGTCCTTGTTGAGCAGGTCCGGGATTGGAGATCTGGATTGCCCCTGCTTCATGACGGCTCTTTTTACCGTGCACAGCATTGGATTCTTTCTTTCCATGATGAGGCTTTCTATCAGACGGTGCAGCCTCTTGAATTTTCCCAGACCGGATACCAGCTTCAAATCGCTCTCCAGTCAAGATAAGATCTGTGAATCCAGCAGACGAATTCCCAATCAGGTGGTTATAAAATGGACCAGACAAGGTCCCCAAGAACATATCCACAAGTTCCCGATCAGTCAGAGGTGGTTGTACCCTTCCAGCAAGATCCCTCCATTTCTGCGCATATTCTTTAAAACCTTCACTTGATCCTAATGACATACCCTGGAGTTGGGTACGCGTAGGGGCAAGGTCGGCATTATATTGATACTGCTTATAGAAAGCAGTAGCCAACTCCTCCCAGTTACGAACTTTGGTCCCATCCAGCTGATAGAACCATTCGAGATGAGTCCCTGAAAGACTCTCCTGGAAGAAGTGGATCCATAAATTCTTGTCCACCGTATATGGCTGAATCTTCCGAACATAGGACCTTAGATGCAGCTTGGGGCAAGACGCCCCGTCATACTTAGTGAAGGATGGTGCTTTGAATTTATGCGGGATAATCACACCAGTCGACAAACCCAGATCTCCGAAATCCAGCCCGGGTACTTGTTGAACCTCCATAGCTTTCAATCTGTCCTCCAGTTGCTTATATCTGTCATCAGCAGGAGGGTACTGCTCTTCATCAAAATCTGTCTCGTTGTCGGAGACCACTGGACTAGGCACCTCTCTCTCATGATGACTGCTTTCCCTCACAGATGGGGTTGTCCTCTCAGTTTCAGTCTGCGGTGTATTCCCAGATCTGCGCCTAGGGCTGAACAAGACAGTCCTCTTCTTCTTCTTGTCCTTCTTCAAGAGCAGAACCTTCAGATCTTGTTGCCCCTGAGTCAAATTCATGATCAGCTCTTGGAACTGGGCGTTCTGAGCCTGGAGGTCCTTGATAGTCTGCTCGGCTGATGATTCAGGATTCATGACGGTCGGCTGAAATAAACAGCGGAGAAGGGTAAGCAACCTGTCAAAGGGATACCTGCAATGCAATGAGATGTATGATATGCATGCCATGATTTCAAGGACCTCGCGGGGTAAACAGAGAAGCTTGTTAGAGTTGGAAACTGGCAACTTGATTGAAGGAACTTCATGTTGTTGAGAGTCCTTTTTCAAGGGTCAAAGGCTCACCATATCCAGTGGGTCATAGCCCCTGACAACCTTGGCTAGAGGAAAATAAATCCCCTTTTGCCCCTTGCTGGGTAATTGGTTTATCATGACCTGCATCACAAGCCCTTGAGATCCTTGAAATGGGTTAGGATGTATGCAATGGTATGATGTCATGCTATGCATGGGATGATGTAGGTAAACCCTGTTATGAGTCCCAATTAAGGACTATAAACAGACCCTGCAAGAAATTCAGTATACTTTGTTATGAGTCCCAATTAAGGACTATAAACAAAACCTGCAAGAGATCTAGTAAACCCTGTTATGAGTCCCAGTTAAGGACTATAAACAAAACCTGCAAGTAGTTCATGTGTCAGCTAACAAGCATGCAAGTAGTTCAAGTATGAAGGCACACAAGTCACACAAGAGAGCCCTTAGAGTTTAGGCCAGCATGGGGTCTGGGTAGTACCCTCTTGAAGTTGGTGGGCTCAACCTGTCCTAATCAAAGTAACCGGGTTCTAAGGTTCCCAATATCACGGGATTGCTTTCATTGTTCATCGTTTCGATTTAGCCACTGAACTGGCGACCGAAATATTCTAGGAAAGCAACCCTCAATTGAGTGTAGTATCGAGTATCAACCAACCTCGGACTGCACCAAAGTCAGTTATCTCACTACCCTAAAGAGGCCAAGATAGTTCAATTAAGGTTCCTAAGGTCTGTTGATGCTTCACGACACCACGCGGAGGCCCCGTACTCTCCTTGACTGAACTCAAGGGTTACCGGTACACACCAAAGTGCCACATCAACGTAGCAGACTGTTTCAACCATGTCGGTATACCCCGCACAGTTCCCTCACAGCCTTGTTGCTACTTTCTAAGAAAGGTATCCCCCAGATCCGGGTTTAGGATCTATAGAACTCCCAAGCAACCCACAATTTAAAGCACACAAGGAAAACAATTGAAAACATAGTTATAAGCTAGCCCTAAGGTACACCTCACTTTAAGGGGTCCCCAGCAGAGTCGCCAGTTCTGTGATCGGTGGATCTGGAACTGACTGTTTAACGCTGGTTCGTGAAATGTCGCGGAAGCAAGAGTCGCCACCGTCTTTTATTTTCTCCAAATGGAAAGGACAAAAGCACAGAAAAATTCCTTAAAGAGATTGCTCTCGGTTCGGGAGGTAGGTTATAGAAAGGGAAGGTATTAGCACCCTTTCTATCCATGGTTATCCATGGGCTCTTAGATACTTGCTCAATGTGTTTTCAAAATTGTTTGTTTGCTTTTCAATGTGGGTTTAAAAAGTTTCTTTTGAAAAATTTCAGTTCGACTCGTACGTCAGAGTGTTTGAAAAAATTGCTTTGAAAGCTTTTGAAAATGTGTTGGTGTGAAAAGTATTTTTGTTTGAAATTAGAGCAAGTATCCTTGAGAACCTACCTACCCTGAGGAATTCGTCTGTGTAAATGTCCTTTAAAGTAGTGCCATCCCACCATTGAGAGGTAGGTAGCACCACCGTTGGAGGTGTTCGGGTCAATTCGAGTTTAGGGACATGGTGATCACCAGAGCAATAGGAAGACACCTTAGAAGCTACCCTCATGCCAGGTTCCCGGATCATGAGGACTTACTAAGACGTCCTCTACTCGACGACCACCTTTCGAAAGGCAACAGTGAGGCGTACCCTAGGGGTGGTGTGTGCGAATCGTGTGTCATGTTTCAGTTATTTGTCTTGTCATGTTCGTTGTGATCTACGCTTGATTTTAATTAGGGCCATACATTCTTTCATGCTTATTTGACAGTTAAAAGTATTTGCGGGAAAATGAATCTAAGGCTATTACAAATGGCGCGGGTCCACATCGCCAAAATTAAACCGGACCCGATTTGACGGAAAATAAATAAAGCGAATAAAAGTGCGAGAAATAAAATTGTTACAAGGCTTTAGGACATGTACATAATTATAATAAGCGACAAAGTAAAATGCGCGAAATTAATAATTAAAAGTATGGGCGTTGGACCCTTTCATAAGAAATTAAAGTTAATAAGAATTAATTAATTAGAATTAGATGTTTTTGGTATTTTATGTTTTTTAAGATTTAAAAGAAAAAGAATTTATTGAAATTAAAGATAAAATGCTAAACCCTAGTTCTAATATTTTTTTAAATTTATTGCGAAAATGTTAAGTTTTAACCTAATTTAAATCTAAGTTAATTTACATGCAAAATTCAATTTATGAAAATAAATAAAATAATAATATTATGATAATAAAAAGGAAATAAAAAAAAGAATTAACAATTAAACCTAAATTCTACATTTTTTATGTTTTTTATGAAAAGAATTAAAGTTAAAACCTATTTTACTAAATTTATTTACATGCATTTATAAAAATAATTAAAATAAATAAATATTATATTTTTTTGCCTTTTCTGATTTTTTGATGTTTTTGTATTTTATTAAAAAAAGCAATCAATTAATTAAACAACAATTAAAATAAAAATAATAATTAAAGCAAGAATAAAAAATAAGTAAAAAATAATAGTGAAGGCAAACCAGGGGGGGGGGGGGGTAGCCCCAATATGGAGGTGTTGTTCAGCAAATCAGGCCCAATAAGCAATGGATCCATTTGACTTTCCCAGATTCCCTATGGTGCGTTGACTAAGGCATGATGTATTCCTTGAATCTTGGCCTTTTGATCTGATTCCACTAAGCACGTGGACGTCTGGATGATGGTGGTATATCATGTACTCCACTACAAACGCTGCATAGGAATAATTAAAGAAAAATAATATTTGAAATTTGCCAGACCTGGGACTTGAACCCAGGTCACGAGGGTTAATGCAATCCACGTTTACCACCTGAGCCACTACGCGCGTGTTATTATATTGTAACAAATAAATAATAAAAAGAAACATTGGTTAGTGGCCCCTAAAAGCGCGCGCTGGTTTGAATGAACCACCCAGTGGTTGCCAGCACATCGTCTTCCTCACGTCTTTCTTTTTTTTCTGAAATAAGATCCTATTGCAACGGTTTTAGAAGCGTGGTTTTAGGCAGGCTTCAAGAAAATAGCGACTAGCGCTATGGTGATCATAAATTGATCGCGACTAGTGCTTTTTCTTCGTCTTGATGAGCTGATTGCAATGGTCATACTTTCATGGGCTAATTTTTCCTTATCGCTAAAGCCCCAATTCTGAAGACCTGTAACCCTAGAATCTCAAACATGGCATAATCTCGTATGGTCAATAAAAACGCAATTAAAAGTAATGGTTAGCTTGGAAACTTCAATATGAACAAGAATCAATAAACAAAAATGCACAAAGATGCGTGGATTATGATATATGATTCCAAAAATTTTGAGATACAGTCTGAGTTCTTGATACCGATTCAGGGTGTTTTGGTGGTTGATATTGATTGGAATTTGATCAGGAGTTAACAAGGAAGCCTTTGGAATGAGTGTTAGGGTTGGAATCGACCTCTAACCTTGAAATCAGTTTTGTGTTTTATGGAAAAAAATTCAAGTTTTCAAAGTGGTCTTGGGCGCAGCTTTCAGTCTAATTCCTTTAGGGTTGTGATTCTGATCATATAGTGAAGCTTTTAGGTCAATAAAATTGAACAAAATCTCATGAATTCAATGATTTGCATATTTGATTTTGTAAGATCTTTTCATATCTTTTTTCATGTGAAATTTTGTGTCAATTAGCTCCAATCAACCAAATCTTGCCATATTTAATTGTACACGAAATCTTGAGCCTAGAATGTGTACAAAAAGATTTTTTTAGGTCAAGTTTATATTTTCTACATATTTAAATGATTTAAATGAATTAATATTAATATAAATTCAAATAAATAATTAAAAATTGAGAAAATACTTCCCCTTGGGCTTAATGGTCGTGCATAGGCTTGGCATGAAGAAACTTGGAAGAAAAATGGGCCCATTAGCATTTTTGGATCATTTGAACCATTGTTGACTTTTCAAAATTCCCAAAAATTTCCCAACTTCCACAAGGCATAACTTGCTCAATTTTTAAGCTTTTCACATGTTCTTGGACATTTTGGAAAGGTATTTGAGTCCTTTAACCAATGCCTTTGGTCCCATGTCATTTTGATTTACCAATCTCAAGTTATGGTCTTTGACTTAAAGTCCCTTTTTGTTGACTTTTGAAAATGACCTATAATGTTGAAATTGATAACTTTTTGTGAGAGCATTTCTTGGACTTGGAATATGAAGATGAGTTGTAGGAAATGTCTTTCTCTTCAAAATGAGCTTTGGATGGGATTTTTCTGATAATCCATGTGAAAGTTATGCCCTGGTCAATTTCAGTTGACTTTTTCAGCTGTCCAAATATAGCAACTTTTGCATCTTTGATGATTTCTGAGCCAAATTTTGAGAATCATGATCAAGCATTGATCAAATGATGTTTGTGGCTTCAAAATGATATGTTGACCAAAAATTTGAACTTTTGACTGTCAAATGACCATTTTGCCCCTGCAATTGATTGTAGTGCAATCTAGGGTTTTGACTGTGCAATTTTGAGCTGAATGCCTTGAAACTTGATATGAAGATGTTTGACCACATTTGTAGGCATATGAGACTTGATGGGGTCCTTGAAAACTTCCTTTCTTTGATCAGAACACAAACCCTAGTTTTGACTGCATAGGGGACCTTTGCACTACACAACCCTTGGGGAATTTTGTGACTTGACTTGGCAATTTCTTGAAGAATATGGGAGGGCAAATTTTGGGGTGCAACAGTGTGTTTCCTTTCTTGTTTACAAATTTGAATCCTGGTTGTCTTTGAAATCATAAATCATACGCATTTCATCTCATACACTTCATAAACAGGTACTCTTTACAGGTCTCTTATCTTCTTCGCTGTTTATTTCAGTGATCATCATGTCTACTGAACCTTCAACTGAGCAAGCTATCAAGGCCCTCCAGGCCCAGAATGCCAAATTTCAAGAGCTGTTCATGAATCTAGCTAAGGGTCAGCAGGACCTGAAGACCTTGATTCTGAAAGAGAAGAAGAAGAAGAAGAGGACAGTCATGTTCAACACTGGTCCTAGGTTTGGAAATAGGCTACAGGATGAAGTTGATCTGACCACCTCATCTGGAGGGAAAGATAGTCCACAAGAAAGGAGGGCTCCTAGCCCTGTGGTCTCCGACAACGAGACGGACTATGATAAAGAACAGTATCCTCCTGCTGAGGATAAGTACAAATAACTGGAAGACTGTTTGAGCGCTATGGAAATTCAGAAGGTGCCCGGTTCGGACTTCAGAGATCTAGGTCTATCATCTGGGGTGGTGATTCCCCATAAATTCAAGGCACCAGCCTTTGCCAAGTATGATGGAGTTTCCTGTCCGAAGCTGCACCTCCAGTCATATGTGAGGAAGATCCAGCCTTACACTGCCGATAAGCACTTATGGATCCATTTCTTTCAAGACAGTCTCTCAGGGACTCAGCTTGAGTTGTTCTATCAGTTGGACGGAGCCAATATCCGCAGTTGGGAAGATTTGGCTACTGCATTCTATAGGCAGTATCAGTACAACTCCGACCTCGCTCCTACGCATACCCAACTCTAGGGTATGTCAATAGGAACGGGTGAAGGATTCAAAGATTATGCTCAAAAGTGGAGAGACCTTGCCGGAAGGGTGCAACCACCTTTGGCTGATCGTGAGCTTATTGACATGTTTATGGGGACCCTATCTGGTCCATTTTTCAACCACTTGATTGGAAGCTCTTCATCTGGGTTTACATATCTTATTTTGACTGGTGAGAGGATTGAGGCTGGTATTAAGGCTGGGAAGATACAAAAGGGTGCCTCATCAAGCACCGAGAAGAAGCCGTTTAAGAAAGAGCCCAATGTTGTCTACAGTGCAAGAAGACAAAATGGACCTGAACACCGCCAAGCCATCAATGCAGTTGTTATTTCAAAACCTGCTGGTTCTCCTCAGTACAACAATCAACAAAAGGACGAGAGACCTAAGAGGCAATTCACTCGTCTCAGCACGACCTTATCTCATATTCTGCCACAGTTGCTAAAGACTAATCTGGTGACTCTAAGGGAATCCCCAAAGAATTCAAATACAACGTCGCCAAGGTATAACCCTAACGCCCGTTGTGCTTTTCACTCTGATAGCCCGGGGCATAATACAGATGATTGTTGGAGTCTGAAAAGTAAGATACAAGACTTAATTGATGCAAAGGAGATTGAGTTCGAGGCGCCCGAAAGGCCTAATGTTGTGACTGCTCCAATGCCCAAACATGGAGTGAATGATGTAGAGGAAGACTTGTTTGTAGTTTCTGTGGATGACATTGTTACCCCTCTGATGACTATCAAGAAGAAACTGTTGCTAGTCGGTTTATTTCCGGGCTGTGACGAAGGTTGCCATATGTGTTCTGTTTTACCTACCAGTTGCCTATTCCTGAAGTCAGGTATCCAAAACCTGATGGATAGTAAGGAGATCCTATTTGAGAAGACTGTTGTTCCTTCCATTCCTACAGAAGAAGTCGCCATCATTACCATTTTCGACAATTCTTCCAAGGCTCCCTCGAGGAAGCCTGTTAGAGTTACATCTATTCCGAAGATCACACCTGTGACTATCATTGTTCCGGGGCCCATCCCCTACACCTCTGACAAAGCTGTCCCTTGGCACTATGGGGATGATGTTTATTTTCATGGAGTTAAGCAAGAGTTGGATGCTGATACCGGCGTCAGCAACATTACTGGACCTGCTAAAGTCACCCGCAGCGGAATACTTTTCTCACCTGATATTGCTCCACCAACAGCCTGAAGACCTGTTGTCATTACACCTGCAAGTGCACCTGCTGCCATTCCTGATCAAGTTCCTAGTCCTACCCCTGTCGCCGAGTCATCTGACGCTCGGGGCAAAGGGATCACCACTGATGTGCCTGCCCAGACGGAGGCACCAAAGACAGTTACTGTTGAAGCTTCCAAACAGGAGATGGAAGAGATTCTAAAGATTATTAAGAAGAGTGATTACAACGTAGTTGAGCAACTGGGGCAAACCCCATCCAAGATTTATATGTTGTCACTATTGCTGTGCTCAGAGGCCCATGCCAAGGCTCTGATTACCTTCCTGAAGACTGCCCACGTGCCACAAGAGACATCAGCTGATCAATTTACCGATTGCATGGCCAATTTAACTGCTGATAATGGTTTGGGTTTCTCCGACACCGATTTGACTACCAAAGGGAAAAATCATAACGATGCCTTGCATGTCTCCATTGAATGCAGGGGCACTACTCTTGTACATGTATTGGTTGATACTGGTTCCTCATTGAACGTCTTTCCCAAGAAAGCTCTAGACCGGTTGGATTACGAAGGGTTGGAGCTAAAACCAAGTAATATCGTTGTCAGGGCCTTTGACGGGTCTAAAAGGATGGTGCACGGTGAAGTTGATATTCCAATTAAAGTTGGTTCTCAGGTCTTCAATTCTACGTTCTATGTGATGGACATTCGGCCATCCTACTCTTGTTTGCTGGGTCATCCATGGATCCATAAAGCTGGGGCCGTAACCTCAACGCTCCACCAAAAGTTGAAGTACCCGGCCAAAGGGAAGATTGTGACAGTACAAGGGGAGGAAGAGTACATGGTCAGCCACCTCAACTCATTCAGATACGTAGAGATGGATGGGGAGTTCATTGAGACCCCATTTCAGCACTTTGAAGAGGTTCCCCAGACACTGGCATCATCTGAGACTGTGGTTGAAGATTCTCCTATGAAGATGGCTTCCTTAAAAGACGTCTGGGCTGTTATTGAGAAGGGTGAGTGTGCAAATTGGGGCCGACTTCCTGATTTTACACAGAAGACTAACAAGTTTGGTTTGGGTTTCACTGCAGAAGCTCAAAGGGCTGTTTGAAGTGCAAGGATCGAAAGATCTCCTGTGTTCATCAGCAACTCGGGAGTGAATGCCATTGAAGATGATGTAGAAGAGTCTGAATTCGACAGCTGGGTCTATCCTACGATCGACGATGGACCAAGCAACTGGACAGCAAAGGACTTCATCCCTATTAATTTTGTTACCCAGTAATGAAACTTTTTGTTTTGAATTTGTAATAGACAATGTTTTGAAACTTTATGGCCTGGTGTCTTACCCGGGGCACCGTGGCTTCATTTGTGAGGGCTTTTGTGTGTCATATTCATATATTATTAATAAAAGCATTGGACGTTCTTGCATTTCAAATCTTGCGCTCCTTGTCTTTCTTTATTATATATTGCAAAACAGCTATTTTACACACACTCACATATACAGGTCCACATCCACTCTGGATCTCACTGGTAACGACTCTGCTACTGCCAGTTATGACTTTGAAAATCCGATCAACTTAGCCGAAGACGAAGGTGAAGATGATTGCGAAGTGCCTGGGGAACTTGCAAGAATGTTGCTCCAAGAAGAGGGAGCCATTCAGCCATATGAAGAGCCAGTGGAAACAGTGAATCTGGGTACTGAGACAGACAAGAAGGAAGTCAAGGTTGGTGCCAATCTGGAGCTTAGTGTGAAGCAACGGTTGATTCAGATGCTGCGTGACTGCGTTGAAATCTTTGTCTGGTCTTACAAAGATATGCCTGGTTTGGATACCGACATTGTGGTTCATCGCCTGCCTACCAAGGAAGACTGTCCTCCCATAAAACAGAAGGTTCGCCGAATGCGCCCAGAAATGTATGAGAAAATCAAGGCTGAAGTTATGAAACAATTTGACATCGGTTTTCTAGCAGTAACTTCTTACCCTAAGTGGGTCACCAATGTGGTTCCTGTGCCGAAGAAGGATGGGAAGGTTCGAATGTGTGTTGACTACATGGATCTGAACAGGTCAAGCCCCAAGGATGATTTCCCTCTACCCCATATCGATGTTCTGGTTGACAACACCGCTCAGCACAAGGTATTCTCCTTTATGGATGGGTTCTCCGGTTATAATCAGATAAAAATGGCTCCGGAAGACATGGAGAAGACAACTTTTGTTACTCAGTGGGGTACCTTCTGCTACAAGGTCATGCCTTTTGGGTTGAAAAATGCTGGGGCAACATATCAGCGTGCCATGGTTGCTTTGTTTCATGACATGATCCATCATGAGATTGAAGTATACGTCGACGACATGATTGCAAGGTCCCAGACAGAGGAGGAACACCTTGACAATTTGCAGAAGCTTTTTGATAGGTTGAAGTTGTACAAGCTAAGGTTGAACCCGAACAAGTGCACCTTCAGGGTGACGTCTGGTAAACTACTGGGTTTCATCATGAGCGATAAAGGTATTCAAGTGAACCCTGCCAAAGTTAAAGCCATACAAGAGATGCCAGCTCCCAGAACAGAGAAAGAGGTCAGATGCTTTCTGGGACGACTGAAATACATTACCCGATTCATCTCACACCTAACTGCTACTTGTGAGCCAATCTTCAAGCTACTGAAGAAAGATCAAGTGGTACGGTAGAATGATGAATGCCAAGCTGCTTTCGAAAGAATCAAAGAGTATCTCCAAGAGCTACCCATCCTGATGCCACCAGTTGAAGGGAGACCTTTGATCTTATACTTGACAGTACTTGACAACTCAATGGGGTGTGTGTTGGGGCAGCATGACGAGTCTGGCCGAAATGAGCATGCTATTTATTACCTTAGCAAAAAGTTTACCGACTGTGAGACCTGATACTCACTGCTCGAGAAAACTTGCTGCGCTTTGGCATGGGCTGCTCGCCGGCTGAGACAGTATATGCTGACTCACACTACTCTGTTGATATCAAAGATGGATCCAATCAAGTATATCTTCGAAAAGCCTGCCTTGTTCGGAAGAATAACAAGATGGCAGATGATCTTAACTGAGTATGACATCCAGTACACAACTCAAAAGGCTATCAAGGGAAGTGTGTTGGCAGACCATTTGGCACATCAGGCAGTGGATGATTACCAGTCTATGAACTTTGAAATCCCGGACGAGAATATCATGTTGATAACTGGTTGTGAGACACCTGGATCGGATGAAGGACTTGAGGAAGGATCCTGATGGTCTATGTACTTTGATGGAGCTTCGAATGCTTTGGGTAATGGCATTGGCACCGTGATCATATCTCCTAAAGGCTCTCATACTCCATTTACCACCCGACTATGTTTCAACTGCACCAACAACATGGCGGAGTATGAAGCGTGTATCATGGGTCTTCGAGCTGCAATTGACCTAAGGATTAAGTTTCTAAGTGTCTTCGGAGATTCCGCTCTCGTGATCAGTCAGATCAAAGACGAGTGGGATATGAAACACCCGAATCTTATCCCTTATAAGGAGTATGTGTTGACATTGCTTCCCCATTTCGAGGAGATAACCTTTGAACACTTCCCTAGAGAGGAGAATCAGTTGGCGAACGCGCTAGCTACGATGTCTTATATGTTCAAAGTCAATTGGGACAACGAGGCTCCCCGGATCATTATTGAAAGATTGGACGAACCTGCACATTGCTGTGATCTTGAGACTGAAGAAGTAACAGGAAAGCTGTTGTACCCCAAAATTTGCCCTCCCATATTCTTCAAAGTTTTGACAAGCATCATCTCAATTTGCTCAAGTCTACTCAAGGGTTGCACAGTCAAACCATCCTCCTAAGCCAGTCAAAATTAGGGTTTTGGTTCCTGCAAGGAAGTTGAGGTTTTCAAGGGCTCAATCAAGTCCCATATGCCCATATACATTGTCAAGCATCTACATGCCAAGTTTCAAGGCTCACAAGGTCAAGTTGCACAGTCAAAAACCCTAATTGCCTCACAATCAACTGTAAGGGCAAAATGGTCATTTGGCAGTCAAAAGTCAAATTTTTTGGTCAACATCTTATTTTGAAGCCACAATCATCATTTTATCAAGTCTTGATCATAATTCCTCAAGAATGGCTCAAAAATCATCAAGATGCAAAAGTTTCCATTTTTGGACAGCTGAAAAGTCAACTGTAACTTGACCAAGGCATAACTTTTTCATGGTTCATCAGAAAAATCCCATCCAATGCTCATTTTGAAGGGGATGACATTTCCTACAACTCATATTCACATTCCAAGTCCAAGAAATGCTCTCAAAAAAAGTTATCAATTTCAACATTATAGGTCATTTTCAAAAGTCAACAAAAAGGCATTTTAAGTCAAAGACCATAACTTGAGATTAGTAACTCAAAATGACATGTGACCAAAGGCATTGGTTAGAGGACTTCAAGACCTTTCCAAAATGTCCAAGAACATGTTCATATGATCAAAATTGAGCAAGATATGCATTGGAGAAGTTGGGAAATTTTTGTGAAATGGCAAAAGTCAACTATCCTTGAAACTTCAATTTTTAACAAAAGGGCCCACTTTTTTCCACTTGATTCAGCCTTGTCATGCCACCCACGTGTCCCATGATCAATTTCAAGATTAAACATTAATTTTTCTATTTTATTTAATTTTTATTGATTTAATCCATTTTAAATCCATAAAATTCAAATAAAATCAAAAAAATTAATTAAAGGGGATCTTTGTGGTTTGAATGACCTTTATATGCCATTTACTAGCTTCCAAATTCGTGTAAGCTATTTTTTGTACACAAAATTTTGAATTTGTGCCAAGATGTCCAGATACATGTAAGCATGGGAAGGGAAAGTTTTGCAAATTTTGGAAGCTTTTTAATTTGTTGGATTTTGGTTTGAAAGCATGGCTTTATGGATTGGATTCTTGCCTTATTTATTTGTCCCCTCCATCTCCTCTATAAATACAAGCCATGAGAAAGCATTACAGACAAATACACATAGCCTAGAGAACACCCCAAAATTGCAAAAATTTCCTTGAAGTTGTCAAGCTCGAAAGACCTGATCTAGCCAGATTCAACTACTTCCAAGCACTCCATCAACATCCCAGGTCCCCCAAATGCTTATTTCTATTTCCATAACATGTTCCTGTGCAGGTTTCACAAAGGCTTTCCACCATGTGCATCAAACGATCATGCGCCAAGTGGCCTCAAAGATCAATCCAGAGGCTATGAGATGCTGAATACCATGCTCCAAGTCAAAGCACGTGCAGGCAATTCCTAAAGTAAACAAAGGCTTAAGCTTATTGGGCCATATTGCTTCCTCAAACCTCCATACCTGGGCCAACACCTCCATGGTTCTTTCATATTTTCTTTTGTTTTCTTTTCCTTTTTTATTTTCTTTTAACTAATTATTATTATTAACTATTATTATTATTATTTAATTCATAGATAATTATTTTCATAAACAAAAAAAAATCAAAAAAACTAATATTTTTATTATTCTTATTTATTAATTTCACTTTAATTCATTGTTTTGTAATTAAATTATAATTAATTAATTAGTTTAATTAGGCAATTTTAATCTTTTTTTTAATAACTAAAATAAATTTAGAATTAGATTTTATTAACTTTTAATTTTAATTCATTTTTATTTTATTTCATTAAAAACATAAAAACACAAAAAAATATTTTTCTTTTAATTAATTAGTTAATCATTAGTTTTTATTTCCTTTAATCACAAAAAAAGACAAAAAAAATTCATTTCTTTTCTTAAAAGGGTCAAAACCCTTAAGGCATTCCCGATTAATTTTTATTCGCGCGCATTTATTTTATTTTGATTATTATGTAACTGCTTCAAGAATGTAATAGTAATTAGGTTTATTGCTTTCTTTACTTTCCGCACTTTATCAAAACGGGTCTTTGTATTTTTGGCGATGTATAGACCCGCGCCTTGTAATAGCGTAGAATTTATATTTCCGCAATTTACTTTCCGCACCCCTAACTGTTAAATGCATGAAAGAATGTATGAAAAAATAAAATTAATCCGTAGCTCACAAATAACATGTACAAGATAACATTAACTGAAAAACAACACACAAAGCACATGCCACTCCTAGGGTACGCCTCACTGGTTGCCTCGAACGTGGTCATCAAGTATAGGGTGTCTTAGAGGTCGCCCTTCTGTCTAAAAGATCCAGTTGCCTCGAAACGGTTGCCTCGGATAAAAGGATCTAGGACATTAGGGTCACTTCTAAGATGTCCTACCATTGCTTTGGTGACCACACTGTCCCGATAATCGAATTGACCCGAACACCTCCAACGATGGTGCTACCTACCTCTCAATGGTGGGATAGCGCTATCTAAAGGACTCTTACACAACTTAATTCCTTAGAGTAGGTAGATTTCTCTTAAGTACTTGCTCTTTTCAAAACAAACAAAAACAACTTTTCGCACCCACACTTTCAAAAGTTTTCAAACAAATTTTTCACACACTCTTGAGGACAGATACAAGAGTTACTTAGAAATTTTTCAAACGAAACTTTTTTTCAAAACCCACTCACATTTGAAAAGCAAACATCTTTTGAAAACATAAGATCAAGTACCTAAGAGCCCGTGGATAACCACGGATAGAAAGGGTGCTAACACATTCCCTTTCTATAAATCTACCTCCTGAACCGAGAAACATTCTCGAATAAGGAATTTTGCTGTGCTTTTGTCCTTTCCATGTTGGAGAACATAAAAGACGGTGGCGACTCTTACTTACCGCGACATTTCGTGAAACCAACTTAAAAAACAGTCAGTTCTATTTCCACCGATCACAGAACTGGCGACTCTGCTGGGGATATATAAAAGTGAGGTGTACCTTAGGATTAGATCATACTTATGTTTTCAATTGCTTTGCTTTGATTGCTTTATATTTTGTGGGCTTTGCATCAGAGTTTCATAGATCCTAACCCGGATCTGGGGATACCCTTTTAGGTAGCATAAGCTGTGAGGGACCTGTTCGACGTAGACCGACACGGGTGAAGCAGTGGCTACATTGGTGTGGCACCTTGGTATGTACCGATATCCCTTGTGTTGCAACGAGGAGAATATGGGTCTTCTGAGGAGTCCTTAAGCACCAACCGACCTTAGAACCCTAATGTGACCCAACTTGGCCATAGAACAGTAGCAGTATGCTACACCCATTGAGGCTAAACTCTCGCGATGGTTCTGGCTGCAAGAAAAGATTGCGACGCTGGAGTTATGACCGATTGAGGGTAGTCAGTGATATTGGGATCCTCTAGAACCCGATTACTTTTGATAGGACAGGTCTTAACCAACGAAACTAAAAGAGGGTAGTACCCTAAACTTCATGCTGGCCTAAACTCTAAGGGTTGTCTTGTGTGACTTGTGTGCCTTCAAACTTGACTACTTGCACATTCTTGTTATCTGACACATGAGTTTCTTGCAGGTTTTGTTTACATTCCTTAATCTGGACTCATAACAGGGTTCACTTACATCACTTCACGCATAGCATAACATCATACCATCATACCATTGCATACATCCTACATAAGGACTAATCCATTTCAAGGATCTCTAGGGTCTATGATGCAGGTCATGATGAATCAAAATGTCTAGCAAGGGGAAAAAGGGGATTTATTTTCCTCTAGCCAAGGTTGATAACTTGAGTCAGGGGGCTATGACCCACTCGATATGGTGAGCCTTGACTCTTGAAGAAGGACTCTCAGCAACATGAAGTTCCTTCAATCAAGCTACCCAAATTCAAATTCTAACAAGTCTTTCTTGTTTATCCTGCGAGGTCCTTGAAAACATTGCATGCATATCATACATATCATTGCATTACAGGTACCCTTGTTACAGGTCACTTACCTTCTTCGCTGTTTATTTCAGCAATGGCTTCCCAATAAGATAACCAGGGTCTTCATGCTCAAGAGACTCAGTTCAGGGAGATCTTCCTAAGCCTATCCAAGGGACAGGAAGAGTTGAGGACACTCCTCATGGGGAATGTGGCCGAGAAAAGTCCCGAAGATGATAAGGACGAACGGCTGAAACGTCTGCAAGCTGAGGTAGATACAATGAGAACCCAGATGCTGGGGCAAATGGCTCTCATCCAAGGCTTAGCTCGGGAGCAAGAAGAGTTGAGGACCATGATCAGTCAGCTTCATCAAGACAGATACAACATGAAGCAACCAGTCCAAGTCAGGGACCAGGTCATTGATCAGCTTCCAAGAGGACAAGAGTCTGGTATGGTGAAGAATAGACCTCTCCAAATTGCTACCACTTCACAGGTCCAACCACAACCTCGCCCAGAGCAACAGGTTGATCAGAATAAGCCAAACAAGCCCAGGAGGAAATTCACCCAACTCAACGTGTCGTTGTTTCAAGCTTTACAACACCTGTTGAGATTGAATCTAATTACACTAAGGGCTCCTCCCCGGAACCCCAACATCTCTGCTCCTAACTATCATCCCAACAAAAGATGTGCATACCACTCTGATAGTCCTGGACATGACACTGCCGACTGCTGGGCTCTGAAGAACAAGGTCCAGGACCTGATTAATGAAGGAGCAGTGGATTTCACCCAAGAGGGTCAGGCTGAGTTCTTCTACCATCCCTGCAGGATTCACCATTTGAAGTGACAAGCCCTGAGACGAGAAAACTTTTGTTCATTCGAATATTCAAGTTGTATTTTTCTTTGATTGTTCAAACAATTATTGTCATAGCAAACTTTATTACTTTATCAATGCATCACATATGTCTGTTTTAAATCAATATATTCTCATTCGCTATATTCAAACTGCTTTCATTTTTTGATGTCAACTCTCAATTAATAATTCTAAGCCTCTTGAGGGAGGATGACGAAAACGATACCATGATCTACAGTATGCTTTTGAACAGACCCCGCTGATGAGGTACAGGCATTGTTTCAATTCTTAAACACTGGAGTTATAAGGATGATAATCCCTCGTCAACCCCTTTGAGCCAAAGAAGTAGGAGTTTTCTTTTCGAAAATTAAAACCCTTAATCATAACCTGGGGCAGGGTAGTTCTCTCAACTGATCCAAGTGCACAATGAATGGCACCAAAGGAATCCTTACAAAACAAAAGACAGTGATGGCTCCGAATAATCATAAAGACAGGCAGTCATTATCTCCCAAAAATAAAAGCCCATTAAGTCAAAACCTATGAAGGAGACTTACAAACCTGGGGCATCCCGCTGACTGTGATCATGAAAGAAACAGTTCAGGCAAAAAACAGGGATAACGAAATCAAAAAAGAAAGAGGTCCTACAAACCCTCAACCAAAAGAGGAATGACTGCCTATTCCAAATAAATTGTCAACATTCGAACCATCACCAAAACACCATAGCAAAGACTCAAACAAGGTCTGACGCACGATCAACTGAGTTTAGGTTTGAAGAACATCATGAAGAGCGGGTGGGTACAGATAAATTTGAGCCTTTATCCTTTATTTCTTAAACTGTGAACCAGGCCACGTTATAACCCTCAAAAGTCCTAGCTGAAGCATGGGTTAGTTCGAAAGCATACTGTTACCAAAGGTATCTTGACTCCTTAAGGCTTGCGGTAAAATAACGAGTTGACATCACAGTTCAAAAAAAAATTCACTTGTTTTTATGAAAAAAATGCATTTTCAAAAAAGACATAAGCTTTGCATTTTTAATATAACATTGCTTGCATATGACTATTTGTTTGGACAGCATAGAAGTTCGCACGACGAATGTCTAATGAACAAAAGCACCTCCAATCAAGGGGCATGGCATGATCATTGTCCAAAATCTGGGGCAGTCAGGTCAAGATTCGGAGAATCTCTCAAAAGGCCAACCAACTTGGGGCAAATCTCCATCTGGATCACTTGGAGAATTGGACGATCAAACGAAGATCTTCTGGTAGTAGGGCAACGCAACACTACTGACAGGGGCACCTCCCTACATCCTAAGAGCACGGACATAGTCGAAAAAAATACTACGCATAATCAAAGACCCGCTAGGTTGACACACCTAGGCAAAAATAAGGGCTTCCCGGCGAATCAAAAGGGTTCGGGCAAAAATAAGGGATGAAAATGAAAAAATCTGTACACCCGGCAAGTCGAAAACCTGAAAAGGCGGCTTGGGCAAAAATGGGTATCCCGGTGGACTGAAAACCCGAAAGGGCGGTCCAGGCAAAAGTTAGGGATCAAAAGCGTACGACTATGTCCCGGCATCCCGTCACTTGTCTACCAGAAGAAGATTTGTCAATCAAGACCTCCACAGGTACCTTCTCCCACAGAAACTGGGGCAATAAGAACTGTCTAAGCGATCTGGCTGCTCTGTCAACCAAGGTACCAAAGTAGGTTCAGCTGAAGAACATGATCAAGACACCTTCACTCCCCGCAGAGTAAGACAGGATTCAACAGTACTCTCCTCCGAGCAGAGTTGGTCTCCAATCATCCCCGAAAAGGCACAATATCTCCAGCAAGTCAGCCACACTCTCCCCAAGCAGAGTTAGCCTACAGTCAGCCTTAAGGAAGTTGGATATCCACAGAAAATCTCAATATTCCCCAGCGGAGTGTACAGATGTTCCTAAGCAAGCATCCCCGGCAGTCTTAATATAAGATTGTTCCTCGGCGGAATACAGACACCCCAGTGGAGCCACTTCCCCAGTACAGTCTTCAAATTTCCCCAGGAAAGTTGAATCAATCTCCCTAGTAGATTCTGGAAGCTTATCCCCAGTAGATTCCGGAAGCTTATCCCTTGCAGAGCACGAACGCGTCTCCCCGGATTTATTCAAAGGTTATTCCCCACCAGGGTATAACTGGGTTATCCTCAGCTAATTACCACGAAAAGGTCGTCCTCGGCGAAGTTCTTCCTATCCCCCAACGGAGTTCATCAGAATCCTCAACAAAACATATCAACGGAATCCCCAGTGGAGTTATCATCAAAACCTTAACGAAGTATCTCTTCCAACAGAGTAGATTCCCCTCAGAGTAATATCTTCACCAAGTTTATGTTAGAACAAAGTTTGAATCTACTACCCTATATTTAAGTTTTGATGATAACAAAGTGAAAAGATATAGTATTTATAAGTTTCATGTATGAACTATCTGCTGCCTAAAATTATTATGTTCTGACTTGCAGATACTCTGATTGAAATAAGCAAGATCACATCTATTCAGCATCAGAACTTGATTTTGGACACCAGCATCAGAAGTTGCTATATCAGAATGTTAAAATCAGATGATCAACTCACGTACATGCTGAAGCTTGATGAACAAGACTGCGCTCAACACTCTGATAAAGAAACACAATAGTTCATCAGCAGCGAAGCAGAGTCAGAATGAGCCAAGCCAGAACTTGCATTAAGTAAGCAACGGTACTGTGCATTGAAAGCAAATTAATTCCAACGGCCTCATTCCAGACAAGATCTGCTCAATAAGGAAAGCTTGTTATTAGCATTGAATCAAGAATATTGCATCCAACGTTCATCATCTCAGTGCTATATAAACAAGGCTTTGAAGATTGAAATGGCTAATGCTCTCCAAATCTCTACACGCATAAAAGCTAAACCATAATCTTCGTTCTCTCAGTTTTGCTAAATCACACACTCTGATATTCCATTACTGTTTAGCAATCTAGTTTCTAAGCTTCAATTTGTGTATACATCACAGTTGTGATACAGTTTTGTAGAAAACATCCACACACATAGTTTTATCTCTTTGTAAGAAAGTGTTACCTTGACAAACCGGGTTGTGGTTTGAATCAAGAAGGCTTTAGCAGTTGTTAAAGCAGTCTGTAATATTCAGTTGAATATAGTGGATTAAGACCTCGTTGGAGAGAGGCGAAATCACCTTGACGGGTGGACTGGAGTAGTTTGAGATCAAATGAACCAGGATAAAAATATCTTGTTCATTGCATTAGATTTCAGTTTTACAATTCAACCCCCCCTTCTTGTGTTTTTCACCACTTCAATTGGCATCAGAGCGCCTGGTTCTGAGCTAAAACACTTAACCGTGTCAGTACAAGATCCAGCGTCAGAAAAACACAATGGCAGGAAACAATTCTCACATCAGCAATGACAACAATGAGGACAGAGACAGATTCAGTGGCAAACCTCCAGTCTTTGATGGAGAAAACTTTGATTACTGGAAAGACAGAATTGAAAGCTTCTTTCTGGCACATGATGCTGATCTGTGGGATATGGTGACAGATGGATACACGCACCCTGTGAATGCAAGTGGTCAGAAGATTGATAGAAAAACAATGTCTGATCAACAAAAGCGTGACTTCAAGAATCACCACAAGGCCAGAACCATCCTCCTCAGTGCCATCTCCTATACTGAGTATGAAAAGATCTCCAACAGAGACACAGCAAAGAATATTTTTGATTCTCTCAGAATGACGCATGAGGGCAACGTTCAGGTCAAAGAAACAAAAGCTCTGGCGCTCATTCAGAAGTATGAGGCGTTCAAAATGGAAGAATCTGAATCCATTGAAACTATGTTCTCTAGATTCCAGATTCTGGTAGCTGGTCTCAAAGTTCTGGACAAAGGATACTCTACTGCTGACCATGTCAAGAAAATCGTCAGAAGTTTACCCAAGCAGTGGAGGCCTATGGTTACTGCTCTGAAGCTAGCTAAAGATCTCAACAAAATCACTCTGGAGGAACTTATCAGCTCCCTCAGAAGTCATGAGATAGAGCTAGAAGCTGATGAGCCTCAGAAGCAAGGTAAGCCTTTAGCATTAAAATATAACAGAAAATTTGAGTCTAAAGTTTTGCAGGCAGTTGAAGAAACATCTGATGGATCCTCATCAGAAGAAGACGAACTTTCCCTTCTCTCCAGAAGAGTAAATCAACTGTGGAAGCAAAGACAAAGGAAGTTCAGGAATCCCAGAAGATCTAATCAGAACGAGTCCTCTTCCAGATACAGAAGGACAGATTCTTCCTCTGGATACAGAAGATCTGAAGGCTCCTCCAGTAGCAAAAATCCAAACACCAAAGACATCATCTGCTATGAGTGCAATGAGCAAGGACACTACAAGAGTGACTGCCCAAAGCTTCAGAGGGAAAAGCCCAAAAAGAAGTTTGGAAGAGAGAAGAAGAAAAGTCTCATGGCTACATGGGATGACTCTGACTCGTCTGAAGCTGACTCAAAATCAGATGATGAAAGGGCAAACATAGCTCTCATGGCTAACATTTCAGAAGATAGTGAAGCTTCTGAATCAGACTCAGAATCAGACACTTAAGAGGTATTTCCTAACTTTGCTGTTAACTTTACAAAGGCTGAACTTGCTGAAAGCCTTAATGAGATTCTGGAACGTTATCAGCAAATTAGAGCTAAATTCAGAGACCTGAAAAGGAATCTTGAATCCGACTCTAATAAGACTGAGAGTCTCAAATTGGAAAATTCTGAGCTGAGAAATAAGATTTCAAAATTAGAAAACACTTTACAAAACTCTCAGAAGAAACCAATTTCTGAAACTCCCAGCAACGCTGATGAGATCATCAAGGAGTATGATCACAGTTTCCAGAAGTTCCTAGCTAAAAGCATAGATAGAAGCAGAATGGCTTCAATGATCTATGGAGTTAGCAGAAATGGCAGGAAAGGAACAGGATACCAAGGTAAGGTTCCTACACCAAAGAATGTCATGGACTTAACCATTAAACACACTCCTCTGAATTCACATTTTGTGTATGGTCACACACATGATATCAAATATACTAGCAGTAAGCACTCTGTGAAACCAAAATTCAACCAGAGTTTTGGTAAAACTAACAAATCAGGACCCAAGAAAATCTGGGTACCTAAGGATAAAATAATACATGTTGCAGATATCTTTAGCAGCAAGTCAGAAACACCAGTCATGGTACCTGGACTCTGGCTGCTCACGACACATGACGGGAAGAAGGCATATGTTCCAAAGCCTGGAACTTAAGCCTGGAGGCCACGTTGGCTTTGGAGGCAATCAGAGGGGAAAGATAATTGGCTCTGGAACTGTAGGTAATGGAAATCTTCCCTCTATTAATAATGTTCTGCTAGTAGATGGATTGATGCATAATCTGTTATCCATAAGTCAATTAAGTGATAACGGTTATGATATAATCTTTAATCAAAAATCATGTAAAGCTGTTAGTCAGAAAGATGGGACTATCCTGTTTAATGGTAAGAGGAAAAACAACATTTACAAAATCAAACTTTCTGAACTAAAGAGTCAGAATGTAAAATGTCTTCTGTCTGTTAACAACGAGCAGTGGATCTGGCACAAAAGATTGGGGCATGTTAGTATGAGAAGAATATCTCAGATTAACAAACTCAATCTGGTCAGAGGACTTCCTAATTTGAAGTTCAATTCAGATGCTCTGTGTGAAGCATGTCAGAAAGGCAAATTTGCTAAACCTTCTTTTAAATCCAAAAATGTTGTTTCTACCTCTAAGCCATTAGAACTTCTGCACATTGACTTATTTGGACCAGTTAAAACTGCTTCAGTCAGTGGTAAGAAGTATGGGTTAGTAATCGTAGATGACTATAGCAGATGGACATGGGTAAAGTTCTTAAGACACAAGGACGAGTCACACTCTGTGTTTGTTACCTTCTGTAACCAAGTTCAGAATGAAAAGGATCTTAGAATCGTTAAAGTCAGAAGTGATCATGGTGGAGAATTTGAAAATAAAGATTTTGAGTCATTCTTTAATGACAGAGGCATTCTGCATGATTTCTCTTGTCCTAGAACTCCCCAACAAAATGGAGTTGTAGAACGAAAGAACAGAACATTGCAAGAAATGGCCAGAACCATGATCAATGAGACAAACGTTGCTAAGATCTTCTGGGAAGAGGCAATAAACACAGCGTGCTACATTCAGAATAGAATCTCCATAAGACCTATTCTGGAAAAGACTCCATATGAATTGTGGAAGAACATAAAGCCCAACATTTCATATTTTCATCCATTTGGATGTACTTGCTTTATATTAAATACAAAGAATTATTTGAACAAGTTTGACTCTAAAGCACAGAAGTGTATTATGTTAGGATACTCTGAACGCTCAAGAGGGTACAGAGTATACAATACAGAAACACAGATTGTGGAAGAATCAATCAGTGTTCGTTTTGATGACAAGCTTGACTCTGAAAAGTCAAAGCAGAATGAAGTTTTTGCAAGTATAGAAATTGAATTTGCAGGTTCTGAAGACAAGTCATCAGAAGCTCTCAACACAGACATTCCTTCAACGTCTGAAAGGAGCACTGCTAGAAATCCTACAACAGCTGCTGATCAACCTCAGAAGAGATTACCCAGAAGCAGCTTGGATCACCTAGAAGAGACTATCCTAGGAAGAAAGGAAGATCCAATCAGAACAAGAGCAAGCTTCAGAAACTCTGAAGAAACACTTATGGGACTGGTGTCTCTGATTGAACCTTCTTCAATTGATGAAGCACTTCTGGATAATGACTGGATTCTGGCAATGCAAGAAGAGCTGAACCAATTCACCAGAAACGACGTATGGGATCTCGTTCCCATACCAAAAGGATTCAACATCATTGGAATAAGATGGGTGTTCAGAAACAAGCTAAATGAACAAGGTGAAGTCATCAGAAACAAGGCACGACTGGTTGCACAAGGTTATAGTCAGCAAGAGGGGATAGACTATACAGAAACCTTTGCCCCAGTCGCCAGGTTAGAATCTATCAGACTTTTAATTTCATTTGCTGTTAATAGAGGCATCACTCTGTATCAGATGGATGTCAAAAGTGCATTCTTAAATGGTTATATAGAAGAAGAAGTTTATGTACACCAACCCCCAGGTTTTGAAAATACAAAACATCCAGAACATGTTTTCAAACTAAAGAAGTCACTGTATGGTCTGAAACAAGCTCCCAGAGCTTGGTATGAAAGGCTAAGTAACTTTCTACTGGAAAATGAATTCACCAGAGGGAAAGTGGACACTACTCTATTCTGTAAATCAGTTAAGAGTGACATCTTAGTCTGTCAAATTTATGTTGATGATATTATTTTTGGTTCTACTAATCCTTCTCTTGGAAGAAAATTTGCTAAGTGTATGCAGGCAGAATTTGAGATGAGCCTCATGGGGGAACTGAAATTCTTTCTAGGAATTCAGATCAATCAAACTCCAGAAGGAACTTACATTCATCAGAGCAAATACATCAGAGATCTTCTGAAGAAATTTGACCTCTCAGAATGTAAGCCATCAAAGATTCCAATGCATCCCACGTGCATTCTGGAAAGAGAAGAGGTAAGCAAAAATGTAGAACAGAAAGTCTACAGAGGTATGATTGGTTCTCTCCTCTATCTGACGGCTTCAAGACCTGACATATTATTCAGTGTTTGTATCTGTGCTAGATTCCAATCAGATCCTAGAGAATCTCACTTAACAGCTGTTAAGCGAATTTTCAAGTATCTGAAAGGTACTACTAATCTGGGTTTGTTTTATAGAAAATCTAGTGATTACAGCTTAGTAGGCTACTGTGATGCTGATTTTGCTGGAGACAGAGTGGAACGTAAAAGTACTTCTGGAAGCTGCCAGTTTCTGGGAGAAAATCTGATTTCTTGGTCCAGCAAAAGGCAATCAACAATTGCTCTGTCAACAGCAGAAGCTGAGTACATAGCAGCAGCAGGATGTAGCACACAAATGCTCTGGATGAAAAGTCAGCTTGAAGACTTCCAGATTTTTGAGAGTAACATTCCTATACTTTGTGATAATACTTCTGCTATTTGCTTAAGTAAGAATCCCATTTTACATTCTAGAGCTAAGCATATAGAAATAAAACATCACTTCATTAGGGACTATATTCAGAAAGGTATTTTGAACTTAAAATTTATAGATACAGACCATCAATGGGCTGATATCTTTACTAAACCCCTTTCAGAAGATAGGTTTAATTTCATTCTGAAACATCTCAGCATGAAAGTGTGCCCAGAGTGAAAATATTTTAATTCCATATATTTACCTTCAGAATGTAATTATTTTACTGTGAACTTCTGATCAATCTCCTTTCAGAAAGATAGAACATGCATATTGTATCAGATGCAAGTCTAAAGATCTGAGAGTCTAAAGCTCAAAGACAGACGTGCTGATCACTACATCAAACAAGTGTCATCCAATCATCGGCATATCTCTGAAGCAGAACGCGTGCACGCTTCTGAGAAGGCAAAGCGCTGATTGGGTGCATTGAGACACATGTCTGGTAACCGTTTTTAAGTATCTTTCTCAAATCCCTCAAAATCAGCAAGCATTTAATGAAAAGTAATCATGCTTTTAAATGGCAATCATGATTTTTCTCTCTCTTAAAAACGTTTATCTTTTCAAAATAGTTTTGAAAACTCTATTTAAGCACATTAATCTCTCATTCTTATTCTTTACGCTTTCTCACTAATACTCAAGCATTTTCTGCATATTTCTGTGTTCATCTCTTGCAACCTATTTTCCTCAGTTTATTCTCAAAACCCTTTTAGCGTGAACATGGCAACCTCCAGCAGCGTTTCTGCAGGTACTCAGAAGAAAGCATCATCCGAGCAATATCAAGTGCCACTCAGAACTCTCCTCACTCCGGTGAAGAATCTTGAAGTGCTTTCTGAATTAATCATTGACTTTGAAAGCTTGAAGGAGAACGGTTTTGACCTAACTGAAGAAGTTAGGGCTCAAAAGTGGGAAAGGTATTTCGATAGGTTGGTTGGACCAACATTCCCAATGCTGGTCAAGGAATTTTGGATTCACGCCAAGGCTTCAACACATCTGGTCACCTCCTTTGTTATGGGGAAGAAGATTGTGATTACTGAAGATCACATTGCAAGGCTAATCGGTCACAGTGGTGGTGGCGTCCGGTGTGTGGACATGGCTGAAAGATGTGCTGATATAGGTGTTGTAGCTGACAGGATTTTCACTCTTGGGATGCCCAGCAGCAAGATTAAAGATCTGAAGGATCATTGCAGAGTGTGGGCTAAGATTATTCTGGGGTGCTTCAACCACAGGAAACCAACCAGTTCTCCTGACTACATAAATGTGGATCAGCAGTTTCTGATCTACTTTATTGATCAGAAGGTAAAGATCAATCTGGCTCACTTCCTGTTCAACCACCTCAGAACAAGTGTGAAAGAAACAAGGGAAGAAGAAAGAACCAAGAGGGATTGGATACCTTTTGGAAGGTTGATATCAGATATTCTGACAGAGAATAGGCTGATTGAGCATCTGATAGAAGCTCAAGAGCTAAGCATTATTGAACCAACAATTGGGAAACCTCTGAACACAAAGAACCTGAAAAAGATGAAGCTGATAGAGAATATTCAGAAGGAACCCAGAGCTACTCCCCTTGCTGATATCTCCAGCAGAAGAGTGCCTCTGAGTGATTTTCCGTTATTTTCTGAAATTGAATCCAAACCAGAGGTGATTCTCAGGTACCTGGATGCGTGCAAGGCAGATGGTACAGATCCAAAGCTGAATATCAGAGATCTGCATCAACCTCAACCAGAAGTGACTCTGAAGAAGACCAAGAAGAGGAAGGCTCCATCAGAAGGATCATCTCAGCAGACTCCCAAGAAAAGAGGTAATTCATCTGCTGCCCCTGTTTTAAATTCTTCTACTATTCCAGCATCTATCCCTCCTCAAACCTCTCATAGAATCTCAATCCCCATCCCTACCATAGATGAAACTGTACAAGAAGAAGACCCTTCTGAGGCATTAAAACTCAGAAGACCCAGAACCAAACACCCCAAACAACCAACAATTTCAACAACATCAGCACTTAACCAAGTGCTGTCTGATATTGATCAACATACCTCTGATCAACCAAACTCTGAACCACAAAATGTTCCTCCTCCACAACCAGAACAACAACAATCTGCTGAAGAACCAGAACAACAACAATCTGCTGAAGAACCAGAACAACAACAACCACTCTCAGAAGAACCTCTGATCCCTGAGTAATCAGAGATTCCAACTCCCTCTCCCCAACCAGAAATTAATCCACCATCACCACCAACAGAGTTTCACCACTCTGAAACTCCTTCCCCTCACCAATCTGAACCTCATTCACCTCAACCATCACCGCTGGCAATCTAGCTGCCATGTGGAACAACTGTTATCATGCCCCAGTTACCATCCTCATCAGAATCGACACCACCAAATACTCCCAAAACACCACCCACTCCAATCGTAATATCTGACTCTGATACTCCTTCTCCAAAACAAACAGCTTCTCAGAAAACCTCTGAAAACCCTAGCAGGACCTTCATAGACTTAACCAGTCTTGACCGTCTTGCTGATCTGAAACACAAAATTGCCATCCCAAAACCAAAGCAACCAGATGTTGGCTCTGGTATTATGAATTTTGAAACAGGTGTGCTGCAATGGATTGCTTCTTTGAAGCAAGTCTGTCCTGGAATGATTGACCCAACTGCTTCTGATCAGCTCTGGTCACAATTCAGACTTTGGGTACGTGCTGAAGCCCTCAAGTTGCAGGATATCAACTATGAGCAGGCACAACAAAATTTCAGCAAGCTTCTGAATGAAGTTGGAAGTCAACTCCTGAAAGAGGACGTGCTCCCTCTGGACAGTGAACCTTGGTCTGAGAAACAGCAAGCTGCAAAGGTGCAATCATCAGAAGAAGACAATACCATTCAAGCTGAAGAAAGTCAAGCAGAGGATGTTGCTGAAAGTTCTCAGAAGCCTCCTGCTTCTGATGCTTCTCAAGCTGCCTTGGACAGGCAGACTCTGGAAGAACTAAGGCTGAATGACATGCGTCTGCAGCAGCGGATGGATGAAAGCGATCAGAAGATGAAAGAGAGAATGGATGTGTAGGACAGCAAGATTGACACTGTTGTCAGCATGGTGCATAAGCATAATGAGACTGCTGAAAAGATCCAAGCCATGCTGGAGAACCTGTTCACACGCTTGCCTCCTCAACCTTAGTCTCTTTTCTTTTTTCATGCATGACCTTTTTCATGTTTTCCTTGATTTTCTGATGCACTGATTGAATATGTCTTGTAATATTTTCTTGTTTTGATTCTGAACTATCTTAATATGATTAGTTTTTCTGATCTTAATTGTTTTAGCACATCACCAACACTTTTTGATTGCTGACAAAAAGGGGGAGAACAAGAATGATATTTTAATCAATAACGGCTGACTAGACAGAAATTCTCAAACATTCTAACTCTATTACTTGAAATGTTTTTTTTCTGTTTTGCTTAAAGTCTACAGGCACAAGGAAGCTCCTGGACACTCTGAAGACTAGAAGCTCTGATCACTATGAAGTTATGAAGTTCTGATCCGCTCTAATATTCTGATCCAAAGCAAAGCTCTGACAAGATAAGCTCTGAAGCTCTGCTCTGACATAAAGCTTCTGATAAGTCAAAGTCTCTGATACTCTGATGTTCAAAGAAAGGCAAAAAGATCTGATCCTGAAGAACACGTATAATCAAAGGGAAGTAATAAACTCAGGGGGAGCATCTCCTTACTCCTTATTCTTTTGCTTCTTATTCTGATACATATTCCAGATACCTTTTCACGTTATTTTCATTTAAAATATCTAGTTTTTGTCATCATCAAAAAGGGGGAGATTGTTAGAACAAAGTTTGAATCTACTACCCTATATTTAAGTTTTGATGATAACAAAGTGAAAAGATATAGTATTTATAAGTTTCATGTATGAACTATCTGCTGCCTAAAATTATTATGTTCTGACTTGCAGATACTCTGATTGAAATAAGCAAGATCACATCTATTCAGCATCAGAACTTGATTTTGGACACCAGCATCAGAAGTTGCTATATCAGAATGTTAAAATCAGATGATCAACTCACGTACATGCTGAAGCCTGATGAACAAGACTGCGCTCAACACTCTGATAAAGAAACACAATAGTTCATCAGCAGCGAAGCAGAGTCAGAATGAGCCAAGCCAGAACTTGCATTAAGTAAGCAACGGTACTGTGCATTGAAAGCAAATTAATTCCAACGGCCTCATTCCAGACAAGATCTGCTCAATAAGGAAAGCTTGTTATTAGCATTGAATCAAGAATATTGCATCCAACATTCATCATCTCAGTGCTATATAAACAAGGCTTTGAAGATTGAAATGGCTAATGCTCTCCAAATCTCTACACGCACAAAAGCTAAACCATAATCTTCGTTCTCTCAGTTTTGCTAAATCACACACTCTGATATTCCATTACTGTTTAGCAATCTAGTTTCTAAGCTTCAATTTGTGTATACATCACAGTTGTGATACAGTTTTGTAGAAAACATCCACACACATAGTTTTATCTCTTTGTAAGAAAGTGTTACCTTGACAAACCGGGTTGTGGTTTGAATCAAGAAGGCTTTAGCAGTTGTTAAAGCAGTCTGTAATATTCAGTTGAATATAGTGGATTAAGACCTCGTTGGAGAGAGGCGAAATCACCTTGACGGGTGGACTGGAGTAGTTTGAGATCAAACGAACCAGGATAAAAATATCTTGTTCATTGCATTAGATTTCAGTTTTACAATTCAACCCCCCTTCTTGTGTTTTTCACCACTTCAGTTTATTCCCCAACGGAGTCATCTTCTCCTACCGGTTTATTCTTACAACCATCATCCCCAGCGGAAACGAAGAACTCTACTCTTCAACATCAGCCCGGGATTCAACAAACTCCCGGAATTCGTCAAGGATTTATTTTCCCAGACGAGAATACATTCATAAACATCACATCTTCATACATTATAGCATGCATACGCATCATACAACACAAATCTCATTTATTTTTGAGAACATCTTAAAATCATGCAGTTCATGCATTATGACATTGCATACGACTAATACTTTGCCTTTTCAGAAAAAAGTCAATCAAAAGATGATTACCATTTACCCTTACAGTTCCAGATCAACACCGGTAACAAGCCAGGAAAATTCTGTGGACGACTGATCGTGGGTTAATATCCGAAACCAAACAGGACAATTATCTACTTGATCATCCTCAGGAAACCCTACACCGTTCCTTTTCTTTCAGAAGAAGTCTTACACAGGCTCATCAACAGGCAACCCTACACCGGTTCCTTCTCAACCTCAGATGTAGTTTTACACGAACTCATCATCAGGCAACCTTACCCCGGTTCCTCCAGAAGTATTACACTGACTTATCTCAAGATGACCTTACTCCGGTTCACCCAGAAGTTTTACACGAACTTATCATGCCGTAACCTTACCCCGGTTCCTCCAGAAGTCTTACACGGACTTATCTCAAGATGACCTTACCCCGGTTCATCCAGAAGTTTTACATGAACTTATCCTGCAGTAACCTTACCCCGGTTCCTCCATGAAGTCTTACACGGACTTATCCTGCAGTAACCTTACCCCGGTTCCTCCAGAAGTCTTACACGAACTTATCTCAAGATAACCTTACCCCGGTTCATCAAGAAGTTTTACACGAACTTACCCTGCAGTAACCTTACCCCGGTTCCTCCAGAAGTCTTACACGGACTTATCTCAAGATGACCTTACCCCGGTTCGTCCAGAAGTTTTACACGAACTTATCCTGCAGTAACCTTACCCCGGTTCCTCCAGAAGTCTTACACAGACTTATCTCAAGATGACCTTACCCCGGTTCATCCAGAAGTTTTACACGAACTTATCCTGCAGTAACCTTACCCCGGTTCCTCCAGAAGTCTTACACGGACTTATCACGAAGTAACCTTACCCCGGTTCCTCCAGAAGTCTTACACAGACTTATCCCGAAGTAACCTTACCTCGGTTCCTCCAGAAGTTTTACACGAACTTATCCCGAAGAAACCCTACACAGGTTCTCTCTCTCCAGACGTAGTTTTACACGGGCTCGTTGTCAAAGAAACCCTACACCGGTTCCTTCTGAATTTTCAGATGAAGTCTTACGCGGACTCACCCTCCACAAGTAACCCTACACCGGTTCCTTTTCTTTCAGAAGAAGTCTTACACGGACTTATCATCAAAGTAACCCTACACCGGTTCCTTTTCTTTCAAAAGAAGTCTTACACGGACTTATCTCAAGATAACCTTATCCCGGTTCATCAAGAAGTTTTACACGAACTTACCCTGCAGTAACCTTACCCCGGTTCCTCCAGAAGTCTTACACGGACTTATCTCAAGATGACCTTACCCCGGTTCGTCCAGAAGTTTTACACGAACTTATCCTGCAGTAACCTTACCCCGGTTCCTCCAGAAGTCTTACACGGACTTATCTCAAGATGACCTTACCCCGGTTCATCCAGAAGTTTTACACGAACTTATCCTGCAGTAACCTTACCCCGGTTCCTCCAGAAGTCTTACACGGACTTATCCCGAAGTAACCTTACCCCGGTTCCTCCATAAGTCTTACACGGACTTATCCCGAAGTAACCTTACCCCGGTTCCTCCAGAAGTTTTACACGAACTTATCCCGAAGAAACCCTACACAGGTTCTCTCTCTCCAGACGTAGTTTTACACGGGCTCGTCGTCAAAGAAACCCTACACCGGTTCCTTCTCAATTTTCATACGAAGTCTTACGCGGACTCACCCTCCACAAGTAACCCTACACCGGTTCCTTTTCTTTCAGAAGAAGTCTTACACGGACTTATCATCAAAGTAACCCTACACCGGTTCCTTTTCTTTCAGAAGAAGTCTTACACAGACTTATCTCAAGATGACCTTACCCCGGTTCATCCAGAAGTTTTACACGAACTTATCCTGCAGTAACCTTACCCCGGTTCCTCCAGAAGTCTTACACGGACTTATCTCAAGATGACCTTACCCCGGTTCCTCCAAAAGTCTTACACGGACTTATCTCAAGATGACCTTACCCCGGTTCATCCAGAAGTTTTACACGAACTTATCCTGCAGTAACCTTACCCCGGTTCCTCCAGAAGTCTTACACGGACTTATCCTGAAGTAACCTTACCCCGGTTCCTCCAGAAGTTTTACACGAACTTATCCCGAAGAAACCCTACACAGGTTCTCTCTCTCCAGACGTAGTTTTACACGGGCTCTTCGTCAAAGAAACCCTACACAAGTTCTCTCTTCCCAAAGATGCGGTTTCACACGGACTCGTCATCAGAAACCCTACCCAGGTTTTACTTCTTCCAGGATGCAGTTTTACACGGGCTCATCATCAAAGAAACCCTACACAGGTTCTCTCTTCCAGACGTAGTTTTACACGGACTCGTCATCAGAAACCCTACCCAGGTTTTACTTCTTCCAGGATGCAGTTTTACACGGGCTCATCATCAAAGTAACCCCACATAGGTTCCCTTCTCAAACTCCAGACGTAGTTTTACACGGACTCGTCATCAGTAAACCCTACACAGGTTTCCTTCTCAGCTCTAGATGCGGTTTTACACGGACTCGTCATCAAAGTAACCCTACACAGGTTCCTTCTCCATTTCAGATGCAGTTTTACACGAGCTAATCATCAGTCAACCCTACACAGGTTTCCTTCCTCCAAAGATGCAGTTTTACACGAGCTCATCATCAGTCAACCCTACACAGGTGTCCTTCTTTCCAAGATGCAGTTTTACACGAGCTCATCATCAGTCAACCCTACAGAGGTGTCCTTCTTTCCAAGATACAGTTTTACACGAGCTCATCATCAGGCAACCCTACACAGGTTCCCTCTTTCAACTTACAAAAATTACAATTCAACAGACCACCTCCAGATGGCATCTATAAGCCCATCCACCTACCAACAGTCTCCAAATGGCATCTATAAGCCCATTCCCGACAAGGTTCTGTCACATTTCCAGATGGCATCTATAAGCCCATCCTCCTATCCACCATATCTCCAAATGGCATCTGTAAGCCCATTCCCGACACCACACTGTTGATGCTCCACTATGTGAGTGCAAATTTCTGGGCACTTTAGTGTTCAATCATCTTCCACCTTCGGATCACGAAAGGCACGCAAGCCAATCTACATCCTCAGGTCTAAGAAGATTGAACAGGGGCAACTGTTGTACCCCAAAATTTGCCCTCCCATATTCTTCAAAGTTTTGACAAGCATCATCTCAATTTGCTCAAGTCTACTCAAGGGTTGCACAGTCAAACCATCCTTCTAAGCCAGTCAAAATTAGGGTTTTGGTTCCTGCAAGGAAGTTGAGGTTTTCAAGGGCTCAATCAAGTCCCATATGCCCATATACATTGTCAAGCATCTACATGCCAAGTTTCAAGGCTCACAAGGTCAAGTTGCACAGTCAAAAACCCTAATTGCCTCACAATCAACTGCAGGGGCAAAATGGTCATTTGGCAGTCAAAAGTCAAAATTTTTGGTCAACATCTTATTTTGAAGCCACAATCATCATTTGATCAAGTCTTGATCATAATTCCTCAAGAATGGCTCAAAAATCATCAAGATGCAAAAGTTTCCATTTTTGGACAACTGAAAAGTCAACTGTAACTTGACCAAGGCATAACTTTTTCATGTTTCATCATAAAAATCCCATCCAATGCTCATTTTGAAGGGGATGACATTTCCTACAACTCATCTTCACATTCCAAGTCCAAGAAATTCTCTCACAAAAAGTTGTCAATTTCAACATTATAGGTCATTTTCAAAAGTCAACAAAAAGGCATTTTAAGTCAAAGACCATAACTTGAGATTAGTAACTCAAAATGACATGGGACCAAAGGCATTGGTTAGAGGACTTCAAGAACTTTCCAAAATGTCCAAGAACATGTTCATATGATCAAAATTGAGCAAGATATGCATTGGAGAAGTTGGGAAATTTTTGTAAAATGGCAAAAGTCAACTATCCTTGAAACTTCAATTTTTGACAAAAGGGCCCACTTTTTTCCACTTGATTCAGCCTTGTCATTCCACCCACGTGTCCCATGATCAATTTCAAGATTAAACATTAATTTTTCTATTTTATTTAATTTTTATTGATTTAATCCATTTTAAATCCATAAAATTCAAATAAAATCAAAAAAATTAATTAAAGGGGATCTTTGTGGTTTGAATGACCTTTATATGCCATTTACTAGCTGCCAAATTCGTGCAAGCTATTTTTTGTACACAAAATTTTGAATTTGTGCCAAGATGTCCAGATACATGTAAGCATGGAAAGGGAAAGTTTTGCAAATTTTTGAAGCTTTTTAATTTGTTGGATTTTGGTTTGAAAGCATGGCTTTATGGATTGGGTTCTTGCCTTATTTCTTTGTCCCCTCCATCTCCTCTATAAATACAAGCCATGAGAAAGCATTACAGACAAATACACACAGCCTAGAGAACGCCCCAAAATTGCAAAAATTTCCTTGAAGTTGTCAAGCTCGAAAGACCTGATCTAGCCAGATTCAACTACTTCCAAGCACTCCATCAACATCCCAGGTCCCCCAAATGCTTATTTCTATTTTTCCATAACATGTTCCTGTGCAGGTTTCACAAAGGCTTTCCACCATGTGCATCAAACGATCATGCGCCAAGTGGCCTCAAAGATCAATCCAGGGGCTATGAGATGCTGGATACCATGCTCCAAGTCAAAGCACGTGCAGGCAATTCCTAAAGTCAACAAAGGCTTAAGCTTATTGGGCCATATTGCTTCCTCAAACCTCCATACCTGGGCCAACACCCCCATGGTTCTTTCATATTTTCTTTTGTTTTCTTTTCCTTTTTTATTTTCTTTTAACTAATTATTATTATTAACTATTATTATTATTATTATTATTATTTAATTCATAGATAATTATTTTCATAAACAAAAAAAAAACTAATATTTTTATTATTCTTATTTATTAATTTCACTTTAATTCATTGTTTTGTAATTAAATTATAATTAATTAATTAGTTTAATTAGGCAATTTTAATCTTTTTTTTAATAACTAAAATAAATTTAGAATTAGATTTTATTAACTTTTAATTTTAATTCCTTTTTATTTTATTTCATTAAAAACATAAAAACACAAAAAAAACATTTTTCTTTTAATTAATTAGTTAATCATTAGTTTTTATTTCATTTAATCACAAAAAAAGACAAAAAAAATTCATTTCTTTTCTTAAAAGGATCAAAACCCTTAAGGCATTCCCGATTAACTTTTATTCGCGCGCATTTATTTTATTTTGATTATTATGTAACTGCTTCAAGAATGTAATAGTAATTAGGTTTATTGCTTTCTTTACTTTCCGCACTTTATCAAAACGGGTCTTTGTATTTTTGGCGATGTATAGACCCGCGCCTTGTAATAGCATAGAATTTATATTTCCGCAATTTACTTTACGCACCCCTAACTGTTAAATGCATGAAAGAATGTATGAAAAAATAAAATTAATCCGTAGCTCACAAATAACATGTACAAGATAACATTAACTGAAAAACAACACACAAAGCACATGCCACTCCTAGGGTACGCCTCACTGGTTGCCTCGAACGTGGTCATCAAGTATAGGGTGTCTTAGAGGTCGCCCTTCTGTCTAAAAGATACAGTTTCCTCGAAACGGTTGCCTCGGATAAAAGGATCTAGGACATTAGGGTCACTTCTAAGATGTCCTACCATTGCTTTGGTGACCACACTGTCCCGATAATCGAATTGACCCGAACACCTCCAACGATGGTGCTACCTACCTCTCAATGGTGGGATAGCGCTATCTAAAGGACTCTTACACAGCTTAATTCCTTAGAGTAGGTAGATTTCTCTTAAGTACTTGCTCTTTTCAAAACAAACAAAAACAACTTTTCGCACCCACACTTTCAAAAGTTTTCAAACAAATTTTTCACACACTCTTGAGGACAGATACAAGAGTTACTTAGAAATTTTTCAAACGAAACTTTTTTTCAAAACCCACTCACATTTGAAAAGCAAACATCTTTTGAAAACATAAGAGCAAGTACCTAAGAGCCCGTGGATAACCACAGATAGAAAGGGTGCTAACACCTTCCCTTTCTATAAATCTACCTCCCGAACCGAGAAACATTCTCGAATAAGGAATTTTGCTGTGCTTTTGTCCTTTCCATGTTGGAGAACATAAAAGACGGTGGCGACTCTTGCTTACCGCGACATTTCGTGAAACCAGCTTAAAAAACAGTCAGTTCTATTTCCACCGATCACAAAAGCCCTGGTATCATGAGGTGAAGAGATACTTTGAAGCTCAAGAATACCCCGAGGGTGCATCTGTTAATGACAAGAAGTTTCTGAGGAGGTTCGCGGAAAAGTTCTTCATTAGCAATGACATCCTTTACAAGCGTAACCATGATTCGACCTTACTGCGTTGTGTGGATAAGATTCAAGCAGAAAGGATCATGGCAGATTTACATGAAGGTACTTTCGGAACTCACTCCAGTGGACACACCATGGCAAAGAAGATCCTTCGGGCAGGATATTACTGGTCCACAATGGAAGGCGATTGTTATCAGCATTCTCATACATGTCACAAGTGCCAGGTCTATGCTGATAAGGTGCACATACCCCCAGTCCCTCTGAATATTTTGACAGCGCCTTGGACTTTTGCAATGTGGGGCATTGATATGATCGGCGAGATCAGACCTACGGTATCCAACAAGCATCGTTTCATCCTAGTAGCAATTGATTATTTTACGAAGTGGGTTGAAGAAGCTTCCTTTGCTACTGTAACCAAGAACGTCGTGGCGCGGTTCATTCGGCATAATTTGATCTGTCGATACGGTGTACCTGAGAGGATCATTACGGACAATGGTACCAATCTCAACAATAAGATGATCACCGAGCTCTGCAAGCAATTTAAGATACAACATCACAATTCTTCTCCCTACCGACCGAAGATGAATGGGGATGTAGAAGCGGCTAATAAGAACATTAAGAAAATTGTGCAGAAGATGACAGTGACATACAAAGATTGGCATGAGATGCTACCATTTTCTCTTCATGGGTACTGCACCTCAACACGGACGTCAACAGGGGTAACACCCTATTCCTTGGTTTATGGCATGGAGGCAGTCTTGCCTATTGAAGTTCAGATACCCTCTCTTCGGATCATGAAGGATGCAGGTTTGAGCGAAGATGACTGGATTCAGACCCGGCTTGATCAACTGAATCTAATCGACGAAAAAAGACTTACTGCTATTTGCCATGGTCAGACATACCAAAAATGGATGATCAAGGCATTTAACAAGAAAGTTAGACGACAAGAGTATCAAGTTGGGGACCTAGTAATCAAGCGCATTATCTTACCTCAAGGTGATCCCAGGGGCAAATGGACCCCTACTTACGAAGGGCCATTTGTGGTTAAGAACATTTTCTCAAGAGGAGCTGTGATTCTAACCACCATGGATGGTGACGACCTTCCTCACCCCGTCAATGCAGACATAGTGAAAAGATACTACGCATAATCAAAGACCCGCTAGGTTGACTGGCCTAGGCAAAAATAAGGGCTTCCCGGCGAACCAAAAGGGTTCGAGCAAAAATAAGGGATGAAAATAAAAAAAAATCTGTACACCCGGCAAGTCGAAAACCTGAAAAGGCGGCTTGGGCAAAAATGGGTATCCCGATGGACTGAAAACCCGAAAGGGCAGTCCAGGCAAAAATTAGGGATCAAAGCGTAACACTATGTCTCATTGGATCATCTCGCATCCAGACTTCAGTATCGACTATCAAGCTCGGACGACACTAATCAATCAGATTCATCTTCAACTAAGCAGCAAAGTGATGAGATGCTTGAAGATATAAAGGCGATAACAGAGTTGGAACCCAGTGGGATTATTCACATAGCTGTTTGGTTTCCTTTTCACAAATTGTATAAATTCTATTTGTTCGGCGGCGTTCTCCTACTAGGACGTCAGCCTCTTGTACAAAAACGCCTATTTTCAGGCCAAACTTCAAAATCAATACAGATCCATTTTCAGACAAATTTCCTTTTTTCCTTTATCTGTTTTGTTTTGCAAAGAACGTCCAAAGTTCTTTTTTTTTTATATATGCATTTAACATTAATCGTTGATCATAAATATTTACATGCGAAACGAAAGATGAATTACTGGTAATATCAGAAACAGGGGCATAAGAAATGTCCAAGTTGTGTAGTTGTTATGTCCACCAGGTACCAAGATAGATTCAACTGAAGGATATGGCTAAGATACCTTCACTCCCCGCAGGGTAAGACAATAATGATAGCTCTCTCAGCTGAGACTTGCAACTACGGACGAATCAGCAATACTCTCCTCAAGCAGAGTTAATCCACCATCAAGCGCTAAAAAGGTTTGGTATCCCCAGAAGGTCTTAATATTCTTCAACGGACTATAAAGACATTCCCCAGCAAGCATAAGATCATCCCCAGCGAAGTTCTTTCCTTTCCCCAGGCAGGAGTTCAATCCTCAACAGATCCAGTGTCACCAGCAACAGTAATCCATCCCTAATGGATTTCATCAGCGGAATCTCCAGCAGAGTTTATCGTTAAAACCTTCGGCAGAATATCCCTTCCCCACAGAGTAATTCCCCTCAGAGTAATCTCTTCATCAGTTTATTCCCCAACAGAGTTCTTTTCTCCTGCTGGTTTATCCTCACAATCATCTTTGTTCGCCATCCCTGGCGGAAGCGAAGCATTCAACTTTATTCTCCAGCAGCTTCGGGATTTATTTTCCCCAGCTAAAACATTAGATGTCTATACATCATGCTACATATACGCATCATACCATACAATCTCATATATTTTGAGAACATCATTGCCTGATACTTATCATGCATTACATACAACTAACCTTTACCTTTCAGGAAAGATACAATCAAAATCCAAGTTATGAAGCCCAGGTACGACCAGGAGAGTATCTTGATTTCTACAGCATATTATGAAGCCCGGATTACGACTGGATAACATTATCAGACTACTGCGAAGCCTGGATTACGATCAGATAGTGATATCTCTCAAAAGTAAGCTATGAAGCCCGAAGAACAACCGGATAATAGTTTATTCCCCATTGAGCCGTAAAGCCCGGATTACGACCGAATAGCAGCTCAGTAAGCACCATGAAGCTTGGATTGGACCAGATAGTGGTATATCATAAACACAAGTCGTGAAGCCCGGATCACAACTAGATAACAACTCAACAAGTTATTATGAAGCCTGGATTACGACCAGAAAGAAATACAAGACCATGAAGCCTGGATTACGACCAGATAATGGTAGAAGATGTTGTGAAGACTGGATTACGACCAGATAGCAACCAAAAGTACTACGAAGCCTGGATTTCGACCGGATAGTGGTACGATACATCGTGAAGCCTGGATTACGACCAGATAGCGTTAAGGGACACTGTGAAGCTTGGATTACGACCAAATAACAGTTTACCCAGCCAGTTACTATGAAGCCCAGATTCGACCGAATACTAGTAAACCCAACAGTCAAAGGGAAGCCTGGATGCGACCGGATAACCACTTGATTTGTTCTGAAGCCTGGATTTCGACCAGATAAGAAGTGAGGTATTGTGAAGATTGGATTCGACCAGATAGCAGTACGTGACACCATGAAGCCTGGATTCGACCAGATAATGGTATAACACATAGTGAAGCTTGGATTACGACCAGATAGTGGTACAAGGCACTATGAAGCTTGGATTCCTACCAAATAGCAGTTTACATGGACAGTTACTAAGAAGCCCGGAGTCGGCCGGATATTAGTGTGCCCTAAATTCAAGTTGAAGCTCGGATGCGACCAGATAACCACTTGATTTGTTCTGAAGCCTGGATTCCGACCAGATAAGAAGTGAGAAATTGCAAAGCCTGGATTATGACTGGGTAGCAAGTTTAATCTCATCTCCCCAGTAAGTCACTGTAAAGCCTGGATTACGACCAGATAGCAGTCGGTCTTATCACTATGAAGCCTGGGTTGCGACCAGATAGTAGTTCACTCTCACCTCTTAAACAAAGATGATTCCTCAGTAGAATAACGGACGACCGAAGCTCCTAAAGTTCTATTTCTCCTAAGACAAAGGACATCATTTCCCAGCGGAATCTCCCTCAACAACAGGTATACAAGCTCTCGCTAAGGAATCTCTTACGCGATCGACACTCCTTCGGATGGAATCTTTAAGCCCATCTCCCTTCATCAATCTCCAAATGGCATCTGTAATCCCATTCCTGACATCACGAGACAAGTACTACTTCATGCGAGTGAAAATTTCTGGGCACTCTAGTGTTCAATCATCTTCCACCTTCGGATCACGAAAGGCCCAAACGCCAATCTATATCCTCAGGTTTAAGAAGATTGAATAGGGGCAACTGTTGTACCCCAAAATTTTCCCTCCCATATTTCTCAAGATAGGTCAAGAATCATCTCCAAGTTGTTCAAGATGGCTCAAGAGTTGGACAGTCAAATCACCTCCTAAGGCAGTCAAGTCAAAATTAGGGTTTTGTGTTGCATCAAGGTCCTCATATCCAAATGGTCTCAAATTCTCCCCAATGTACTAATATGTTCTCAAGTCCATCCATGTCAAATTTCAAGCCTTGCAGAGGAAGTTTGGTCAGTCAATTGCTCAAGAGGTCCAAAAATCGACTGTGCTAGGGCAAAAGTCAACTGTGACCTACAAATAGTCAAACCTCAAGATTTTTTGTCAACATTCTGATTTTGAAAGATAATTCATCATTTGATCAAGGGTTGATCATGATTCATCAAGGATTGCTCAAGATTCATCAAGATTCAAAAGTTGCTAAATTAGGGTTTTGTAGGAAAAGTCAACTCAACTTTGACCAAGCATAACTTTCTCATACTTTATGAGAAATGACCCATACAAAGATCATTTTGAATAGGATGCAATTTCCTACAATCCATATTCACACCCCAAGATCAAATAATGCACTCACAAAAAGTTACTAATTTGGACATTATAGGTCATTTTTGAAAGTCAACAAAAACACATTTTTTGCAAAAGCTTATAACTTGAGCATGGAATATCAAAATGAGATGATACCAAAATATTTGGTTAGAGTACATCTCAAGGTTTCTAAAAAGTCCAAGAATACTTCCAAAAGTTCAAAATTGAAGAAGTTATGCATTGTTGAAGTTGGGCATTTTTCCAAAATTGCCAAAAGTCAACTATCCTCAAAACTCCAATTTTTGACAAAAGGCCCCACTTTTTTCCACTTGATTTGGTCTTATCACACCACACACGTGTCCCATCTTCAATTTCATGACCAATCATTTATGTTTCTGTTTTATTTAATTTTTATTGATTTAATTCATTTTAAATCAATATTAATTCAAATAAAATCTAAAAATTGATGGAATGAGATCTTTGTGATCATTACAGCTTCCAAATATCATGATACACTCAATCAAATTCGTATCAAGCATTGTTGTGCACAAAATATCAGATTTGGTACTATTTTGGAAAGTTTATCAATGGTGATCATATCAAATCCCAAACCTTGAATGCACATGGATTGAAAGCCCAACTCTTGACCTAATTCATTCCCTTATACCCACACAAGCCATACACATCAAGAACACGACCTGAAACTGCAAGAAACGGCCAAACAAAACTTGAGAAAAAGCTTGAAAACTTGGAATCTGAAATCAATATTAGAGCACGATTCAGTCCAAAATCTCCACATAGCATTATTGCCTGACATTCAATGAAGCCAAAGGGATCAAAATCAAGCCTTGAAGCAGCCCCAAACTCGCTGTAAGTGTCCACAAACATAGCTCTGAACACGGTATCGTAAATCCATTCTCTTGCATCCTTTTGCCAAATCTTTTGTATAATCATGCTTAATGTCAAATTTCTAACATGTCTGCATTATTCAATTTTGTTTTCATGGCCTATGTTGTACCCCAAAATTTTCCCTCTCTCTTTTTCACAAGAAATCACAGCTTCAGACTTTTCCTGATTTTTCAGATTGGTTTAAGAATCGGTCAAACAGACTTTTCTCATCAGTCAGACAAAATTAGGGTTTTTCATTGATTTTGAATCAGTCAAACAGATTATCAGGGTTTTGGTTAATTTGTTTGAGTTTAGGCTCAGGGTTTGATCAGGAAGACGCTTCTTTGGCAATAAATCAAGAATTAGGGTTTGCACGCACATTTTCAGAAGAATTTGAATCCACAGTGTCTTAATTGACTGTCACATAGTTTTGACGTTTGTTCAAGATTTCTGTCTAAACATCTGGTATAAAAGCTTAGGCATTTGAATTGAGAATTTGTAGTGTTTGGTTTAATCAGTAAAAGGAAAGACATGGGGACGTTTATTTGATTAACTGTGCAATGCTTTTGATTATTCAGAATGCCGGATGTTCATTGATTATTTATCATTTCTAAGTTAAAATTATTGGATATTGTCCAGTTATTATAATTCAAGAAATATAAATAATTAAATAAACAATTGAAGAGAAATTAAAAGAGAAATCTGACAAAAAAGATTTGTTTATTCATTTTGAATTGTTTGTTACAGATATTATTTGAATACTGTAAATTCATTTACAGTTATTTACATTAATATTATTACAAATAATTAAAATGAAATAAAGCTATATCCTAAATGTCTTGAAATCTTCATCTTCTGATTACATCCTTTGCTCAACTGATTTTTACCTGCAAAAAGAAAAGGAAGAAGTCAAATACAGATGAATTAAAAAAAAAGCAGACAGATATTTAAAAACTCATCATTAAAGATTTTGGCCGGAATCAGTTTATTCGTCCTCTCTGCAAATCGCAAGAAGATGTTTCTTCTTGGTTCACAAAGAGGAAAGCAATTTATTTGCAAGCATGTGAATTATTTTGCAAAAATTCCCAAAGCTGCATAAATTCAAAATTGCAAAGTGTCAACAAGTTCAAACAAACTGCATGTGCCAAACAAGTTACAAAGTTCAAATTGAACAAACAACATAAGTGCAAACGACCAAGTTACAGTTACAAAGGCAAACTAAGTTGTCCAAGGCAAACTGAATGTCAAAACAAGCTGTCAAATGGCCAACTAAAGTCACAATGTCAACTAAGCAAAACTGTCAAAAGCGGTCAACAAGCACAAAAGCAAGGCAGGAAATTTGGAAGTATGCAGAAGAAAGGCAAATGCAAGCAAGCTTATGAAATAATACATTTTATCCATCATTTTCCAGGCCAAAGTCTTTTCAGAAAAAATAGATATTCTAAGCAAATATGTGCTTTCTATGGAGAGAGAAAAAGAGAAAAGTAGCAGGCTTACAGTTTTCCAGGCAGGCCTAAAGATAAATATAACAAAATCAGGATACTGTCAGAGGGGGGGCAGAATGCACACAGGAAAAGATATCACAAAAAACTGTAAACCTCAAGCCTTGCAACCTGATCAAGCATTGGCATTCAAACCAATGCTTACTTCAAAAAACAAGCCTGAAGCCTGTATCAAGGGGACCTGCCTGCATAATACTAGAAGGAGAAGCCAAAAGCAAAAAGGAAAAAATTCAAAAACTTTTTAAAAACAAGCTCCTGCCTTTCAACTTAAATATACAAGCCAATAAACCTGTAAGTTACAAAAACTCAACAAAAACCAGAAATTCAAGACAAGCCTCAAAACTGTCTCACGCCCACAAGCCTAAAACAAAATTGTATCAGAAAACACAAACATAAGCCTGTACTAATACAAAAACTAGAAATGGCCACAAACCTGCATGATGCATCAAGCCATACAAGCCTGAAGCCTAAACCTTAAGCTTTCAAACCAGCATATCACAACAAAGCCTAAAACTTCAAGCCTGTGAGCTTCAGCCTGCCTAAAGGCCTGTAACCTCAAGCCTTTATCCAAACAAAATCAAAACATTCAAACCAACAAAACCCTCAGAACGAATTCATCATAGGGTTAGCACATCAAAGAACTCAGAAGCAACAACAAGCATCACAGAGGTAAGCGACCAGAAGAGGAAAAAAAGCAAATATGCAAGCGTTTTCAGATTTTACAGCATCATCACTAAACAAAAGCTAAAAGATACTGAATACCAGATTTCCAACAAAGCTCACAACTTCATACTCCCTCCGCTTGGCCACCGGAGACGCCGCCGTCCACTCCTCCTTCTCCAAAACCCTAAAGATATAAATTCCTTTTCCTTTTCTTTTCCACACCTCACAATAACACCAGATAATAACACAAAAGATCAATACATGAAAAAGCTAAAACACGAGCAAGACAAATCCAAAACCCTAAGACATAAAACTGTGAGGGAAATTGTTACCTTTGGTCCGAATCATCGTTGCTTTGCTTAACCATGGAGGGATAAGGAGTTGGAAGTGGCGCCTAGTGGCCATAGGTGAGGAGGAGCATCATAAACGTGGCTCAAGAGCGAGGAAGAGAACGAAGAAATGAAGAAAGATGGAAGCGGCGCCACTCTAAGCCTGTAACTTTTTGTTCTGAGACAATAAAACAAACCCTAACAAATTTGCAAAAAACGTGTTCTGGGCCTTGCCCCACAAAAATGTTAAGCCCAACAAAATCTGGAACACACCCTTTTTTTTGTTTCAATCAGCATTTGTCTTTTGGGCCTGCCCTCATAAAATCCCCCTAAAGCCCATTTATTTCCTTTTTTAAACTAATACTCTCTTTTTTTTATCACATTATATCTTTTTTACATAACTTATTTTGTTAAATAAATTAATATACTAATTGTTCACATTAATTTTTATTAACAATATCTTTTTTTATTGCACTTAAAAATATGTAAATTTTAGATTTAATTAGGTTAATAGTTTTTTTTTGTCTTAAAACTATTTTTTAATTTAAATCTTGTACATAAAAATATCAATAAAATACATAAAAAATAGATTTTTTTTAAGGTTGAATATTCCTTTTTAATTAAAACATTTGTTTGTACATTAACATAAAATACAAAAAAGAATAAAATACTTAATAAATATATTAGGTTAATATTTGCATCATTTGCAAATAATCATGTGCATCTTACATACTTTTATTTCTCTTTGATACATTGCTATACTTTACATTGAGAATGCGATTCGATTTGGTTGTAAATATTATTTGGACACTACTATTCCGACAAGTCTCATCCCCCATTTGTAAATATTTGTACCCCCATCCCCGGATACTTATTTGTAATAGTTTAGGACTTTAAATTTCCGCATTTTAAAGCTTTCAAATTATGCCATGATAGACCTAGGTTTTGTATGTAAATAAAATCAACCGCTAGACAACCTAATACAAAGAAAAATGCATGAAAATCAATACACAATTCACACTTGCACCCCTAGGGTTCCTCCACTCATTGCCTTCCAAAATGGGCCTTGTTGCATGTTGAGTATCTTTGGCAAAACAAAATAAATCAAATGATCATAGTCCCTTGATGACGCTTTCGAAGTTGCCTAAACAAAATGATCATAGTCCCTCAAGCAAATTGCCAAAGAAACTTGGCACTATTGCATTCATGGTCCATACGATGACCCGCGCCCGTCCCGTTAACATCCTAACACAAGATTGTCCACCAAATACAATGGTGGAACAATACTGTTAAAAGGGTTAAAACATGAGAAAAATCTTTGAGTAAATTTAGGGGTAGACAACTCTTAGTTACTGGATCAAACTTGCAAAACACACTTGCCTACTTTCAAAACACACTCCACAACACAACTTTCAAAACCTTGAAACATCTTTTCAAAAAGACAAACACCTTTTGTAAAACATTCGAATAAAGAATTGTTACAAGGGTTGCCTAGACAAGGCATCTTTTTCAAAACATTTTCAAAACCACACACACAAAGCACCATTTCAAACAATTGAAAATCAAGGAAAGTGATCTAAAACAAGTAACTAAGAGCCCATGGATAACCATGGATGAAAAGGATGCTAATACCTTCCCTTTTCATAATCTACCCCCCGAACCCACGAAACATCTCAAAGGTTTTTCCTGTGCTTTTTAACCTTTCCTTTAGGATAAAATAAAAAGTCGGTGGCGACTCTTGCTAAACCGAACAAGTGCGAAAACAAGCGCAAAACCTCAAGTCAGTTCTCCCACTGTATCACAGCCTATAACCTTAGATCCGAAGCTAGGGTTCGTTTCCTTGTTTTTTAGGCATTTTTGATGCAGGTAAAATTAGGATGAATAATGGATATAGAGATGATCAGGAAGGAGAGACGAAGTCAACCATGGCTTTGGATTGCATTTCTATGGCCTAGGGTGAATTCTAGGACGAACCTAGGAATTTAGCTGCGGATAAAATCCGCAGGTAAAAACCCTGATTATTTCAACAAAGAAGATGACCACGCGTCCTCTTCCTATTGGCTGATTCAAATCAGCGCGCATTTTTTTAAATTTTTTTCCAGGCATAATTGTTTATTTGATATATAATAATTGATGTTTGATATAATAACAAAAGAGCAATGTGATGCAGTGGTAAGCGCGCTAGTGGAGAACCCCTTGGGACCTGGGTTCGAATACCAGGTCCCCCAAAACATTTGTTTAATTTTTCTTTAGATATTCTCATGCAACGCCCAAGATGCAGTTCACCATATGCCTCATAGATCTAGGCGCCAGATGGCCTTCAGGCCAAATCTGAAGGCCAGGATTGAAGGTTCACCATGAACTCAAGTCAATAAGCATGCATTGGATGAGAAAGGTCAAACAGACTTGGACGTTTTGGGCCTGGAAAATTGCTGATTCTACCTCCAATTTGGGCCCATACCCCCAATTTGGTTTATTTCTATTTCTTTTCATATTTCTTTTTTTTCTTCATTTAATTCTTTTATTAATTATTATTATTATTTACACTAACCAATTATTTTTCTTAATAAAATCAGAAAAAACATAAAAAATATTATTTTTATTAATTTCATTATTTTTGTAAATAAATAATTTAATTGACTCAGTTTTTTAATTAGGTATAATTTTAACATTTTTGCAATTAATTAAAAGTAATTTAGAATATTAGGTTTTTAATAATTTTAAATCAATTTTATTTTTATTTCCTTAAATATAAAAAATCCAAAAAAAATATATTTTTTATTTAATTAATTAATTAACTTAGATTTAATTTTCATTTAATTCAAAATAACAAAAAAATATGCTTTCTTTAATAAAAAAGGGTCAAAACCCTAAAAATACGCCGATTTAATTTTCTTGCACGCGATCCATTTATTTCCAATATTGTAATTGCTTCCGGTATGTAATAGTTTTTAATTAGGACTTTATATATTTATCGCTTTCTTTTACTTTCCGCGATTTAAGTTAAAGGGTTTGTTTTTGGCGATGTAAATACCCGACGCCTTGTAATAGCTTAGATTTAATTTCCGCAAATTTAATTTCTGCCACTATACAATGTTAGATGTTTGATAAATAGGCAATGCATGACAAGATCAATCTTTAACCTAAAATCAATATAGCTCACCCATGACATGTACAGATAAAATTAACCGAAATAACACACTTGCACATGCCACTCTTAAGGTACGCCTCACTTGGTTGCCTCGAACGTGGTCATTGAGTATAGGAAGTTTTAGAGGTCGCCCTCTTGTCAAAAGATCATAGTTGCCTCGGAAAAATGATCTAGGATATTAGGGTTACCGCTAAGGCGTCCTAACGTTGCTTTAGTGACCATACGTCCCTTAATCAAATTGACCCGAAAACTCCAACGACGGTGCTACCTACTCCTCAATAGTGGGATAGCACTGTCTAAAGGACATTTGCACAGTTTAATTCCTTTTTAAGTAGGTAGATGGTTCTTAAGTACTCGCTCCTTTTAAAACAAAACAAAACTTTTCGCACTGACACTCTCTTCAAAACAAAAACTCTTTTCAAACCCACAAACACAAAGAAAAGAAATTTTTTGAAAACACAATGAGCAAGTACCTAAGAGCCCGTGGATAACCACGGATAGAAAGGGTGCTAACACCTTCCCTTTCTATAATCTACCTCCCGAACCCGAGAAATATCTCAAAAAGGAATTTTTCTGTGCTTTTGTCCTTTCCTTGTTGGATAAAATAAAAGACGGTGGCGACTCTTTCTTACCGCGACATTTTGCAAAAACAAACGCAAACGTGAACCAGCATTCCAAAACAGCCAGTTCTCATTCCCACCAATCACAGAGCGCATCTGAACTGTATCTCTTTTTTTAGAATGTTTCTACTGGGGAATTATTTCTTAACTGGGGAGAATAAAAGTTAGTTGTTATCTGGTCAAAATCCAGGCTTCATAGTAACTTGTTGAGGATAATAAAGTTGATTGTTATTTGGTCGTATTTCAGGCTTCACAACGACTTACTGGGGAATATGAAATTAACTATATCTGGTTGGATTCTAGGCTTCATAGTAACTTGCTTAAGGTTAAACTGTTATCTGGTCGAATTCCAAGTTTCGCAGTAACTTAGATGAAAGGATGAGGCTAATTGTTATCTGGTCGGATTCTAGGATTTGCAACAACTTACTGAAATTAATCTGTTATCTGGTCAGATTCCAGGCTTCGCAGAAAAGTGAAGTTAAACTGTTATTTGGTCATATTCCAGGCTTTGTAGTAATTATCTTGAAAGGATAGAAGTTAATTGCTATCTGGTCGGATTCCAGGCTTTGCAATAACTTGGATGTAAGGACAAGGTGAGTTATTATCTGGTTGGATTCCAGGCTTCGTAGTAAATTGAAATTAAATTGTTATCTAGTCGGATTCAGGCTTCGTAGTAATTGAAGAAGTTAAACTATTATCTGGTCGTATTCCAGGCTTTGTAGCAACTTAAACTATTATCTGGTCGGATTCCAGGCTTTACAGTAAATCGAATCAAATGTTATCTGGTTGGATTCCAGGCTTCGCAGTGATTGAAGAAGTTAAATTGTTATATGGTCGGGTCCAGGCTTTAACAACTTAAACTTGAGGTTAATTGTTATCTGGTCGGGTCCAGGTTTCAGCAACTTGAACTGTTATCTGGTCGGATTCCAGGCTTCGCAGTGTTTTAGATGAAATTAAACTGTTATCTGGTCGGATCCAGGCTTTGCAGTAATTGAAGAAGTTAAACTGTTATCTGGTCGGGTCCAGGCTTCATAGTAATTGAAGAAGTTAAACTATTATCTGATTGGATTCCAGGCTTCGCGGTAACTTAAGCAGTTATCTGGTTGGATTCCAGGCTTTACAGTAAGTTGAAGTTAAACTGTTATCTGGTTAGGTCCAGGCTTCGCAGTAATTGAAGAAGTTAAACTGTTATCTGGTCAGACTCCAGGCTTCACAACAACTTAAACTATTATCTGGTCAGATTCTAGGCTTTATAGTAAATTAAAGTTAAACTGTTATATGGTTGGATTCCAGGCTTCACAATAACTTAAATTGTTATCTAGTTGGATTCCAGGCTTTACAGTAAATTGAATCAACAGTCATCTGGTCGTATTGTTGAGTTGTTACTTCAGATAGTTTCCCCGCCCCGTCTTGTTTCGGGAATTAATTTGGAACCTACTTTTGTTGGTTGTTGAGATAGTTGTCCTATCTGGTTTCAGGAATTAATCTCTAACCTTGTCTTGTAGATAGGCGCCCCATCTTATTTTAGGAATTGATCTACAATCAGTTGTTCACAGATAGTTTCCCTATCTGGTTTCAGGAATTAATCTGGAACTATTGAAAATCGTCAATGATATTCGTCTGTTGATATTTCCTAAAAAGGTAAAGAGTTAGTTGTATGCAATGTCATGATGCATGAAATGCATTGGGTAATTATGTTCTCAAAATAAATGAGACTGTGCTATATGCATTTTGTATGTATATGCTATGACGCTTGTAAAATGATGTATGAATGTAATATGTTAGCATATCAGTTGCTCTTTGTAGTGTTGTTGAACTAGGGAAATAAATCCCTAATTGTTTTTGGGGATGAAGAGTATGTGTATCTTCGATCTTCTGGGGATTGTTTCCGCTGGGGACTCCTGTAACAGCCCAATTCTACCCCGTCAAATTATATAAATAAATCAGAGTTATAAAATTCATATCATGCAAACGAATCGGGGCGTCACAAATTCTTCTATCAAAATTCATTGCATTCATCATGGATATATAACACTTTCAAAACATCGGATGAACCATCATAACATCTTTAATTAAATAACTCAACATCTACGCAGTGGAATTCTCAATAACAATTTTATCATCAATACAACAACTTCGAAACAACACATATTAATAATAATCAACTTAAAGTTCCACAACTGAAAATCAACAATCAAAAACAGCAAGTGTTCATCCCCCTGAGTGTTACATATCAGAGCAATGACACCGACTCGAACTACTGAAGGTATACGACCTTCACTTTCGATTACCTGCACGTTACAAACATAAGGGCAACATTCAAACAGAAGGGGTGAGATATCGAACAATATAATAAAGCGCATGATAATTAATATATTAAATTAGATCAATAACATCACCACTTCTCATCCCATAATCAAAATTAATTACAATGCATATACACATTTATCAACATCAAAATACACTTCTTTATGCAATCATATAATGCGACTCAATACTATGCAAATGCATGTGGTACCATTGGAGCAGAACTCCCATCTCAAAATTTTTCCAATTAATAGAGGCATCAACAAGGCATAAGCCTTCATCTCAAAATTCTCCAATACAGGCCATCTCAACGAGCATAAGCTCCATCTCAAAAAAATGCAATGTATGCGACACAATCATGAATGTAATAACAACACCCAAGTTAACAACATCTCAAATTAACAACATCTCAAATTAACAACATCTCAAATTAACAACATCTCAAAAGCATCTCAACGTCTCTTCATCAACATCTCATATCATCAGAATAATTCATCAAACATCATTTATATATTATAAATCATCAACACAACATCATTAACAACTTCTCACTAACAACTCAATTGTACATTAACACCACAATAATTCATACTGCTATTCTATAATTCTTACATCGTTACTGTCACTAATCCTACTATCATAATTCGAACAGAAGCCTCTAAGCATCTCATCTTCACCATTCTGTACAAAACCAACACAACGACCAACATGGGAATTGATTATAAATCCTAATTTGGCTACTAGGATTACACTTCCTATTATTCATTTTAATACTCTAAAACAAAGTTCATCGTGTTAGCTATTCAACGCTTTGAATGGCATCTCAAACGGCATCCTAAAACTCAAGTTACAACACTTTAAAACTGAATCTGCCAAAAATCAGGCATTATGGGTCGATGCAAAACCCCTTGGATCGACGCGTACTGCTCTAACTCCACAACATGAGTCGACGCATTCTCTCATGGATCGACTCATCCCGAGTCTTGCATACAACATGTATCGACAAATGCATCCCACCGATTGACTCATCCTGAGTCTTTCAACCTTCATGTATCGACGCAAGCCTCTTCGTGTCGAGTCATACTGAGTCTCTAGGCCCTCATGTATCGGTACATCATGTTTGAGGTCGACACATCCTGATTCTTGTTGCATAATTCTGCGATGTTCTTCCCTGCCTCTCACTATGGGATTCATGTTTTAGCCCTACAAACTTAATACAATCATGATAAATCATCACCTACAATTATCCTATGGTTCTATATCGATCAAAAAACATCGGGACATCTTTATTCATCTAAAATTCATCAAATCTTCATCATACATCATCATATACATGCAATTCAAGAACAAAACAACAATCACCTCTAACCCCACATATCAATCATCATGAACCCAATTATAAAGTCAGAACCCCACCCTTACCTTGGATTTAAGGTCGCTCTATAATTCTCCGGTTGAATTCTCGTTCTGCCGTTTTTCCACTTTTTCCAGTAGCTTCACGTTTTCCTTCTCAATCCTTATTATTTTACCGCTTCTTTCTTTCTATTCTTCTAACAATAATAAAATAACCGATTATTTCTTTATTTCTTATTGGGCTCCAAACTAATACACCCCCCTTATTACTTTTATTCCTTCAAAAATAAGCCCACATCCAATAGTATTATAATTCTAATATTATTTCTCCACTTAATAAATAAATCCAATTAATCATAACACATCCTCTCAAATATTCCAAAAATAATTTAATTAAATAATTAATTAAATTACGGGTGTTACAACTCTCCCCCACTTAGAATATTTTCGTCCTCGAAAATTTACCTCAATCAAACAATTCAGGGTAGGAGTCTTGCATCTTGCTCTCCAACTCCCAAGTCATGCTTTCACCAGCAGCTCCTAGCCAAACCACTTTAACCAAGGCAATCTCTTTTCCACTTAGAGTCTTTATTTCACAATCCGCGATCCGTACAGGCATCGTCTCCATCGTAAGATTATCCCGTACTTGCACATCGTCCATATGAATCACATGAGATGGATCTGAAATATACTTCCGAAGTTGTGACACATGAAACACATCATGCAAATTCAAAAGATTAGGTGGTAAAGCCACTCTATAAGCAACATTCCCTGCTCTCTCTTAAATATGATACAATCCAATAAAACAAGAAGTTGGCTTCTTAGACTTCAATGCTCGTCCAACATCAGTCACAAGTGTAACTCTCAAAAACACATGATCACCAACTTGGAATTCTAAACCTTTCCTTTGCTTGTCATGATAACTCTTCTGTCTACTTTATGAAGCTTTCATCTTTTCTCGAATCAACTTCACCTTTTCAGTAGTCTCACGAACAAGTTCAGGTCCAAGTACTACACTTTCACCAGATTCATGCCAACATAACAAAGTTCTACATCTTCGACCATACAATGCTTCAAAAGGTGCCATCCTAATACTAGAATGGTAACTGTTATTATACGTCAACTCTATCAACGGAAGATAAGTATCCCACGAACCTCCCTGCTCAAGAACACATGCCCTCAACAAGTCTTCCAACAATTGAATCATCCGTTCAGTCTGACCATCTGTTTGAGGATGATACGCTGAACTCAACCTCAACTTAGAACCCAACGCTTTTTGCAAACTCTACCAAAAATCAGAAGTAAATCTTGGATCTCTATCTAACATAATGCACGAAGGAACACCATGCAACTTCACAATCACACTAGTGTAAATCTCAGCCAACTTCGACACTGGAAAACTGATGTTAATAGGAATAAAATGAGCTGACTTCATAAGCCTATCAACAATCACTCAAATCGAATCATGTCCTCTTAAAGTATTAGGAAATCCTGTCACAAAGTCCATTGAAATGCTATCCCATTTCCATTCTGAAACTTCCAACGGTTGCATCAACCCTGCAGGCTTGTGATGTTTAACTTTCGTCTTCTGATAAGTCAAACATGCATACACAAACCAAGCCACATCACTCTTCATCCCAGGCCACCAAAACAAACCTTTCAAATCTTGATACATCTTTGTAGCTTCTGGATGAATACTCAACTTACTTCTATGGCTCTCTTCAAGTATCACTTTCTTCATCTTAGCATCATCAGGAATACAAATCCGGTTACGAAATCTCAACACACCTTGCACATCTAGCTTAAAATCATTATTCTCAGACTGGTCAATCCCAACCATCAAATCTACCAGTTTCACATCCAACTTCTGAGCTTCTCTGATACTGTCTAAATATTCATTATTAATCTTCAACATACCCAACATAACACTTTGCGGAGTAACCTCGCAAACTAAGCTCATATCTCTGAACTTCTCAATCAATTCCAACTCTTTAATCATCATTGCTGACATATGTAAAGTCTTTCGACTCAATGCATCAGCTACCACATTTGCTTTTCCTGGATGATAATTCAAACCGAAATCATAGTCCTTTAACAATTCCAACCATCTTCGTTGCCTCATATTCAACTCCTTCTGATCAAATAAGTACTTTAAGCTCTTATGGTCACTAAACACTTCAAATCTAGAACCATAAAGATATTGCCTCTAAATCTTCAATGCAAAAACAACTGCAGCAAGCTCTAAATCATGCGTAGGATAGTTCTTTTCATGAGTCCTTAATTGCCTTGACGCATAAGCAACTACCTTACCATTATGCATAAGCACAACTTCTAAACCCATCTTAGAAGCATCACAATACATCGCAAAAGGCTCTCCTAGATTAAGCAACATCAAAATCGGAGCCAACGTCAACCTCTTCTTCAATTCCGTAAAACTTTCTTGGCACTGAACATCTCACACAAACGCTCTACCTTTACAAGTCAACTTAGTCAACGGAAGTGACAACTTAGAAAACCCTTCGATAAACCTTCTATAATAACCAGCTAATCCCAAAAAGCTTCTGATCTCAGTAGCTGACCTCAGAGTTTCCCATTGCAACACAACATCAACCTTCGATGGATCTACAGCAATGCCACTACCTGAAATCACATGACCAAGAAAACTAACCTCTTTTAACCAGAATTCACACTTGGACAGCTTTGCATACAACTTCTTCTCTTTCAAAATCTGCAATACTACTCTTAAATGTTCAGCATGCTCTTCTTCTGACTTAGAGTAAATCAAAATATCATCAATGAACACCACCACAAACCGATCCAAATAAGTGTGAAAGATACGTTTCATATATTCCATGAATACTCCTGGCACATTAATAACATCGAAAGGCATCACTGAACACACGTAATGTCCATAACACGTTCTGAAAGCTGTCTTCTAAATATCTCCATCCTTCACTTTAATCTGATGGTAACCCGACCTCAAATCAATCTTACTAAACACACGAGCATCCACCAATTGGTCCATCAAGTCATCTATTCTTGGAAGCGAATACTTGTTCTTAATCGTCACCTTGTTCAACTGTCTATAATCAACACAAGGCCTCATGCTCCCATCTTTCTTCTTCACTAATAACACTGGAGCACCCCACGGTGATACACTTGGTCTTACAACATAAACAACGATTAGAACTCAAATAACAATACTCGACTGTTAGAAAAATACGACTCGACGATAAGGTCAGACCAGCCTTTTGCTCTGATATCAACTTTATAACACCCCAATTCTACCACGGAAAATTATATAAATAAATCAGAGTTATAAAATTCATATCATGCAAACGAATCGGGATGTCACAAATTCTTCTATTAAAATTCATTGCATTCATCGTGGATATATAACACTTTCAAAACATCGGATGAACCATCATAACATCTTTAATTAAATAACTCAACATCTACGCAGCGGAATTCTCAATAACAATTTTATCATCAATACAACAACTTCAAAACAGCACATATTAATAATAATCAACTTAAAGTTCCACAATTGAAAATGAACAATAAAAAACAGCAAGCGTTCATCCCCCCTAGTGTTACATATCAGAGCAATGACACCGACTTAAACTACTGAAGGTATACGGCCTTCACTCTCGATTACCTGCACGTTACCAACATAAGGGTAATATTCAAACAAAAGGGGTGAGATATCTAACAATATAATAAAGAGCATGATAATTAATATATTAAATTAGATCAATAACATTACCACTTCTCATCCCATAATCAACAATAATTACAACGCATATACACATTTATCAACATCAAAATACACTTCTTTATGCAATCATATAATGCGACTCAATACTATGCAAATGCATGTGGTACCATTGGAGCAGAACTCCCATCTCAAAAATTTTCCAATTAATAGAGGCATCAATAAGGCATAAGCCTTAATCTTAAAATTCACCAATACAGGTCATCTCAACGAGCATAAGCTCCATCTTAAAAAAAATGCAATGTATGTGACACAATCATGAATGTAATAACAACACCCAAGTTAACAACATCTCAAATTAACAACATCTCAAGTTAACAACATCTCAAATTAACAACATCTCAAATTAACAACATCTCAAAAGCATCTCAACGTCTCTTCATCAACATCTCATATCATCAGAATAATTCATCAAACATCATTTATTTATTATAAATCATCAACACAACATCATTAACAACTTCTCACTAACAACTCAGTTGTACATTAACACCACAGTAATTCATACTGCTATTCTGTAATTCTTACATCGTTACTGTCACTAATCCTACTGTCATAATTCAAACAGCAGCCTCTAAGCATCTCATCTTCACCATTCTCTACAAAACCAACGCAACGACCAACATGGGAATTAATTCTAAATCCTAAATTGGCTACTAGGATTACACTTTCTATTATTCATTTTAATCCTCTAAAACAAATTTTATCGCGTTAGCTATTCAACGCTTCGAACGACATCTCAAACGGCATCCTAAAACTCAAGTTACAACACTTTAAAACTGAATCTGCCAAAAATCAGGCATTGTGGGTCGACACAAAACCCCTCGGATCGATGCGTACTGCTATAACTGCACAACATGAGTCGACGCATCCTTTCATGGATCGACTCATCATGAGTCTTGCATACAACATGTATCGACACATGCATCTCACCGATTGACTCATCCTGAGTCTTTCAACCTTCATGTATCGACGCAAGCCTCTTCGTGTCGACTCATACTGAGTCTCTAAGCCCTCATGTATCGACACATCATGTTTGAGGTCGATATATCTTGATTCTTCCCGCATAATTCTGCGATTTTCTTCCCAGCCTCTCACTATGGGATTCATGTTTTAGCCCTACAAACTTAATACAATCATGATAAATCATCACCTACAATTATCCTATGGTTCTATATCGATCAAACAACATCGGGACATCTTTATTCATATAAAATTCATCAAATCTTCATCATACATTATCATATACATCCAATTCAAGAACAAAATAGCAATCACCTCTAACCCCACATATCAATCATCATGAACCCAATTATAAATTCAAAACCCCACCCTTACCTTGGATTGAAGGTCGCTCTATAATTTTCCAGTTGAATTCTCGTTCTGCCGTTTTTCCACTTTTTCCAGCAACTTCATGTTCTCCTTCTCAATCCTTATTCTTCTACTGCTTCTTTCTTTCTATTCTTCTAACAATAATAAAATAACCTATTATTTCTTTATTCCTTATTGGGCTCCAAACTAATACACCCCCTTATTACTTTTATTCCTTCAAAAATAAGCCCATATCCAATAGTATTATAATTCTAATATTATTTCTCCACTTAATAAATAAATCCAATTAATCATAACACATCCTCTCAAATATTCCAAAAATAATTTAATTAAATAATCAATTAAATTACAGGCGTTACAACTCCTACTTTCTTGTTTGAGTAAACTCCGTTGGGGAACCTTGAATTCTTGCTTTTTGCTTGAGGAAACTCTGTTAGAGAGTGTTAATTCCTAATTAGGGAGAAAAGTTTAAGAATGTTGGTTGTTCATTGCTCTACTGGGGAGTTTATACCCTGACTGGGGATAAAAAAGATGAATATTCCTTCTGACTCGCTTGGGGAGGATAAAGTTGACTGACATCTGGTCCAGTTTCCAAGATCCATAGCAACTCTCTGGGGATAGGGACGACTTCACTGGAGAGAGGGATTTTCCAGTGATTTATGGTAGAAGCACACTCAAGCTAGGGAGTGTCAGAATAAATCCATGCCTTGATTGTATCTGAAGATGTATCGAATGGGTATCAGAATAATATCCATATCTGGATTGTATCTGAGCCATATCTAAAAGATGTACTGAATGAGTATTAGAATGACATCCATATCTGGATCATATCTGAACTGTATGTGGAAGAGAAATCTAGAATGAGTGCCAGAATGAGTCTGTTTCTTGATTGTATATGTACTGTATCTAGAAGGTGATAAACTGTTTGGGGGAAATAAACCGTATTGATGGAGAAGTACTCTTGCTAAGGAAACACTATTGTTAAGGAAATGAACTCTACTGGAGAGCAGAAGTCTGAAGGGGGTTTTACAACCTTAAAGGAACAAGCTCAGTTGGGGAAGAGAAACTCCATGAACTGTACTTATTGAAACTCTGTAGGTTGGTGATATTGATAGGAAGAAAATCATACTCCTTTATCTGCCAGAGTGATCTGCCGTGGCAATTGCAAGGAATGTATGAACTTGTGAAGATTACTCTGTGGGGATAATCTCATGAAAGTGGCTCTGTGGGGATCCATGGAAACTTGAACATACATATACTACTATAGTCCTTGGTGGATGCTGATCAGGGTGATAAGTCTTCTACTGATAGACAAGTGATGAGATGACGAGACATAGTCATACGCTTTAATCCCTAACTTTTGCCTGGACCGTCCTTTCAGATTTTCAGTCCACCGGGATACCCTTTTTTGCCCAAGCCTCCTTTTGAGGTTTTTGACTTGTCGAGTGTACATTTTTATTTATATATCCCTAATTTTTGCCCGAACTCTTTTGGTTCGCCGGGAAGCCCTTATTTTTGCCTAGGCCAGTCAACCTAACAGGTCTTTTTTTCTTTCATGCGTAGTATTTTCCGACTATGTCCCCGTTCATAGGGTGTAGAGAATTATCACTGTCCATAGTAGTAAGTGTTGTAGCACTACCAGAAAAATGTTTGCTCGATTGTACGTGATCCTTTGCTGGTATTCATGTCCAATGCTCCAAGTGATTCAGGTGGAGGTCTACCCTTGGCTATTAGGCACTTTTGAGAGATTCTTCGAATCTTGACTCGACTGCCCCCAGATCAGTTAGACACCATGTCATGCCCCTTGATTATGAAAGGCCTGTTACTGGAAATGTATTTCCATCTGAGGTGATTATGTCCATTGAGAGGATTTCTATTCATTGAATTTCCGTCGTGCGAATTTCTCTGCTGTCGAACGATTATTCATATGCAAACAATGGCATTTAAGAATGCAAAACTTATGTATGTCTAGAAGTTTAAAAAAATGCATTTTTAGTAAACAAACAAAATTTTGTAAGAATATGAATTCAACTCAGGATTTATAGCAAACCTTACAGGAGTCAGGATACCTTTTGTAACAATATGCTTTTGAACTAACCCATGCTTCAGTTAGGACTTTTAAGGGTTGTAACGTAGCCTGGTTCATAGTTTAAGAAACAAAGGATAAACGCTTAAACTTTATTTGTACCCAACTTGTTCTCCGTGATGTTCTTCAGTCCTATACTCAGTTAAATGTGCGTTTAGATCCCAATTGAGTTCTGGAATCTTGGCCCTGATATTCCAGTGATGGTTCAGATGCTGAAAGTTTATTTGAGAAGGAATTCATTTTTGTAACCTTTTCTTTTTATTTAGGATTTATAGAAACCTCATTTTTTGATTTTATCATCCCAACCTTTTTCCTGAACTCTTTCTTTTGTGATTACAGTCAGCGGGATGCCCCAGCGAGAAAATGAGAAACCTGTACTGAGAATACCTGTTACGTAATGACATGCATGCAATGTTTTCAACGATCTCGCGGGGTAAACACAAGAAGATGTTATAATCTGACTGCGACTTTGATTGAAGAACTTCGTATCATTGAACGTCCTTCTACGATAATCAAGGTCACCATGTCGAGTGGGTCATAACCTCTGACTCAAGTTATTGTTCTTTGGTCTTTTGAAGGCATTGGCTAGAAGAAAATAAATCCCCTTGCCCTTTCTAGATGTCTGGTTCATCATAACCTGCATTACAGGCCCTAAAGATCCTTGAAATGGTTAAAGAAATGCTATGGCATGATGTCATGATATGTATGTTATGCACCAAGCAAAAGTGTAAGGTGATGAAGACAAGCGAGTCTTACAAGAAGTCCAGGTTATTGGATAATGACTACAAACAAGTCCTGCAAGGAACTCACATCGTTAGATAATGAATACAAACAAAACCCTACAAGGAGTTCAAGTTGTTAGATAATGAAAGAAAACAAGTCACACAAGTAGCTTTAGGTTCAGGCTTGCATGGAATTTATAGGTAAGTACCCTCTTGAATTTTTAGTTGGCTCAACCTGTCCTAAAAGAAGTAATCGAGTTCTAAAGAATCTCAGTATCACCGATCTTTCTTCACCAGGCATTGTTTCAACTCAAGCAATCTTTTCTCGCGGCTGATATATCCTGAAAGTCCGATCTCAATGAGTGTAGTATCGAGTATCAACCAATCTTCGGTCATAACCAAATCTGACTATCTCACTACTTTCTAATGGCTAGGATGGGTCAATTAAAGGTTCTAAAGGTCAGTTAGTGCTTAATGACACTATAAGGAAGCCTAATGTTATCCTTGACTGACTGAAGGAGCATTAGTACAAGCCAGAGTGTCAGGCTAACGTAGCCATCACTTCGTCTGTATCGGTCTACGCTATACAACCTCCATGATTTATTGCTACTTACCTAAAAAGGTGCCCCAGATACGGGTATAGGATCTCTAACAATAACCCAAGCAAACCCTTAAAAATAAAGCAGTCAAAGCAAACAAGGAAAGCAATTTAAAATGATCTAAATCTAAGGTAAGCGCACATTTTATATGTCCCCAGCAGAGTCGCCAGTACTATAATACGGTGGGATAACTGACTTTACTGGTTTTGCATTTTTTATTTGCAAATGTTGCGGTTAACAAGAGTCGCCACCGACTTTTCTTTTATCCAACAAAGGAAAGGGTGAAAAGAACAGGAAAGACCTTTCGAGATTATTTTCTGAGTAAGGGGGGTAGGTTATGGAAAGGGAATGTGTTACCACCCTTTCCATCCGTAGCTATCTATGGGATCTTAGTTGCTATCTCATTTTGAAAATACCTTGTGTTTGTGCGTTTGAAAAAGTATCATGAAAAGATGCCTTAGTGCGGCGAACTTTGTAATGTTTCTCGTGTCGTGGAGAACGTATACAAAGTGTCTTTGAAAATATTTTTTATAAAAGAGTGTATGCATGGAAAATTGTTTTATTTTAAGAAAGCATCTAAGAACTATCTACCTACTCGAAAAGGTTTGTTCTTTTCCTCTTTTCCTTTAGACAGTGCTATCATACTATTAGTGAGCAGGGAGTCCTATCGTCGGATGTTTTGAGGGACAATCGAGGCTCATCGTATGGTCACAAAGGAAACTAGTAAGATATCTTAGTAATTACCCTAAGGTTTTAAGATCATTTCACCGAGGCAACATCGAAAGGGTCATCGAGGGAATTATGATCTTTTAAACCAAAGTGTAGCCACTAAAATCTCTTACATTCGAGAATCGTGACCATTTATTTATCTGAAGGCAACAAGTGGAAGTACCTTAGAGGTGCGCGTGTGCGAGTGTGTCGTGTTTCAGTTATTTATCTTTAAACATTTAGGTTTTCTACCGTTTTGTTTTTAATTCTTGTCATGCAATCCTATTAGGTATACATCTAACAATTAATATATGTACAAGAATTTAAAGTGCGAAATTTAAAACCTAACTATTACACAGCTTCGGGGAGGGGGAATTTACAAGTCCAAAATGGGGAAACAAAAAGTAAAAAGTCCTAAATTTAACTATTACAACCTTTTTGCGGATACATCAATATAAAATGAACAAAATTTAAAATGGGCGCACGAATATGGAAAGCGAGGTAAGCCCTAAAATACTTCTACATACTTAGCACTTTTTTGTCATTTTTATTAAGAAAAATAGTTAAATTAAAAAAATTAATTTTAACTAAATAAAGAAAAGAGTGATAAATAAGATGCAATTAAAACTAATCAAAAGGAAACTAATTCTAACATTTTTGTTGGATTTTTGTTATTGAAAAAAGATTTGAAATGATTAAATCTAAGTTCTAATTGATTTTAAATTACTTGAAATAAATCAAAATATAATTAATTAACTTGCACAAATTAAATTTAGTTATATATAAAAAAAACCTAAATCTATTTTTTTGATTTTTTTTTGATTTTATGATTAAATAAAAATGATTTTGAAAAAGTAAATATAAAAAAAAGTAAATATAAAAAAAAGTAAATAAAGAAATTTGACGTTAGTTTTGGCTAAAGGTCTCTGAATTTTGCGTTTCGAAGTCAAGCTTTCGATCGGGGTTGAGAATGGTATCTCATGAACCAGGCCTTAAAACGTACATGCTTCACGTCCAACCTGCTCTATATACGATTGCAAACATATATGCAAATGTCAAATGGATTAATAAATGCAGATTAACAAGATTAGATTTAAATAAACTATACCGAACGGTGCAACTTGTATGGACGACTTGGGCACACTCCAGGCCAAGGCGAGGAATGGAAATGACTCCTAGGGACCTCAGGAGTGGAAATATGGCACGAGATTGGATGGAGGAAAGCTGGAGATCAGGTTTTGAATTTTCACAACTTTTGAACGATTTTGAGAATTTTGAGAGAGCTTTGTGAAGAGCTTTTGAAGATCTTTTTGAAGAGTAATTTCATGTTCTTTCTTGATCGCAATGCATTGTATTTATAGAGGAGTGGAATGGTGAATAAACATGGCATGAATCATAGCATTAAGTCCCCCTTTCAAAGCAATATCAAACATATTAAAATGTTTCCAAAATTGTGAAAAACTTGCCCTTCTTGAGATGAAATGAACCTGGCCTCTTTCCTCATGCCTTGCACGAATTCTAAGGCCCAATATCAACCTAAATCATCAGCCCGTGTATCCATACTTTTTATTTATTATTTTATGTAATTTATTTTGTGTTTATTTGAATAAAAACAAAATAAATATGAATAAAATAGAGAAAAAATTCAAAGCAAGGTGAGAGTTAATTTAGGGGTCCTTGAGTATGTCATAAACATGTTTGAACCCTAAAAGTTAGGTCCATTAACCTAAAAATGCAATTTTTCTCAAAGTTGACTTCATACATTTTTCACAAATTTGCCCAACTTGTGCAAACCATAACTTTCTCAATTTTCATCTTTTGAAGATGATCTTGGACTTTTTTGAAATCCCAATATGTACTATACAATCTCTATGTTTATCATGTTTGCTTTTGAAGACATTATCTTGCTGCAAGTTGTCTTGACAAAAAGTGTCTTTTGTTGACTTTTTGAAAATGACCTGTAATGTATGAGCTCATATCTTCCAAAGGATGCATTTTATGAACTCGAGAATAAAAAAAAAGTTGTAGAGGATTGTATTCTATTCACAATGAGCTTTAGTTGGGGCAACATGGATTAAGCATATGAAAGTTATGCCTGGTCAAAGTTCAGTTGACTTTTCTTATAGAAACCCTAATTTGGCAATTTTGGATTCTTGGTGATTAAGAGCATTCCTTGAGGAATCATGATAGACCCTTGATAAAATGATGAATATCACTTCAACATGTTGATGTTGACCAAGAATCTTGAAGTTTGACTGTATATTGGCCATAATTGACTTTTGACCTAGTATAGTTGATTTTCAGACATCTGAGCAATTGACTGAGCAAACTTGTAATGCAAGGCATGAAAATTGGCATGAGTATTCTTTTGGACATATTAGGAACTATGGAAATCACTTGAGGCCTTTGGAAACTAAACTTGGTGAAAAGTGAAACTCTAGTTGGATGTTCATTGCTTAGGAGGAGAATTTGTCTGACCAATTCTTGGTCAACCTTGAGCAATTGAGGACCTCTATAAGCATGTCTTGAAAAATTAGAGGGAAAATTTTGGGGTGCAACAACCTATAAGACCATTGATGAAGAAGATATTGATATTTCCAATCGAACCATTGAAGGAATCAGACTTCTGCAATTGACCCCAAACGAAGAGGCAGAAAATCTCCAAAAAAGTTTCACCAACTATATGATGATGTTTTCGAATTGTCATGATTTTCCCCCAACCATGGCGCCTTTTGCTTATCGAACGCATGGTCCTGCGTGGTTTACCTCACCCATAGAAGAAGCTTTAAAGAATGCTGATTCCGAAATCGAAAACATATGGCAAGCATTTTTTTACCAAGGCTTCTAATCTTCGGGATCATGCCAGTGAAGAGCCATGTTTGCTTATTAGCCTACCAACCCAATTTTGTATCCCGTCAATTTGGGTTATGCCAACTTGTTCCTGAACCTATTTTTAATCAAAAGAAAGATATTTGTGTAACAGGAGTGGATTATGTCTTTCAGGACATTACAAAGTATCAAAACTACCATGCCAATTTTTCTAAATTCAAACTCACTTTGTTCCAACCAGATTTCTACACAACAAAAGTTTTTACTCTTGGTGGACTGAATTTTATTCCAAGAACATGTTCAGCACTACTCAGATAAGCAAACGTCTAACAAAAGCTTTTTCGTTTGTGCAGGAAAATATTCAAAAAGGTAAGTTCACACACATCAAGGAAATCCAGGCATTCCAAAAATGCTTTGAAACTGTCTAAGATCCAACTAATATTAGTAGAACTGTTTTTGACGCAGCAAAAACTTTGAAAGAGAAATTTACTAAAAAACTTACAAGCCTAAACATTTCATCTTATATAAAGCCTAAACATATATATGAACTAGCTTTTTGATTACAACCACCAAATGCTGACTTTGGCTTAGCGCTTTTTCCGCCTTACCCAAATTGATTTACTTGTGGAAGTATTTTTAGCATCCTAAAAAATGATGCTCAAACACATGCTAAGAGAGTGGTTTCGACTAAGCATACTCTGGAGAGTTTCAAAGGTTTCTTGCACTATGACTTATCAACATTGTCTATTGTATCTGATACATGTGAAGGTGTGGAACCAAAGGATTCCTTGATCCTTTCAATTGTCCTTTCAAATTTACTCAATATTATTCATTTAACCATCTTTCAAATGCATGTCTATTATTAGCTATCGAGAGGAAAGTAGTCAAGAAAGAAAAACCTGGATCAAAGGCAGGTTCGACTTCCGATCAATCTATTACTACAACCACCAAAGAGCCCTCTCCTGCACAAGACAAATCCTTAAACAAACAGAAATTGAAGAAAATTAAGGTATGATTTTCAGAAACAAAACTCCCTCGAAATCCCCTACACAATGCTTAACTATGACCTTTTTCGAATTTTTTACTGCCTTGCCATCTTTTTGTACAGTAAATCCCAATATACCATCCTCTTCACTCAATAATCTCAATCTACCATCTTTTCAAACAATTTTTTTTTATTTTTGTCATAAAACATCTGCCAAATGAATGAGCGGAGCTGCTGTAAATTTTTACCATCCGCAAAAGCATTGGGCGGAAGCGTTAAAATTTGTAGAGGGTCCGCCCATTGGATGGGCAGAAGAGTTCTAATGTTATATTAAAAAAAAACGACATATAAATAGCTTCGCCAGCCCAATAGGCGGAAGTTGTGTAAATTAAAGACCATCCGCCCATCCAATGGGCGGAGCCTCCTATTTTCATATTTTTTTGTTTGAAAATGTGCTATATTAGGAATATGAGTTGAAATGTGTGGTAGTATGGGAATTTATTGTTAAAATAGTGGTATGTTGGTAAAAATTTCACATTTATCAGGTTAGTGGTCTTCCACCAAAATCTCTAGGAAAAAGGAAGGCTGATGACAAAGATTTGGTGATTATTGAAGACGAAGAAGATAATGATGAAGATATTCCTCCTACTCCTTTCAAAATTAAGAAGAAAAAGAAGAAAACCCATAAATCTATTGACAGTACCAAACAATCCAATCAACAAGATCCTGAAACCACAACCTTGCCCCTAACCCAAAAGGAAATTCAAACTCAATCTATTGTTCAAGTTGCTCTGGAGCATATTGGAAGCAATGCTTCAAATGATGATGATCCAAAGGTATGATTGAGATCCACAATATTTCGAATACTTTATTATTTGAACTAACTATATTTATTTGCAGAGTAAGCAAACAACTGCTCTGGATTCTTTTGCATATTTTGAAATCCCAACTCAAATTGGTCATGCTCCGCCTCAACTCAGTCCTAGTGGTGCGGCCCTCAACAAAGGTTCTTCCACTGCTGCTCCCCAACTCGAAACTGTCGATGTTCAAAGTGAACAAGAAATTTCTTCTCCTGATGACAATGTCTTAAAGGAATCCCAAAAAGCTGGCAAGAGGAAACAAGGCCCAATCGAGGATAGCCCCAACGATTCTTCCCCAAAAAGGGTCAAATTTTCTGAAGAATTTCTTGATGATGAGGAACACTTTTCAGAAGATGTTACCCGCCATTTTTCCAATGAAGGCAAAGAGGAAGTGGAGCAGACCAAAGATCAATAAAATAGGAGCAATCAGGAGACAATTCCTACTATCATTGAGGTATAAACTTCTGCTCATCCACACATTTACACTACTTCGACTAAACCTTCAATGCCTCTCACCAAAGAAGAGAAAGAACTTTTGAAGAAAGATGATCCTTTGGGATATGTAAGGATGATGATGGCAAAGAGAGGATCTTCTTATGAAAAGGGAGAATCTGATGTTTCCACCCATTCCAGTGGAGGTACCAATGATGCTTCTTATGATGAACTCCTTTGACAGGTGAAAGCAACTATTTTTGAGGTTGATTTGTTTCATGTATTGAAGAAAGACATCACTGCTTGCTATTGAATGAAGAAATTGATAGGCCAAATCAATATCACTACTTTCCCCTCGAACATAGGTGAGGCTCTGATCGATACTCAACATCTGATTGACCAGATTAGTGCTGAGCACATAAGGGAAAGGGATATTATCTTAAATATCCAAACGAATCAGCAAACTCAAGCAAATGAATTTGATAATGCTCTCAAGACTTCGCAGGAAGCTGAGCAATTAGAGGCTTCGTATCAGGCAGTGAAAGCGGAGTATGACGCACATACCAAATCAATTTCTCTTTGGGAGGCTCAAATTAAGGAATTAAAATGAAAAATCACTAAAGCCAATACCAAGCAAGCCTCTTTCAAAGGGATGGATAAATCTAGGATCGAAGATTTGGCGGCAAAGAGTGTGGATCATGTTGAGAAAGCCATTTCCATGAAACGAAATTACCGCTCTCGAGGGTGTCAAATTTGTTGTTGATTATAAGCTCAATATGGCCAAGATCAAATACGATAGGCTAAAGAGAAAACTACCATTTTGATTTGTCATGTAATATTGCATTCGTTTTCTATTGTGCTTTGCTTAAAGTTTGTAACTCCTTGGAACAACATCCATTTTGGAAACCTTATTTTTATTGGTACTATTTGGCTTAACATAAAGCACTTCACATTATTCTGTTAAAATCCTAACTTCTTGAAGACATGGTCTATACTTCTTTAAGTATTTATCGTTTACTTTTAGGCTCCTTCACTCCTTTGCTAGCTCTTCGATCTCATAAGCGTTATTTGAAAATGCTCGTAATATTCTAAAAGAACCTTCCCTATATGGAGACCATTTACCTACTGACTTATTCTTTCTATCCATAGGCAAAATTACTTTCCATACTAAATCATTGGTTATGAACATTTTACCTTTAACTCTCTTTTTATATGCTATAATTATTCTCTCTTTTTGTCTTCTCAAAGTTTACAACACATGCATCTTTTCCTCATCCAGATCCAATAACTCATTCATCATCATTTCCCAATAATGCTCAGAAGGAATTTCTCCTTGCTATGAATTCTAACTGATTGTAAGTAGATTTCGACTGGCAAAACTGTATCATGTCCAAACGTGAGTTGATATATGTGATACGGTGGCAGAACCGACTGTTTAATACTGGTTTACGTTTTGCGTTTTTATTTGCAAAATGTTACGGTAAGCAAGAGTCGTCATCGACTTTTATTTCATCCAATCATGGAAAAGGAAAAAGAACAGAAAAAACCTTTTTTTGAGATATTCCGAGTACGGGGGGTAGATTATAGAAAGGGAAGGTGTTAGCACCCTTTCTATCCATGGTTTTTCATGGGCTCTTAGGTACTTGCTCATTTTTCAAATTGCTTGTGTGTGATTATATTGAAAATGTTTTTACTTCGTGATAACCCTTGTATCAGTCCTCGAGGATGTGACGAAGTTGTTTTGAAAATTGTTTTGAAAGGTGTTTGTGTGAAAAGATTTGTTTTGAGCAAGTACCTACTAGCATCTACCTACTCGAAAAAAGACCGTTTTGTTCTATATCCTTTAGACAGCACTATCCTACTATTAAGGAGTAGGTAGCACCATCGTTGGAGTTGTAAGGGACATTAGAAAGGGACGTACGGCCACAAAAGCAATGTTAGGACACCTTAGTAACCATCCTAGAGTCCTAAAGATCTTTTCCGAGGCAACAGTCAAAAGGGTCATTTTTTTTGATCTTTTGGGACATAGAGGATAGATACTAAAACATCCTATGCTTCATGATCATTTACAGAAGGCAACCGGAGTGAGAGTATACCCTAAGAGTGAGCATGTGCGAGTGATTTGTTTCGGTTATTTTAATCTTTGCACATTAGGGTTTTCTAACTGTTTTAATTTTTCATGCATTCTTGCCATACAATCCTATTAGCCATACATCTAACAGTTAAAGATTGCGGAAATTAAAAGTGCGAGGAAGTAAAACCTAGCTATTACAAGGCTTCAGGGAGGGGGATTAATTACATAGCCAAAAATCAGGGATTTAAAGCAAGAAATGAAACCCTAATTTAACTATTACAAACCCTGAACAATTACAAAATAATGGGGAAAAAATTAATAGGCGCGTGACAAATTAAATACGAGGACGGTAATTAATAACTTAAAACCCTAATTGAGAGGAAGAAATTTTTGTGGATTTTTATTTGAGAAAACAGTTAAATCACAAATTAATTAAACCTAATTTCTAATTGCTTTTAATTATGAAAGAAATTAAAGTTGCCCTAAATTAATTAAACTAATTAATTAAAAATAATATTTATTAAGAAAATAAGTCTTTTTTTGATTTTTTAATTTAATAAAATTATTTTTGTATTGATTAAAAAAACAAAATAATTAAAGAAAAGAAATTAAAGGAAAGATAATAGAAATAACCAAATGGGCCTGCTGTTAGCAAATCTGGGGGGTGTATGCTGAAATTTTGAAACCCAGAAGGATGGCCCAGAGTCTGGCGCCTGATCCAATGAGGCAATCTTCTGGGGACTCATGGTGGACCTACGTATGCTGGCGTTGGATCTGGCAGGAGATGGATCCAGAGGATGAGATCAGACGGCGCGTGATGATCTTCAGAAGGTGATGTATGCTGGATCTGCTGGAGATGGATCCAGAGGATGAGATCAGAGGGCGCGTGATGATCCTCAAAAGGTGAGGTATGCTGGATCTAGCTGGAGATGGATCCAGAGGATGAGATCAGAGGGCGCTTGATGATCCTCATAAGGTGAGGTGTGCTGGATCTGGATGAAGGTGGATCCAGAGGATGAGATTAGAGGACACATGATGATCCTCAGAGGGTGAGGTGCTGGGAATGTGGTACACCTGATCATATGAGAAAAAATAATAGAAAGCAAATGTTGGGACCTGGGATCGAACCCAGGTCCTTATGCTCGCCTCCAGTGATGCTTTGCCAGCTGCGCTACCATGTTATTTTGTTCATATAATAGAAACAAAGCATAATAAGCAAAATAAACAATGGATTCAGAAAATGCACGCACAATTCAAATCATCCATTCATGGGCTGCCACGCATCATCTTCTTCACTGCAACCGTCGTCTTAGGTGAAGAAATTTTACCTACGATTTGCTATCACTACAGCCCCTGCAAATTTCAAAAATTCCATACAAGCATAATAAATATGAAGAAATGAAAAACACAAGAAGGGGGGTTGAATTGTTGAAACTTGAAATCAAATGCAGACAACACGTTATTTTTATCCTGGTTCGTTTGATCTCAAACTACTCCAGTCCACCCGTCAAGGTGATTTCGCCTCTCTCCAACGAGGTCTTAATCCACTATATTCAACTGAATACAAATATTCTTTAACAACTGCTAAAGCCTTCTTGAGTCTAAACCACAGACCGGTTTCTCAAGGAAATTCTTTCTTACAGATAAATGAAAAATTATGTGTGTTTGATGTTTTCTACAAAAACGATATATCAAACCTGTGATAATACACAAGATAAAGCTTAAGTGAAACTAGATTGCTATAACTATAGAGTAAGCAATTTGAGAGCTTTAGCAAACTGAGAGAGTGAGGATGAAGATGATTGACTTTAGGCGTGTAGAGTATTGTAGAGCATTAGCCATTTCACTTATCACTGATTTGTTTAAATACTTCTTGGAAAAGATACGTTGATGCCAATAATTCCATTTTAATTCTCATTACGTTCTTTCCATATTGAGAAGATCTTTGTATTGGAATAAAGCCGTTGGTAATTAATCTGCCTTGAATGCAGTACCGTTGATACTTCAGAATGTTCTGCGTAGTGAAGATCTGAGCGTTCTTGGCTTTGGCTTATTTTGGCGCTTCTGAAAGCTGATGACATGGTTATGATCTTGATTCGAATCAGAGTATGTTGAGCGCAGATCTTGTTCATCAGACTACAGCGTAAGCATATGTACTGATCTTCTGATGTGACATATCTTCTGATGCTGATGTTGATATTCTGATATTCTGATGCTGATTTCATCAGAGTTTCCTGTAAATACACAACATATTTTTAGGTAGCATCTATGTCATATATAAATCTCATAATTCATTTAATCTTGTATTTTGTTATCATCAAAACTCTAACTGAGGGTTGTAGAATCAAACTATGTTCTAACAATCTCCCCCTTTTTGATGATGACAAAAACTAGATTTTTTTCAATTAAAATAAAATGATGAAAGTATCAGAGTTTAGGGATAAAGAGGAAACGATATCAGAGATGATCAGATAATGAGAAAAACTTTCAGAGCTAAGAGGGTAAGGAATAAAAGTATCAGAGTAATGATGAGAAAAACTCCCCCTGAGTTGATTATTTCCCTTTGATTCCTTAAGACCTTGAGTATCAGAGCTTTAGAACTTTATTGAACCTTTCTTTGAGCATCAGAATTTTGCTTCATCAGAGTTCTGCAGATTCTTGTACCTGTAAGCTTTTCAGAACAGCAAGTATATAAGGATGTTAGAATGTTTGAGACTTTTGTCTGAGTAAACCGTTATTGAAAAATATCATTCTTTCTCCCCCTTTTTGTCAGCGATCAAAAAGCATATAACCAGAGTTAAAAAGATTAGAGCAAAACACGTTTGTATTGAAACAGAAGCAATGATAGTTTAGAACAGGTAGAAATATTACAGACAAACATAAGAAAACAAGGAAAGCATAAGAAAAATCTAAGAAGAAGGAGGAAGTCGTGTGAACAGCACTTCCAACATGCTCTTGATTTGTTCGCTGGTTTTAGGGGATTTAGGAAAGATACTTAAACGGTTACCAGTGACATGTGTCTCAATGCATCCAATCAGCGCTTTGCCTTTTCAGAAGCGTGAACGCGTGTTCAGCCTCAGGAACCAAATGATGACTGGATGACACTTGTTTGCTTTGAGTGAACATCACTTCTATCCTTGAACTGAAGAGCTCAGAGCTTCATGGATAGATCTGATACAATCTGCATTTCTAAATACTCTGAAAGAAGATTGATCAGAAGTTCACAGAGTAGTAAACATAATTCTGAAGGTTAATATATAAAATTAAAACTGTTTTATTCTGGACAGAGCTTCATGCTGAGATGATTCAGAATGAAGTTGAACCTATCTTCAGAAAGTGGTTTTGTAAAGATATCAACCCATTGATGGTCTGTATCAATAAATCTTAAGTTTAAAATTCCTTTCTAAATATAGTCCCTAATAAAATGATGTTTTATTTCTATATGCTTAGCCCTAGAATGCAAAATTGGATTTCTACTTAAGCAAATGGCAGAAGTATTATCAGAGTATAGGAATGTTACTCTCATAAATTTGGAAGTCCTCAAGCTGACTTTTCATCCAGAGCATTTGTGTGCTGCATCCAGCTGCTACTATGTATTCAGCTTCTGCTGTTGATAGAGCAATGGTGGATTGTCTTTTGCTGGACCACGAGATCATATTTTCTCCCAGAAACTGGCAGCTTCCAGAAGTGCTTTTGCGTTCAACTCTGTCTCCAGCAAAGTCAGCATCACAGTAACCTACTAAGCTGTAATCACTAGATTTTCTATAAAACAAACCCAGATTAGTAGTACCTTTCAGATACTTGAAAATTCGCTTAACAACAGTTAAGTGAGATTCTCTAGGATCTGATTGGAATCTTGCACAAATGCATACACTGAATAAAATATCAGGCCTTGAGGCTGTCAGATAAAGAAGAGAACCAATCATACCTCTGTAGACTTTCTGTTCTACCTTTTTGCTTACCTCTTCTCTTTCCAGAATGCACGTGGGATGCATTGGAATCTTTGATGGCTTACATTCTGAGAGATCAAATTTCTTCAGAAGTTCTCTGACATATTTGCTCTGATGAATGTAAGTTCCTTCTGGGGTTTGATTGATCTGGATGCCCAAAAAGAATTTTAGTTCCCCCATCAGGATCATCTCAAATTCTGCCTGCATACACTTAGCAAATTCTCTTCCCAGAGAGGGTTTAGTAGATCCAAATATTATATCATTAACATAAATCTGACAGACTAAAATGTCATTCTTAATTGTTTTACAGAATAAGGTTGTGTCCACCTTCCCTCTGGTGAATTCCTTTTCTAACAGGAAGTTACTTAGTCTTTCATACCAAGCTCTGGGAGCTTGTTTCAGACCATATAGTGACTTCTTTAGTTTGAAAACATATTCTGGATTTTTTGAGCTTTCAAAACCAGGGGGTTGGTGCACATATACCTCTTCTTCTATATAGCCATTTAAGAATGCACTTTTGACATCCATCTGATACAAAGTGATGCCTTTATTAACAGCAAAACAAATTAAAAGTCTGATAGATTCTAACCTGGCGAATGGAGCAAAGGTTTCTGTATAGTCTATCCCCTCTTGCTGACTATAACCTTGTGCTACCAATCGTGCCTTGTTTATGACAACTTCACCTTCGTCATTCAGCTTGTTTCTGAACACCCATTTTGTTCCAATGACGTTGAATCCTTTTGGTTTAGAAACCAGATCCCATACGTCATTCATGGTGAATTGATTCAGCTCCTCTTGCATTGATAGAATCCAGTCATTGTCCAGAAGTGCTTCATCAATTGAAGATGGTTCAATCAGAGAGACAAGTCCCATGAGGGATTCTTCAGAGTTTCTGAAGCTGGCTCTTGTTCTGATTGGATCTTCCTTTCTTCCTAAGATAGTTTCTTCTGGGTGATCCATGCTGCTTCTGGATGGTCTTTTCTGAGGTTGATCAACAGAAGATGCTGGATTGCTTGCAGTGCCTCTTTCTGATGTTGAGGGAGTGTCTCTGTTAAGAGCTTCTGATGACTTGTCTTCAGAACCTGTGAATTCAATTTCCATACCTGCAAATACTTCATTCTGCTTTGACTTTTCAGAGTCAAGCTTATCATCAAAACGAACACTGATTGATTCTTCCACAATCTGTGTTTCTGTATTGTATACTCTGTACCCTCTTGAGCGTTCAGAGTATCCTAACATAATACACTTATGTGATTTAGAGTCAAACTTGTTCAAATAATTTTTAGTATTCAAAATAAAGCAAGTACATCCAAATGGATGAAAATATGAAATGTTGGGCTTTCTGTTCTTCCACAATTCATATGGAGTCTTTTCCAGAATAGGTCTTATGGAGATTCTATTATGAATGTAGCACACTGTGTTTATTGCCTCTGCCCAGAAGATCTTAGCAACGTTAGTCTCGTTGATCATGGTTCTGGCTATTTCTTGCAATGTTCTGTTCTTTCGTTCTACAACTCCATTTTGCTAGGGAGTTCTAGGACAAGAGAAATCATGCAGAATGCCTTTGTCATTAAAAAATGATTCAAAATCTTTGTTTTCAAACTCTCCACCATGATCACTTCTGACTTTGACGATTCTAAGATCCTTTTCATTCTGAACTTGGTTACAGAAGGTAACAAACACAGAGTGTTACTCGTCCTTGTGTCTTAAGAACTTTACCCATGTCCATCTGCTATAGTCATCTATGATTACTAACCCATACTTCTTGCCACTGACTGAAGCAGTTTTAACAGGTCCTAATAAGTCAATGTGCAGAAGTTCTAATGGCTTAGAGGTGGAAACAACGTTTTTTGATTTAAAAGCAGGTTTTGCAAACTTGCCTTTCTGACATGCTTCACACAGAGCATCTGAATTGAACTTCAGATTAGGAAGTCCTCTGACCAGATTGAGTTTGTTAATCTGAGATATTCTTCTCATACTAACATGCCCCAATCTTCTGTGCTAGATCCATTGCTCGTTGTTAACAGACAGAAGACACTTTACATTCTGACTTTTCAGTTCAGAAAGTTTGATTTTGTAAATGTTGTTTCTCCTCTTTCCATTAAACAGGATAGTCCCATCTTTCTGACTAACAGCTTTACATGAATTTTGATTAAAGATTATATCATAACCGTTATCACTTAATTGACTTATGGATAACAGGTTATGCATTAATCCATCTACTAATAAGACATTACTGATAGAGGGAAGATTTCCATTACCTACTGTTCCAGAGCCAATGATCTTTCCCCTCTGATTGCCTCCAAAGCCTACATGGCTTCCAGGCTTAAGTTCCAGGCTCTGGAACATATGCCTTCTTCACGTCATGTATCGCGAGCAGCCAGAGTCCAGGTACCATGACTGGTGTTTCTGCTTTGCTGCTAAAGATATCTGCAACATGTATTATTTTATCCTTAGGTACCCATATTTTCTTGGGTCCTGATTTGTTAGTTTTACCAAAACTCTGGTTGAATTTTGGTTTGACATAATAATTGCTACTGGTATATTTGATGTCGTGTGTGTGCCCATATATAAAGTGTGACTTAAGAGGAGTTCGTTTAATAACTAAATCCATGGCATTCTTTGGTGTAGGTACCTGTTGTACCCCAAAATTTGCCCTCGTATTTTTCCCCAAGAAATCACAGCTTCGAGTTTTTCCTGATTGTTCAGACTGGCTCAAGAATCGGTCAAACAGACTTTTCTTATCAGTCAGGCAAAATTAGGGTTTTCATGGCTTTGGAATAGTTCAAACAGTTTGCTTAGGGTTTGGTTGATTTTGGCTCAGGTTTTGATCAGGCGGGCGTTTCTTTGACATTTAATCAAGAACTAGGGTTTGTACACAGATTCCTCAGAAAGATTTAATTCTACAGTGCTTGTCAAGTTATTCTGAGATGTGGACTGAAACATTTGGATTGAATTCGCAGTGTTTGACTGAATCAGTGAAAAGAGTCATTTGGATTGGGTTTGCAGTGTTGGATTTAATCAAGTGAGAAAGAAAAGGGCATGTAGACGTTTTGTTTGTTTAGCTGTGCAGTGCTCTGATTATTCAAGATGATGGACGTTTATGAATTATTTATTATTCTGAGTTAAATGGTTTGAATTTATTTTCAATTATTATAATTTAAGGAATTATAAATAATAAGATAAACAATTGAAAAGAAGAAAGAGAATTAACTGATAAAAAAAATAGATTTTATTCATCTTTAATTTATTTGTTACAATTATTATTTAAATACAAGTATTTATTTACAAAGTATTTATAATAATAATAGTTACAATAATTAAAATTGAAATAAACTATGTCCTAAATTTCCTAATCTTCATTCTTCTATCCAATGCCTCCTCTTTCGCTCCATTTGACTTTTTATCTGCAAATAAGAAAAGAAGAAAAAGTCAGAAGCAGATAAATTGAAATTAAAGGCAAGCAGTTAATTTAGGCTCATCATTAAAGGCAACTGACTGGAATCAGTTAGCCCTCTCTGCAAATCACGGGATTTCTCCCGGTTCACAGAGAGGGATGGATAATGCTTGCTAAACATGAATGCACAAAGTTGAAATGCACAAATTCAAAAGGGGTCAAACAAAGCTGCATAGTTCAAAACAAACAGCATGTGCAAATACAAAGTCCAAATCCAAATTGAACAACAAAGTCCAAACTGAGTTCACATTCAAACTAAGCCAAAAGCTGTCAAAATGTCCAAAATATGGAAAGATATCAAGATATCAAACAAAAGGCTACTCAGTACTGTCACAAAGAAGCATGCAGTATGGAAAAGAGATAAAGTATGCAGGTTAAAACCAACATTGCAAGCAAGCATAGTCAAATGCATCATTTTCCAGCAGTGCCTTTTCAGCTAAAGTACATGATAAACATTATTTAAATGCTTAAAACTGTACTAGAGAGAGGAGAGAGAGTAAAGGAAGTACAGGTTTACAGGCTTAGGCTTGAGAAACAAAATATAAAACAAACTGATCAAGACAGTAAGGGAGGCAAAACATTACAAACCAAACAAAACTCAGAACAAAAGCCCCAACTCAGAAACATATCAAGGATACAACACCAAGGCCAAGCTAAAACCTGTAAGCCTTGCAAGCCTCAAAAAACCTGCAGTCAAAGCCTAAAGCTTAAACCTATAAACCTTCACTTGTCAAAACCCTGCATTCAACAAGCTCTAAACATACAAGCCTTCACTTGTCAAAAAACCGGCATTCAAGGTCTCAAGCCTGAACCTGTCAAACGATAAAAACATAAACAGATCCACACAAAGCCCAAACTGATATCCAGCCTGCCCAAAAAGACCATAACCTGCAAAGCCCTTAACCAGGAGCCAAAGACCTAAACAACATCAAGCCTTACCATTAAAACAGAAATCAGTACATCCAAACCTCACACTAAACTTAACCTGCAAAGCACCAACCTGTCATCAAGCCTAAAAGCTTCAAGGCCCTCAAGTTCAACCTTTCAAAGTCACAAAATCAACAAGCATTCAAACCACCCATCAAGGCCCTCAGAAAAGTTTCATCATTGGGCCATCCAAAGCATCACAACATATCTCAGCATACCAATAAGCATATTCAGAATCATCAACAAATACATCATCAAGAAATTATTTCTCATCAAGCAAAGCAAGCTAGGCAACCAAATTCAGCAAGCAAATATACAAGGCATCAAGCCAGGCATCAGGGCGACAAGGAGAAGAAGATAAAGAAGCAAGAGGGCAGGCATCAAGGTAACAGAAGCAAGGCAAAGAGACAGAAGAGGAAAGGTGATAAAAGCTAGGTTTTCAGTTACTCATCATTAAACCTAAAGAGTTAAAGAGAATAAAGTTACCAAAAAGCGAGCTCACATCACGCGTTTCCCCGCCGTCAAGCCTCCAAACGCCTCCAAATTCCTTTCTCCTCCGTCTCCCAAAAGGTAGTATAATTTCTTTTCATCCCTTTCCACGACCTCATTAACAAACAATAATAAACATAACATCAGAATGCGAAATCATAACATGCAAAACATAAAACCCTAACGAGATTGAGACGAATTACTACCTTGCTTAACTGTTGCCTGAGCGATCTGTGGGGAGAAGAGAATGGATGGTGGCGTTGGTGGCCTTGGGCGAAGAAGGTGGTTCAGTTTTCAGCGTGAGAAGATGAAGAGAACGACCCAAGCGAAGTGAACGACGGCGCCTCTGCGTTGTTAACAAACCCTAAGCTTTCCCAAAGTGAACAAACTTTGTCAAACCCTAAAAAAACTTTTGTCTCAAGCTTTGGGCCTCGCCCCTTTCTAACATGCCTAAGCCCATTTTTGCTTGTTCTGGATGCACCCCCTTTCCTTATCATTCTGATTAAGCCCATTAACATCTTTGTATTATTTCATTCAAACTAAAAAGTTTTGTTATTTTTTTTATATAATTCAATTCTTTTAATAATAATATTACTATTACTAAAATACTTAAATATTAAATATTTTTAAGATTAAAACTTTTTCTTTCTTGTTTTTCTTTTATTAAAACCTTTTTATTAAAATGTAAACTTTGTACATAAAGATTAATTAAAATACATTAATTTGTACATACATAAAAAATATTAACATAAGTATATAAAACATTAATTTTTACATAAAAAACTTAAAACATTTTTTTTCTTTTCATTTAAACTTTGTTTGTACATAATTACATAATTTTTCTTTAAAGTTAATACTTTTCCTTTCTTAAGATTAAAACTTTCATTTGTGCATATTAACAAAGTACAAGAATACAAAAATTAAATAAACAAAATATTTAATTCTTTTCATTAAGTTAACAGTACTTAATTTTCTTATTAAAATTCACATCTTTCTCAACTTGTAAATAAATCTCATACGCAATACACAAATACGTTGACACACGTTTACAATACATACACTTACACATTCGCAACTTGCAAATACATTTACTTTGCTTTACACACATACAATTTCTATTCTTATACATTGTTATACATTACATTGTTTACATTTGATCGCGATTCGATTTGGTTGTAACTATTTAAGTCTCATCCCCCATGTGTATACTTGTACCCCCACTCTCGGATACTATTTTGTAATAGCGTAGATTTTAAATTCCCGCAATTTACCGCTTTCAAATATACCATGTTTAGACCTAGGGTTTGTATGTACATAAAATCAAACGCTAGATAACCTAATACAAGACAAATACATGAAATCAATACATAATCACACTTGCACCCCCTAGGGTGATCCCACATGTTACCTTCCAAAATGGGCCATGCTTGCACATCGAGTTTCTTTGGCAAAACAATTCAAATGATCATAAGTCCCTCGATGACGCTTTCGAAAGTTGCCTATCAAAATGATCATAGTCCCTTCAAGCAAATTGCCAAAGACACTTGGCACAATTGCATTCATGGTTCGTACGATGACCCGCGCCTGTCCCGTTAAAACATCCTAAACGCAAGATTGTCCACCAAATACAATGGTGGAACAAAATTGTTAAAAGGGTTAAAACATGAGAAAAACCTTTGAGTAAGCTTAGGGGTAGACAAAACTCTTAGTTACTTGGATCGAACTTGCAAAAACACTTGCCTATTTTTCAAACCACACTTCACAAACACTTTCAAAACAAACTTCCAAAAACATTTTGAAACATCTTTTCGAAAAGATACACACCATTGTATATACTTAAACACGAGTCATTACAATGGTTGCCGAAACAAAGGAGTCTATTTCAAAAACATTTTCAAAACACACGCATACACACACCATTTTCAAGCAATCGAAAATCAAGGCAAGTAATCTAAAACCAAGTAACTAAGAGCCCATGGATAACCATGGATGAAAAGGGTGCTAATACATTCCCTTTTCATAATCTACCCCCCGAACCCACGAAACATCTCAAAAGGTTTTTTCTGTGCTTTTTAACCTTTCCTTTAGGATAAAATAAAAAGTCGGTGGCAACTCTTGCTAAACCGAACAAGTGCGAATACAAAACGCAAAACTCAAGTCAGTTCTCCCACCGTATCATAGTACCTTACCTTGGTATCCTATTCCCTTTCTGCCATTTTTGCTAACTCCATAGATCATTGAAGCCATTTTGCTTCTATCTATGCTTTTAGCAAGAAACTTCTGAAAGTTGTGATCATACTCCTTGATGATCTCATCAGCAGTACTGGGAGTTTCAAGTATTGTTTCCTTCTGAGAGTTTTGTAAAAGATTTTCTAATTTTGAAACTTTATTTTTCAACTCAGAATTTTCCAACTTGAGACTCTCAGTTTTATCAGAGTCAGATGCAAGATCCCTTTTCAGGTTTCTGAATTTGACTCTGATCTGCTGATATCGTTCCAGAATCTCATTCCGGCTTTCAGCTAGTTCAGCCTTAGTAAAATTAACAGCAAAGTCAGGAAATACCTCTTCTGTGTCTGATTCAGAGTATGATTCAGAAGCTTCACTGTCTTCTGATATGTTTGCCATGAGAGCTATGTTTTCTCTCTCATCATCTGATTCTGAGTCAGCTTCAGATGTGTCAGAGTCATCCTGTTGTACCCCAAAATTTGCCCTCCCATATTCTTCAAGATTTGCTAAGAGCATGCTTCAAAATCTCCCAAGGGTTGCACAGTTCAATGGCCTCCTAACAGTCAAAAATTAGGGTTTTGATTCTAGCAAAGAAATTGAATTTTCCAAGGGTCCAATCAAGTCCCACATGCCTACAAACATGGTCAAGCATCCATATGCCAAGTTTCAAGACTTACAGCACAAAATTGCACAGTCAGAAACCCTAATTGCTCAACAGTCAACTGCAGGGGCAAAATGGTCATTTGACAGTCAAAAGTCAAAATTTTTGGTCAACATCTTATTTTGAAGCCACAAACATAATTTGATAAATTCTTGATCATGATTCTCAAGGCATGGCTCAAAAAGTCTCAAGATGCAAAAGTTTCTATTTTTGGACAATTGAAAAAGTCAACTGTAACTTGACCAAGGCATAACTTCCACATGATTTATCAGAAAAATTCCATCCAAATCTCATTTTGAAGAGAATGACATTTCCTACAACTCTTCTTCACACTCCAAATCCAAGAAATGCTCTCACAAAAAGTTATCAACCTCAACATTATAGGTCATTTTCAAAAGTCAATAAAAAGGCACTTTAAGTCAAAGACCATAACTTGAGATTGGTAAATCAAAATGACATGGGACCAAAGGCATTGGTTAGAGGACTTCAAGAACTTTCCAAAATGTCCAAGAACATGATCAAAGCTTAAAAATTGAGCAAGATATGCCTTGTGGAAGTTGGGAAATTTTTGGGAATTTTGAAAAGTCAACTTTACTTCAAATACCTCAAAATTGCTAATGGCCCTCAATTTCTTCCAAGAATCATCACCCAAAAGCTATGCACGACCCATTGACCCAAAGGGGAGTTATATTCCTATTTTTAATTAATTAATTGAATATTTAATCTATTTAATTCATTTAATTAAAATTAATTATAAGAAAAATACTAATCCATGCTTTTCAAATCTTTTTGTGCATAGAATTCACTCAAGATTTCGTGCACTATTCAATAAGGAAAGAATCAAGGTGATTGGCAATGATTGGCATGTTCTTCACATGAAAAAGATTGAAAAAGATACCATTAAAATCAAATATTGAAACATTGATTGCAAAGGTCTATGGACTTGGATTTCTACCCTAATTCATTCCACATATAAGCACAAACCTAAACCTAATGCAAAGTACTCAGAAGCTGCGCCTCAGACCTCAAACCAACTTTGCATTTTTTCAAGAAATTCTCAAAACTGAAAACACACATAGAGCGTAATTCAAAGCAAAAGAACCATCCCACAAGCTTGCCAAGGTTACCAGGAATCTTTCCCAATCAAAATCACATCCCCTAACCTCAAGAATTGGTATAATCGTGTTCCACTTTTCTGAAAAAAAATTGATAATCGTATTCCATTTTATACGCATGTTTCATGTCTTTTAATTATCGTTTTACACTAACATGACCATGCTGAAGCTTTTGGTGCCATTTAATTGAAGAATACTTGCCTATACAGAAAGTTGCCATGGACATATTTTAGGGTTTCAGGAACCTTGAATTGGGGTTTCACGCATAAGGCAAAATTGGCCATCCTAACCAATACCATTGAACTCAGAAATTCCAGACGAATCCAACCAGACCATCACGCCCTTTTTCTTTTTCGTTATAACCTAATCGCTATTTTTCCTGGCTTTGTTTAGTAGGGGTTTAAAACCCCCGCTATTTGATTTCTTTTACAGGCAGAAAGAAGAAGATGATGCAGGCGTGGCTAAACATGGTTGGTTGATTTGAAGCTTGGCGCGTTTTTTTTCATTATTACAGCCACTAACGCTTTTTCATATATGTTGGTCATTGTTCAGTATACATAAAAACCAACGCGCTTGGCTGAGTGGTTAATGTGTTGTCATGCAATCAATGGGACCTGGGTTCGATTCCCAGGTCCCCTATACTCTTAATATTTTTTCTTGCAATATGTTCAGGTACGCTGGCCGTCCTACAGTTCACCATACGCCCCAACGCATATGCTTGCCATGTGTCCCTGAGACCAATCCAAGAGCCAGGATGTGAGTTCCATCACGCACTTTAGTCAAGTGGTCTATACGTGATCCTGGAAAAGTCAAAAAGGCCTCCATCAAATGGGCCAAAATGCTTTCTATTAACCTCCATATTTGGGTCAACCACCCCCCATGTTTGCATTTCTTTCTCTCTTTTATTTTTTTATTTATTCTTTTTAATCAATTGTTTTATTTAATTCATGAAATAAATTTTATAACCCAAAAAAAAAAACAAAAAAATCAGAAAGTAAAAAATAAAAATATATTTTGTTAATACTAATTTCTATTAATTTTGTAAATAAATTTTGCTAACCAAATTAGTTTAATTTTAGGCTTAATTTTAATATTTTTCTTAATAACCAATAAAAAACATAAAATTAGGGTTTCTAGCTTTTTTTTTTACTCTTTTTTTTTCAATAATTAAAATTTATTCTTATTATTATTAATAATTAATTATTTTGTAAATAAATATGCCATTTAATTAATTAGGGTTAAATTAGGTTATAACTTAAACATTTTTTAATAAATTAAAAACCATTTAGAATTAGGGTTTTAATTAACTTTTAATTCCAATTAATTTTCTCATTAAATTCCATAAATACAAAAACTCCAAAAAAATAAGTTCTTTCTTTTATTTAATTTAATTAATTTATGATTTCAATTTAATTTCTTTAAAAGGGTCCAACGCCCTCGCATTCTCGATTTTATTTCTTTTCGCACATTTACTTTTATTTCCCTTTTTTTAAATTTCATGTAATTGCCCCAAAGCTTTGTAATAGATAATTAGGATATTTACTTTCCGCATTTTATTTATTTCAAATCGGGTCTTGGTTTAATTTGGCGATGTAGACCCGCGCCTTTGTAATAGCGTATGACTTTTATCTTCCCGCACCTTTTAAACTGTTAATAATCACATGAAAGAATGTATGCTCAAATAAAAACAATGCGTAGAACACTCAATGCATGATCAAGACAAAAATAACTGAAAATGACACACGAATCACACACCACTCCTAGGGTACGGCTCATTGTTGCCTTGCCCCTCGAAAAGTAGTCGTCGAGTAGAGGACGTTTTAGTAAGTCCTCATGTCCATGAACATGGCATGGGGGTAGCTTCTAAGGTGTCCTACTATTGACCACACTGTTGCCTTGTCCCTCGGAACGTGGTCGTCGACTATAGGACGTCTTAGTGAGTCCTTATGTCCCATTGATCTGGTTGCCTCGAAACAAGTTGCCTCGGAATAGTTGCCTCGGAATAAAAAGATCAATGGCATAAGGGTAGCTCCTAAGGTATCTTACCGTTGCTCGGTGACTACACTGTCCCTACAAACTCGAATTGACCCGAACACCTCCAATGGTGGTGCTACCTACCTCTCAATGGTGGGACGGCACTACCTTAAGGACATTTACACAGACCAATTCCTTAGGGTAGGTAGATGACTCGTAGATACTTGCTCTAATTCAAAACAAATCAAAAAATTCTTTTCACACCGACACTTTCAAAAAGCTTTCAAAACAATTTTTCAAACACTCTTGAGGACTGATACAAGAGTCGATCTGAAACTTTCAAAGAAACTTTTTCAAACCCACTCTGAAAAGCAAACAAACATTTTTGAAAACACAAGTGAGCAAGTATCTAAGAGCCCATGGATAACCATGGATAGAAAGGGTGCTAACACCTTCCCTTTCTATAAATCTACCTCCCGAACCGAGAACTAATCTCAATAAGGAATTTTTCTGTGCTTTTGTCCTTTCCATTTGGAGAAAATAAAAGACGGTGGCGACTCTGGCTTCCGCGACATTTCGCGAACCAGCGTTAAACAGTCAGTTCCAGATCCACCGATCACAGAACTGGCGACTCTGCTGGGGACTTTATAAAGTGAGGTGTACCTTAGGACTAAGATCACTGTGTTTTCAATTGCTTTGACTTGTTTGCTTTATCATTGTGGGATTGTCTTGGGAGTTACAAAGATCCTAACCCGGATCTGGGGATACCCTGTTTAGGTAGCATAAGCTGTGAGGGACCTATCCGGCGTAGACCGACATGGGTGAAGCAGTGGCTACGTTGGTGTGGCACCTTGGTCTGTACCGACATCCCTTGTGTTGCAACGAGGAGAATATGGGTCTTCTGAGGAGTCATTAAGCACCAACCGACCTTAGAACCTTAAATAACCCAACTTGGCCAATAGAACAGTAGCAGTATGCTACGCCCATTGAGGCTAAACTCTCGTGATGGTTCTGGCCGCAAGAAAAGATTGCGATGCTGGAGTTATGACCGATTGAGGGTAGTCAGTGATATTGGGATCCCCTAGAACCCGGTTACTTCTGATAGGACAGGTATGAACCAACAAACTGAAAGAGGGTAATACCTAGCCCCCATGCTGGCCTAAACTCTAAGGGCTTCTCTTGTGTGACTTGTGTGCCTTCCAACTTGACTATTTGCATGCTTGCTATCTGACACTTGAGTTTCTTGCAGGCTTTGTTTATAGTCCTTAATTAGGACTCATAACAGGGTTTACTGAGTTTCTTGCAGGTTTTGTTTATAGTCCTTAATTGGGGCTCATAACAGGGTTCACCCACAGTACCCCATGCATAGCATGACATCATACCATTGCATATATCTTGCATAAGGACTAACCCATTTCAAGGATCTCAAGGGTCTGTGATGCAGGTCATGATGAACCAACTATCCAGCAAGGGGTAAAGAGGATTTATTTTCCTCTAGCCAAGGTCGTCAGGGGCTATGACCCACTGGATATGGTGAGCCTTTGACCCTTAAAGAAGGACTCTCAGCAAACATGAAGTTCCCTCAATCAAGCTACCTAGTTCTAACAATTTTCTTGTTTACCCCGTGAGATCCTTGAAAACATTGCATATATATCATACATATCATTGCATTACAGGTACCCTTGTTGCAGGTCACTTACCCTTGTTCGCTATTTATTTCAGCAATGGCTTCCCAACAAGATAACCAGGACCTTCACACTCAAGAGACTCAGTTCAAGGAGATCTTCCTAAGCCTATCCAAGGGGCAGGAAGAGCTGAGGACACTCCTCATGGGGAATTTGGCCAAGCAAAGTCCCGAAGATGACAAGGACGAGCAGCTGAAACGTCTACAAGCTGAGGTAGACACATTGAAAACCCAGATGCTGGGGCAAAGGGCTCTCATTCAAGGTTTAGCTCGGGAGCAAGGAGAGCTGAGGGCCATGATCAGTCAGCTTCATCAAGACATGAAGCAACCAGCCCAAGTCAGGGACCAGGTCATGGAACAGCTTCCAAAAGGGAAAAGGTCTGGTCCAATGAATAGACCTCTCCAAGCTGCTACCACTCCACAGGTCCAACAACGACCTCGCCGAGAACAACGGGCTGATCAGAGCAAGCCAGACAAGCCTAAGAGGCAGTTCACCCAGCTCAACGTGTCACCGTCTCAAGCTTTACAACAATTATTGAGGTTGAATCTGGTGAAGCTAAGGGACCCTCCTAAAAATCTCAATACAACCTCCCCAAAGTACAACCCTGAGGAGAGATGCGTATACCACTCTGGCAGTCCAGGCCATGACACCGACGACTGCTGGGCTCTGAAGAATAGGATCCAAGACCTGATTGAGGAAGGAGCTGTGGATTTCACCCATATGGGCCATGCTGAATGCTCCTGCCATTCCTACAAGATGCACCAGTAGAAGTAACAAGCCCTGAGACTAGAAGACTTTTGTTCAATAGAATTTTTCAAGTTATGATTTTCTTTTGATTGTTCAAACATTTATTCATGTTAAACGTTGTTATTTCATTAATGCATCGCATATGTCTGTTTTGAAGCAATATATTCATATTCACTATATGCAAATTATTTTCATTTTTTTTCCTGATGATCAACGCTCGATTAATAATTCTAAGCCTCTTGAGGGAGGATGACAAAAACGATACCACGACAATTACAGTATGCTTTTGAACAGACCCCGCTGATGAGGTACAGGCATTGTTTCAATTCCTAAACACTGGAGTTATAAGGATGATAATCCCTCGTCAACCCCTTTGAGCCAAAGAAGTAGGAGTTTTTCTTTTCGAAAATTAAAACCCGTTATCATAACCTGGGGCAGAGTAGTTCTCTCAGTTGATCCAAGGGCATAACAAATGGCACCAAAGAGGTCCTTACAAAAAAAAAGAAGACAATGATGATTCCGAATAATCATAAGGATAGGCAGTCATTATATCTCAAAAATGAAAACCCAATAAGTCAAAACCTATGAAGGAGACTTACAAAACTGGGGCATCCCGCTGACTTTAATCACAAAAGAAACAGTTCAGGCAAAATTTAGGGATAGCGGAAAAAAAGAAAGAGGTCTTACAAACCCTCAACAAAAACAAAAATGACTGCCTATTCAGAATAAATCATCAATATTTGAACCATCATTGGAACATCAGGACAAAGACTCAAACAAGGTCTAACGCACGATCAACTGAGCTTAGGTTTGAAGAACATCACGAAGAACGGGTGGGTACAAATAATTTGAGCCTTTATCCTTTTTTTCTTAAACCGTGAACCAGGCCACGTTATAACCCTTAAAAAGTCCTAGCTGAAGCATGAGTTAGTTCGAAAGCATACTGTTACGAAAGGTATCCGGACTCCTTAAGGCTCGCTGTAAAATAACGAGTTGACATCACGTTTTACAAATTCACTTGTTTTTACTAAAAAAGGGATGCATTCTCAAAAACTTCGAAACAGACATAAGCTTTATATTTTTGATATAACCTTGTTTGCATATGACTTTTTGTTTGAACAGCAGAGAAGTTCGCACGACGAATATCTTATGAACAAAAGTCTTCTCCATAAAAGAGTCACCTCAAATGGAAGAAACACTTCCAATCAAGGGGCATGACATGATCATGGTCCATCATCTGGGGCAATCCAATCAAGATTCGGAGAATCTCTCAAAGGCCAAATAGCCTGGGGCAAATCTCCGCCTGAGTCACTTGGGGAATTCCAACAACGAATCTTGACTGATCAAACACCTTCTGGTGGCATGACAAAACACTTCTAACAGGGGCAACTCCCTACATTCTGAGAGCGTGGATATAGTCGAAAAGAATACTACGCGTAATCAAAGATCCGCTAGGTTGACACACCTAGGCAAAAATAAGGGCTTCCCGGCGAACCAAAAGGGTTCGGGCAAAATGAAGGGATGAAATGAAAAAAATCTGTACACCCGGCAAGTCGAAAACCTGAAAAGGCGGCTTGGGCAAAAATGGGTATCCCGGTGGACTAAAAACCCGAAAGGGCGGTCCAGGCAAAAGTTAGGGATCAAAGCGTACGACTATGTCCCGTCATCTTGTCACCTGCCTACCAGAAGAAGGTTTGTCCATCAACAACTATCAGCACCCCACAGGTGCCTTCTCCCATAGAAACAGGGGCAATAATGAGTGGTCTAAGCGATCTAATTGTTCTGTCCACCAAGGTACCAAGGAAAGTTCGACTGAAGAACATAACCAATACACATTAACTCCCCAGAGAGTGAGCCAGCAGGTCAATGCACTCTCCCCAAGCAAAGCTATACTATCAGCCTCAAGGAAGTTGGGTATCCCCCGCAGATCTCAACATTCCCCAGCACGATATACAGATATTCTTAAACAAGCATCCCCGACAGTCTTGACCTAAAGATTGTTCCCCGGCGGTGTATCAAACATTCAATGGAGTCACTTCCCCAATACATTTCAAAATTTCCCCAGGAGAGTCCAATCCAGATTTCCCCAGGAAAATTTGAATCCATCTCCTCCAGCAGGAAGCTTATCCCCAGTAGATTCTGGAAGCTTACCCCCTACAGAGCACGAACACGTCCCCGGCTTTATTCAAAGGTTATTTCCCTACCAGGATATAACTGGGTTATCCTCAGCCAAAAGCCACGGAAAGATCGTCCTCGACAAAGTCTTCTTATCCCCAGCGGAGTCTATTAACACTTCCAACATAACAACGGTATCCCCAGCGGAGTTACCATCAACATCCCAGCAAAGTACCTCTCTCCCCACAGAATATTACTCCCCAGCAAGGTAGCTAGAGTAATTTTCTCCCCGCAGAGTAATCCATTCGTCAAGTCTATTCCCCAACTGAGTTATCTTCTCCTACCGGTATTCTTGCAACTATCATCCCCAGTGGAAACAACAAAGCACTATTCTCCAACATCAACCCAGGATGTGACTTCCCGGCACCCGTCAAGGATTTACTTTCCTAGACAAAAACATACATTCATAAACATCGCATCTCTACACATTATAGCATGCATATACGCATCATATCTTACAATCTCATTTATGTTGAGAACATCATTGCTCGATCCATATCATGCATTGCATATGACTGACCTTTACCTTTCAGGAAAGATCCAGTTAAGTTCTCAGCTATGTCCAAGACCTTCTCTGGTTCAGTCAGATCGACCCTAAGATCTCCCTGATTCTTATCCAGTTGAATATTCCAAGACCTCGCCTGGTTCAGTTAAATCGACTCCTAAAGATTTTTCTGATTCTTATCCAGTTAAAGGCCTTCTCTGGTTCAATCAGATCGACCCTAAGATCTCCCTGATTCTTATCCAGTTGAAGATATTCCAAGACCTCGCCCGGTTCAGTTAAATCGACCCTAAGATTTTCCTGATTCTTATCCAGTCAAAGGCCTTCTCTGGTTCAGTCAGATCGACCCTAAGATCTCCCTGATTCTTATCCAGTTGAAGATATTCCAAGACCTTGTCCGGTTCAGTTAAATCGACCCTAAGATTTTCCTGATTCTTATCCAGTCAAAGGCCTTCTCTGGTTCAGTCAGATCGACCCTAAGATCTCCCTGATTCTTATCCCAGTAGAAGACATCCATGATTCTCTCATCGTTACTGTTGAGGTTGAAGTCGCCCAAGATTCTCTCATCGTTACTGTTGAGGTTGAAGTCGCCTATGATTCTCTCATCGTTACTGTTGAGGTTGAAGTCGCCCAAGATTCTCTCATCGTTACTGTTGAGGTTGAAGTCGCCTATGATTCTCTCATCGTTACTGTTGAGGTTGAAGTCGCCCAAGATTCTCTCATCGTTACTGTTGAGGTTGAAGTCGCCTATGATTCTCTCATCGTTACTGTTGAGGTTGAAGTCGCCTATGATTCTCTCATCGTTACTGTTGAGGTTGAAGTCGCCCAAGATTCTCTCATCGTTACTGTTGAGGTTGAAGTCTCCTATGATTCTCTCATCGTTACTGTTGAGGTTGAAGTCGCCCAATATTCTCTCATCGTTACTGTTGAGGTTGAAGTCGCCTATGATTCTCTCATCGTTACTGTTGAGGTTGAAGTCGCCCAAGATTCTCTCATCGTTACTGTTGAGGTTGAAGTCGCCCAAGATTCTCTCATCGTTACTGTTGAGGTTGAAGTCGCCTATGATTCTCTCATCGTTACTGTTGAGGTTGAAGTCGCCCAAGATTCTCTCATCGTTACTGTTGAGGTTGAAGTCGCCCAAGATTCTCTCATCGTTACTGTTGAGGTTGAAGTCGCCTATGATTCTCTCATCGTTACTGTTGAGGTTGAAGTCGCCCAAGATTCTCTCATCGTTACTGTTGAGGTTGAAATCGCCTATGATTCTCTCATCGTTACTGTTGAGGTTGAAGTCGCCCAAGATTCTCTCATCGTTACTGTTGAGGTTGAAGTCGCCTATGATTCTCTCATCGTTACCGTTGAGGTAGTAATCGTCCAAGGTTCTCTCACCGTCCCGTTGAGGTAGTAACCATCCCTGATTCATTCATCACCTTTTGAAGCTCTAGACTCGATTCCTGTATCTCGCCAGGGCACGTCTGAAGAGGTTTTAAAATTCAATTCCTGTAACCAGTCAGGGCACATCTATACAAAGAGTTTGAAGACCAGCTCCTGCAACAGGCCAGGTAATCATTTTCTTTTTCAGGTACGCAAGTTCTCGCTAAGGAATCTCTTACGCGATCGACACCTAGATGGCATCTATAAGCCCACCCACCTATCCATCACCTCTCAACATGGCATCTGTAAGCCCATCCCCCTATCCATCAATCTCCAAATGGCATCTGTAAGCCCATTCCCACCATCACACTGCCAACATGTGAGCGCAAATTTCTGGGCACTCTAGTGTTCAATCATCTTCCACCTTCGGATTACGAAAGGCACGTCAGCCAATCTACATCCTCAGGTCTAAGAAGATTGAATAGGGGCAACTGTTGTACCCCAAAATTTTCCCTCCCATATTCTTCAAGATTTGCTAAGAGCATGCTTCAAAATCTCCCAAGGGTTGCACAGTTCAATGGCCTCCTAACAGTCAAAAATTAGGGTTTTGATTCTAGCAAAGAAATTGAAGTTTCCAAGGGTCCAATCAAGTCCCACATGCCTACAAACATGGTCAAGCATCCATATGCCAAGTTTCAAGACTTACAGCACAAAATTGCACAGTCAGAAACCCTAATTGCTCAACAGTCAACTGCAGGGGCAAAATGGTCATTTGACAGTCAAATGTCAAAATTTTTGGTCAACATCTTATTTTGAAGCCACAAACATCATTTGATCAATTCTTGATCATGATTCTCGAGGCATGGCTCAAAAAGTCTCAAGATGCAAAAGTTTCTATTTTTGGACAGTTGAAAAAGTCAACTGTAACTTGACCAAGGCATAACTTCCACATGGTTTATCATAAAAATTCCATCCAAAGCTCATTTTTAAGAGAATGACATTTCCTACAACTCTTCTTCACACTCCAAATCCAAGAAATGCTCTCACAAAAAGTTATCAATCTCAACATTATAGGTCATTTTCAAAAGTCAATAAAAAGGCACTTTAAGTCAAAGACCATAACTTGAGATTGGTAAATCAAAATGACATGGGACCAAAGGCATTGGTTAGAGGACTTCAATACCCTTCCAAAATGTCCAAGAACATGATCAAAGCTTAAAAATTGAGCAAGATATGCCTTGTGGAAGTTGGGAAATTTTTGGGAATTTTGAAAAGTCAACTTTACTTCAAATACCTCAAAATTGCTAATGGGCCTCAATTTCTTCCAAGAATCATCACCCAAAAGCTATGCACGACCCATTGACCCAAAGGGGAGTTATTTTCCTATTTTTAATTAATTAATTGAATATTTAATCTATTTAATTCATTTAATTAAAATTAATTATAAGAAAAATACTAATCCATGCTTTTCAAATCTTTTTGTGCATAGAATTCACTCAAGATTTCGTGCACTATTCAATAAGGAAAGAATCAAGGTGATTGGCAATGATTGGCATGTTCTTCACATGAAAAAGATTGAAAAAGATACCATTAAAATCAAATATTGAAACATTGATTGCAAAGGTCTATGGGCTTGGATTTCTACCCTAATTCATTCCACATATAAGCACAAACCTAAACCTAATGCAAAGTACTCAGAAGCTGCGCCTCAGACCTCAAACCAACGTTGCATTTTTTCAAGAAATTCTCAAAACTGAAAACACACATAGAGCGTAATTCAAAGCAAAAGAACCATCCCACAAGCTTGCCAAGGTTACCAGGAATCTTTCCCAATCAAAATCACATCCCCTAACCTCAAGAATTGGTATAATCGTGTTCCACTTTTCTGAAAAAAAATTGATAATCGTATTCCATTTTATACGCATGTTTCATGTCTTTTAATTATCGTTTTACACTAACATGACCATGCTGAAACTTTTGGTGCCATTTAATTGAAGAATACTTGCCTATACAGAAAGTTGCCATGGACATATTTTAGGGTTTCAGGAACCTTGAATTGGGGTTTCACGCATAAGGCAAAATTGGCCATCCTAACCAATACCATTGAACTCAGAAATTCCAGAAGAATCCAACCAGACCATCGCGCCCTTTTTTCTTTTTCGTTATAACCTAATCGCTATTTTTCCTGGCTTTGTTTAGTGGGGGTTTAAAACCCCCGCTATTTGATTTCTTTTACAGGCAGAAAGAAGAAGATGATGCAGGCGTGGCTAAACATGGTTTGTTGATTTGAAGCTTGGCGCGTTTTTTTTTCATTATTACAGCCACTAACGCTTTTTCATATATGTTGGTCATTGTTCAGTATACATAAAAACCAACGCGCTTGGCTGAGTGGTTAATGTGTTGTCATGCAATCAATGGGACCTGGGTTCGATTCCCAGGTCCCCTATACTCTTAATATTTTTTCTTGCAATATGTTCAGGTATGCTGGCCGTCCTACAGTTCACCATACGCCCCAACGCATATGCTTGCCATGTGTCCCTGAGACCAATCCAAGAGCCAGGATGTGAGTTCCATCATGCACTTTAGTCAAGGGGTTTATACGTGATCCTGGAAAAGTAAAAAAGGCCTCCATCAAATGGGCCAAAATGCTTTCTATTAACCTCCATATTTGGGTCAACCACCCCCCACGTTTGCATTTCTTTCTCTCTTTTATTTTTTTATTTATTCTTTTTAATCAATTGTTTTATTTAATTCATGAAATAAATTTTATAACCCAAAAAAAATACTAAAAAATCAGAAAGTAAAAAATAAAAATATATTTTGTTAATACTAATTTCTATTAATTTTGTAAATAAATTTTGTTAACCAAATTAGTTTAATTTTAGGCTTAATTTTAATATTTTTCTTAATAACCAATAAAAAACATAAAATTAGGGTTTCTAGCTTTTTTTTTTTACTCTTTTTTTTCAATAATTAAAATTTCTTCTTATTATTATTAATAATTAATTATTTTGTAAATAAATATGCCATTTAATTAATTAGGGTTAAATTAGGTTATAACTTAAACATTTTTTAATAAATTAAAAACCATTTAGAATTAGGGTTTTAATTAACTTTTAATTCCAATTAATTTTCTCATTAAATTCCATAAATACAAAAACTCCAAAAAAATAAGTTCTTTCTTTTATTTAATTTAATTAATTTATGATTTCGATTTAATTTCTTTAAAAGGGTCCAACGCCCTCGCATTCTCGATTTTATTTCTTTTCGCACATTTACTTTTATTTCCCTTTTTTTAAATTTCATGTAATTGCCCCAAAGCTTTGTAATAGATAATTAGGATATTTACTTTCCGCATTTTATTTATTTCAAATCGGGTCTTGGTTTAATTTGGCGATGTAGACCCGCGCCTTTGTAATAGCGTAGGACTTTTATCTTCCCGCACCTTTTAAACTGTTAATAATCACATGAAAGAATGTATGCTCAAATAAAAACAATGCGTAGAACACTCAATGCATGATCAAGACAAAAATAACTGAAAATGACACACGAATCACACACCACTCCTAGGGTACGCCTCATTGTTGCCTTGCCCCTCGAAAAGTGGTCGTCGAGTAGAGGACGTTTTAGTAAGTCCTCATGTCCATGAACATGGCATGGGGGTAGCTTCTAAGGTGTCCTACTATTGACCACACTGTTGCCTTGTCCCTCGGAACGTGGTCGTCGACTATAGGACGTCTTAGTGAGTCCTTATGTCCCATTGATCTGGTTGCCTCGAAACAAGTTGCCTCGGAATAGTTGCCTCGGAATAAAAATATCAATGACATAAGGGTAGCTCCTAAGGTATCTTACCGTTGCTCGGTGACTACACTGTCCCTACAAACTCGAATTGACCCGAACACCTCCAATGGTGGTGCTACCTACCTCTCAATGGTGGGACGGCACTACCTTAAGGACATTTACACAGACTAATGCCTTAGGGTAGGTAGATGACTCGTAGATACTTGCTCTAATTCAAAACAAATCAAAAACTTCTTTTCACACCGACACTTTCAAAAAGCTTTCAAAACAATTTTTTAAACACTCTTGAGGACTGATACAAGAGTCGATCTGAAACTTTCAAAGAAACTTTTTCAAACCCACTCTGAAAAGCAAACAAACATTTTTGAAAACACAAGTGAGCAAGTATCTAAGAGCCCATGGATAACCATGGATAGAAAGGGCGCTAACACCTTCCCTTTCTATAAATCTACCTCCCGAACCGAGAACTAATCTCAATAAGGAATTTTTCTGTGCTTTTGTCCTTTCCATTTGGAGAAAATAAAAGACGGTGGCGACTCTTGCTTCCGCGACATTTCGCGAACCAGCGTTAAACAGTCAGTTCCAGATCCACCGATCACACATCCCATGTGGCCATGAGACTTTTCTTCTTTTCCTTGCCAAAATTTCTTCTAGGCTTTTCCTTCTGAAGCTTTGGGCAGTCACTCTTGTAGTGTCCTTACTCGTTGCATTCATAGAAGATGATGTCCTTGTTGTTTGGCTTTCTGCTTCCTGAAGAGCCTTCAGATCTTCTGTATCCAAAGGTAGGTTCTGACCTTCTGTATCTGGAGGAGGATTCGTTCTGGTTCTCAGATCTTCTGGGAGTCCTGAACTTTCTTTGCCTCTGCTTCCACAGTTGGTTCACCCTTCTGGAGAGGAGGGACAATTCATCTTCTTTTGATGAGGACCCATCAGAGGTTTCTTTCAATAGCCTGCAAAACCTTAGAGTCAGCTTTTCTGTTAGATTTTAGAGCTAAATGCTTACCTTGCTTTTGGGGTTCATCAGCTTCCAGCTCTATCTCGTGACTTCTGAGGGAGCTGACAAGTTCCTCCAGAGAGATTGTATTGAGGTCTTTAGCTAGCTTCAGTGCTGTGACCATTAGCCTCCACTGTTTTGGCAAGCTTCTGATGATCTTCTTGACATGATCAGCAGTAGAATACCCTTTGTCCAAAACTTTGAGACCAACAACCAGAATCTGAAATCTTGAGAACATTGTTTCAATAGATTCACTTTCTTCCATCTTAAATGCCTTATACTTCTGAATGAGCGCAAGAGCTTTAGTTTCTTTCACTTGAAGGTTGCCTTCATGCGTCATTCTGAGAGAATCAAACATGTTCTTAGCAGTGTCTCTGTTTGATATTTTTTCATATTCAGAGTAGGAGATAACACTGAGAAGAATAGTTTTGGCCTTGTGATGGTTTTTGAAATCACGCTTCTGTTGATCAGACATTGCTTTCCTGTCAATCTTCTGACCATTTTCATTTACTGGGTGCGTGTATCCATCTGTCACCATATCCCACAGATCAACATCATGGGCTAGAAAGAAGCTTTCAATTCTGTCTTTCTAGTAATCAAAGTTCTCTCCATCAAAGACTGGAGGTTTGCCACTGAATCTGTCTCTTTCTTCGTTGTTGTCATTGCTGATGTTGTGATGTGTTCCTGCCATAGTGTTTTTCAATGCTGGATCTTGTACTGACACGGTTAAGTGTTATGAACTCAGAACCAGGCGCTCTGATGCCAATTAAGAAGTGAAAAACACAAGAAGGGGGGTTGAATTGTTGAAACTTGAAATCAAATGCAGACAACACATTATTTTTATCCTGGTTCGTTTGATCTCAAACTACTCCAGTCCACCCGTCAAGGTGATTTCGCCTCTCTTCAACGAGGTCTTAATCCACTATATTCAACTGAATACAAATATGCTTTAACAACTGCTAAAGCCTTCTTGAGTCTAAACCACAGACCGGTTTCTCAAGGAAATTCTTTCTTAAATGAACAATTATGTGTGTTTGATGTTTTCTACAAAAACGATATATCACACCTGTGATAATACACAAGATAAAGCTTAAGTGAAACTAGATTGCTAGAACTATAGAGTAAGCAATTTGAGAGCTTTAGCAAACTGAGAGAGTGAGGATGCAGATGATTGACTTTAGGCGTGTAGAGTATTGTAGAGCATTAGCCATTTCACTTCTCACTGATTTGTTTAAATACTTCTTGGAAAAGATACGTTGATGCCAATAATTCCATTTTAATGCTCATTACGTTCTTTCCATATTCAGAAGATCTTTGTCTTGGAATAAAGCCGTTGGTAATTAATCTGCCTTGAATGCAGTACTGTTGATACTTCAGAATGTTCTGCGTAGTGAAGATCTGAGCGTTCTTGGCTTTGGCTTATTCTGGCGCTTCTGAAAGCTGATGACATGGTTATGATCTTGATCAGAATCAGAGTATGTTGAGCGCAAATCTTGTTCATCAGACTACAGCGTAAACATATGTACTGATCTTCTGATGTGACATATCTTCTAATGCTGATGTTGATATTCTGATATTCTGATGCTGATTTCATCAGAGTTTCCTGTAAATACACAACATATTTTTAGGTAGCATCTATGTCATATATAAATCTCATAATTCATTTAATCTTGTATTTTGTTATCATCAAAACTCTAACTGAGGGTTGTAGAATCAAACTATGTTCTAACAAAATCAATTATGATGATACCAATCAACTCGTTTTGACCTTACGATTATCATGGTATCATTTTCTTGGCCTAATTGTTCATGTATAACAAAGCCCTAAAAATACCTCAGAAACCCTAGCAATGGCAACTATGGATTCCTGTGCGATAAATGCAATTAAAGGGTATAGTTAGCTTGCAAACATTAATACAAACACAATGGTATAATAAAAACATGCTTATGATGCCAAAATCAAAGAAATCATAATTGAAATTTTGTGCAAACTGTGGTTGATGATGGGCGCGATTATAGACGCTTCAGGCCTTGCAAATGAATGGAGAAGCTTTCTGAGATATCCAGGAACGTATTGCTAGCCTTGAAACTCCTGGAGGATGGCTCTAAGATGGATTTTGATCTCACACTTTTGTCCAAATTTTTTAGTTTTCTTCCTGCTGTTTCACGCTTCCAATCCTTCTGTTTTTGATCTGGAATTATTATGCACTTATAGTAGACTGAATTAGGTCAACAAATTTGTATCAAATCTGTGAGAATTATGAAAATTGGATTTGATTTTCTTCATGTATAATTTCTTTCCGAAACTTGCTTCAATCTAATCTTTTTCAACCCTAATGAACCTTTCACGACTTGGCTGGCATGCTAGTTGTACATGGACTCAAAATATGCATACAAATCTCAAGATTTGATTTGTTTTCATTTTTTTGCCATTTAATTTGATTTATTTTGATTTAATTGAATAAAAAAATCAAAATAAATCATAAAAATAATAAAAAAAGGGGAAAAGCTCAGGGGTCGTGGGTCCTACTAGAAACATGTTTCAAGCAAGAAAACATGGACCCCTTTGGAAAAAATGCAAATTTGATCAATGTTGACTTTTGACAATTTTCCAAAAATTGCCACCAGTTGACTGAGCAAACTTCTTGTTCAAGGCATGAAACTTGACATGTAGGGTCTTAAGAACATATTAAAACCTTGGAAAGCATTTGAGCCCTTTGTGGTTCACACATCTTGATGAAAGTGGAAACCCTAATTTGAGGTATGCTGCCTTAGGAGAGAGTTTGTCTGGTCAACTCTTGGACTTCCTTGGGCAACTTGGGGACCTCAATTGACATGTATTGAGTAAAATGAGAGGGCAAATTTTGGGGTACAACATCTGCCCCTATTCAATCTTCTTAAACCTGAGGATGTAGATTGGCCCGTCTGCCCTTCGTGATCTGAAGGTGGAAGATGATTGAACACTAGAGTGCCCAGAAATTTGCGCTTGCATGAAGTGATACTTGATTTGTGACATCAGGGATGTGCTTTCAGATGCCATTTGGAGGTTGATGATAGAAGATTGTCACAGATGGGCTTAAAGATGCCATCCTGGATGCGACAGAGAATTGTCGGAGATGGGCTTAAAGATGCCATCTAGGGGATGTCGATTTCCTGTCTTGGGAGAACTAGAGTTTTAGGAGCTTCATTTGTCCGTTACTCTACTGGGGAATAACTCCGGCTTGAGGAAGCGGAAGTGTACTGCGTATCTGGTTGGAGTATATGCTGCACCATGATTTAATGGGGAAATGTGAAACCAATCATGTTTGATCGGGTCTAGGTCTTACAATGTTGTGGACCACTGCTTGGGGATAAGAGAGGGGGAACCTGGATAGTAAGGTTATGAGAAGGAACTTGGATAGTAGGTTTGATTCGATATGAAATCCTGGATAATAGGGCTGTAAGAAGGAACCTGGATAGTAGGGTTACTTCGATATGAAAGCCTGGATATTAGGGCTGCTGAGAAGGGACCTGGATAGTATGGTTACTTTGATATGAAAACCTAGATAGTATGGATGCTGAGAAGGAACCTGGACAGTAGGGTTACTTCGATATGAAAGCCTGGATAGTAGGGCTGTGAGAAGGAAACTGGATAGTAGGGTTACTTCGATATGAAAGCCTGGATAGTAGGGCTGCGAGAATGAACCTGGATGGTAGGGTTACTTCGGTATGAAAGCCTGGATAGTAGGGTTGTGAGAAGGAACCTGGATAGTAGGGTTACTTTGATATGAAAGCCTGGATAGTAGGGCTGCAAGAAGGAACCCGGATGATAGGGTTACTTAGGTATGAAAGCCTGGATAGTAGGGCTGTGAGAAGGAACCTGGATAGTAGGGTTACTTAGATATGAAAGCTTGGATAGTAGGGATGTGAGAAGGACTTGGATAGTAGGGTTACTTCGATATGAAAGCCTGGATAGTAGAGCTGCGAAAAGGAACCTGGATGGTAGGGTAACTTCGATATGAAAGCCTAGATAGTAGGGTTGCGAGAAGGAACCTGGATGGTAGGGTTACTTCGGTATGAAAGCCTGGATAGTAGGGCTACGAGAAGGAACCTGGATGGTAGGGTTACTTTGGTATGAAAGCCTGGATCGTAGGGCTGTGAGAAGGAACCTGGATAATAGGGTTACTTCGACATGAAAACCTGGATAGTAGGGCTGCGATAAGGAACCTAGATGGTAGGGTTACTTCGATATGAAAGCCTGGATAGTAGGGCTGTGAGAAGGAACCTGGGTAAAGCTGCTTTGTGAGGAGTTTGGGTAAAACTGCATCTGAACCGAGAAGGAACCTGGGTAAGGTTACTTTGGGATAAGTTTGTGTGAAACTCCATAATTAACCGGGGTAAGGCTATAAGTTTGTGTAAAAACTTCAGGAAGAATCGGGGTAAGGTTACTTTGATATGATAATGTAGATTAGTTGACCCGTTTGATTTCGGGAACTGAGTTTCCATTAGTTGTTCGTAGATGTGATCTGTATAACTGCTGGATTCTTTGGAGCTAATCGTCTTTTCCTGAAAAATATTAGGGTTAGTTATATGCGATGCATGAAATGCGGGGCGAGATGATGTTCTCAAAATAAATGAGATTATGCTGTATATGATATGTATGTGTATGTCATGATGTATGTTCATGAAATGTTGTCGGGGTATGCTTGTGCCTGGGAAAATAAATCCTTGATTGTTGCTGGAGATTCACAAATATTCTGTCGGGAAGAGGTGTTGGAGAAGTAACTCTGCGAGGACCAGACTTTGAGGAAATAGATACTCTGTTGGTCGACCTGCTGATCTGGCGAGATAAACTCAGCTGGGGATGAAATTCCGCTGTTGGAGCTGATGAGCTCTGTTGGAGATTGAGCTTCTGTATCTGTAGAAATAGACTCCGCTTGGGGAATGAGATTTATTGACTCGCCCGCGATTATGAACTTCGGCCGGGGATAGTTGCATCCTGTTTCGGGAAAGCTGACCTTAATGCCTTTGGGTACTTTTACTCTGTGGGGAGTGTATGTACCAATAATCATGTTCCAAAGTGGACTTTATCCCGATACCTGCTGAGCAAAGGAACCGTCAGGTTCGACACTTCTTTCCTTGTTTCTATAATTACGAGTAATTGTCTTTTGTTTCTTATATAAATCTTTATGAGCATCAATCATTTTCAAATACATATATAAAAAATAGGAAAAATACCCTTTTTAGTCCTTTAAGTTTACCCCAAGGTCCATTTTGGTCCTTTATCTAAAAAAAGTGTCAAACTGGTCCTATAATTCTTTCAAAAGGACCATAGGAGTCCTTTCCGTCCATTTTGGTCCTTTTTGGTTCATTGGAGAAGCTGCAAAATGAGCTTGATGGAGCAAAGATGGAGATACATCATCTAAAGGAAAGGAAGGATGGGCTGAAACATAAGATAATTGAGTTACAAATTGAAATAAAGAAGGATGGGCTGAACAAAAAAGGACCAAAATGGACGGAAAGGACTCCTATGGTCCTTTTGAAAGAATTATAGGACCAGTTTGACACATTTTTTAGATAAAGGACCAAAATGGACTTTGGGGTAAACTTAAAGGACTAAAAAGGGTATTTTGCCTAAAAAATAAATCATTGGACATTCTTGCAAAACAAAACAGAAAAAGAAAAGAAACAACTTGAAGTTTTTTGTGAAAATAATTTGTATTGAATTTGAAATTGGCCTGTAATAGGCGTTTTGTACAAAGAGGATGACACTCTAGTAAGAGAACACCGCCAGAGGACAGAAACTATACAATTTGTGTAAAAGAAAGAAAAAACATCTATGTGAAACGACCCCATTGGGTTCCAACTCTGCTATTGGCTTTATATCTTCAAGCGTCTCATCACTTTGCTACTTGGCCGAAGGTTGATCAAATTGATTGGTGCCGTATGAGCTTGATAGCTGATACCAAAGTCTGGTCGCAAGATGATCCAATGAGACATAGTGATACGCTTTAATCCCTAACTTTTTCCTGGATTGCCCTTTCGGGTTTTCAATCCACCGGGATACCATTTTTTGCCCAAGCCTCCCTTTCGGGTTTTCGACTTTCCGGGTGTACATATCTTTTCATTTTCATCCCTTAATTTTGCCCGAACCCTTTTGGTTCGCCGGGAAGCCCTTATTTTTTCCAAGGCCGGTCAACCTAGCGGGTCTTTGATTATGCGTAGTATCTTTTCACTATGTCTGCATTGATAGGGTGAGGAAGGTCGTCACCATCCATGTTGGTTAGAATCATGGCTCCTCCCGAGAAAATGTTCTTAACCACAAATGGCCCTTCGTACGCGGGGGTCCATTTTCCCCTGGGATCACCTTGCGGCAGTATGATGCGTTTGATCACCAGATCCCCGAATTGATATTCTTGGCGTCTGACTTTCTTGTTAAAAGCCTTGATCATTCACTTTTGATACGTCTGACCATAGCAGATAACAGTAAGTCTCTTTTCATCGATTAGATTTAACTGATCAAGTCGGGTTTGGATCCAGTCGTCTTCGTTCAGACCCGCATCCTTCATAATTCTGAGAGAAGGTATCTGGACTTCTATGGGTAGGACTACCTCCATGCCATATACCAGAGAGTAGGGTGTTGCCCCTGTCGATGTCCGTGCTGAGGCACGGTACCCATGAAGAGCGAATGGTAACATCTCATGCCAGTCTTTATATGTCACCGTCATCTTCTGTACAATCTTCTTGATGTTCTTGTTAGCTGCTTCAACGGTGCCATTCATCTTTGGTCGGTAGGGAGAAGAATTATGATGCTGTATTTTAAACTGTTTATAGAGCTCGATGATCATTGTGCTGTTGAGATTTGTATCATTATCAGTAATAATCCTCTCTGGTACACCATATCGACAGATCAGATTGTGTCGGATAAACTGCGCCACGATGTTCTTGGTTACTGTAGCAAAGGAAACTGCCTCAACCCACTTTGTGAAGTAATCAATTGCTACCAGAATGAAGCGATTCCCGCTAGACGCAGTAGGTCTGATCTCGCCGATCATATCAATACCCCACATCGCGAAAGGCCAAGGGGCCGTCAAAACATTCAGGGGAACTGGAGGTACATGCACCTTATCAGCATAGACTTGGCATTTATGACAGGTTCGAGAGTGCTGATAACAACCGGCTTCCACAGTGGACCAGTAGTATCCTTCCCGTAGGATCTTCTTGGCCATGGTGTGTCCACTAGAATGGGTTCCGAAACTGCCTTCATGTAGATCTGTCATGATCCTCCCTGCTTCGCTCTTGTCTACACACCGTAGTAGTATGGAGTCATGGTTGCGTTTATAGAGGATCCCATTACCGAGGAAGAACTTTGCAGCGAACCTCCTCAGTAACTTCTTATTGTTGACAGATGCCCCTTCGGGATACTCCTGAACCTCGAGATACCTTTTGACTTCATGAAACCAGGGTTTGTCTGCCACTTCTTCGGTATCGATCTCGCAGCAGTGTGTTGGTTAATCCAACCTCTCAATGGTAATCTGGGGAGCTTCATTGTCCCACCTAACTTTGAACATAGAAGACATGGTAGCTAGCGCGTCCGCCAACTGGTTCTCTTCTTCTGGGAAGTGTTCAAAGGTTATCTCCTCAAAGTGTGGGAGCAATGTCAGTACATACTCTCTGTAAGGAATGAGATTCGGGTGCTTCGTATCCCACTCGCCTTTGACCTGACTAATCACTAGGGCGAAATCCCCGAATATGCTTAAAAACTTAATCCTCAGGTCAATAGCAACTCGAAGTCCCATGATACATGCTTCATGCTCCGCCATGTTGTTGGTGTAGTTGAAACATAATCGGGAGGTGAATGGAGTATGTCAGCCCTCGGGAGATATAATTACAACGCCAATGCCGTTACCCAGTGCGTTTAAGGCTCCATAAAAATACATAGACCATCAGGATCCCTTTTTAGGTCCTTCATCCAGTCCAGGATCTTCGTAATCAATCACCAACATGATATTCTTATCCGGGAACTCAAAATTCATGGATTGGTAGTCATCCACGGCCTGGTGAGCCAAATGATCAGCCAATACACTCCCCTTGATTGCTTTTTGGGTTGTATATTATATATTGTATTCAGTTAAGATCATTTTCCACCTTGCTATCCTTCCGGAGAGAGCGGGCTTCTCGAAAATGTACTTTATCGGATCCATCTTTGATATCAACAAAGTAGTGTGAGTCAGCATATATTGTCTCAGCCGGCGAGCAACCCATGCCAAAGCGTAGCAAGTTTTCTTGAGCAATGAGTATCGGGTCTCACAGTTGGTAAACTTTTTGCTAAGGTAGTAAATGGCGTGCTCTTTTCGGCCAGACTCGTCATGCTGCCCCAACACACACCCCATTGAATTGTCTAGCACAATCAAGTATAATATCAAAGGTCTTCCTTCAACTGGAGGCATCAGAATTGGAGGTTCTTGAAGGTATTCTTTGATTCTTTCGAAAGAGGTCTGTCATTCATCATTCCACTTTACCACTTGATCTTTCTTTAGAAGCTTGAAGATTGGCTCACAAGTAGCAGTCAGACGTGAAATGAACCTGGCGATGTAATTCAGACGTCCCAGGAAACCTCTAACTTCCTTCTCTGTTTGGGGAATTTGCATCTCTTGTATGGCTTTTACCTTCGCAGGGTCTACCTGAATACCTTTGTCACTGACAACAAAACCCAGAAGCTTACCAGACCTTACCCGGAAGGTACACTTGTTCGGATTCAACCTCAGCTTATATGTCTTCAATCTGTCAAACAATTTTTGGAGATGGTCCAGGTGCTCTTCCTCATTCTGAGACCTGGCTATCATATCATCAACATAAACTTCGATCTTATGGTGAATTATGTCGTGGAACAAAGCGACCATAGCATGCTGATATGTTACCCCAGCATTCTTCAACCCAAAAGGCATCACCTTGTAGCAGAAGGTGCCCCACTGTGTGATGAAAGTTGTCTTCTCCATTTCTTCAGGAGCCATCTTGATCTGGTTGTAGCCCGAGAAACCATCCATGAAGGAGAAGATTTTATGTTGTGCGGTGTTGTCGACCAGAACATCGATGTGAGGGAGTGGGAAGTCATCTTTGGGGCTTGCCCTGTTCAGATCTCTGTAATCCACACACATCCGTACCTTACCGTCCTTTTTAGGTATCGGAACAACATTAGCAACCCACTGTGGACATGAAGTGACAGCTAAGAATCCTGCATCGAACTATTTCATGACCTCTGCCTTGATTTTCTATAACATTTCAGGGCGCATACGACGAACCTTCTGTTTAACCGGAGGACAGTCTTCTTTAGTCGACAGGAGATGTACCACAATATCAATGTCTAAACCAGGCATGCCTTCATAGAACCAGGCAAAGATCTCAACATGGTCGCCCAACATCTGTATCAACCTTTGTTTGACGCTAAGCTCCAGATTTGCACCTATTTTAACCTCTTTTCTGTCTTCCTCAGTACCCAAGTTCATTGTCTCAACCAGCTCTTCATGGGGTTGTATGGCCCTCTCTTCTTGCTGTAATAGTCTAGCAAGTTCTCCAGGCACCTCACAATTATCCTCACCTTCGTCCTCAACTTGGTTGATCGGATTTTTGAAGTCATAACTGGTAATAGATGAGATGTTATCAATGGGATCCAGAGTGGATATGGATCTGCATTATGATACGTGAGTGTGTGTAAGAGAATAGCTGTTTCGATATAGTGGAAAATAGAAAAGAAAAACAGAGAGCACAAAATTTGTATGCAAGAAACGTCCAATTCTTTATTAATGATTATGAAATGTCAAACAATTGCCCTCACAAGCAAAACCAAGGTGCCTCGGGCAAGGCACCGGGCCGTAAAGTTTCGAATTGTTTATTAAAAATCTTAAAACAAATAAGTCAATTACTGCAGAATAAAAGAAACATGTATGAAGTCCCTAACCATCCAGTTACTCGGTCCACCGTTGGTAGTCGGGTAGATCCAGGTGTCAATGTCTGATTCCTCTTCACTGTCTTCAATGGTGTTAACCCCATGATTGTTGATGCGTAGGGGAGGTCCTCCAGCCCGAGCGCGTCTAACAGCCCTTTGAGCCCATGTAGCAAATCCCAAACCAAATTTGTCAGTTTTATGAGTGAAATCAGGGAGATGACCCTAATTGGCACACCCACCTTCTTCAACCACTGCCCTGGCGTCCTTGAGAGAAGCCATATTCAAAGGAGGTTTGTTGCTGGTAGTTTCAGTCGAAGCCAAGATCTGAGGGACCTCTTCAAAATTATGACAAGGAGTTTCGATGAACTCCCCGTCCATCTCTACGTAGCGGAAGGAGTTGAGGTGACTTACCATATATTCCTCCTCACCCCGCACTATGACAATCTTTCCTTTCACTGGATACTTCAGCATTTGATGGAGTATGGAGGTGACTGCCCCATCCTCATGGATCCAAGGATGGCCCAGCAAACAAGAATAGGACAGCCTGATATCCATCACATAGAAAGTGGACCCAAAAGTCTGAGAACCCACTTTGACAGGGATGTCCACCTCCTCGCGCACCGTTCTCTTTGATCCGTCAAAATCCCTTACCACAATGTTACTAGGCTTTAGAGTTAGACCCTCGCAATCCAAATGGTCCAATGCCTTCTTCGGTAGAACATTCAGTGAAGACCCAGTATCTACCAGCACATGAGCCATATTGGTGCCCCAGCATTCAATCGAGACATGCAGAGCTTCATTATGCTTCCTTCCCTTTGGTGTCAAATCCGCATCTGAAAAACCCAGCCCATTATCAGCAGTCAGGCTGGCCACATAATCTTTGAACTGATCAGTTGAAGTCTCTTGCGGCACATGCGCAGTCTTGAGAAATGCAATCAAAGCCTTCGCATGGGCTTCAGAACACAACATTAGAGACAACATGGATATCTTCAATGGGGTCTCCCCCAACTGCTCGACCATGTTGTAGTCTCTCTTCTTAATGATTTTCAGTATCCCCCTCTATTTCTTGCTTAGAGGCCTCCACAACAATTTTCTTAGGCGCCTCCGTCCTGGCAGGCTCACCTACAACCTCTTTGTCGCGGGTATCAGATGATTTGCCGACTGGAGTAGGGACAGTAATTGATGTACTAGCAGGAACAACAGATGTAATGATAATAGGCTTGTTAACAGTCTTAGGGGAAATCTCAGGAGAGAAGACCCTTCCACTTCAGGTGATTTTACTGGTTCCAACAATGTTATCTATATCAGGACCAGCTTCTTCATCTTTCAAATCTTGTTTGATGCCATTATAGTACACATCGGCACCATAATGCCAGGGGACAGCTTTATCGGAGACATACGGGACAGGACCAGGAACAGTGATTATCAGCGGAGCAATTCTTGGAGCAGGTGTAATCCTAACAGGTCTTCTCGAGGAAACCTTGGAAGGATTGGCGGAAATGGTTATAATGGCGATGTCTTCAACTGGAACAACAGGAACTATAGTTTTCTCAAACAAAATTTCTTTGCTATCTATCAGGCGTTGGACACCTAATTTCAGCAAACAGAAACCATAAGGTAGAAGCGAACACATGTGGCAACCTTCACCATAACCCACAAATAAACTAGCCAACAACAAATTCTTCTTGACATTCATGAGAGGAGTAGAAACTTCATTAACAGAGGTAATAAACAAATCAGTATCAATAACATTAACCCCACGGTTGTGTTTAGGCATGGGAGCAGTTATGACATTTGGCTTTTCCGGAGCATCAAAATCTATCTCCTTGGCTTCAATTAAGTCTTGTATTTCGTTTCTCAGAGCCCAGTAGTCATTTGTATCGTGACCAGGACTCTCAGAATGATAGGCACACCGGGCATTCGGATTATATCGGGGAGATGTAGTATTTGGATTCTTGGGAGCCTCTCTCAAGATTGCCAAGTTGGATTTCAGCAGATGAGGTAGAACTTCAGCCAATGTCATGTTGATGCGAGTAAACTTCTGTTGCGGTCTCTCCACCCTTTGTTGATTGTTGCATTATGGAGAAGCTACAGATCTAGGTATCATCACGACACTTACTGTCTGACGGTGTTCAACCCTATTCTGGCCCCTCGGGCTGTAGATGGCACTGGCTTCCTTCTTACCAGCAAAAGGCTTCTTTACTGAACTTGAAGAGGCATTCTTCTGTATTTTTCTGCTTCGAATCTCATCTTCTACTCTTTCCCCAGTTAGGATCAGCTCAGTGAAACCGGATGATGAGCTACCGATCAGATGATTGAAAAATGGACCAGATAGCGTCCCCAGAAACATATCAACCAACTCCCTATCAGACAACGGGGGTTGAACTCTCCCAGCCAAGTCTCTCCATTTTTGTGCATAATCTTTAAAACCTTCACTTGCACCCATGGACATACTCTAGAGTTGAGTACGAGTGGGAGCAAGGTCGACAGTATATTGATACTGCTTGTAGAAAGCAGCAACCAGATCTTCCCAGTTTCGGACATTGGCTCCCTCCAGCTGGTAGAACCATTCAAGCTGAGTCCCTGACAGACTATCTTGAAAGAAATGAACCCACATATTTCTATCAGTTGTGTGGGGCTGAATCTTCCTGACATAAGAGTGGAGATGGAGCTTTGGGCATGACACCCCATCATATTTGGCAAAAACTAGAGCTTTGAACTTTTGTGGGATGACTACTCCCGATACCAATCCCAATTCTTCGAAATCCAGTCCAGGTATCCTCTGAACTTCTATGGCACTCAGACGGTCTTCCAACTATTTGTATCTATCCTCAGCCAGAGGATACTGCTCATCATTATAGTCAGTATCATTGTCAGACACTGTAGGATTGGGGTCTTTCTCTTCTTCTTGATTCTCCCCTTCCTTGGATGAAGAGGTCAGATCATTTTGACGCTTCAACCGCTCACCGAACCTTCGGCCCATGTTCAGAATACCAGCATCCTTCTTCTTTTTCTTCCTCTCTTTCAGAATGAGGGCTTTCAGATACTCCTGCCCCTTTGCCAGACTGATAAACATTTGTTGGAACTGGGCGTTCTGTGCCTGCAGGTCCTTGATGCTTTGTTCGGAAGAAATTTCTACTGAAATAAACAGCGAAGGAAATGAGAAACCTGTAATGGTACCTGTAATGATGTGTATGATAATAGTATGCGCATGCAATGATTTCAAAGACCTCGGAAATTTTAAATTTGCGAACCAAAAATAAACAAAAACTTTATTAGTTGAAATTGAAGTTCAAATGCCTTTAAGGCGTTACAATTAAAAATAAATCTAAAACTAGAAAGAAAAATCAAAAGTCCCATGGATGCTTCCTCTTTGCACAGAGATAATCATTTAGTCCTTTTTCCTCATGCAACTGCTTTGTGAGCTCTAAGACCTTCCTCTCCTGAGCATGGAACTGATCCTTGTAAGTATTCTGCTCCTTCATCATCTGAATCTAAGACCTCTGTAATTCCCCAAGATTAGTGGGCATGTAAGGATAAAGAACTGTGTATGGAATGCCTTCTTCAGCAGTGGGTTTCACAATCATTGGAAAAACAGCTACGTAGGGCATCATAAGCTGCTGAGCATGAGCTCGTACCCATTATAGATAAGGTTCCATTAGAATGGAAGTCTTTGGCCCAAAAGCCCTAACGCTCGATCTGTTTACCATGCCCTAAGCTCGTATGAACCTTTGACGATACTCTTGAATATCATCCTCATAGATGAATACAATGCCTTTGATAAGTAACTCATGGGGACCATCCCTTCGAGCGTAACCAAATTGTTGCAGAGATAAACAAGGATTGTAGGTTATACCCCCTCTGATACCAAGTAATGGGACATTAGGGTACTCCCCGCAGCGGTCAGTGATAGCAATGTTCTCCAAAGATCGAGGACACCAAAGAATATCTGTATGAGCGAGTGACATTATCCTTTGTGACCAAACCAAACCTTCTTCATTCTTCAGTATGGACTTAGGGAGGTGAGAAATAAACCACCTCAACAGCAATGGCATGCAACACACGAGAATCCCTCTTCTCCTCATGGTACGAGTATGTAGAGTGTGCAAAATATCTCTGAGCAAGATAGGCACAGGATTGCGAGAGAGAAAGATCTTGATAGCATTCACATCTACGAATGAGTCTGAATTAGGAAAGAGAACTAAACCATAGATAAGAAGAGCCAAGACCTCCTCAAAAGCCTGAAAATCCATATTATCCTAAAACAGTTGGGCTTTGGCTATCAGAAACTTAGCTAGAAAACCCTTGACTCCGCTTCTAGCTTCCCAATTGGATACCACGTCGACCCATTTCAGATGTAAAGCTGAGGCAATGACTTCTGGCTTAGGAACTTCTTCTAGACCTGTGAAGGGTACCTGTTCAAGAATAGGTATATCCAATAGCTGAGAGAATTCTTCCAAGGTAGGCACCAACTGATAGTCTGGAAAGGTGAAGCAGTGGTACTTGGGATCAAATAACTGAAAGAGTACACTCATCATCTTTTCATCAAAATTTGAAGTAACCAGGTTGAGAAGTTGACCATGTCTCTTAGTGAAGGTAGAAGTTTTAGAAACCATTGATGCTAGCTCTTTGAGTTGGGAAGGTATCTTCACAAAGCTGATTCAGATGGTATTTCTATGAACGAAAGCCATAATCTGTAAAATAGAACAAAGATAAATTCCCTTGGTCTTTGAAATGGTTAGTGCAATAAGCATGGATGCCATGTTATGATGCATGATGTCATGATAAACCACAGGTATAGCAATCACAGTCAAGTCACACCAAGTCCTTAGGTTTAAGGCTTGCATGAGGTTAAAGGTAGTACCCTCTTGAAGTTTAGTTGGTTCAAACCTATCCTAAAAAGTAATCGGGTTCTAGAGATTCTCAATATCATTGATCATCCTTTATCAGGCATTGTTTCAGCTCTCAATCTTTTCTTGCAGCCAAAATATCCCGAAAGTATGATCTCAATGAGTGTAGCATCGAGTATCAACCAGTTCTTAGCTCTACACCGAGGCCGACTATCTCACTACTTTCTAATGGCCAAGTTGTTCAACTAAGGTTCTAAGGTCCGTTAGTGCTTCACGACACCATGCAGCGGCCCCGTATTCTCATCGTTTCCCCATGAAGGATATCGGTACCAACCAAAGTGCCACACTAACATAGCCATCACTTAAACCATATCGGTCTACGCCATACAGTCTCCACGATCTATTACTGTTTACCTAATGAGTGCCCCCAGATCCGGGTGTAGAATCTATAGTAACACTAAACAAAAACCCTCAAAAGTAAAGCAATCAATACAATCAATAGAAGCAATTTAATGACTTAGATCCTAAGGTATACCCCACTTTATTACGTCCCTAGCAGAGTCGCCAGTTATGTGATACGGTGGCAGAACCGACTGTTTAATACTGGTTTGCGTTTTGCATTTTTGTTCGCAAAATGTCACGGTAAGCAAGAGTCGCCACCGACTTTTATTTCATCCAATCATGGAAAAGGAAAAAGAACAAAAAAAACCTTTTTTCGGGATATTCTGAGTACGGGGAGTAGATTATAGAAAGGGAAGGTGTTAGCACCCTTTCTATCCATGGTTTTCCATGGGCTCTTAGGTACTTGCTCATTTTTCAAATTGCTTGTGTGTGATTGTCTTGAAAATGTTTTTACTTCGTGATAACCCTTGTATCAGTCCTCGAGGATGTGATGAAGTTAATTTGAAAATTGTTTTGAAAGGTGTTTGTGTGAAAAGATTTGTTTTGAGCAAGTATCTACTAGCATCTACCTACTCGAAAGAAGATCGTTTTTGTTCTATATCCTTTAGACAATGCTATCCTACTATTAAGGAGTAGGTAGCACCATCGTTGGAGTTGTAAGGGACATTCGAAAGGGACGTACGGTCACAAAAGTAATGTTAGGACACCTTAGTAACCATCCTAGAGTCCTAAAGATCTTTTCCGATGCAACAATCAAAAGGGTCATTTTTTTGATCTTTTGTGACATAGAGGATAGCCACTAAAACATCCTATGCTTCATGACCGTTTACCGAAGGCAACCAGAGTGAGAGTATACCCTAAGAGTGAGCATGTGTGAGTGATTTATTTCCGTTATTTTAATCTTTGCACATTAGGGTTTTCTAGCTGTTTTAATTTTTCATGCATTCTTGCCATACAATCCTATTAGCCATACATCTAACAGTTAAAGATTGCGGAAATTAAAAGTGCGTGGAAGTAAAACCTAGCTATTACAAGGCTTCGAGGAGGGGGATTAATTACATAGCCAAAAATCAGGGATTTAAAGCAAGAAATAAAATCCTAATTTAACTATTACAGACCCTAAACAGTTTCAAAATAATGGAAAAAAAATTAACAGGCGTGCGGCAAATTAAATACGAGGACGGTAATTAATAACTTAAAACCCTAATTAAGAGGAAGAAATTTTTGTGGATTTTTATTTGAGAAAACAGTTAAATCACAAATTAATTAAACCTAATTTCTAATTGCTTTCAATTATGAAAGAAATTAAAGTTATCCTAAATTAATTAAACTAATTAATTAAAAATAATATTTATTAAGAAAATAAATCTTTTTGTGATTTTTTTGATTTGCTAATTTAATAAAATAATTTTTGTATTAATTAAAAAAAAACAAAATAATTAAAGAAAAGAAGTTAAAGGAAAGATAGTAGAAATAACCAAATGGGCCTGCTGTTAGCAAATCTGAGGGGTGTATGCTGAACTTCTGAAACCCAGAAGGATGGCCCAGAGTCTGGTGCCTGATCCAATGAGACCATCTTCTGGGGACTCATGGTGGACCTGCGTATGCTGGCGTTGGATCTGGCAGGAGATGGATCCAGAGGATGAGATCAGAGGGTGCGTGATGATCCTCAGAAGGTGAGGTATGCTGGATCTGGCTGGAGATGGATCCAGAGGATGAGATCAGAGGGCGCTTGATGATCCTCAGAAGGTGAGGTGTGCTGGATCTGGCTGAAGGTGGATCCAGAGGATGAGATCAGAGGGCGCGTGATGATCCTCAGAGGGTGAGGTGCTGGGAATGTGGTACACCTGATCATATGAGAAAAAATAATAGAAAGCAAATGTTGGGACCTGGGATCGAACCCAGGTCCTTATGCTCGCCTCAAGTGATGCTTTTCCAGCTGCGCTACCATGTTATTTTGTTCATATAATAGAAACAAAGCATAATAAGCAAAACAAATATTGGATTCAGAAAATGCGCGCAAAATTCAAATCAGCCATTCATGGGCTGCCACACATCATCTTCTTCACTGCAACCATCGTCTTAGGTGAAGAACTTTTACCTACCGACGTTTGCTGTCACTACAGCCCCTGCAAATTTCAAAAATTCCATACAAGCATAATAAATCAATTGTGATGATACCAATCAAATCGTCTTGACCTCACGAGTATCATGGTATCATTTTCTTGGCCTAATTGTTCCTGTATAACAAAGCCCTAAAAATATCTCAGAAACCCTAGCAATGGCAACTATGGATTCCTACGCGATAAATGCAATTAAAGGGTACAAGGGGCTTGCAAACATTAATACAAACACAATGGTATAATCAAAACATGCTTATGATGCCAAAATCAAAGAAATCAGAATTGAAATTATGTGCAAACCGTGGTTGATGATGGGCACGATTATGGACGCTTCAGGCCTTGCAAATGAATGGATAAGCTTCCTAAGATATCCAGGAGCATATTGCTAGCCTTGAAACTCCTGGAGGATGGCTCTAAGATGGATTTTGATCTCACACTTTTGTCCAAATTTTTGAGTTTTCTTCCTGCTGGTTCACGCCTCCAATCCTTCTGTTTTTGATCTGGAATTATTATGCACTTATAGTAGACTGAATTAAGTCAACAAATTTGTATCAAATCTTTGAGAATTATGAAAATTGGATTTAATTTTCTTCATGTATGATTTCTTTACAAAACTTGCTTCAATCCAATCTTTTTCAACCCTAATGAACCTTGCACGACTTGGATGGCATGCTAGCTGTACATGGACTCAAAATATGCATAAAAATCTCAAGATTTGATTTGTTTTCATTTTTTTGCCATTTAATTTGATTTATTTTTATTTAATTGAATAAAAAATCAAAATAAATGGTAAAAATAAGATAAAAAAAGGGGAAAAGCTCAGGGGTCGTGGGTCGTATTGGAAACATGTTTCAAGCAAGAAAACATGGTCCCCTTTGGAAAAAATGCAAATTTGATCAATGTTGACTTTTGATAATTTTCCAAAAATTGCCACCTTTGACAATGCACAACTCTCTCAATTTTGACCCTAGGAGGGTGTTCTTGGAATTTTTAGAAATCTTAGGATGTTCTCTAAACAAACCTTTTGGTTTCATCTTAATTGGATCTTCCACGTTCATGTATGAAGCTTTGACCCAAAAGGTGTTTGTGTTGACTTTTCAAAAGGACCTATAATGTCAAAATTCATATCTTTTTATGAATGCATATTTTGAATTTGGGAGCTGAAGATGAGTTGTAGGGAATTGTATCCTCTTCAAAATGAGCTATGGATGGAAAATTTCTGATAAAGCATATGGATGTTATGCTTGGTCAAAGTTGGGTTGACTTTTCCCGAGAAACCCTAATTTAGCAACTTTTGGGTTTTGATGAATTTGGAGCATTCCTTGAGGAATCATGATCAACCCTTGATAAAATGATGGATACCACTTCAAAATTATGATGTTGACCAAAAATCTTGAAGTTTGACTGTATGTTGGCCACAGTTGACTTTAGACCTAGTACAGTTGATTCTCAAGCATCTGAGCAGTTGACTGAGCAAACTTCTTGTGCAAGGCATGAAACTTGACGTGTAGGGTCTTGAGAACATATTAAAACCTTGGAAAGAATTTTATCCCTTTGTGGTTCACACATCTTGATGAAAGTGGAAACCCTAATTTGAGGTATGATGCCTTAGGAGAGTGTTTGTGTGGTCAACTCTTGGACTTCCTTGGGCAACTTGGGGACCTCAATTGACATGTATTGAGTAAAATGAGAGGGAAAATTTTGGGGTACAACAATATGGTGTAGTATTAGTCTTCCTTAGGAGACGTTCGACAAGCCCATAGAGCTTGGTCTAAAGTTTTATTCCAATTCTTTGGTTTTCTCCTCATATGTTTCTTTATTAGACCAATCATCTTTTTGTTAGTTGCCTTTACTTGACCATTTACTTGAGCATAGTATGGTGTTGAGGTAAAGAATTTGAAACCCATTTCCTTAGAAAACTCTTGCATTTTTCGGCCAGTGAACACTTATCCTTGATCTGTTGTAACACTCTCTGGGATTTCAAACCTATAAATTATATGCCTTTGAATGAATTTGATAATAACCTCTCGATTTACATTTACCAAAGGTATTGCTTCTACCCATTTTGTAAAATAGTTTATTCCTACCAAAATGTATCGTTGACCTTTGGACGAATCATGATGAATTTCCCCAATTAGGTCTAACGCCCAACCTCTAAAAGGCCATGGCTTGACAATTGAGTGAAGTTCGCTTGCAGGGGCATGTTGAATACCTGCATGTATTTGACATTCCTGGCATCCCTTGGCAAACTCTATGCAATCTTTGAGCATTGTGGGCCAATATATTCCGTATTGAAATAACAACCATTTCATTTTATGACCTGCTTGATGCGCTCCACATGCCCTACTATGCACACCAGACAAAGCTAAGTATGTTTCACTTTCTCCCAAGAATTTAAGCAAGACACCTTCTGGAGTTTTCTTGTACAATTAGTTTCCCATCAGGATATAGGATAACACTCTATACTTGATCTTCCTTTCTACATCTATCGAAGGATCTCTGAGATAATTTATGATTGGGCTACACCGATCTGTATCTGTTAGAGCATTAATAACTAACACTTCGAATTCTTCTTTGGTAGCATATCCTAATTTTGAATTCTCCAAATCAGATGGGGATAACTTGGCAGCCATTGCTTTTCCTCTTACTTTGATAAGATCTTTTAAACTCTCTGTTGATACTTTATATCCTAAAGCTATTTGTGCTAAGTCGTTTGCTTCCTGATTTTTAACCTGGGAATATGTTTAATACCCATGTACTCGAAACGTTTGAGCAATCTATTGACAATAACAAAGTATATGATCAATTTTTCTTTTATATATTTGTATTTCTTTGTTATTTGGTTGATCACTAATTCAGAGTCTCCTTTGATTTCGACTCTTGTTTCCCCCAATTCCAACAAGGCTTCGAGTCCAACTGTGATACGGTGGCAGAACCGACTGTTATACTGGTTTTACATTTGTGTTAGCAAATGGTGTGGTAAGCAAGAGTATCCACCAACTTTTCTTTTATCCAAATAAAGGAAAGGGTGAAAATAACAGAAAAAGACCTTTCGAGATATTTTCGGAGTAAGGGGGGTAGATTATGGAAAGGGAAGGTGTTAGCACCCTTTCCATCTGTAGTTATCTACAGGCTCTTAGATGCTTAGCTCAATTTTTTGAAATACCTTGTGCTTTTGTATGTTTTGAAAAAGTATTTTGAAATGTCTTAGTGCGGAGATTTGCTTTATAATAACTCTTGTATCAATCCTCAAGAGTGTTGATAAAGCATTTGAAAATGTTTTGTTTAAGTGTGAAATTTTGTTTTTGAGCAAGCATCTAGGAACTATCTACTTATACTCGAAAGGTTTGTTTTTTCCCTCCTATCCTTTAGACAACACTTTCCTACTATTAGTGAGTAGGTAGCCCTATCGTTGGATGTTTGAGGGACATTCGAAGGGACATACAATCATAAAGGCAACATGTAAAGAAGCTTTAGTAATTTTGTTTAAGGGACTAGATCATTTATCGAAAGGCAACACTGTAGAGTCATCGAAGGACAATGATCTTTTTTTATTTAAGGGTCTTTGCTAAAGCGTCCCTACTTTCGAGGGACGTGACTGTTTTATTTTCCGAAAGGCAACCAAAGTGGGCGTACCCTAGAGGTGTCATATGTGCAAGGTGTGTTATGTTCAGTTATTTTAGTCTTAGAGGTTAGGTTTCCTAATGTTTGATTATTAATCTTGTCATACAATCCTATTAGTCTAGCAGTTAATATGTATATAAATTTAAAGTGCGGGAATTTAAATCTACACTATTACAATGATTCGGGGAGGGGGTATTTACATATCCAAACTTTTGGGGAAATAAAGCGGTAAAAGTAAAGTCCTAAATTAAACTATTACAGACTATGAGCAGTTACAATAATTTGGAAAAATAAAACATAGAAAATAAATAATGCGCGCGAGTTTAAAGGAACGCCTAAAACCCTAAAAAGTTCTAAGTAAACGAAAATTCTTTTTGTTGTTTTTGTTAAGAAAATAATTAAAATACCTTAAATCTATATTTAATTAAAAAAGATAATTATTAAATGAACTTAAGCCTAATTCTAATATTTTTGTATTTTTATTAAGAAAATATTTGAATGAAATAACCTAACTCTAATTGATTTTAAATTAATTAAAACAAGTCAAAATAATTAAGTTAATTAATTAAAAAAAATTAAAATTTATTAGAAAAGTCCTAAGTCTATTATTATTTTTTATTTTTATTTTTTATATTATTATGGAAAAATGGTTAAATGAAATAAATGATAAAACAAATAAAAAAGAAAATGCAAATGGGTCTGGTGTAAAAAACACAGTGGGGGGGGGGGGGGGGGGGGGGGTGAGCCTTGAAATTGTCGGGCCCAAATGAAAGGAGCCCAATGTCTGCCTGATTCTGTGTGATTTTCCCCTTGAGGGTTCATTATGTATAGCACAATTGGAATGTTAGATCTCCATCTGTTGGCATTTGCTGGCCCAAACATGAAGGCATATGGTGGGCGCTTGGTTATGCAACACATGGAATCTACAAAGTAATGTTAGAAAAATAAAACTTCAGACCTGGGTATCGAACCCATGTCCTTTCCCTTTGCACGTGCATGCCTTGCCATTTGAGCTGCTGTTTCAATCGTTTATAACAACACAACCATAATATTATATGTAAAAATAAAACAGTAATTATTCAAAATAAAAAAACGCACGTTGACTGAATGCACCAATAGGAAGGAGATGTGTGGGCGCCGGGGCCAGCCCACTGGAGTCAACTCTCTGGCTGTCTTCTCCGGTGGGCATATGGATCCTGCGAAATAGCCAAAAACAAGGATTAAAAACTACCCTACCCCCTAATTCGAGTCCCCTGAGTTCAAATTTTCAACTTGTTTGGTCTGAAACCCCCTGGATCTTGAGATACAAAGTAGAACATATATCTTGCCCTAGAAATGGAACGATCTTGTTCTGGCCTCTATCCTTGCATGTTTCACGTTAAACCTGTACTATGGACAACCCTGGACATGAATCAAGCAATGAAATGCATTAATACATTTTGAAATCATAGATTGCAAATGTGAACTTTTACCAAAAATGAATTGCTTCGGTTTGGCACTTCTGGGCGTGGAATGGCTTGGATGAAGGTTGGTATGCGCTCCTGGGAATCTCAGGATGTTGATGGAGGACTTGGAATGGGCTGAAAGAGGCTGGAACTTGTTTTTTATTTTATTTTTAATTTCACGTTTTTGATGGATATTTGCAATTTTTGTATGGCACTTTGAGGCAGCCTTCAGCGTGTCTCCTGCTTGCAAATGTGATGTATATATAGAGGAGGTGGAGAGGATCAGAAAACATGGCAAGAATCAATGCCATAAACCATGCTTTCATACCAAAATCCAACAAATTAAAAAGCTTCAAAAACTTGCCCTTTCCATGCTTGCATGCACCTGGATACTTGTGCATAAATTCTTGGGCTTCTAGGCACACCAAAACATTAGCCCAAAGGTCAAGGCCCATTTCTATTTATTTTGTACAATTTATTTTATATTTATTTGAAATAAATCAAAATAAATATGAACAAAATAGATAAAAATTATAAGGCAATGTAAAAGTGATATTAGAGGTCCCCTATAAGGTCATAAGAATGTTTGAACCTTAAAAAGTTAAGCCATTGACCCAAAAGTTCAAATTTGCTCAATGCACCATCTTTAAATTTTCTCAAATTTTCCCAACTTGGGAAACCCATAACTTTATCAATGTTTATTTCATGGTGATGATATTTGACTTTTTGGAAAGCCCAAGATGTCTACTTCAATCCCTCTTTTGATCAATTTTACATTTAAAGACTTTACCTTGATGTAAATGGTCTTGACGAAAAGTATCTTTTGTTGACTTTTTGAAAATGACCTATAATGTATGAGCTTGTATCTTTCAAATGGTGCATTTCTTGTACTTGAGGGTAAAAGAGAAGTTGTATGAATCTGGATTCTCTTTAAAATGAGCTTTGGTTGGGGAAAAATGGATGAAGTATGTGAAAGTTATGCCTGGTCAAAGATCAGTTGACTTTTCCTATAGAAACCCTAATTTTACAATTCTTAACTTTTGATAGATTAGGAGCATTTCTTAAGGTATTATGATCAACCCTTGATCAAATGATGGATATCACTTTAAAATGTTGATGTTAATCAAAAATCTTCAAGTTTGACTGTGCATTGGTCACAATTGACTTTTGACCTAACACAGTTGATTTTCAGGCATTTGAGGAATTGATTGAGCAAACTTGTAGTGCAAGGCATGAAACTTGGCATGGACAATTTTGAAGTCATATTAGGATAATGGAAAACATTTGATACCTTTGGACTTACACATCTTGATGAAAAGTGAAACCCTAATTGGTGATTCATTGCTTAGGAGGAGAGTTTGTCTGGTTAATTCTTGGTCATCCTTGAGCAATTGAAGACCTCAATGAGCATGTCTTGAAAAAAATAGGAGGGAAAATTTTGGGGTACAACACCAGTAATTAACGCTTCGTATTCTTCCTCATTGTTATAACAAAGAGGGCCTTCAATCTTATACTTGAGTCTTGTTGGAATTCCTTCAGGAGAAATGATGAAGATTCCAACTCCACTACCTTCTTTATGGGTAGAACCATCGAAAAGTAGTTTCCAAGGTTTCAAATCAACAAAGTGTTAAGGGTTTTTGACCACTGCATGGTCCATAATAAAATCTAATACCACTTTACCCTTCATTGCTCTTAAAGGCAAGAAAGCCAAGGAAGACTCAGTGAGGGCTAAATCCCATTTGCCAATTCGATCATGCAGGATTGGTATTGATAGCATGTGTTTAATAACATCAAAATATGATGAAACATAAACATCAACAGGTGTTATATAATATTTTAATTTGGTACAAGAGAAATATAAACAAAAGCATAATTTTTCTATTGCGTTGTATCTAGTTTCAACATCATTTAGCACCCTACTTAAGTAATAAATGGCTCTTTCGACACCATTATCATCTTCTTGGGCTAACATTCTTCCTACAGTAAATTATGAGGCTGCTATATATAGCCTCATGGGCTTGTTTCCACAAGGAGGTGTGAGGATATGAGGATGCATCAAATATTTCTTGGTATTATTAGACGCCCATTGATGTTCTTCTTTCCATTCGAAGTTGCCTTGTTTGAGGCGTAAGAGAGGGGAGAAGGCTTGAGTTCGACCACTCAGATTAGAAATAAATCTTCTTAAGAAGTTTGTTTTTCCTAGAAGTGATTGCAACTCCTTTTTCGATGATGGCACTTTTGCTTCCATAATTGCCTTTGTTTTATTCTAGTTTATCTCTATCCCTTTCTTGTGGACTACAAATCCCAGAAAATCACCTTCCTGCATAAAGAAAGCACATTTGAGGGGATTCATCTTCAAATCGTGTTTCCTCATTCTTTCAAATGACTGTCAAAGATGATCCAAATGGAACTCATGAGACACAGATTTGATGACAATGTCATCAATCTAAACCTGCATAAAGGTCTCTATGAAATCATGAAATATGAAATTCATTTCCCTTTGGTAATTTTCCCCAGCGTTTTTTAGTCCAAAAGGCATCACTATCCATTCATAGGTGCCTAATGCCCCGGAGCATCAAAAGGCTATTTTGGGCACATCTTTATTGGCAATGAAAATTTGGTTATATCCTAAATATCTGTCAAGCATACTCAAGTATTCGAAACCTGCCACATAATCAATTAACATATCTGCTATAGGCATTGGATATTCATCCTTGGGGGTTGTAGCGTTTAAATCACAAAAGTCTATTCAAACCCTAAGGTATTCATTCTTTTTAATAACAGGAACAATATTTACGATCCATTCTACATACCTGGTTGCTCTGATGAAGTTGCATCAAAGGAGTCTTTCTACTTCCTCATTTATTTTTGATAGTATCTCTGGTGCAAACCTTCTAGGAGTTTTCTTGGTGGGCTTCTTGCCGTCCTTTATTGCCAGCTTCAGTTTGATCAAATCTCTGCTTAAACCAGACATTTCATCATAGTCCAAAGGAAAACAGTCTTTATATTCTTTCAACATCTGGATTTCTTTGTTCTTTACCTCCGGATCAAGCTTTGCGTTGATATAAGTGGGTCTTTTTTTCAATTCCTTCTCCTAGATTAACTTCTTCCAGGGGATCTTGTGCCAGTATTTTTGCGCTTGGGGCCACTAGATCCCTTTCGAATCCCAAAGGTCCATCATCATAGATAGCGTCGAGCCTTTGGTTGTTGTTTTCTACGTGTACCTGTTCATCAGGGGGCTTTGGAATAAAATGCACTCCAGGCCCTTCTGTATGTGCTAATTCTTCTTTGGATTGGATAGCCATATATTTTTCTTCGGCTTCCAAAGTCATTTTTATTCTATTTTCGGCCATGTAGGCAAAACTCTTTTCGAGGAAGGATGACTCAAACATCATTATTGTCTTCATCGAACCAGCCTGTTGGCCGTACTCCAGGTAACCCTTCGATGTCATCCTTTTCGCCTATTATTTCCCTGTCCCATTGAAACCCATGGGTTGGTTGTAAGGTTAGGTAGTACAGAGCATTTTTGTTGGGGGAATATGCTCCTTCAGCTGGACTGCATGGTCCTATATTTTCCAGATTTCTGTCGAAATTCCTTCTATCCACTTGGTTAATTTCAGCCAAGAAATAGATTTGGTCATCCTCTATGTTTTCTACGATACCATCTTCTCTCCAAATAGACACATGTTGGTGCATTGATGAAGGGACTGCACCAATGTTGTGGATCCAATCACGACCCAAGAGTAGATTGTAGTTGGCTTTAGCAACTATAACCATGAACATTGTTGGCCTAGTGATTGAGCCCACAGTTAGGTCCACTTGCACTACGCCTAAGGTGTGACCAATTTTCCCCTCATAATTTGAGAGCACCGTGTTATGAGGTTTAATATCTGTATCGAACATGCCTATCTTCTTCAGCATAAATTGAGGCATAAGGTTAACTGCAGTGCCTCCGTCTACTAGTATTTTATTTATTCCCACGCTTTCCACTTTGGCTCTAATGAAGAGTGGATTTAGATGATTCTTCATACTCTGGTCTAGCCTTTCGAAGAAAGCATTTTGCTCTTCTACCACGCCATTGTTGAGGACGTAATAGCACACGGGCTTATGCCTGGCCATTTTTGTTGCCTCTACTTCTTCAGATTCTTCCACTTCTATGATTTGGTCATATTCATGGGGTAACACTGAAACTACACTGCAATTTATGTTTAGTGTTGAATTTTCATCTGATTCGAAATCGCTGGTCACTACATCTTCGTTATTTTCTTGTTTTTCTGGACTTTTCTTAGCAACATCTTTCCCTCTGGGCGAGAACAACTTTCTTCCAACTGGGAGTTTGTCTGTGACCATCTTGTTTGATGAAAACTGACTGTTACTTGACTCACCTATCTTATTCGTTGCCAGTTCCCTTTCAGGCTTCTTTATCCTCTGATGCCTTCGCCACTGGGATCTAGACATTAGATTCTTACCCTTATAGTTCTCTGTCTTATAAGCTTCCATCTTTGATACTTGGAATTGTTTTCTGTAAGCCATCGCAGTCCCGCCTCCCTCATCGAAACTTCTCCACTTATTCCTTACTTCACTTGAGTTAACCCATCGATCTGTGGGTATATTAGAAGGAAGTTTGAAAGTTACCCTTCGATTTACTTTTGGGTGAGGACTGTCTTGTCTCCTTGGGATTCCCCTCTCATCGAAGGTAAAACTGGACTTGACCTTGCTTCAATTTCCCTAGACTTGGGTATAGGGAACTCTTATGAATATCTCAGTAACCTTCTTGTCATACACATCACCACATCTGGGGCACATCAATCATATGAAGTTATACTTTTGACATCTCACAAGGAAACCTAACAAACTTTCCCCTGGCTTGGGGTAAGGAGTCAGCATTTAGTTTGGACTTCTCCAGTTCCTCGCAGTCTGCGCCTTCTGGATCCTCTCGTATGCTGTTGCGGCCCTTTGATCATGAACTATACTGCATTTAGGGCATGTAAGCATATCACCATCCTGCACATGGTAGCGGAACAAGTAATAACACAGACCTTCATTGCTTCTGGCATATCCTCCTCTCATTTGATCGTTTTCCCATTTCAGTTTTCTTTCTATTTCCTCCATTTCTAGAGTAGGTTGATTCAAGTCTATCAGGTTGATCTCATGGTTTTGACCTTCAGTAGTCTCGATCTCTCCATAGGTAGGCTTTGAGTCCTTAACAATCTTCATCTCTTCAAATTTCACTCTAAGGCCTTCAGTAGCCTTAGCATTTTCCACTTTTAGGGCTGCATCATCAGCAACACTGCCCTTTGTAGCCTGATCCTGTGGAACTTTAGCAATCTCTAGAAGAGAATCCTCGACAATTCCATCGAAAGATTCTTCAGACTTGAAGCCTTCAGTAGCCTCGCTTTGTTCCACCTTCACCTGCTAGCTAAAATCTGCATCAGATACTTCCACCATGTTGATGTCCAGTGGCTCTGCTTAATTTGTTTCAACCACATTGAGAGGGTCAGTATCTATCTTCATCTGAATTTTTGCTTTCTCTCCAAACTCGAGCCTACCATCCTTGATGGCATTCTGAATCAGATCCCTGAAAAGAAAGCATTTTGAGGCCTTATGGCCTAAGAAGTTATGATATTTACAGAAACCCCTTTTCTTCTGTTGTTCTAACAGAGGAATCTTGGCATTTGGGGGGCGCTATCATCTGGCCATCTTTTACTAATAAGTCAAATATCTCATCACATTTAGTTACATCGAATATGTAAGTTTTTTAGGATATTTGTCATTTTTCTCTGTTTCGATGGGGTCCTTGCCATTTGATGGGGAAAGAACTTTACAAGAGTATGGGGTTGCTTATAATTTCTCTTGGTCCTCTTCAGCTTCAATATAATTTCTCTTGCAAGAAAGAGAAGGATCATTTATAATTTCTTGGTCCTCTTCTTTAGCTTCAATATAAGCAACCCTCTCTTTCTTGTAATTTTTATTTGCCCTAATATTTTCAGCTTTTAGACGTTCGACTTGTCGAACCCTATCTACTAACTAGGCATGTCTCTTAGATATTGGGTATCTAATTTCTATCGAATGGAATAGCCTAGACCTCCTGCGGCCATTTCGACTAGTTCATGTTCAGGAACCACTATAAAGCATCTAGACTTCAGTAAACAAAATCTATTCAAATAATCATCTATTGGTTCAGTGAATTTCCTCTTGATACTGGCCAATTCTTTGAGACTTATCTTAGACTTCCCCATGTATAATTGTTCATGGAATAATCTTTCCAAGTGCTGCCAAGCGTTTATAGAACCTGGCGGAAAAGTAGTAAACCAAGTGAAAGCATTTTTTGTTAACGAACTTGGAAAGTACTTTATTCTTAGGTTCTTACTATTTTCCAAATCCCCTACTTCAGTAAAATATCCGGCTATGTGCTCTATAGTGGATTCATTAGTATCTCCTGAAAAGTTTGTAAACTTAGGGACTTTACAACCCCTTGGTAATTCTGTTTGTAATTTATATTCAGATAAAGGGGATGAATTATTTGCTCTCCTAAGTCCAGTATTTAGACCATTTTGCGCCATGATTCTCTCAATCATGGTGGTCAAGTTATTTTCCATGTTATCTTGTCTAAATCTATGGACCACTTCATCTGCATTCTGATCCCTATTGACCACCATTACCCTCATAGGTTGTTCCTCTTGGATATCATTTTGAATCCTTTGTTGCTCTGCCCTTGGTTCTATGATTATTTCGACAACCTCCTATCTAGGTAATCTTACTTGGTTAATGGTTGGTTCTTCCTCCTGAACAACTAGGGCCTGGTTTTTCCTACATCGAACAGGCGCTTCAGGGGAACTAAAGAAATCTGCTATGGGCACCATCTGCGCTGACATTTGCTGATATGTGTGGGTATTTTCTTGATTGGTTCTATTAATGTTTTGGATCAAAGGAGTGAAATGGTACTCATATCTCTAGATAGCACTCCTACCATATCATGGTTACTATCGTCTATTTGTTGCCTGAATGTTGCCTGATTGCTCGTTGTCAGTATAGGCATTTGGGTAAAAGACCCTTGATTCTAGGTATTTCGACCCATGTTATTCATCCCATAACTGAACCCTTGTACCGTGGATTAGGTTGTACTATTATGAAGTCCTACCATGAAAGAAGTTGGCATTCCATATGGTGGTGGTTCCCTAACTGGCCTAAATGTTTCAAATCCTGGTGGCCTAGGGGTTGGAAACTGGGCTTGGTTCCCAACATGTGTAAAAACTGGCCCAGTTTGGGCATTCGAAGGAATGTCCGCTGCACTCGAATATAAAGGCATGGTTGTTTAATTATTTGTGGCCAACAAACCCATAGATGTAGGCATGGCCTGTGTATGAGGGATTATGGTTGATATATCCCTCGAACTTGCAACAATCATGCCGATCCCTGTGCGAGATTTTGTTCCCTATCGTGGCTGGTTGTGTTAACCATCTTTCTTGTATATTTTCTTTTGGGTTTTGGTTGGTTACTGTTGGCTATTTTACCACTTCTAAGGTTCATACAACAAAAATGAAATACAGACTCAAAAGATGAACGACGAAAGATAGACGCTCACAGAAAAATATAAGTTTTCAAGAACTTCGACACTGTCCCACTAGGCGTGCCAATTTGTTTATGCATAAATTTGGTAAACAACCGCTAGTCCTCCAAACTAAATACTTTGGTAACTTGCATGATCGACTAGATTGATCCTATGACATGTGTCTAAGTTTCTAAAATTAAACTTGTAATGAGATTCATGTTTAACATTATTAGGTTAATGACAATATAAAGATTAGGGTTATAATTCAAAGTAAGTTCGAATAAAAGGGTTTCGGATGAGAAATGCGAAGGCTTCGACTGGAAATGTAAAGAAATGTAAAGGAAATGCAGAATAAATGTAAATGACTAAAATAAAAGTTTTTGACTAAAAGGTAAAGAAAATACTGGAAATATTAAAAATATTTGATATTGAGAAAACAAGATGATTCAAAAAGAACAATGATGGTGTCTATACATACATTTTCTGCAACTCTTTTCTCTAACACTTGATACGTCGAGTATATTGAGTAGTTTGTACAAAATGAACACACATGAATCCTAACATTAAGACCCCTATTTATACTAATTTGAACCTAATAGTCTTTCTATAATAGAGTGCCACGTTCAAAGATTTCATGTCTTTTGAACCTAATAAACTTCCATGTGTCTCTTTGGATAAGATTAAACTTTCGAATTCAAAATCTCTTCCTTTTTGAAGCGCCAAATCAACCAATGTGATAGTCGAAATATCCTTTCTTATGATGCTTCGAATAACTTAATTTCCAATAGTTCACAGATGAATCTTTCGACAGCGCTTGATAAAAAGAAACCTTTACAACTTTTTATTCTATTGAAACCTTTATAGAAACTCCTTCATACTTTCTTTCGAATTTCCTTTCTTCCAAAATGTATCAATTTATTTAAGAAATCGTGTAAGCAAAATTCCAAGTTAACAGCTTGGTGAATGCATGACTTCTTTATTGAAGACTCCACTAGTATCAGTAACTGTTAGTGGATGTAAGGGTAGACGACTGCTAACATATACTTAGGTTTGTGCAGAATGTTTTAAGGAGGTGTTTTTCTTCTGCTGCAAGTTACTCCGTAAAAGGTTTGGATATTAGTAAAGCTTTTTAAGCAAACTAAGAGTTTCTGGAGTTTGCGAGTGACTTCACACTCAGTATGCATGACATTTTTCCTATTCAAAAGGTCATGATATAGTGTGTGGATATGCAAGGAGTCAGAAAGCTTGGATATATTCTCAAGGAGTGATAGTATCTGACTCAGGATCAACTCTACTGAGGGAGTTGGTGTTTAACATATATATAGAAGTGTTGGTCTTCATCATGAAAGCATGAAGTCTTTCGTGTGTTTTCACCAGCTCAATTTTTCATCTTCAACTGGAGCATTGTTTATCCATGACAGGGGGAGTTATGTATTTGTCTGTGGATTGTGGTTGCAATTTGGTACAAATTTTGTTAGAGTGTTGTTCAATATTGTGGAGATCTTATGACTCTTATAAGGATGTGATGCCATATAACATGTTGTGATATTATGAAGTTTTTGGTGATCTTGACAAGGCATGGTTGATTTTAGCCATGTGAAGCTGGGTGATAAATCAGAACTTCACATTTCTCTCAAGTGGTTAATGTTTAATTCTGGGAGAACTTATTTTTCTCTGCAGAGTTTTTATTGAGAAATGTCATAAATATGATATTTAAATGTCTTGGTGTATGTATAAGTGAAATAATAACACTTAGAATTCAGTAGAAGACAATGTGGTTGAAGATATGTTGATCAATGTGCAAAGCAGAAGAAGGCAATGTCTGATAGGATGTCCGAACATTATTTAAGACATGTTTCCTGTATGATCAACAATTGTGTTTTTATGGACAAAATGATAAAACACGGGTCAATAAACTTGTTTGACTGAGCATGTGCATGTATTGGGACTTGATTTACTCAAAAGAAACAGTCCAGAGATAATAAAATCATGCAAAGTTGTTTTGAACGGGGCACGTTGATTTTAGCAGTCATTTTCTCCTTCTTTAATGGGCTCTTTGACAAAGAAATGGAGTTTTTTTTTCAAAACTCATTAATTCTTAAGTAACTACTTAGCTATTTATAGAGGTTTCTCCTTCTCTCTTTCACCATATGAGTGTTCATCATCATTATGGGTTTTGTTCGTATTTGGGCGAGTTATGCTTGGGTCTGGTTTTGTGAAGACTTCCTTTGCCAAGTTTTGGCTAAAAATGGGGGGGGGGGGGGGGGGGGGGAGGTAATCAAGGTGCTTGGCTGATTTATTTGGGAGGTTGTTTTCCAGATCAGTCACAAATATGTTGGACAAAATATACTATCCCATATCTACTTGGGTTATGCTTTATGACTTCTGATCTGAGTTATGAACACAATTGTGACATGTGTTCTGAGTTACTAGGGATTATGGTTGATTTGTCTAGGTATACTACTGTCCGCTGATCATCAAATAAGAAGGATTCTATTATGCCACCATTGGTCTTTCTTATGCCATCATTGGTCTTTCAAGATATACTAGTTTGAGGGGGAGTGATGTGTTACATTCTTCCTCATGTACACCATCATACTTCAAGACTCTCTACTCCTTTTCTTGAAGGTGTTGTTCTTTGGTGTTGGAGTTGATACTGCAATGGAGCTTATTGAAATTGCTTGAAAGAAGCTGTCAAACAAAGATGTCCCAACATCTTTACTGAAGACTAACTCCATGTTGTTATGATGTTGTGATCAGTAGTTTCTGAGGACTACTGTTGGTGGATGTTTTTGTTTATTGCTGTAATTTGGTTGTAATTTTTATTTATTTATTTTAGCCAAAATTTGCCAAATGGGAGATTGCGAGTTCTCTAGTTTTAACGATTGACATTAATTTTTGTAAAACAAATAATACAAAAATATGTTAGATAGGATGTATTAACTTTCTAACAGGAAGAGGTTGAGTAAGAAGTTATATCTTATGTTAGGACATGTTGAGTTGAAGAGTTTCAACATCTGGAACAACATTGTCAGATAAGATGTCCTATGAAGGAGCATACGACATAGCTCATATGCTGAAGTGGACATTTAGATTCTGTTATGATTTAACTGATGCAGAATATTTTGGGAAATATTATGCAACATTATAGGGCGGTGATTTAAAGGTCAATAAGAATAAATCATAATATTGAAGAATGTAGAGTTTCTAAATTTTGAGATAATTTAGGAAGATTTGATTGAAGACTTTGTTTGTAGAAGAAGTTACTGCTGTTTGTTATAACTGATATGTTGTACTTTGAAGGTCCAAATCCAATTGGGTATAGGTTATAAATAAAAGTGTTTGTAACCTAGGAAAGGCACGGGTTCAAGATATAGAAGTCTACGGGCTTTGTTTTTTTGCCGCTCTCTAGGAGAGCCGGTGTAAGTGAACCACAGGGGGGGGGGGGGGGGTCCAAAACTTTTCTTTTAAAAATATTCCCCTTTAATTAAAAGTACTTTTTCTCCACTCTTGATAATAACAATAATTAAGAACATGAGGTAAAGAACAAGATATGTTTATACTAGTTCTAGTTCACTTGAAAACTATCAAGCTAGTCTAGTCCACCCACCAAGGTGATTTCGCCTTATCAACAAGGACTTAATCCAATAGTCTAACTGATTATTACAATGCACAAGCTACCCGCAAATGAGTAACAACAACTTCTAAGACACACTAATCTTAGACTTCTTAAGGATACATACCTAACCAGTCCCTTAAGGAAAATCAAATCTCTAAGACACACTAGTCCTAGACTTCTCAAGAATAATGACCTAACCGGTCTCTTAAGGAAACAAACAACTGTTTAAATACTAGTTTTATTTACAAGAACACTACTTCTACAGAAGCTGAATATGTAAACTATTTTGAGAACAATAGACTAAAAAATATGAATGCTATGAATAGCGCTTGTGCATGGATATTCCGTGAATTAGAAAATTTCTCTATTATTCTTCAAGCCTTTATACATCTAATAAAATAATATATTCGTCGAGGAGCACTCTTTGGATTTCAAAAAAACATTGGCGGCTTGAACAATCACACGGGGGACAAGATCGTGCGACACGCCTGTCCTTTCATGGTAGTGGAATGAAATTTTGATTGTACCATGTACTATTTGTACCATGTTAACGTTATCTTCTTTCCTTCGGCACTTCATAGGCTTCTGCGAGCATGAGTTTAGAAGCGAGAATACAACACAAGGTCATCAGAACTTCAAGTCTTCAGAGTCTTCAGTACTTGGTCATGAGAACCTTTTCTTAGAACCTTGGGTCTTTAGAACTTCAAGTCTTCAGAGTCTTTAGAACTTATGTCTTCAGAGTCTTTAGCACTTGGTCTTTAAAAACCTTTTCTTAGAACCAAGGGTCTTTAAAAACTTGAGTCTTTAGCATATGAACTTAAGTAGAGCTTTTGTCTTTAGATCTTCTTACTTTTTTTTAGAACATGTTGTCTCTAGAAGCACGAGTCTTTAGCATCTGGACTTAAGTAGAACTTCTGTCTTCAGATCTTCTGACTGGTTTCTTTATAACACGTTGTATTTAGAAGCATGAGTCTTCAGCATATGGACTTAAGTAGAACTTCTTCCTTTAGATCTTCTGACTTGTTTCTTTAGACTTCATATCAGAGCCCACACTTGAGTCTTTAGGAGTGTCTTACTAATGCTCATCAGAACTTGTGTAGCGCACAAGCGGAAGTAATTCTGTTATAATGTCTTGGACATGCCATCCATTAGAAGCAGAACGTGTTTGTTAAATACTAAAAAAAAGCAAACATTAGAGTATCAAAATTGTCTATACAAACATACTCATTTGTTATCATCAAAACTCAGAGATAATATTGCTGAACCAAATTTTGTTCTAACAATCTCTCCCTTTTTGATGATGATAAAACTATGTATTTTGATGACATAATTTTATTCATATAATCAAAAAAAGTGAAAATAAAAAGAGTAATAACACTTATCCTTTTTATGAAACTCCCCCTGAGTCAATGACTTGATGAAGCTCGAATATCCTAACTCTGAACCACTTGAGTAAACCTCCCCTGGTTCCACTAGATCAGATATTGAGATCCTGATAGTCTTGACTTTAGATGCCAATGAAATCAATTGAAACCTTGAAACTTTAATGTCACTAAGACAACTTCCAGATTCTCAATTCTCCAGAGTCTGAAGCCAACAGGTTAGACATAAGCCTTTCATAATGCTTTCAGATCTTTGTCTTTAATCAGTGTTCTCATAATTCTTAAAAAAGAAAACAATTCTAATAGAAACAAAAGTTTAACTGGGTTAGAATGTAAGCAACTCTTTTCAGAGAAATTTTTCCAGAACTTGATTATTGAAATCAAAATTACGTTTATTTAATTACTCCCCCTTTTTGTCATAATAAAAAAGGTAATTATGCGTGAAAAACATAAAAACCAGAAGAAATAACAAGTAAGAAAGGAAGTTTCATTGATATTTAAGAGCGATTACAATAGAAAGAGAAACAGAAAAATGAAAAAAACAAGGAAAACTATCTAAAATTCAAATATATCACAACTCTCATCAAATAGATCACTTCCTCTGATGAACAGGTTTCTTCGAACAGTTTCAATTACACTAGTTAATTCTAACAGTTCAGATAATACACGTCCATAAGGAATGAATGATTTTTGGGAGTTTCTGGATGCAAAGATTGATAGCTTCAGAAGATTAAATATTATTTCCGAAAGATGAATTGGAGTACTTTTGCGAAGGCAATAAAGAAGACACATATCCCTAGGAAAAACTTTATCAAGATCTTTCCCTCTGGGATGAAGGTTTCTCAACAAGAACTGAAACTAAATTTTTGCAAGCAATTTCAAATGATCTAGATTAAGGGGCTCATATCTAAAGGGAGAATTAGGAACTCTTGGAAACACATCAACATTCATGCAGGAGTTAGGTAAAGGTGGACTCTAGATGAATTCATCAATGGAGAAGTGAGTGAAGGTAATCAGAATACAAAATATATAAGAATGAATGAAGTTTCCATCAGGACTGACAAAAACATGAAGCCAATTTTTTTTCAAGAGGTTAGGATAAATAGGACCTCTAAGCATTGTTGCATACCCAGACCATCCTTGATTTTCAATAAACCATTGATGAAACCATCATCAGACACATAGTTTGGTCTTTTCTCTTTGATTACTTCGAGAAGATTTTGATCACCTTGAAAGGTTATAACAACCATGTATGCAGAAAGGCTTGAAGAGAAGAAACGATTGAAGATGATATAAGGATAAGGACTTGATGAAAGACTATAGATGAGAAGAGATATAAACAGTCAGTCAACTCGTTCAAGAAATGAGATGATTAAAACACTCAAAGGAATTAATTTAGAGAGAGAGAAGCAAAAGATAAAATAGAAGAACACGAAAACACTTAATTAGAGCCCTACAAGGAAGATCTTATCAGTCATACGAGACAAAAACATAGGAATACGAAACAAAACAACTGCTTCTAAGACACAATAGATAGGAGTAGTTAATAAATGTAATCATGATTAATCAATTCCAAGAAAAATAATTTCTCATGCATTTCCTAGGTAGAATGTGATAGACACTAAGTCTGTTTAGGTGATGCGTTTGATATTACCAGCATCTGTAAAACCACGAAGATTTCCATCTGATTAGAAACTTATCACTTCAGACTAAAACTGAAATACATTTGATTCTAATGACATCTTACTCTAGACAGAGATCCATTTTCAGATTCTTTAAAATAAATAGAAATCTATCTTAAGCTAAGGGTTTTGTAAAAAAATCAGCTCACTGATGGTCTGTTGATCGGGACTTTATGAGTCTATTGGGATACTAACTGCAAGTATACAGTTTAGTCGTTCTAGTTTTAAATGATTATCGAACCCACAGAGACTGAGGATTAATAGCATACGATCTAATGTTACAGTTTGTTTAACTAAGCGATGAATATTTGATTTTAGGGGGAAATAGTTTAATTAAAAATAATAGTAATAGTTATACCGGTATGTGATAGTCGGACTTCGGGAATTCGGTGAATCGCTTGGTGTTGTACCCCAAAATTTGCCCTCTCAATTCTCAAGGCTTTTCTTACAAGGATTTCAAGGTTCAAGCTTGAACAAGTGCATTTGGATTTTCCAATACCAAAATTAAAAGGAGACTGTCAAAAATGGAGAAAACAGATAAAAATAACATTTTGACAAATTTGGAGGAAAACAGGTCTCCTTCGATTCAGCACCCTTCGACTGACTCTAAACCTCCTTCGAATGCAAGTTTAGGAACATCCTTCATTTGGATTTGAAACCTCCTTCGAATGCAACTTGGGTACATCCTTCGTTTGGATTTGAAACCTCCTTCGAATCCACTTGCACCAAGGGCCTCTTGCAGACTTTGCCTCTCACAAGTTTTGTTTGAGCCAAGAGATATCTTCATACAAGATTCGACTAAGTTATTACTTCCCTTGAAGGAAAACCCTTCGATTCAGAAGCCAGGAACTTCCCTCACGCTAAAAGGCAATGACTCCCTTTATGTTTGTTTCGACCCACATGCTTCGATTGGGCAACATTGCTTCCTTCGAACATGGGCTTTCGATTGGGCAATATGTTTGTTTCGATCCAAGATTCGACTGGGCATTAGCTTCCTTCGAGTAAGTTTGTTTTGACCACAAGCTTCGACTGAGGTGAAGGCTTCCTTCGAACAAGTGCGCTTCAATCTCATTCTTGCATTTGACTCAAGACTAAATCTCGTTTGCCAGGCTATGTTGCGTCCAAATCTTTACATAATCAGAAGCTTGTACAAGGGTTTTAAACTTTGTCTTTTAGATACTACTATTCTTGGTTAAAGGCTACATACTCATTCTTTTCATAGAGAGTACTTTTATCACAAAAGCAGCTTTCAACCTGAATTTGGTCTGAGCACAAGCAACGCCAGAAGCATAAGTCACATCTTCTGCACCCCAACTGCCAAGAGGCCCCCCACATGTACTTTCATGTTACATTATTTTATCATTTCTTTGCAAGGCTGGCTTTGGACAACATGTCCATTCTTTCTCTATAAATACAGGAACATTTACAAAGCTAAGAGAGGACCTTTGGACCAGAGGAACGAATCTCCCAATTTTTCTCAAACACAACAAATCTCTCAAGTCCCTTCCACACTTGTGAGAATAAACCCAGAATCACATACTTACTTCCTTCGATTCAGAAAAACAAGTACTCTTCAGTATCCTTCGAATCCAGTTTGGAAAGAAACATAAGACTTGTTTCTTTCCTTCCTTCGAATCCAGCATTCCAAGCACAACTGTTGGCCCCCTCTTTCAAATCCAGAACCATGGGCCTCCACTCAAGGTCCCACACCCATTCAAATCCTCCATCAAGGTAAGTCACTCTTACCCTTGAACCTTTAATTTTATGGCATAACATGTAAATAATCTTTTCGTTCGTTTCAAGCATGTATATACCATTGTTCCTTCCATTTCCACCCTTTTAACATGTATTTTTAAAGTTAACCCTTTCGTTTTGCTTTCTGTTTACCTGAACTAGCTTTAACTATTAAGCTTTTTGAAAGACAAATCCTAGCATGGCCTCAGGCCATGTTGCCATTTAATGCTTTAAATGAAGGAAACAGGAAACAAGAAATAGGAAACGAAGCTTCTGGCTTCTATCCCCTTTCTCCAGGTCAAACGAAAAAGACAACCAGGACGATAAACATGCCTTCACTGATTCCAGGCTCAGTCGAAAGGCATTCCCTCACTGCTTTCGACCTCCAGTCGAAGAAGACAACAAGGCAGAACCAGAAGGCTTCGCCATACACTGACTTCCAGGCCAATCGAAGGCCAGGACCTCACTGGTGCTAGTCCCAATCGAAGGAGGCCAGCAGAATGCAAATCGAAGGGTGCTACTGCCTGGGTCGAAAGACACTCATTTTTCTTACTTTTTTCTTATTTTTTTCCTTCATATTTTTTATGCCTTTCGGTATGGTTGTAATAGCGTAGGATTTTATCTTTCTGCATTTTATTTACTTTGTAAAAATGCTAGTAATTAGGCATGTATGGCAAGATAAAAATCAACAAATAGACAACCTAAAAATCAAAGACAAATGCATGCAATAAAACACACTTTGCACACATGCACCCTTAGGTTAATCTCACTTGTTGCCTCGGAAAATAGTCATGTCCCTCGAGCATGGGAGTTTTAGCAAAGACCCTCGATAAAAGATCGTAGTCCCTCGATGACCCTCGATGTTGCCTTCGGTAAACGATCTAGTCCCTAAACGACATTGCTAAAACATCCCATATGTTGCCTTCTATGACTATACAAACATCCCAATGCCCGTCCCTTCATATCCAACGATGGGGCTTCTTACCAAATCAATGGTAAGATAGCCACATCTAAAGGAGGAGGAAAAGCACATTTAAGACCTTTCGAGTAGGTAGATTCTCTCCTAGTTACTCGCTTGATCACAACAAAAACATTTTTATACACCCACACTCTCATCTTTGAACTATTTTTGAAACAAACACTTTGTAGGCGTTCTTATAGAAACGAGAACCATTACGAAGTTCCATTTTCAAAATACTTTCAAAAACACATCTCACAAACACACTTTTGAACTATTTTTCGAAACAAACACTTTGTTGGCATTCTTATAGAAACGAGAACCATTAGGAAGTTCCATTTTCAAAAATAATTTCAAAACACACACCACAAGCACATTCAAACAAAAGCAAGTGATCTAGCAAGTAACTAAGAGCCCATGGAAAACCATGGATGAAAAGGATGCTAATACCTTCCCTTTTCATAATCTACCCCCCGAACTCAAAAACATCTCTAAAGGTCTCTCCTGTGCTTTTTCACCTTTCCTTTTAGATAAAAGAAAAGTCGGTGGTGACTCTTGCTAAACCGCAACATTTGCGAACATAAACGCAAAATCCCAAGTCAGTTCTCCCACCGTATCACACTTGGCCTATAAAGTATTTCGGTAAAAACTAATTGTTTAAAAACCTGAGACATACACTCTCGTGTTCATGAAATAAGTCATGCTACTAAACCTAGTGGATGCACTTTAAATTTATTAACACTTTTTGAAAACAATTTGAGTTTAATTAATTTATTAAAACACTCTCGTGTATTTAAAAATTAATGTTTCGTTACCACTATCTGGGTTGAACCCCAGCTCTCGCATGCAGGTTCTTGCCTTAATTAATTTCCCATTCTCGTGGCAAAATCGTGTTAATTATCCTCTCACTCTCGTGACATGGGTAGTTAAATTAAACATGGAAATTGGAAACCAGAAATTGTTTTATAAATATTTTTGGCCAAGGTATCACTGAATTCTTTCGGTTCTTAAGAGTTACATACCGATACAAATAATTTAGCCGGACATAATATATTTAATAACTATGTAATTCAAAATATAATCCATAAAAATAATTGGCATAATACAAGAATGAATAAATATTAATTGCAATAAAAACCTGGAAATAACGTTGCTATGGTAATCTTGAAATGTTACAATATTCTTTGCAGCTTGATTGAAATAAATAAATTGTGTTAATTCTTAAATGAAGAATTAACACTCTAAAACTAATGCTGGAAAATAGTGCTGGAAGTAGAAATTACAGTACATAGAAAATGCTCAAAAACAAGGAAATAGAAATAGTTGCAAAAAGTAGAAATTTTGTTCTGGGAGAATTCCTTCGACCTTTTTCCCTTTGCACTACCACACATATATATATATATAGGAGAAAATATAGAAGTTGAAAGAATCTTGAGAAAAGGCTTGAGTGGAGGAAATATAGGGTGCATGGTTACTGAGTGGAGGGAAAATAGGAGAACACTTCTGCCCTCACGTTGCCCACGTCTCCACCAATTCACAACGTCCATCTTTACGCGCGTGACATTCGTCACAGGTGGGTGACGGTCGTAATGCGCTTAAATAGTGCATTACGCTCGTCAGTGATGTGTGACGAGTGTTGTTTCAAGTTGGGGGGTCGTTACGGTCGTCACAGGGTGTGACGGTCGTCACTGCTCCAAAATCTCCAAACTTTGCAGATTTGGTTCTTTTCTCTTTGTTTATTGTCTAGCCTCCTTCATGTAGTCCTTTTTCATTGGTTTGAGTTGAAAAATGTTGTACCTGTGAAAAGACATAAAAACTCGGAATAATCGGGAGTTAGACGATTCAATGTATTATAAAATCAGTAAAAAGCATAGTAATTATATGATACGATTTCTCGTTATTAAATTCCCCCATACTTAAACCTTTGCTTGTCCTCAAGAAAATAGTCATTCGAAAGGTCGGACAAGTTTTGTCAAGCGCATATGCATGACATACCGTGGATTTTTAAAGCAATTTCGGGAAATCCTCGTCGGTTCGGCCAATACTTGAGTGAAACACTAAAGATACGCTAATGACACAAGCAATAAGCTTAGTCGCAGGCTTCCATTTCAAACGAGCTATCCAGCAGTTCCGTTATAATTCTGCCCAGAGTTTCTCGTATCTATTTCACCCGGTTTCGTTCTGGCGCAATCACATTAAGCCCTTTGTCTTAGCACACACGTAGTGGAGTAACCAGTTAGTGACTTTGATCCTTTTAGCACGGGGTCTAGTACACGAATTTGGCAACCCTACATATGTTATCCAAGTTGGAGGTTGTGGGGGATCGGGCCGTAGCATGCCCTACCGAGTTCAGAACCAGATACCTCTGAACCAACCTACACTGGATTCCTTCGTTATTTTCTCACCTCTTATATGTGACCGTATATTTTGGTGCACAAAATTTCTTTTCTTTTAGCAGCGAGATAGGAAGGATATTTTAATGATCAAGCATCAAACACTTATATTCATCGATTCTCCACGTGGTTTGTGTCAAGACGGTGCTGACTGCTAGTATAAACTACTAGGGGTTACTGTAGAACTAAAAACTCTAGATGTCGGTATAATGGTTATTGAAATGGATCGTGTAAGTAGGAAGTCTACGGTGTCATAACCGTATCGATCTTGTTATGTCGTTTTCGGCTTTCCTAACTGGGGATTTTGTTAAAATAGGTATGTCGGGCTAATGCGAAGATAAATTTTTTTGGTATGGCTGAATAAAGTGAAGAATTTAAATCGAGATATATCATAAAAATTACTAGTTTATAAAGGAAGGAAAGGTACCTCTCCCACACTAAATCCGACATTGTCCTCAATGTTGCGGTATATAGGCAGGGAAGTAAAATTACAAAAACAAACGGAAAGGAAATGAAACAGAAAAAATAATAAACTACATAAAAAATAAAGAAAAACTACTGGTGACCACGTCCTCTACTCCTGGTGCAAGAGCGTCTGGTAGGAGTGGCTTCTGTGTCAGTATCTTGGAAACCAAGGGTGCTGACGTCCAGCCTTAAGGCATTGAGCTCTGACAGGGCCTCATCTAACCTCTCATTCATGTTCCACTGCCCAGTGAAGATCTGAGCGTTTTGAGCGCACAGAGACTCATATTGCTCATGTTGCCTTCTTTCAAGCACTGCGCTCATTTGGTTTTGCATATGAATGGCGCGGAGGATCTCTTCAAGAGTAATAGGAGATGGTGCAGATGAGGATCCTGGAATGTCGTGGACGGGAGGAGCACTATCCAGCTCTTCTTGCATTTCGTCTGCGGGGGCTACAGGTTGGTCTTCATGAGTAGGTGCACGCCCCGCGGGAGCTGCAGGATCGAACAACCAGTTTGCTCGGTTTCGTGGATCGATTCGGTCCCTGCAAGGCAAAATGATGTTCTGATAAATAGTGTTCCTGATCACAGGGTGGAATCTTCCATCCTCCCGCTCATAAATTAGATGTGCGGCTTTGCAGTGATCCAAAGTTAGCAAAGCCGGTGCCATAGAAGGCATAGTCGCGAGAGCAGCACCGTAGTTCAGACCTATGGCAAGTGAAGTGACCAGCCCTCTGAAATAAAAGGGTTTTCCGCCTCTATCACAAATAGAGTGGATGTGAGTGAGTAAGAACGGGGAGGCGTTGATCTTTTTCCCTGTGAACGCGCAATGCATAAAGAAGAGCTCCTTGGAATTGAGCTTGTGGTTGTTGTCACGGGCGAAGATTGTGTTGCTGAGGATGCGGTGGAAATAGCGGATGGCCGGATTATGAATGTGGGTGGCATTTAGGTGGTCGTAGGATCTGGCACGGATATTCGTCAAAATGTGCCATAAGTTGAAGGCTTCCTCACCAAAAGTATCTGGCACCCGGAGATGGACACCTTCGTCCAAACAGAAGCCTAAAAGCCACGCGATGTCGGATTGGGGCAACTCGTGCTCAATTCCAAACATGCGAAATTTGGCCAGGCCTGACAGTTGGTTCGTGGCACCTGGCGGAGTGATGTAAACAAAGGAACTCAAAAACTCAAGAGTAAGAGTTTCATAAATCAGTCTTGGTTTGCGGTACAAGTTCCATAAATCCACACTCTACAACAATTGGCGGACACTGTCAAGTAGTCCCAAACTCCTCAAGCAGTCAAGATTAACATACCATGTAGGTTGGAGACCTCGGCGTTGAAATTTATGAAATTTGACCCGTTGGTTTTCTCCTTGTTCGCCGGATCTGAAAGTGAGAGCGGGAGCTTGTTGATTGTTGGCCATGGTGTTTGTAGAACTGATTTCAAAGGGTTTGGAATGAAATTTGGGTAGTGGGTGGATAGTATTTTTCGTGTGGTTCTGTAACAATGGAGGAAATGTAGTTAAGAAGAGAATGGTTGGAACGGTTCTGTAATAGCCGTTCTGATATATTGTGCGCGTGACGGTCGTCACGAGGGTGTGACAGTCGTAACACGGAAAAATGCGTGTTACGCTCGTCGCGAGGGTGTGACGGTCGTAACATGTTCAATGTCATTAATGAGAAGACCGTTACAAGACCGTTAGAGATGTTTATATAATTTTTTTATTATTTTCTTAATATTCTAAGTTTGAAATATTCTAATAATTAAAGTTTTGAAATATTTTTTTTACTAATACATAATGAAATAATATTTGCGTGAAATATAAACAGTAAATTAAAAGAAATAAAAAGTATACTGAAAATGAAAATGAATGAAAATAAAATAATAGAAACTTGGTACTTGATAAATAATTAAATTAATCCATAAAAATTGTTTCGAAATAACTAAAAATAAAAATGATAAAATGCTAGAACAACTAGAATCCTCCCCACACTAGAACTAAACAGTGTCCTCACTATATGTACAAATGCGAGAGAATAAATAAAGATAACAACGGCAACTCTAGCCACGGGGAGTCGGAAACATATGCTGGTGCATGAAATCCAGCTGGTCGGTCACCAAATCCATGAAAGCGATGAAGTCCACTCGGAGAGATGTAAGCTCGCCCCGCATTTCAGTAATTTCTTCATGCAAAAAGTGCAGGGTAACAGTAGGTGGCGGCGGTGGTGGGATCTCTGGAGCCTAGGTGGCAGTCTCAGTAGAAGCTACCTGTTGTTCCCATGGATCAGGGAACTGATGGTATCCCGGTGGTGTGGCAGGGTCGTCATCATCGTGAGTGGTGTTGGGTACTTCGTAAATGTCAACAGTAGAAGGAGATGAAGGCGGTGTAGCAGGATGGTGGAGGTCAAAAAGCCAGTTTGCTCTATTATGCACACTAGTGATAGGGTTCGGGAGCATAAACTGGTGGACAGTCTCATGATTAATTAACAACTCAAATTGATCGGCTTTATTCTATAATGCGGGGATGATCCTAGCATAGGCCTGCGGAGTCCAATTGCATTTGATATCATAGTGACTAAACCACCCAACAGGATTGGTGCATTCGGAGTCTGGATAATACGCTCCATGTTAGCTAGCATATAAGCGGCACCGTTTACCGGACGGCTATGGGAGGCACAGTACATAATGAAGAGCTCATCGCGGGACACAGATGTAACATTCTCCTGTTTACCAAAAAGGGTATAAGCGATGATCTTATGAAAGTACCTGATAGCCAGGTTGTGGATGCACTCATAATAAAGGTCAGACGACTCTGGATGGTTATTGCCAGCTGTGATCGGTGGATCTGGAACTGACTGTTTAACGCTGGTTTGCAAAATGTCGCGGAAGCAAGAGTCGCCACCGTCTTTTATTTTCTCCAACATGGACAGGACAAAAGCACAACAAAATTCCTTATGAGATTATCTCTCGGTTCGGGAGGTAGATTTATAGAAAGGGAAGGTGTTAGTACCCTTTCTATCCATGGTTATCCATGGGCTCTTAGATACTTGCTCATTTGTGTTTTCAAAATGTTTGCTTTTCAATTGTGAGTGGGTTTGAAAAAGTTTCTTTGAAAGTTTCAGAATAACTCTTGTATCAGTCCTCAAGAGTGTTTAAAAAATTGTTTTGAAAGCTTTTTGAAAAGTGTCGGTGTGAAAAGAGTTTTGATTTGTTTTTGAATAGAGCAAGTATTTATGAGTCATCCACCTACCCTAAGGAATTAGGCTGTGTAAAAGTCCTTAAGGTAGCGCCATCCCACCATTCAGAGATAGGTAGCACCACCGTTGGAGGTGTTCGGGTCAATTCGTGTTTAGGGACAGTGTGGTCACCAGAGCAACAGCAGGACACCTTAGAAGCTACCCTTATGCCATTGATCATGGACATAAGGACTTACTAAAACGTCCTATACTCGACGACCACGTTTCGAAGGCAACAGATGAGGCGTACCCTAAGAGTGGTGTGTGAATTTATGTGTTATTTTCGTGTTAAATTTATCTTTTGATCATGGCATGGTGAGCTACGCATTGTTTTTACTTAGCCATTCATTCTTTCATGCAATTAGAATTTAAAAGTGCGGAAATTTAAATGCGGAAAGATAAATCCTACGCTATTACAAGGCGCGGGTCTATACATCGCCAAATTACAAAGACCCGTTTTAAGAAAAATGCGGAAAGTAAAACCTAGTTACTATTACATGGCTTGAGCAATTACATAATATTAAAAAAAAAAGAAAATAAGAATAAATGCGCGAAAGAATTAAAGTTGAACGTTCGAGGGCGTTGGACCCTTTTGAAATTAAATTGAATTAAAAGCCTAATTATTATTTAATTAAAAGAAAAGAAATTGTTTTTTAGGTTTTTGGTATTTATGAGATAAAGAAATTAAAATTGAAGAGAAACCCTAATTCTAAGTTATTTTTAATTATTAATGAAAAATATTAAAGTTTAACCTAATTTACTAAATAATTAATGTACATGTTTATTTACAAAATATTTAGTAATTAATAATAATAATGATGATGAGAAAATTATTTATTAAAAAAAAAGATGAGAATGTTAAAAAAACCCTAATTTCTACATATTTTATTTATTTAAGAAAAGATTAAAATTTTAGCCCTAAATTAAACTAAATTGATGATTAAAGTTTATTTACAAAATAAATTAATGGTAAAGTAATAATAATTAAATATATTGTATTCTTTTGATTTTCTGTTTTTTATTATTGTGAAAATTATTTTGAGTGAATTAAATAAAATAACTAAAGAAAACAATTAAAAGAATTAAAATTGAAAAGAGAAGAAAATAGAATACAAACATGGGGGGTGTCTGGCCCATTATGGAGGTTTTTTGAAGCAATTTGGCCCACTGAAATCAAAGCCTTGTTGACTTTTCAGGAATCACGTGCTTGATGGTTGACCCAAATGTATGATGGTCTTCACGTTCTGGCCTTTGGATGAGATCTCCTGGCCACTTGGCAAGCCTTGGCATATGCGTGTATGGTGAACCACTAGATGGAAACTGCATGGGAATATATTACAACAAAAATTATACAATATGTGGGGGGGACCTGGGAATCGAACCCAGGTCCCAATGCTTACCAACCACGTCCTCTACCAACTGAACCATTGCATTCGTTTGTTAACATATTGATAAAGAAGCATAATATATGTAACATGCCAAGTATACTGAAATAATGAAAAAACGCGCCAACGTTCAAATGTTCCAATAGCACCAAGCCACGCATGCTTCTTCTTCGTTTTTGTACCTGTAATATAAACAAATAGCGGGGGTTTTAAACCCCCACAAACTGCAAACTATGAAAATAGCGATTAGAGCATGGACAAATATAAAAAGGGCGTGAGGTCATGGTTTGTCTCGTCTTGAGGTCACGAATTCAATGGCATAGGTTTTGAGGTCTAATTTTTCCATATGAAGAAACCCCTAATTCGAAGCTTCTGAAACCCTAGAACACGTTAATGGTGAATCACAATACAGGGCCTGATAATGCAATTGAGTTATATCATTAGCTTCAGAAGGTTAATATTAGTATAAATCACTCAAGAAAAATGATTAAAAGTGCATGAATCATGATGTGGAATTCAAGAAATTGTTGCAAACCGTATGGCCTGTATTCTATGATTCTTGGCACGTTTTGATTGATTCTTGATTGCAAAAGCTTCCTGGATGGTCCAGCAATGTGTTGGAATAGATTTTAGGCTTTGAAACGTGCAGTAACTAGGATTTCAGTTTCCAAGCTTTTGATGAAATTTTGCAAATTGGTATGCAGCTTCTGAGCAGTTTTTTCGTGTCCATGAGAATAGGGTTAGCTTGTGTATAAGTATCTGAATGGAATTAGGTCAAAAAACAAGCCCATAATCCATTGAATTAATGATTTCAATATTTGATTTTGTTCATATCTTTTCCAATCTTTTTCCATGCAATTCTTGCCAAATTTGGATGATATTGTCCCCTTGAGATGGTGCACGAAATCTCTAGCATGTGTGAAAGATATTTGCTGCACAAAAAGATTTAAAACCATTGCTTAATGTTTTTTCTCATAATTAAATTTAATTAAATGAATTAATAAGAATAAAAACCCAATTAATTAATTAAAAATAAGAAAATAAATCCCTTTGAGCTTAATGGGTCGTGCATATGCTTTGGGTAATGATTCATGGAAGAATTTGAGGCCCATTAGCAATTTTGAAGCTTTTGAAGCAAAGTTGACTTTTCAAAATTCCCAAAAATTTCCCAACTTCTCCAAGGCATATCTTGCTCAATTTTGAAGCTATGAACATGTTCTTGGACATTTTGGAAAGGTCTTGAAGTCCTCTAACCAATGCCTTTATTCCCATGTCATTTTGATTTACCCATCTCAATTTATGGTCTTTGACTTAAAGTGCCTTTTTGTTGACTTTTGAAAATGACCTATAATGTTGAAATTGATAACTTTTTGTGAGAGAATTTCTTGGACTTGAAGTGTGAAGATGAGTTGTAGGAAATGTCATTCTACTCAAAATGAGCTTTGGATGGGATTTTTATGATAAACCATGAAGAAGTTATGCCCTTGTCAATTTGCAGTTGACTTTTCAACTGTCCAAAAATAGAAACTTTTGCATCTTGATACTTTTTTAGCCATGCTTGTGGAATCATGATCAAGAATTGATAAAATGATGTTTGTGGCTTCAAAATAAGATGTTGACCACAAATTTTGACTTTTGACTGTCAAATGACCATTTTGCCCCTGCAGTTGACTGTAGAGCATTTAGGGTTTTTGACTGTGCAATTTGATGCTGCGAGTCTTGAAACTTGACATATGGATGCTTGACAATGTATGTAGGCATATGGGACTTGATTGGACCCTTGGAAACCTCAATTTCTTTTCCAGAACCAAAACCCTAATTTTGACTGTGTTAGGAGGCAATTGGACTGTGCAACCCTTGAGAGATTTTGAATCATCTGAAGATTGATCTTGGCAAATCTTGGAGAATATGGGAGGGAAAATTTTGGGGTACAACACCAGCAATGCTTCCCCAGAAAAAATCAAGGTCAGAATCAAGCAAGAGGTCCTCCTGGGTCATAATGATAACATCAGGTCCAAAAGGGAATCCTAGCAGGTGGGCAAACTCCCTAAGGTTATAGCGGTAGTCCATGTCAAACAACCTGAAAGTGATAAACCCATGGTTGAATCCTAACCCGTGATTTGGAATGTAGCCCAGGGTGCTCAGGAACTCAAGGGTCAGCTTCTTGTAAGTACAATACCGTCTTCGGATAGGAGCAGCGTCCCAGCCAATCTGATGTAGCAAATACATGACACTCTCACGAATGCCAAGAGCAGTCATAGCATGGTCATCAGCGTAGATTGTAGGGCACATTTCCCGCTCAGCCAGATCCTCAAAGCGTCTTCTTTGACGTCTGCTTCTCAAAGTGATATTCATGAAGTTTACACGTGCCATGGAGCTAAATATGAAAGCAAAAGAATTACCCCCTGAAAATATTTAATAAATGTTTGGAAAAACTAAGTTAGTATTTTTCAGGTTAAAAATTGCCGAAGTTAAAGCAAAAAGAAAAAGAAAGTTTAAAGGGAAAATAAAAATAGAAGAAAAAGAAAACAAAAAGGAGTAAGAGATGCAATCATGAAAATTTTAAAGATTAAGAAAAAGAAAATAAAAATAAAAACATGTTAAAACAATAAAAATAATTAAAATAAAACATGGGTTGCCTCCCATGAAGCGCCTTTGTTTTATGTCGACGGCTCGACATATAATACCTATTCAGTTAGGTATCGGGGTAGGTGGCTCACTTAACTGAAGATAAGCCGAATAATTGATATTTCCAACGTTAAAGTAGTGCTTTAAGCGCTGGCCATTGACTATGAAATGGTTCGATAGAATTTCCTTTAATTTCTATCGCACCACTTGGGAAAACTTTGTTAATTTCAAATGGTCCTAACCATCTGGAACGTAATTTTCCCGGGAAAAGTTTCATTCTAGAGTTGAATAGGAGTACGATGTCTCCTAACTTAAATTCTTTCCGCGAGATACGCTTATCGTGCCTTTTTTTTGTTCTTTCCTTATAGATTCTAGCATTTTCATAAGCGTCTAAACGCAATTCTTCTAATTCATGGATATCTAATACTCGTTTCTCGCCAGCAATCTTGTAATTTAAGTTAAGGGTTTTAATGGCCCAATAAGCTTTATGTTCTAATTCTACTGGCAAATGACAAGATTTTCCATAAACTAATTTAAACGGCGTTGTTCCGATAGGGGTTTTAAAAGCTGTCCGATATGCCCAAAGAGCATCATTTAGCTTGGAGGACCAATCTTTCCTGGATGTGGCTACGGTTTTCTCAAGGATTTGTTTTATCTCCCTATTTAACACTTCCACTTGTCCACTCGTTTGAGGATGGTATGGTGTGGCTATGCGATGTTTAACGCCATATTTTGAAAGTAATTTTTCGAAAATTCTAGAGATAAAATGGGAACCACCATCACTGATTACTAGTCTTGGTATACCGAATCGTGGGAAGATAGCATGCTTGAATAGTTTAAGTACCACTCGTGTATCGTTTGTGGGTGCGGCGATGGCTTCAATCCATTTTGATACGTAGTCAACGACTACCAAAATATACTTATTTCCAAAAGATGCGGGGAATGGTCCCATGAAATCAATTCCCCATACATCAAAAATTTCTACTTCGAGGATTCCTTTTTGCGGCATTTTGTCGCGTCTAGATATATTTCCTGTGCGTTGACATCTATCGCAGTTCATAATTGCTACGTGGACGTCTTTCCATAAAGTAGGCCATAAGAAGCCAGCATGAAGTATTTTTGCACAAGTTTTCGATGTACTAGCGTGTCCACCATAAGGGGCGGAATGGCAATGGGAAATGACGTCGTCTATTTCATCGTTAGGAACGCAGCGACGGTAGATACCATTGGCGCCTCTTTTAAAGAGTAATGGTTCATCCCAAAAGTAGTGTTTAAGATCATGGAAGAATTTCTTCCGCTGTTGGTACGTTAAATCAGGTGGTATGACACCGATAGCTAAATAGTTGACGAAATCAGCGTACCATGGTAATGTGGTATTTGTACAAATGGTTTTTACTACCGCAGTTGTTAAAGGTTCATTGTGTTGATCTAAACTGTCGGTAGGAGCCATCTCTAGCTTAGCAATAAGGCGTTCATAAGGGAAATCTTCATTTATGGGAACACTCTCGGTTTGGATTCCATCTAATCTTGATAGATGGTCAGCTACCACGTTTTCAGTCCCTCTTTTGTCTTTTATTTCCAAGTCAAACTCTTGTAGGAGTAAGATCCATCTGAGTAGTCGCGGTTTGGCGTCTTTCTTACTTAGTAAGTATCGGATCGCAGCATGATCCGTGTAAATAATGATTTTGGCGCCCACTAAGTAGGAACAAAATTTATCCAATGCGAATACAATAGCTAAGAGTTCCTTCTCCGTAGTGGCATAATTCATTTGTGTGGGATCGAGTGTTCTGCTTGCGTAGTAGATAGCGTGAAGCTTTTTTATCTTTGCGTTGTCCTAGGACTGCGCCTACAGCATAATCGCTCGCATCGCACATTATTTCAAATGGTAGGTTCCAATAGGGAGGTTGCATAATAGGTGTTGAAATTAAGGCTTCTTTAAGCGTCTCAAATGCGTTTAAGCATTTATCGTCGAAAATAAACTCAGCTTCTTTCATTAATAATTCAGTTAGTGGCTTGGTGATTTTAGAGAAATCTTTTATAAAACGTTGGTAAAAACCAGCGTGTCCTAGAAAACTTCTTATTTCTCTAACTGTTTTGGGTGGTTGAAGGTTTTTGATAATTTCGATTTTTGCTTTGTCGACTTCAATCCCTCTGCTTGATACAATGTGACCCAACATAATTCCTTGTCTCACCATGAAGTGACATTTTTCCCAATTGAGCACTAGGTTGACATTGACACAACGTTTCAGTACTAATTCAAGATTTGATAAACATCCGTCAAAACTTTCTCCACATACAGAGAAATCGTCCATGAATACTTCCATAATTCCGTCTAAAAAGTCTGCGAAAATCGCCATCATGCATCATTGGAAAGTTGCAGGTGCGTTACATAGTCCAAATGGCATTCTTCGGTATGCGAAGGTACCATAGGGACATGTGAACGTGGTTTTCTCTTGATCATCAGGATGAATGGGAATTTGGAATAATCCTGAGTATCTGTCAAGATAGCAGAAATGGGAATGTTTGGCTAAGCGCTCGAGCATTTGATCAATGAATGGTAATGGGAAATGGTCCTTGCGCGTAGCTTTGTTTAGTTTTCTATAATCGATACACATTCTCCATCCTGTTTGGGTACGTTGTGCTACCGATTCGCCTTTTGTGTTCATTATAACCGTAACACCTCCTTTCTTAGGCACCACGTGAACTGGGCTGACCAAGTTGCTATCTGATATTGGGTATATGATGCCTACCTCTAGTAGTTTCTACACTTCTTTCTTAACGACTTCACTTAGGATAGGATTTATTCGTCTTTGATGTTCTCTAGAAGTCTTGCAGTCCTCCTCCAGCATAATGCGGTGCATACAGAGAGAAGGGCTTATTCCTTTTAAATTTGATATATTATAGCCTAACACGGTTGGATATTTCCTTAACACACTAAGAAGTTTTTCGGTTTCGATCTTCCCTAATTTGGCATTAACTATAACTGGCTGTTCGAGTTCTTTATCTAAAAATTCATACCTAAGATCTTCAAGTAATGTTTTAAGTTCTATACCAGTTTTCTTATCAGTTGGGGCAGGATCGGGTGTTAAGGCGAAACATTCGCTTAGGTTGGCATCTAAATGTTCTTGTTTCCAGTCATCGTCCTTGAGGATAGTTGGTGTCAGAATTTTTAGCATCCCAGAATAGGTGTCTTCTTGGCTTTCTAGTTCTTTGACACATTCATCAATAATATCTAGGGGACAGCATGAGTCATCTATAGCAGGGGCTTTAAAGAATTGGGAAAGAATGAATTCTACTTTTTCTTCTCCTACCTCAAAGGTAAGCTTTCCTTTCTTAACGTCAATAATGGCTCCTTGTTTACCGTGAAAAATGGTAAACAACCGCTGATCTTCCAAAAGGTAACTTATTTGGTGACTCGTAGGATCGATCAGATTGATCCTAAGACATGGCTGATTTTTAGAGTTTAAATGCTTTGAAATAGAGAGTTTCGACTAATCCTAATGGTGATTAACGCAAGTAAGGTAGATACACTTTAAGTAAATTGCATGGAGAAAAGCTTGATAAAGTAAATAAAAGCATTAAAGGCTTGTTAAATAAATGACTTCAACTGAGATAAATAAGTGAAAGCGATAAATTGCTTGAATGTAAAAGATTTCGATTAAGGTAAATGGTGTTTCACACATACATTCTCAATGATTCTTTCTCTCACGCTGGTTACTCGAATCTAAATGAGTGACTTGTATACAATGATGAACACCCTTAATAACTACGTGAACACTTAGTATTTATACTAAAAATCCTAAGTAACTGCTGGGCAGTTACATCGCTTCGTTGGTGACACCACATGGCACGCTCAAAACCTTCGACGCCTACTTCCACGCCACGTTGTGCTTGGTAACTGCTGGGAACCGTTTTCCCTCCAACAATTCGAAATTCAAACCGTTCGATCTGGGACATCAGGGACCTTGGTCGAAAGGTTGCTCCTTCGATGTTGAAAACAACATGATTCCAACTTAGAGAAATTTCTCTAAGTATCTTGTCATTCTTTGATAAGCCTTCGATGTGATCAGCTGATCGAAGCCTTCTTGTGTAGGAAACTCTTCTAACTCATAATTAATGATCTATATGATAATAGAACGTGGGTGTCGAATTTAGGAGCCAACAAATTGCCCCCCAAGAATGTCTTATTTAGAAGCTTAGAAGAAAAAGGCATTCTTTGATATTCCATTCGACACCTGTCCTTCACTCTCAGCCACAAATTAGTTTGTGCGCTTTTCGTATCCTACCAACCATCTGATAGTCTCAAAAATCATCATTTCAACTTTTCCCAAGACGTCACTTCAGTAAGGCACTTCGCACGCACGATGGCCTTTCATACGCTGTCATCATGACCATTCTCTGAAATCGAGGAAGCATGCTGCAACGTTTCCGTTTTTCAGAACGGTTACAGCGCCAATGCGTGCCACGTGCCCCACTCGCGTCGGTGGCATTAAATGACCTCGAGCCCAGTGATTTTCCAATCACTATAAATAGCACTAAGTGCTTCATTTGGACTCTTTACGCTTTCTTACATCCAAAACTTCGATCGAACGAAATCTTCTGCAAACATCCCTTTGCTTCTTCCTCTCCAAACCCAGTAATCTTTATTCTTCATCCACCCTCATTTTAAACCAACAATGGCTTCACGTACTCGTGCTCCCAATACCCCAAGAGCTAGAATTATCTTCAAGACTGCTCAACCAGAAACCTTCTCAACTGCTCTAGTAGTTAATTCTATGGGAATGCAAAGGGTTCCTGAACCCATGGGTGATGCTGAGCGCAAAGCCTATGGCTCTCAACTGCTGATTCCCGTTGGGTATTCCAACCAGGTTTTTGCCATGTCAGGCCCTCTTTCAACATGCATTACTGACCCCACAAACATTGAGGGTTTCTTCCCCGCGCATGAGGCACTGAAACCCATTGAGTGCTCAAAGAAGGCGAAAGATGATACTGAAGATCCTGCGAAAGAGAAAATAGATCTTCGGTTTTTTAACAGGGGGGTTAGGGCTTTTCGATCTAGCCCTAGCCTTACACCAGAATATACTGCTTGGCTCAACAAGATGGAGAAGTGCCAGGCTTCGATTTGGAAAGGCATGGGCATTTATGACCTGGTCATGTTGTCCAAAACTGGTCTTAACTACTGTCTCGACATGCTGGTAGCTTCATTGCTGTTTTAGGACTACACTCACTATACCTTCCACTTGCCTTGTGGAATGGTTACGCCCACTCTCTTCGATGTGGCCGCTATTGCTGGTCTTTGACCAACTGGGGACTACTTCGACCCATAGGAAATGTCTGAAGACCAGATTGGGTTTTCTGCTACCAAACCCACCTACACCACTTACACCAATCATTACCACGACAAATCGACGGATGCGGTGACTGATGTGGAGCACATAGCATTTCTAGCCCTTTGGCTGTCGCACTTCGTGTTCTGCACGAAATCCCTGCAGGTGATGAAGAAGATGGTCACCCTCGCTACTCAGCTTCATCACGACCAAAACATATGTTTGGCCGAATTAATATTGGCGAACTTGTACGAGTCGATAAGCAATGGAGCGGCTCAATTAAAAGTAATCGAAAATAGAGCCAGCCTGCTGCTTGCTGGTCCCTTCTAGCTACTTCAACTCTGGCTGAATGCCACTTTCGAGTCTTTTCTACCCCAGAAGACTCAAATAAATGAAAAGGCTCCTAAGATAGCCAGAAGGCGCGTTGAAGGCACCAGGCTCGCCTTATTGACTCCTACTGAGGATGGGCTGGAACTACAAAAGACCTTCGCAAACTTCATTCAGATGTTTGCGGGGAGGAAGGAATTCACTTCGACCATGGCCCCTTTCGCCGCTCGAAAGTGTGGTCCAGGATGGTTTACCAGGCCCCATCCTAAATCACTAGAGGATCCTCACTTCGAAGAGCATATAACAATGTGGGAAGCGTTTCTCACCCCAAGGATAATGCCGTTGCGTTTCAAGAGTTCAAAAAATCAGCTGAGCCTGATTGCCTACCAGCCGAATCTTGTCTCTCGACAATTTGGCATTATCCAATCGCTTCCTTCTCCGATTTATCCTCGGGAGAAATCATTGTTGTTCTTTTCTAATGACTACTCTGAAGATGCCGCTACTAGGCATATTAGTAGGTACGTTGGTCGGACTGTACTATCATTGTTCGACTACCAACTCAACTTCCTCTGTTCACCAGCCTTTGAAGACTGGTGGAAGAGATATTACGTCGAAGAGTTCTTCGACGAGAAGGACTTTGCAGACGAACTCATGAAGTCTTTCGTCCTGGTCCTCGATAAAATAAAGAAATGTACGTTCCCTCTTCAAATTATATTTGTCTTTTCATTTCAAATTATATCTTTCAATTATAACTTGTGAACGTTTCGCTTTCAGTTGTTCGAAAACCTGTGGCTAAGCAGGCCACAAACAACAATCAGGGTGGAGGTCCCTCTGCAAAACCTCCAGTACAGGTAACAATTTTTCCTTGTTTCCCTCTTTGGTTTTAAACATCCTGGTTTTCGATGTTGTGTTTTAAATCGACTCCGTTTGGGATTTTCAGAAACCTGCGCCTAAGAAGCGACCCATATTAACGGTCAAAACTTCGAGTGGCGAAGAGGAGGAATCTCCTCCTGTTCCTCTCAAATGGAGAAAGCTGAAAAAGGCTGCTCTTGCTCCTGAACCTCTACCTGTGATAAGAACTAAAGTCATAGGGAATAAACCCAAGCCGCCCCCTGTGATTATCAAAGAACCCATGGAGGAAGAGCTAAATGTCTTACTCAGTAATCCTGTTGAGAGCGACAACTCTAGCCCTGGGGCTGAGGTTCCTTTACATGTAATGTCTCCGACCACTTTTAACTTAAGCGTCGATGATCACCTTCGATTGTGCATCTCTCTAATCAGATTTTTTTTCTTTTTTACTTTCAGGAAACGGCTGGCACTTCAGCGGCAGCTGGGCATCTTGTCGAAGGTTCCGGTACCTTCGTAAACAGTGCAGGGAAACCCACCTGCAATCCTTCTTCTTTCGTCAGTTCTGCTAACGAAGTGAATCAAACTTCGGAGCCGCAAGACTCTGCTGACCATAGCAGATAACACGAAGAGGAACTGGTGGATGATGAGTTTCTTGCTGAGACAGAGGGTGCCCATGAGGAGCACCACCAAGAGGAGGTTCAAGTGGTCAACGAGACAAAAGAGCAACATGATGAAGAGGGTCATGTTGACGCTGATGCTGCTGAAAATGTTCAGCCCCAAGCCAACATTGCCACAAAAAAGGTTGCCTCAACAAAGCCCAGATCTAAAGAGGATTTGGCTCTCTTGAAGCAAAATGATCTAATTGGCTATCTGAATGCCATCATCGAGAGCAGGGAAAATTCATCTGACCCTAGTCATGATGCTTCTACTGCATCAGGGAAGTCTACTTCGACTTCTCCTCTCGATGAGGCCTTGAAGAAAGTTAAGGCTCAATTCTTCAAGAGGGACCTAATGAAGGCTTTAGAGGGGGATCCTACTGCCCAATCTTGTTTGGGGGCTGTCTTGGGTGCAGTCGATTTGCTTGCTGTTTCTCCAGAGATTTCCAGCTTCATCTTGGAGTTATACTCCATTATTGACCAAGCCTCTGCGGATTACAATCGTCGAAGGGGGTTCAACAGCCAACTCGAAACGCTGCATGGCAAGAGTTCTTCTGCTTGGACTGAAGTAGCTGAATCGACCTCTCGAATTAAAGAGTTGTTGAAACAGAGAACGTCCAAGCAACAGGAAATCGAAGCCATCGATCAGGATAATGCCTCTATACGGGCGCAGATCGAGGAGTTAGAAGCCAGGTTAAACGCTAATACTAAGCGCAAGGAAGAACTTCTTTCAACTGTTTCAGACGCGGAGAACCAAGATGAAGTTGCTCGAGGCCTAGAGTTCGCTGAAAGGGCCCAGGCTCTAGATGACCAGATTGCCAAAATCTCTCAGGCGAATGCCTTGTGCAACAAACGACTGGAGTTACAGCAAGTAAAATATCTTCGTCTCAAAGCTCCTGTCCCTTTTTAATTTTCTCTGTACTTTATTGACCATGTACTCGAATATTCTGTAATTTTTGTAGCCATTTTGGCTTATCAATGTTATTTTCCATTTTGGCTTTATTGTTAACTTAATCATTAATTGTTATTTATTTTGATCTCTTGGAGCATAGGTTTATATTTTTTCAAATATTTGTCGTTTACTCTCAAGATTCTTTTATCTTCGCTTAACTCTTCGACCTCATATGCTCCACCAGAAAAAGTTTGAATAATTTTGAAGGGTCCTTCCCATTTGGGTGACCATTTTCCCATGTTTCGATCTTTTCGATCCATGGGAAGAATTACCTTCCAAACTAGTTCTTCAGGCGAGAATGCCTTAGGTTTTACTTTCTTATTGTAAGAGTCTTCCACTCTTTTCTTCTGAATTCTCAGTAAGTCGAGAGCTCGTAGTATTTCTTCGTCTAAATCTACCAATTCGTCTAACATCATATCCCAATAAACCTCAGGGGGAATATCTTAATTTCTTTAAACCCTTGCTGATTGAAGACAAATTTCTGCTGGCAGTACTGCGTCATGACCGTAAGTTAGCCGATATGGTGTTGTACCTGTGGCTTCCTTTGGGGACGCTCGACAAGCCCACAAGATCTGGTCTAACGTTTTATGCCAATTTTTTGGCTTCTTTCCTACATGATTTTTTATCAGGCCAATCACTATTTTATTCGCCGCTTCGACTTGACCATTTGCCTGCGCGTAATAAGGTGTTGATGTTAGGAGTCTGAAGCCTATTTCTTGTGCGAATTCCTGCATCTTTCGACCAGTGAACACTGACCCTTGATCAGTTGTTATAGTCTCAGGGATTCCAAATCTGTAGATAATGTTCTTTTGAATAAATTCAATGACATTTTCTTGGTCTGCATTGACTAAAGGGATAACTTTGATCCATTTAGTGAAATAATCAATGCCTACCAGTATATACTTCTGGCTCTTTGATGATGCTGGTCGAATCTCTCCAATAAGATCCAACGCCCATCCTCTAAAAGGCCAAGGTTTCACTATTGAGTGAAGCTCGCTTGCTGGTACATGCTGGATACCAGTATGGACTTGGCATTCCTGGCAACCCTTCACGAACTCGACACAATATTTCAAGATAGTGGGCCAATATAGTCCTTGTCGAAACAACAACCATTTCATCTTATGACCTACTTGGTGAGCCCCACATGCTCCAGCATGCATAGTCGAAAGGGCTATGTATGCTTCGGTTTCGCTTAAGCATTTTAATAATACCCCTTTAGGCTTCTTTTTAAACAACTCATTCCCCATGAGTACGTAACTTAACGCCCTATATTTTATTTTTCGTTCTGTTAAAGCTGCTGGATTTTGTAGATAATCTACAATGGGTTTCCTCCAATCTTGCTCCGATAAATTGTCTATGAACGAAATTTTGAAATCCCTTTGATCGACATATCCTAGTCTTGTCGATTCCAAATCAGTTGGAGACAAGCTGGTTGCTGTCATTTTTTCTCAGACTTCGATTGCTCTTTGTAATCTCGTTTTTGAAATCCTATACCCAGATGCAATTTGTGCCAAATCATTGGCTATTTGGTTTTCCAATCTAGGTATGTGTCGAATATTAACCACTTCGAATTTTTTCAATAAATGATTTTCTATCACAAAGTACATAATGAGATTTTCTCTTATACATTTGTACTCTTTTGTGATTTACTTGATGACTAACTCTGAGTCTCCCATTATTTTGACTCGAGTTACCCCCAATTCCAACAATATTTCAAGGCCAGTAATTAGAGCTTCATATTCAGCCTCATTGTTCGAACAAGTACCTTCTATCTTGTACTTGAATGTTGTTGGAACTTTTTCTGGAGAAATAATTAAGACCCCTACTCCCGTTCCATCTTTATGGCTGGAACCATCGAAGTAAAATTTCCAGGGTTCTATCTCCAAGTAATTTATATTTTGTACCTGAATTGAGTGGTTGACTATAAATTCTGCTACCACTTGTCCTTTTACTGCCTTGAAAGGCATAAAGGTTAACGAATACTCAGTTAATGCTAGCGCCCACTTGCCAATTCGACTATGCAAGATGGGTTTCGACAACATGTATTTGAAAACATCAAAATGGGACGAAACATACACATCAACTGGTTTTATATATTGTTTGAGCTTTGTACAAGAGAAATAAAGACATAGACATAATTTTTCAACTTCGCTATATCTAGTTTCTGCATCGTTCAAAACTCTGCTAAGGTAGTAAATGGGTCTTTCGACTCCATTTTCATCCTCTTGGGCTAACATGCTTCCCAAAGTTTTGTCGGATGCAACTATGTACAATCTCATACTCCTATTGCTACAAGGAGGCACCAAAATAGGTGGCTTGGTGAGGTACCCTTTGATCTTGTCGAAGGCTTCTTGTTGCTCTTGCCCCCACTCGAACCCTTCCTTATTCAATCGAAGTAAGGGTGAGAAGGCTTGCGCTTTTCCACTTAGGTTAGATATAAATCTCCTTAAGAAGTTTATCTTGCCCAGCAGAGATTGCAATTCCTTCTTGTTCGTTGGCGCTTTCGCTTCTAAGACTGCCTTCGTCTTGTTCTGGTTGATTTCAATTCCTTTCTTGTGGACGACGAAGCCCAAGAAATCCCCAGCTTTCACACAGAACGCACACTTCAAAGGGTTTATCTTCAGACCATGCTTTCTCATTCTTTCGAATGATTGTCGAAGGTGGTCTATATGGTTCTTCCTCGTAGTTCGTATGAATTTGCACTTCAGCGGTCTTTCGACTTCCGTTTTGATCTTCGACAGTATTTCTGGAGCAAAGCGTCTTGGAGTTTGTTTGACAAGCTTTTTCCCAGGTTTGATTGGCAACTGAAGTTCTACCAATCTTCTGTCGAGACCAGGCATCTCGTCGTAATCCCATGCAAAGCAGTCCTTGAACTCCTTCAGTAATTGGATCACTTCGACCCTGAGCTCTGGGTCTATTTTGGCACTGATGTAAGTGGGTCTTTTATCCGACCCTTCGCCCAAGTCGATCTCTTCTAAAGGATCCTGTGCTAACATTTTGATGTTGTTCGCTAGGGGGTCCTTTTCGAAACCCAAAGGCTCATCATCATAGATGGCGTCGAGCCTCTGTTCCTGCATTCCTTCTGTCGAGATATCGGGAGGTTCTGGGTCGAAATCTTTTCCAGGACCTATATCAGGTGGCTCTGGGTCGAAATCTTTTCCAGGACCTGCAGAAGGTAGTCTTGGTCATTGAACTTGGTGGCCATATATTTTACTTCGGCTTCGAGAGCCGCTATCATTCTTGTTTCGGCTACGTAAGCCGAAATTCGCTGTAACGCTTGCGACTCAGTCATTATCACTGAATTCGCTTCCCCAGCCAGTTGGCTGGATGTCAGTTAGCCCACTGAAATCAATGTGAGACAAGTCTTCTTTATCCCATTGAAACCCATGATCAGGATGCAGGTACAAGGAACAAAAAGCATTTGGCGCTGGCGCCATGTCGAAGTCAGGTGCTGGACATGGCCCAATGTGAGCCAAATTTTTGTCGAAGTCAGCTCTCCCTAGGTGATTAACTTCACCTAAGTAGTAGCTCTGATCTGCTTCTATATTCTCGACAATCCCATCGGGACGCCATAATATCACCCTTTGGTGCATCGACGATGGTACTGCTCCGACACCATGTATCCATTCTCGGCCTAACAGTAGGTTATAATTTGGTTTAACCGATATGACCATGAACATGGTTGGTCGAAGGATGGATCCCACTTTGAGGTCTAGTTGAATCACACCCATGGTGGTCCCTATTCCGCCTTCGTAGTTCGATAGGACCATATTATGAGGCTTAATGTCTTCATCATTGTTGCCTACTTTTCTTAGCATGAAGTGGGGAATTATGTTGATAGTCGCCCCACAGTCCACCAAGATTTTATTTATAGTGGCCTCTTCGAGCTTTGCCCTTATGAATAAAGGCTTGAGGTGACTTTTCATCACCTCAGTTGGTGGTTCGAAGAAACCATTTTGCTCTTCAGTGCAGTCATTACCCATGACAAAGTAGCATACTGGCCTATGCTTGGCCATCTCTTGTTCGACTTCCCATTCGTTTGCTTCGACTTCCATTTGGCGGTCAAATTCTCTTGGCAAGACCGAAACTATATTTATCATGATGTCTAATGTGTCGTCGGACTCAGAGCTGTCTTCGTCACCAGCTTCGTCTTGATCAGGCCATACCAATCTATTGGCCACTGATTCCCTCTCCAAAGGCTTTCTTTGCTTTCGCCGGGGGACATTTGAAATCGACTCTGGTTTTGGTTCATTGGAAGCCTCTCTCTCAGCCTTGCGTCTCCTTTGGTACCTTCTCCACTGGGATCGAGACATTGGGTTCTTTCCGTTGTAGTTACTCGATACTTGAGCAACTTTGGTGGCACCTACATGAGGTTCTTTCTTGAGTGTCAAAGATGAACCTCTTGGCACTTCAAAGGAATGCCACCTTTCTTCGTTGGGTCTCTTTCGACTCGATGTTTTGAGCCATGTATCGACTGGCACATTGGCTGGAGGCCTGAAAGTTAGTGGCCTCTTTTCCTAACTTGAACCCTTTTGATAGGTTCTTCTAGGATCGTGTCGAACATCAGAGCCTGCACTTGTTTGGGCATTTCTGCTCCATTTTTTGTTTGCTGCTCTCATACCTTCGATGTGTTCAGCAGCTTTCTTGTCAAAAAAAGAGCTGCATCGAGGACACAACATTACTTCTGATTTTTTCTTCTGGCATCGTTACAAGAATTCTGCCAGATTTTCGTTCTCTCAGGGGAACGCTGTTCTGTTTGCTTGCTCTTGCCTGATGGCTTCCTCTGAAACTTTTGATTCAGAGATTTCGACCATGTTGACATTCATGTTGTCTTTAGTAGCAAGAGTCATTTGCTTCATTTGGGCCTCCAGGTCTTTTGTTTGGCCTTGCACCGCAGCCAAGTAGGAAGTGGGTTTAGTTCCACATTTTGAGACTCCACCTATTTCCACTTTTGGGTCCTCAGCGGCCTTTTGGACTGCTTCGATTGTTTTTCTAGAAAGGTTCCCAGAAAAACTGCCAAATATTGGCATATTGATATGATCTTTGGTGACTTCGACCATAGTTATCCCTGGCCTTTTCACCTGACTCCTGGAAGCTTCGATCATATTTACCCCTAAGGGTTCAACATAGTGGGCTTCCGCCTGCAAAGGGCTCGAATCCACATTCACGGGGGCCTTGTCAGCGAACTTCAGCCTCCCTTCTTCGATAGTATTTTGCACGAGATCCCTAAAAAGAAAACATTGAGATGTTTTATGGCCCAGAAAGTTATGATATTTACAATAGCCTCTTTTCTTTCTTTGATCAAGAGGAGGCACTTTTACCCTTGGGGGTATTATCATTTGACCATCTTTTACAAGTAAATCAAAAATTTCATCACATTTCGTAATATCGAAACTGTAAGTCTTTTTAGGGAACCTATTGTGATACGGTGGGAGAACTGACTAGGGTTTTGCGTTTGTTTTCGCAAATGTTTCGGTTGAGCAAGAGTCGCCACCGACTTTTTATTTTATCCTAAGGAAAGGTTTAAAAAGCACAGCAAAAACCTTTGAGATTTTTCTTGAGTTCGGGGAGTAGATTATAGAAGGGGAAGGTATTAGCACCCCTTCTATCCATGGTTATCCATGGGCTCTTAGGTACTTGCTTAGATCAACTTGCCTTGGTTGTCAATTGTTTGAAATGGTGCTTTGTGTGTGGTTTTGGAAAAGGTTTTGAAAAAGATGCCTTGTATAGGCTACCCTTGTAACAATTCTTTACTCGAATGTTTTACAAAAGGTGTTTGTCTTTTTGAAAAGATGTTTCAAGGTTTTTTTTGAAAGTTTGTTTGAAAGTGTTTGTGAAGTGGGTTTTGAAATTAGGCAAGTGTTTTCTTGGAAAGTTAACAAGTACTTAAGAGCTTATCTGCCCTAAAGTTTTCTCAAAGATTTTTGTTATGTTTCAAACCTTTTGACAATTTTGTTCCACCATTGCATTTGCTGGACAATCTTGTCTTAGAAGGTGAAAGGGACGGGCGCGGGTCATCGTTTAGACCATAGTTGCAATAGTGTTAAATGTCTTTGGGCAATTTTCTTTGAAAGGGACTTGATCATTCATTTAAGCAACATTTTGAGGGACAATGATCATTTGATTTTGTTTTGCCCAAGGAAGTTCAACATGCAATATGGCCCAATTATTTTGAAGGCAACAAAGTGGAATACCCTAGGGGTGCAAGTGTGAAATGTGTTGTCCATTTTTCATGCTCATTTATCTTGTATTAGGTCCAACTATTTTGTTCATTTTTTTTTATTCGCATACAAACCCTAATTCTAACATAGTATGTTTAGAAAGCGATAAAGTGCGAAATTTAAATTCCTACGCTATTACATCACAATAATATAGGGAGGGGGGTACAATGTTCAAATGGGGATATATAGACAAGAAATTAAACCTAAGCTATTACATCATTTTCTATAAATAATTACAAGATAAATAAATTGCATAATCAAATGGAAATTAAATAAATATGCAAAAATGCAAAAAAAAAGAGAATTTTTATATGTATGAAAAAGTATTGTTCATGTAAAATAAAAGAAAAATAAAAAGGTATTATTTTTGGAGTATTTTCATATTTAGGGTAAAAACCCTAATTTTAATCAAAGTGAATATTAATTAATTAATTCATATAATATTTGTTATTTACATACAAAAATAAAATAAAATATGGTATATTTGTAAAAAAGGCATTTTTTAGTATTAAATATTAAAAATAAAATATGTACATTTTTTTGGTATTTTTACTCTAAATGTATTAATATATATATATATATATATATATATATATATATATATATATATATATATATATATATATATATATATATATATATATATATATATATATATATATATATATATATATATATATATATATATATATATATATATATATATATATATATATATATATATATATATATATATATATATATATATATATATATATATATATATATATATATATATATATATATATATATATATATATATATATATATATATATATATATATATATATATATATATATATATATATATATATATATATATATATATATATATATATATATATATATATATATATATATATATATATATATATATATATGTATATTTGTATTATTTTAAATATGTATTATATATATAAATAATAATAATAGTTAAATTTTTTAGAAAATAGTATTTTTTATATAAAATACTTTCAGAGGGTAATATAAAATAAAAATAAAAATAGAAGTGTTTTTACATATTTTTCTATTTATCCTAAATAATAGTATATATAATATTTATGTATAAACAAAAGAAAATCAAATAAAAATCAAATAAAATCAAAAAATGATGAGAAAAATATTTTCAAAATTTTAATATGCTGAGAAAAAATAAATGAGTCAAATAAGAAAAGAAAAAGTCAAAAATCATGAAAAATGAAGCAAATGGGCTTGGGGGTGCAAAACAGAAAAAGTGGTGTGAATAATAAAAATGTTCAGGCCCAGCCCAAGAAGCCACCTTCTTCAACATCTGAACAAAGTTTGTTCAAAAACGCGCGCCAACAAGCTTCCTTCGAAAGTCCTGATTCTTTGATTTTTTGAGCAAACTTCCAACACAAAAGATGTTAGGCATGAAATCACGATTCCAACCATATGCATAACTTGATCCAACTTTCTAAGATGAGGGAGAATTTCTTCTCCCCCAAATCCTAACCTAGTTTTTCTGCCATTTTCAAACTCCAAATTCTCTCTACTCAGGCAAAAGAAATGAAAAGTAAAGGAATGTACATGTTCAGTGGCATGAGTATGACATTATTTCTTCACAAACCTAAGACTAATGATGCATAATAAGAGAGATACGAGTTCAAAAAAACTACCTGTTCAGCTGAAGTTCTATCTTGCAATGTAGGAACTTTCAGTGCAAGGTGATGATTGGAAAAGCTTCCTTGAGGTCCAGGGATGCTGTTTCAATGCTTACTTTGTATTGAGAGCTTCTGAATCGAGCTAGAGAACTTCAACTGCAAAACAGAAAAACAAAAATGGTGAAGTGGTTTAGAGGTGTTACAGATCGTGTTTTTGCTTTTGGTTAGCTTGCATAGGTAGTATGGAAGGTGTGTGAACTGGTTTGGGCAAGAAAGCTTGAGAGAAATGGGAGATGGCCCTCAATCTGCAGGGGTTGCTCTGTTTGAGCAGTTTCAAGGTGATTCTGAGATGGAGGGTGTTTGAGAGGTGCAGGGGTCGTGTATTAGCTTGGTTGTGATGTGCTGAGTATGTTTGATAAGTTTGTTCTTGTGTGTCTAAGCTGAGATGGATGATGTTGTGAGTTATGGCTCTTTTCTTCACACTTAAGCAACAAAATGCAACTTGTGTTTCTAGGCATGTAGAGGGCCCCTAATGTGCTGCATAATCCCTCCTTGATCAGTGTGTTATGCTCATAAACTTGTGCCATTCAGATTTGCAATGTACTTGTTGGATTTCCAAATTGACATAAAGTGAATTTTAGCAAAAATGGATAATTCACTTTATCTAAAAATGGATTAGGCTTGTGTATAATACTTGAACTCATAGAATAACATCTTGACACAATGAAAAAGCATTAAATTATTGAGTATAACTTGGTTTAAGGACCTGTAATCTAGCCTAAAGCATGCTGAGTTCAAATTGCAAAGTTATGGACATGGAACTTGGTCATGAACAAAGTGGTTTTTTGCTATATTGTGAAATTCGATTCTCTCTAACCATGAGGTTGTTTGAGAAGTTATTGGACATTTTGGAAAGCTTGGAATGTGTACTACAATCCATCTTTGAAATGAAATTTGAAATTCCAAGTGGAAGTGTATGGAAAATGGCCTTGAAGTTAAGTAGAAAACCTTGTCAAAATAGGTTAAAATTTCACTAAGTTAAAAATGGTTTAGTGCCCTTATTAAAAAAATTGTAACTTGAGATACATGCTTCAAATGAGAAAACTTTGTGAATCAAAGTTGTAGATTATGCAACAAGCTACAACTTTCATGTTTTGACTTTTGTTTGAATCCAAATGGATCTTGGTGAAAAAGTGGGGAAAAGTTGGGAAAAAATTAGGGTTTTTCATAACTTAGAAAAATTCTAAGTTATGAAAAATTCAAATTTCTAACCCTAATTTGCATTTTGTGATTTCTTGGTGAACAAGTTTCATGATTTGGCATGTTTTGATGGAAAATGAATCTTGACTTTTGATTTTGACCAAAAAGTCAAAGTTTGACTTTTCAGTATACAGTCAAAATTGATCAATTGACTGGGAAATTCAACTGTCAATCTTGTGCACTTGGGATCTTTTGAGTTTGTTGATCATGTCAAGATAATTCCATGGGGTCCTTGAGTCCATGTGTGAGCTTGTTTTGCCATTGGCTAGGTCAAACAGTCAAAAATTGCCTTTGTGCAGTCAAAACCCTAAAAATGACCATTTTGCCCTTTTGGTGATCTGATCAAATTTCTTGGGGAATTGTGATCCAAACTTGACCAAATGATTCATATGAGTTCATAATGTTGATGTGGGTCAAATTTCATGAGGTTTGACTGTCAATTGGCCACAGTTGACTTTTTCCCCAATACAGTTGATTTCTAGGTCAACTGTCCAATTGACTGGGCAAAACTTGGAATCAAGGCTTGAAACTTGATATGGATAAACTTGGGAGTCCAATATGAGGCATGAAAGTCATCTTAGGCATTCTAGGTCAAAATATCTTTGTGCAAACACAAACCCTAATTTTGAGTCCCCAGTGCAAGGAGAGGTCTTGAGCAGATGAAACCATAACTGGATCTTGAGCTTCAAAGGCTTTGTGGTGAGAAATCAATGAGAAATGGGAGGGAAAATTTTGGGGTACAACAGTTGCCCCTGTTCAATCTTCTTGAATCCGAAGAGTTAGATGGGCAAGCTTGCCTTTCGTGACTCGAGGGTAAAAGGAGATTGGACACTAGAGTGCCCGGAAATTTGCACTCGTCAAAGCAATGGATGCGGGAATGGGCTTAGAGATGCCATTTGGAGATGGGCTTAACGATGCCATCTGGGAGAGTGACAGAAATCTTGTCGGGGATGGGCTTAGAGATGCCATCTGGAAGGGAATATCAGGAAAGTGTCCAAGCTTCGGACCATTTCTGAACCGGGGGGTCTGAACAAGCAATAGATTGACATCCGTTGTTGGGAGGAATCTGTAAACTGTTTTCAGTGGTTTGGAGAAGAAACTGAACAAGCGATAGGTTAACATCCGTTTACTTGGAGAACCCGTGAACTGTTTTCAGAAATCTTGAAGTTGAATAAGCAATAGAGCAACATCCGTTGTTGGGAAGCGTCCGTAAACTGTTTTCAAAAAGTTGCATCTGAACAAGTTGATAGATTAACATCCGTTGTTGGGAAGAATCCATAAACTGTTTTCAGAAGTCTTGAAGAAGAATCCGAACAAGTGACAGGTTAACATCCATTTACTTGGAGAACCCGTGAACTGTTTTCAGAAATCTTGAAGTTGAATAAGCAATAGAGCAGCATCCGTTGTGGGGAAGCGTCCATAAACTGTTTTCAAAAAGTTGCATCTGAACAAGTTGATAGATTAACATCCTTTGTTGGGAAGAATCCATAACTGTTTTCAGAAGTCTTGAAGAAGAATCCGAACAAGTGACAGGTTAACATCCGTTTACTTGGAGAACCCGTGAACTGTTTTCAGAAATCTTGAAGTTGAATAATTTTAGTCTGTCGACTGATCTTTCCTGAAAAGGTAAAGAGTTAGTTGCATGCAATGTTATGATGCATGATGCGATATACGTGACATCAATGTTTATGACATGAATGTGATGAATGCGCATGTAAGCTGACGAGCTATCTTGCTGAGGATAACTGAATTCGAGGTGGCCGAAGATAAAAGCATCTTGACTGCTGCTGGGAAAAATAAATCCTTGGCTACTACTGGGGAAGAGAATTCCTGATGGCCTCCATTGGGGAGTATCAATCTAGTAGACTCATGCTAAGGAGGTAAGACCGAGAATCTTCTGCTTAATGGGAAGCAACTCTGGTGATCTCACTGGGGAACTCGAGATTTCTCTTTCTAAGACTCTGTGGGGAGAAGGCTCATTAGTCTGGCTCCGCTGGGGGTTGATAATTTGAAATTTTAACTCGGCTGGGGATAACAAGGATAAGCTCCTATGGGGATCATATTGATAAGTTAGGCTGGGGAATTTTGATGAACTCCGCCGGGGATAGGAAGAATTCTGGCGAGTGCGATCTTCTGTGGCTGTTAGCTGAGGATAACCCAGTTATAAGCCTTTGTGAGGAATAACTTTGAATAAAACTCGGGAGAGACGTTCGTGCTCTGCGGGGAAATACCTTCCAGAATCTTACTGGGGGTAAGCTTCGGGAGTCTGCTGGAGATAGACCTCAGGGTTTGCTAGGGATGTGGATTACAAATCTCTTAGGGGTTTCCTTCGAAGGGGTGTCAAGATATCCATCTGTATCCTCATCCTATCAGCAATCCTCCTTCTTAGGTTCATTTAGGAAGTGATTATGTTTCAAATGCATATGCCTATTTAACAAAACATTGGACGTTTCTCAAAATAAAACAAATAGTGCAAGAGAAAAAGAAAAGGGAAATGACACAAATTTTCGGGAAGAGTATTTGTATTGATTTTCTTTGAGTATATTTGTACAAAGGAGACAATCATCCTAGTAAGAGGACTTTGTCGTAAATATTTGAAAAATTTTATACAAAATAAAGGATGGCTATGTGAAATAATCCCATGGGATTCCGTTCCGCTATAGCTTTCACAACTCTGAGTATCTGTCCATTCAATGCTTCGTTTGACGATGACTGGATTGATCAGAAGTCTGGAACTGGTTGATGAAGAAATGGTCTCTAAAATGATCCGACGAGACATAGTCATACGCTTTAATTCCCTAACTTTTGCCTGAATCGCCCTTTCGGGTTTTCGATCCACCGGGAATTTTGCCCAAGCCGCCCTTTCGGGTTTTCGACTTGCCGGGTGTACAGATTTTTTTGTTTTTTATCCCTAATTTTTTCCTGAACCGCCCTTTCGGGTTTTTGGTTCACCGGGATGCCCATTTTTTCCCAAGCCTCCCTTTCGGGTTTTCGACTTGTCGGGTTATTTTATGCGTAGTATCTTTTGACTATGTCTGCGTTCGCAGGGTGCGGCAAATCGTCGCCGTCCATGGTGGTCAGAATCATTGCACCACCAGAAAATATGCTTTTGATCACAAATGGTCCTTCATATGTAGGAGTCCATTTGCCCCTGGGATCACTTTGCGGCAAGATAATCCGCTTGATTACGAGATCCCCGACTCGATACACTTGACGTCTGACTTTCTTATTGAAGGCCTTGATCATCCGTTTTTGATACGTCTGACCATGGCATATAGCAGCAAGTCGTTTTTCATCGATTAGATTGAGTTGATCAAGTCGGGTCTGCATCCAATCATCTTCATTCAAACCTGCATCCTTCATAATCCTTAGAGAAGGGATTTGGACTTCCATAGGCAAGACAGCTTCCATGCCATAAACCAAAGAAAATGGGGTTGCCCTAGTTGAAGTACGTGTCGTCGTACGGTATCCATGCAGAGCAAACGGTAACATCTCATGCCAGTCTTTGTAAGTGACTGTCATTTTCTGAATGATCTTCTTAATGTTTTTGTTCGCAGCTTCAACAGCACCGTTCATCTTCGGTCGATAGGGAGATGAATTGTGATGATAAATCTTGAACTTTTCGCATAATGCAGTGATCATTGTATTATTCAGATTTGTACCGTTGTCCGTGATGATCCTATCGGGAACACCATACCGACATATGAGATTTTGCTTGATGAAGCTGGCAACCACATTTTTAGTGACAGAGGCGAAGGAAGCTGCTTCGACCCATTTAGTGAAGTAGTCAATGGCAACTAGGATGAAGCAATGTCCATTGGAAGCCGTGGGCTTGATATCTCCAATCATATCAATGCCCCACATTGCAAAGGGCCACAGAGCAGTCAGGACGTTGAGGGGAACCGGAGGAATATGAACTTTGTCAGCGTAGACTTGACACTTGTGACAAGTACGGGAATGTTGATGGCAGTCAGTCTCCATGGTAGACCAATAATAGCCTGCCCTTAGGATCTTCTTAGCCATTGTATGCCCGCTCAAGTGAGTGCCAAATGTGCCGCTGTGTATATCAGTTATGATCAATTCTGCTTCAGCTTTATCCACACATCGGAGTAATACACAATCATGGCTTCGTTTATAAAGGATGCCGTTGCTCAGGAAGAACTTAGCAGCGAATTTCCTTAAGAACTTCTTGTCATTTACGGAAGCTCCTTCAGGATAATCCCTAGTCTCGAGATACCTTTTGATTTCATGGAACCAAGGTTGTTCCACTACTTCTTCAGTATTAATCTCGTGGCAATGTGCCGGTTCATCCATTCGCTTGATGGTGATTTGGGGAGCCTCATTATCCCAGTTGAGTTTAAACATGGAGGACATTGTGGCTAGAGCATCGGCTAGCTGATTTTCTTCTCGCGGGAAATGCTCGAAGGCAATTTGCTCGAAATGCGGGAACAATGTCAGGACATGTTCTTTGTATGGGATAATATTAGGATGCTTGGTATCCTAGTCTCCTTTGATTTGGCTGATGACCAAAGCCGAGTCCCTAAATACGATCAAAGATTTGATCCCCAAGTCTATAGCAGCCTCGAGACCAAAGATGCAAGCTTCATATTCAGCCATGTTGTTTGTGCAGCTGAAGCAAAGTCGGGCCGTGAAAGGCGTGTGACAACCTTTCGGAGAAATGAGTACCGCGCCAATACCGTTTCCTAGTGCATTTGAAGCACCATCAAAGTACAGGGTCCATCGAGATCCCTTTTCGGGTCCTTCATACGGTCCGTCACTTTCAATGTTGTCCAAATTCATGATGTCCTCGTCTGGGAAGTCAAATCTCATGGGTTGATAGTCTTCGATAGCCTGATGAGCCAGATGGTCAGCTAATACACTCCCTTTTATAGCTTTTTGGGTGGTGTACTGGATGTCATATTCGGTTAAAATCATTTGCCATCTAGCTATTCTTCCAGATAAAGCGGGCTTCTCGAAGATATACTTGATAGGGTCCATTTTGGAGATCAACAAGGTAGTATGAGTCAACATATACTGTCTTAGTCGGCGAGCAGCCCATACCAAAGCGCAGCAAGTTTTCTCGAGCAGTGAGTAGCGAGTCTCACAGTCGGTAAACTTTTTGCTAAGGTAATAAATAGCGTGTTCTTTTCGACCAGACTCGTCATGCTGGCCCAAAACACACCCCATTGAGTTATCCAAGACAGTTAAGTACATGATCAATGGTCTTCCTTCGACAGGTGGCATCAGAATAGGAGGTTCTAGCAAATACTCCTTGATTCTATCAAAAGCGGCTTGGCAGTCGTCGTTCCATTCAACTACCTGATCTTTCTTCAAGAGTTTGAAAATTGGCTCACAGGTAGAAGTCAGATGTGAGATGAATCTGGCAATATAGTTTACGCGCCCCAAGAATCCTCAGACCTCCTTTTCAGTACGGGGAGCAGGCATCTCTTGTATTGCTTTTACTTTTGCCAGATCGACTTCAATGCCTTTGTTGCTTACAATGAATCCCAGGAGTTTACCAGACCTAACTCCAAAAGTGCATTTACTCGGATTCAGCCTGAGCTTGTATTCTTTCAATCTGGCAAACAGCTTCTCCAAATGCTCAAGGTGCTCTTCCTCCGTTTGTGATCGAGCTATCATATCGTCTACGTAAACTTCAATCTCATGATGTATCATGTCATGAAATAAAGCTACCATGGCGCGTTGATAAGTTGCCCCTGCGTTCTTGAGCCCGAATGGCATCACTTTGTAACAGAAAGTGCCCCATTGTGTAACAAAAGTAGTTTTCTCCATATCCTCGGGGGCCATTTTGATTTGATTGTAGCCCGAGAATCCATCCATGAAGGAAAACACTTTATGCTGAGCTGTATTGTCGATTAAGATGTCAATATGAGGTAGCGGGAAATCATCTTTAGGGCTGGCCCTATTCAAATCCCGGTAGTCCACACACATTCTGACTTTGCCATCTTTCTTTGGTACCGGTACGATGTTAGCGACCCATTGAGGATAGGACGTAACAGCCAGGAAGCCAGCATCGAATTGCTTCATTACTTCCGCTTTGATCTTTTCGGACATGTCAGGTCTCATTCGGCGAACTTTTTGCTTGATTGGTGGACAGTCTTCTCTTGTGGGGAGACGGTGAACCACGATGTCGGTGTCTAGACCCGACATGTCTTCATAGGACCAAGCGAAGATTTCAACATACTCATTCAGTAACTGTACTAAGCGTTCCTTGACTTTTGGTTCCAGGCTGGCACCCACTTGCACCTCCTTCCGATTCTCCTCGGTTCCCAAGTTAACAACTTCCAATGGCTCTTCATGCGGTAAGATGGCCCTTTCCTCTTGTTGCAGAAGTCTGGCTAGTTCCCCGGGTACTTCACAACCTTCGTCATCTTCGTACTCGGCTAGATTGACCAGATCTTCAGAGTTATTGAAAGATACAGCAGAATAGTCACCCATGGAATCCAGAGTGGATGGGTACCTGCATTGGTGAGTGTGGGTGTGTGTAAGGGATAGCCATCCTTAAACAAAAAATGCAAAAGGAAAGAAAATGAACATAAGCAGTTTATCAAATGAAAAACGTCCAATGAATCATTAAACATGGCATATGAATATGAAAAATAGTCAAAATCCTTACAAGTGGACCTACATGCCCCGAGCAAGGCAGGAGGTGAAAAGATAGTGTACAGATTGTTTGAAAGTAAAATATTACAGACCAAATAAGAAATGTTTAACAGATAAATTACTGATGAATAAAAGTGATGGGGACAAAGTCTTTAGCCTCCCAATTGCTCAATCCTCCCCTGATAGTTGGATGAATCCACTCTTCAAAGTTGCTTTCCTTGTCTTCATCTTCCAGGGCGTTGATTCGGTAAGGAGAAATTTTGATCGGCGCTCTTTCAATCTTTGACTGGCGCATGGCCTTCTGGCCAGCGGCGGTGAAACCTAATCCAAACTTATCAGTTTTATGCGGAAAATCGGGTAACTGCCCCCACGCTGAATTCTTCCCTTCTTTAACTGCAGCCCTTGCATCCTCCAGAGATGCCATCCTGGCCATCTGTCTTGGTGTCTCAGCCGTCAATTTTGCTACCGCTATTTCAGGAAGTACCTCTTTGAAATGTTGAAACGGTGTCTCAATGAACTCTCCTTCAACCTCTACGTACCGGAAAGAGTTTAAGTGGCTAATCATGTACTCTTCTTCGCCGTGAACAGTAATGATCTTTCCCTTTACAGGATACTTCAGCATCTGATGCAAGGAGGAGGTGACTGCTCCAGCATGGTGTATCCAAGGTCTACCCAGCAGGCAGGAATATGATGGACGGATGTCCATTACATAGAAAGTGGATTTAAACACCTCAGTACCTATCTTGACAGGAATTTCAACTTCTCCATGGACCATTCTTTTCGACCCATCGAAAGCTCTGACGACAATATCACTCGGCTTCAATTCCAACCCTTCGCAATCTAGCCGGTCCAAGGCCTTTTTAGGCAAAACATTCAGCGATGAACCGGTATCAACCAAAACATGTGCAAGGGTGGTTCCGCGGCACTCGATTGAAATGTGCAAAGCGTCATTGTGGTTTCGGCCCTTAGGGGTCAGGTCGGCATCAGAAAAACCTAATCCATTGTCTGCAGTCAGACTAGCCACACAATGTTGAAATTGGTCTGCGGAGGTTTCCTGGGGCACATGAGCTGCCTTCAGAAACTTAATCAAAGCTTGAGCGTGCGCTTCTGAGCAAAGCAATAGTGCTAGCATGGAGATCTTGGAGGGGGTTTGCCCCAACTGTTCCACCACATCGTAGTCACTTCTCTTGATTATCCTCAAAATCTCGTCCATTTCTTTCTTGGAGGCTTCCGGAATCACCAAAGGTTGAGCCCTCGTCCTGACGGGCTCATCTTGTATTCCCTTTCCTTTATCAGCAATGGTAGGAAAGACAGCACTAGGAACAACAACCTCTTCGATCAAAGGAGTTCTGGCGGAGAGCTTTACCGGTGCAGGGATGACTTCTTTAGCTGATGAGGGTCCAAAGACTGCTCTTGGAGGGGCAATCTCTGGAGAAAATATTCTCCCGCTCCTGGTGATTTTGCTGGTGCCCGCAATGTTACTAATGCTGGCTTCTTCATCATCTGAATTTTCTTCAACTATTTCAACTTGCTTGATACCATGGTAATAAATGTCACCACCATAGTTCCAAGGTATCGACTTCTCAGAAACATAGGGAATAGGCCCCGGCATTGTTATCTTCAAAGGTATAGACTTTGCAGCTGGTGTAATCTTAACAGGCTTTTTGACGGCCTTGGAAAGATTGGCGTGAATGGTTATGATTGAGACATTTTCAACATGAACTGGAACAGCAGGAACTTTTTCGAACAAAATTTGTCGGCTATCCATGAGGCCTTGGATGCCTTTCTTTAATAGCGGACAATCAAACGGCAGAGAGTGGCAACAGTAGCAGTCTTCTTTACATCCCGGGAAGATCCCGGCCCTTAACAAATTCAACTTAATGGTTAGCAGTGGAGTAGTCAGATCACTAATGTCAGCAACATACAGATCCTCTTCAATGGCATTGACATTCCGACCGTGCTTCGGCATAGGTGCAGATATCACATTGGGTTTCTCTGGAGCGTCAAACTCTACCTCCTTAGCCTCTATCAGGTCCTGGATCTTATGCTTGAGTGCCCAACAATCATTGGTGTCGTGTCCAACACTGTCTGAATGATAGGCGCATTTAGCATTGGCATGATAATGCGGAGAGGACGTATTTACATTCTTTGGCGCCTCTTTGATGGTGGCAAGATTCAACTTCAATAGATGGGGAAGCACCTGCGCTGGAGTCATATTAATACGGGTGAACTGTCGTTGTGGCCTTTCCACCCGTTGCTGATTTGGTCTGGATTGGTTGTAGCGAGGCTGCTCACTTGGAGTGTTTTGAATCATTACGGCCCCCACAGTTGGCCAACGCTCCATCTTCCCTGCTCTTCTCTGAGAATATACCATAGCTGTCTCCTTCTTAAAAGGCTTCTTCTCAACACTTGCAGCAACACCCTTCTGAATCTTTCCTGACTTGATGCCAGCTTCTATTCTTTCGCCTGTTAAGATCAAATCGGTAAACCCCGCGGAAGAGTTACCAATTAAATGATTGAAAAACGGCCCAGATAGGGTCCCAAGAAACATATCAACGAGCTCACGATCGGTTAAAGGAGGCTGCACCCTGCCAGCTAAATCCCTCCATTTTTGTGCATATTCTTTGAATCCCTCACTTGTTCCTAGTGACATACCCTGAAGTTGGGTACGAGTAGGAGCAAGATCGGAATTATACTGATATTGTTTGTAGAAAGCGGTGGCCAAATCTTCCCAATTTCTGACACTGGTTCCTTCTAACTGATAAAACCATTCCAACTGAGCTCCCGACAGGCTGTCTTGAAAGAAATGAATCCAGAGATTTTTATCTGCTGTATAGGGTTGAATTTTTCTCACGTAGGACCTGAGATGCATTTTGGGACAGAACAGCCCATCATACCTCACAAACACTGGCACTTTGAATTTTGGGGGAATCACAATTCCGGCAACCAAGCCCATGTCTTCAAAATCCAAACCCGGTACCCTTTGCAATTCCATGGCAGCCAATCTGTCTTCTAAACCCTTATATTTGTCATCAGCTGGAGGATACTGCTGGTCAGAATAATCTTCATCCTCTTCAACCTCTTCCTCCTCTGCATCAGACTCGGAAGGCACCGCAACTCGATCTCTTTTACTAGTCCCCTCATCAGAAGTAGGAGGAAATTCAAGCACTCTCCGAGCTTCTCTGTCAAATATTCTCCCCAAAGTAGCCACTCCAACCCTCTTTTTCTTCTTCACTGGGTCCTTATTCTCCAGATGAGCCTTGATATCCTCTTGACTTTTAACCAAAGTCATCAAGAGTTGCTGGAACTGTGCATTCTGGGCTTGTAGGTCTTTGACTGTTTGCTCGAGATCCATCCTACTGAAATAAACAGCAGATAGATAAGGAAACCTGGAGTGAGACCTGCTTATGCACATGATGAATGGTATGCTGATGTATGCTATGCATTCAAGGATTTAGGACATTCAAAGTTGTTTCAGACAAAGAAGAACGCACGTCATATTAATAAGAAGAAATTTGTTAGTACATAAATGCCCCATGGGCCAAATGTTACAACATAACCTTCTCAAGGCAGAAAGACATTGCGCATCCTCTTTGGCGCGATGTAGATGTTAAGGGCCTCTTGCTCGTGGAGTCGACGGGTAAGCTCTAGAACCTTCTTTTCACTGGCGTAGTAGCTAGCTTCAAAAGTGTTCTGTTCCTCCTTGAGTTGAATCCAACTTTTCCGCATTTCCTCCCACGATGTAGGCATGTCTGGATGCAGGATGGTGTAGGGAACCTCTCCTTCATTGACGGGCTCTTTAATCACTGGGAGTACATGAGGATAAGGCATCATTAGACTTTGGGCTCGGGCTCGTACCCACTTGAGATAGGGCTCAAGAGGGATGGAGTTCTTGTGTCCCAGAGTCTTGCTATCAACCTTGTTGAGTTTCCCCCAAGCTCTGATGAATCTTTGGCGAAGTCCTTGCGCATCGTTGTCGAAGTCAAAAACTAGGCTAGGAATCAACATGTCATGAGGGCCATCCCTCCGTGCATATCCAAATTGCCTCAAAGCTAGGCAAGGGTTGTAGGTGATACCTCCTCTAATTCCAAGTAAAGGAACATTAGGAAATTCTCCGCAACGATCGACGATGATGACATTTTCTCTGGACCGAGAACACCAATGCACATCAGAATGAGTAAGAGTCATCAATCGTTGGGACCACCTTGTACCTTGGTCATTCTTCAAGACAGATTGTGGAAGGTGCGAAATAAACCACCTTGCGAGGATAGGAGTACAGCACATGAGAACACCCCTCTTTCTCATTGTTCGTGTGTAAAATGAGTGAAGGATGTCCCCAAGCAATGTTGGTATTGGATTTCTGGACAAGAAGATTTTGACAGCGTTGACATCTACCAATTGGTCAGGATTTGGAAACAAGACCAACCCATAGATAAGGAGCGCCACAATCTCTTCAAAAGCTTGTAGGTCCAATGAGTTCCAACATTCTTGTGCCTTCTCAAACAAGAATTTTGCTAAGAACCCTTTGACGCCGCTTCTGGTTTCCCAATGCCCCTTGATGTCAGATGGTTGTAGATGTAGTGCTCGAGCAACATCTTCCGGCTTTGGTTCCTTTTCCATACCGTTGAATGGTAGTTGATTAAGGATAGGAATTCTCAGGAGTTAAGAAAACTCCTCCAAAGTGGGCACCAACTGATAATCAGGGCAAGTGAAGCAGTGGAGAAGAGGGTCAAAGAACTGGAATAGCACTTTCATCATGTCTTCTTCAATGTTGGTGTTGACTAGGCTGAGCAGTCTACCATGTCTTTCACTGAAGGATGAATTTTCCGGAATTCTTGAAGTGATCTCCTTGAGTTGAGGAGAGATTCTCACAAGGTTGACTTGAATGGTGTTTCTGCGAGGAATTTCCATGTCCTACAAAACAAGAACAAAGCTGAAGATCCAAAACCCTTGAAATGGTTAGTGAATGCATATGATGTTTTATGATGTTTATGATGTATGCACAAAACATATGTACAAGCAAATCACACCAAACCCTAATTTCAGGCTTGCATGGGGTTTCATAGGTAATTACCCTCTTGAGTGTAGTTGGCTTAAAAACCTGTCCTATAAATAGTAACCGGGTTCTAAGGAGCTCAATATCACGGGATTGTTTCCAATGTTCATTGTTTTGGTTTAGCCACTTAACTAGCGACCAAAATATTCCAAGAAAACAAACCTCAATGAGTGTAGTATCGAGTATCTACCAACTTCGGACTGTACCAAAGCCGGTCATCTCACTACCCCTAATAAAAGGCCAAGATGGTCAAGTAAGGTTCTAGGTCATTAGTGCTTAGTGACATCACTCAGCGGCCCCGTACTCTCCTTGATTGAACTCAAGGGTTACCGGTACTCACAAATATGTCGCACTAATATAGCTATTGCTTAGACCGTGTCGGTATACCCCGCACAGTTTCCACAACGTATTGCTATCTATGAATGTTTCCCACAAATCCGGGTGGAGGATTGTAAACCCAAACAATAGAGCCAAAGTATAAAGCAAGCAAATCAAACAATTAGTCATGCAAGAGGGTGATCTAAGCCCTAAGGTTACTCCACTTTAAAAATTGTCCCCAGCAGAGTCGCCAGTTCTGTGATACGGTGGGAGAACTGACTAGGGTTTTGCGTTTGTTTTCGCAAATGTTTCGGTTGAGCAAGAGTCGCCACCGACTTTTTATTTTATCCTAAGGAAAGGTTTAAAAAGCACAGCAAAAACCTTTGAGATTTTTCTTGAGTTCGGGGAGTAGATTATAGAAGGGGAAGGTATTAGCACCCCTTCTATCCATGGTTATCCATGGGCTCTTAGGTACTTGCTTAGATCAACTTGCCTTGGTTGTCAATTGTTTGAAATGGTGCTTTGTGTGTGGTTTTGGAAAAGGTTTTGAAAAAGATGCCTTGTATAGGCTACCCTTGTAACAATTCTTTACTCGAATGTTTTACAAAAGGTGTTTGTCTTTTTGAAAAGATGTTTCAAGGTTTTTTTTGAAAGTTTGTTTGAAAGTGTTTGTGAAGTGGGTTTTGAAATTAGGCAAGTGTTTTCTTGGGAAGTTGACAAGTACTTAAGAGCTTATCTGCCCTAAAGTTTTCTCAAAGATTTTGTTATGTTTCAAACCTTTTGACAATTTTGTTCCACCATTGCATTTGGTGGACAATCTTGTCTTAGGAGGTGAAAGGGACGGGCGCGGGTCATCGTTTAGACCATAGTTGCAATAGTGTTAAATGTCTTTGGGCAATTTTCTTTGAAAGGGACTTGATCATTCATTTAAGCAACATTTTGAGGGACAATGATCATTTGATTTTGTTTTGCCCAAGGAAGTTCAACATGCAATATGGCCCAATTATTTTGAAGGCAACAAAGTGGAATACCCTAGGGGTGCAAGTGTGAAATGTGTTGTCCATTTTTCATGCTCATTTATCTTGTATTAGGTCCAACTATTTTGTTCATTTTTTTTTATTCGCATACAAACCCTAATTCTAACATAGTATGTTTAGAAAGCGATAAAGTGCGAAATTTAAATTCCTACGCTATTACATCACAATAATATAGGGAGGGGGGTACAATGTTCAAATGGGGATATTTAGACAAGAAATTAAACCTAAGCTATTACATCATTTTCTATAAATAATTACAAGATAAATAAATTGCATAATCAAATGGAAATTAAATAAATATGCAAAAATGCAAAAAAAAAAGAGAATTTTTATATGTATGAAAAAGTATTGTTCATGTAAAATAAAAGAAAAATAAAAAGGTATTATTTTTGGAGTATTTTCATATTTAGGGTAAAAACCCTAATTTTAATCAAAGTGAATATTAATTAATTAATTCATATAATATTTGTTATTTACATACAAAAATAAAATAAAATATGGTATATTTGTAAAAAAGGCATTTTTTAGTATTAAATATTAAAAATAAAATATGTACATTTTTTTGGTATTTTTACTTTAAATGTATTAATATATATATATATATATATATATATATATATATATATATATATATATATATATATATATATATATATATATATATATATATATATATATATATATATATATATATATATATATATATATATATATATATATATATATATATATATATATATATATATATATATATATATATATATATATATATATATATATATATATATATATATATATATATATATATATATATATATATATATATATATATATATATATATATATATATATATATATATGTATATTTGTATTATTTTAAATATGTATTATATATATAAATAATAATAATAGTTAAATTTTTTAGAAAATAGTATTTTTTATATAAAATATTTTCAGAGGGTAATATAAAATAAAAATAAAAATAGAAGTGTTTTTACATATTTTTCTATTTATCCTAAATAATAGTATATATAATATTTATGTATAAACAAAAGAAAATCAAATAAAAATCAAAAAATGATGAGAAAAATATTTTCAAAATTTTAATATGCTGAGAAAAAATAAATGAGTCAAATAAGAAAAGAAAAAGTCAAAAATCATGAAAAATGAAGCAAATGGGCTTGGGGGTGCAAAACAGAAAAAGTGGTGTGAATAATAAAAATGTTCAGGCCCAGCCCAAGAAGCCACCTTCTTCAACCTCTGAACAAAGTTTGTTCAAAAACGCGCGCCAACAAGCTTCCTTCGAATGTCCTGATTCTTTGATTTTTTGTGCAAACTTCCAACACAAAAGATGTTAAGCATGAAATCACGATTCCAACCATATGCATAACTTGATCTAACTTTCTAAGATGAGGGAGAATTTCTTCTCCCCCAAATCCTAACCTAGTTTTTCTGCCATTTTCAAACTCCAAATTCTCTCTACTCAGGCAAAAGAAATGAAAAGTAAAGGAATGTACATGTTCAGTGGCATGAGTATGACATTATTTCTTCACAAACCTAAGACTAATGATGCATAATAAGAGAGATACGAGTTCAAAAAAACAACCTGTTCAGCTGAAGTTCTATCTTGCAATGTAGGAACTTTCAGTGCAAGGTGATGATTGGAAAAGCTTCCTTGAGGTCCAGGGATGCTGTTTCAATGCTTACTTTGTATTGAGAGCTTCTGAATCGAGCTAGAGAACTTCAACTGCAAAACAGAAAAACAAAAATGATGAAGTGGTTTAGAGGTGTTACAGATCGTGTTTTTGCTTTTGGTTAGCTTGCATAGGTAGTATGGAAGGTGTGTGAACTGGCTTGGGCAAGAAAGCTTGAGAGAAATGGGAGATGGCCCTCAATCTGCAGGGGTTGCTCTGTTTGAGCAGTTTCAAGGTGATTCTGAGATGGAGGGTGTTTGAGAGGTGCAGGGGTCGTGTATTAGCTTGGTTGTGATGTGCTGAGTATGTTTGATAAGTTTGTTCTTGTGTGTCTAAGCTGAGATGGATGATGTTGTGAGTTATGGCTCTTTTCTTCACACTTAAGCAACAAAATGCAACTTGTGTTTCTAGGCATGTAGAGGGCCCCTAATGTGCTGCATAATCCCTCCTTGATCAGTGTGTTATGCTCATAAACTTGTGCCATTCAGATTTGCAATGTACTTGTTGGATTTCCAAATTGACATAAAGTGAATTTTAGCAAAAATGGATAATTCACTTTATCTAAAAATGGATTAGGCTTGTGTATAATACTTGAACTCATAGAATAACATCTTGACACAATGAACAAGCATTAAATTATTGAGTATAACTTGGTTTAAGGACCTGTAATCTAGCCTAAAGCATGCTGAGTTCAAATTGCAAAGTTATGGACATGGAACTTGATCATGAACAAAGTGGTTTTTTGCTATATTGTGAAATTCGATTCTCTCTAACCATGAGGTTGTTTGAGAATTTCTTGGACATTTTGGAATGCTTGGAATGTGTACTACAATCCATCTTTGAAATGCCATTTGAAATTCCAAGTGGAAGTGTTTGGAAAATGGCCTTGAAGTTAAGTAGAAAACCTTGTCAAAATAGGTTAAAATTTCACTAAGTTAAAAATGGTTTAGTGCCCTTATTAAAAAAATTGTAACTTGAGATACAAGCTTCAAATGAGAAAACTTTGTGAATCAAAGTTGTAGATTATGCAACAAGCTACAACTTTCATGTTTTGACTTTTGTTTGAATCCAAATGGATCTTGGTGAAAAAGTGGGGAAAAGTTGGGAAAAATTAGGGTTTTTCATAACTTAGAAAAATTCTAAGTTATGAAAAATTTAAATTTCTAACCCTAATTTGCATTTTGTGATTTCTTGGTGAACAAGTTTCAGGATTTGGCATGTTTTGATGGAAAATGAATCTTGACTTTTGATTTTGACCAAAAAGTCAAAGTTTGACTTTTCAGTATACAGTTAAAATTGATCAATTGACTGGGAAATTCAACTGTCAATCTTGTGCACTTGGGATCTTTTTAGTTTGTTGATCATGTCAAGATAATTCCATGGGGTCCTTGAGTCCATGTTTGAGCTTGGTTTGCCATTGGCTAGGTCAAACAGTCAAAAATTGCCTTTGTGCAGTCAAAACCCTAAAAATGACCATTTTGCCCTTTTGGTGATCTGATCAAATTTCTTGGGGAATTGTGATCCAAACTTGACCAAATGATTCATATGAGTTCATAATGTTGATGTGGGTCAAATTTCATGAGGTTTGACTGTCAATTGGCAACAGTTGACTTTTTCCCCAATACAGTTGATTTATAGGTCAACTGTCCAATTGACTGGGCAAAACATGGAATCAAGGCTTGAAACTTGATATGGATAAACTTGGGAGTCCAATATGAGGCATGAAAGTCATCTTAGGCATTCTAGGTCAAAATATATTTGTGCAAACACAAACCCTAATTTTGAGTCCACAATGCAAGGAGAGGTCTTGAGCAGATGAAACCCTAACTGGATCTTGAGCTTCAAAGGCTTTGTGGTGAGAAATCAATGAGAAATGGGAGGGCAAATTTTGGGGTACAACACCTATCATTGGCCTTTTCAGACCCAGTGGGGTTTTTTCCACTTGAGGGGACTAGTAATTTGCAAGAGTATGGTGGCCCTTGTTTTAACTCAGCTAAATCAACCTCATTCTCCTCGACGGCTATAAGTTTGTCGAATGTTTCTGGATCTTCATCGTCCATTTCGATATATGCTATCTTTTCTCTTTTATGAGTTTTTGTCGCCCTAGCTTTTTCAGCTTTAAGGCGTTCTACCTGTCGAACCCTATCGGCCAATTGGGCCATGTCCCTCAGGTACTGAGTGTCTAATTTCTTCCTAATGGAGTAATCTAGACTTCCAGCGGCTATTTCGACTAACTCGTGCTCTGGAACTTGCGTAAAGCATCTTGCCTTGAGCAATCTAAACCTATTTAGGTATTCGTCTATGGGCTCAGTGAATCTCCTCTTTACACTAGCCAACTCTTTCAAGCTTATCTTGGTTTGTCCCATGTAGAATTTCTCATGGAACAATCTCTCCAACTGGGTCCAATGGTGGATCGAATTGGGGGGGGGGGAGAGTTGTGAACCAAGTAAACGCATTCTTTGTTAGGGAACTTGGGAAATACTTAATCCTTAGGTTCTCATTGTTTGAGATTTCTCCCGCTTCGATTAAATATCTTGCCACATGTTCGACAGTGGATTCTGTCGTGTCCCTTGAAAACTTAGTGAACTTAGGGACTTTGCATCTAGGAGGCAAGTCCATTTGTAACACATATTCCGACAGCGGGGATATGAAGTTGGGCCTACGGAAGCCCGTATTCATCCCGTTTTGCATCATGATTCTTTCAATCATGGCTGTCAAGTTATTCTCCAAACCAACATTCTGGTATTGGATTTGCTGAACTACTTCGTCAGCGTTTTGGTTTCTATTAAACATCCTTATTTCCAGGGCTACGACTCTCGGCTCTTCGACCCCGGGTTGTTCCATTTGTACCCTAAGGTTCTCTTCGACAAACTGCTGGACTTGATTAATAGTGGTTTCTTCCTCTAGAAGTATGCCTTGGTTTCCCCTTATCTGTGCCCTTTGGGGCTGTCGAATGGGTTGGGGTACCCCAAAAAAGTCATCCAGACGTGATATTTGCGCTGTCATTTGCTGATTCGACTGGGTGGTATTATGTATTAGAGGATTTAGTACTATACTTAAAGTTTGCGCTAACATTTGAACCATGTCGTGGTTGCTTTCGTCCATTTGCTGCCTCAAGACTGCTGTCGAGGCATTCGTAAGGCCAGGCGTTACGTGGGACGTTCCTCCTAAGAGTTGGTTCCTATCCCTGTTCGCCATACCAACTCCAGAGACTTGGAGTGGCGAAGAGGCGCTCACTAAAGGTTCTGAAAAGGTGGATGTAGCGTTCGTCAGGCTAGTCAATTCAGAAGTTGGCATGCCGTAGGGTGGTTCTCGATTTACCCAGACTGTCAAAAAACCTGGGGGAACATATGGTCTAGTTCCTTGGTTTCCCCTTGGTGGGGGAGTTCCCAAAGGCATTCTGGGGCCTGTAAATGGAGGTATTGGCCCCATTTGTGTAACCGTTACTGCTGGCATTGAACCAGCGGTTACCACTTCGCTTACGGTTGGGATAACCGTCGCTCCCACATTTGTTTGTGGGATTTCTCCATTGTTTGGCGGATTCACCATTTCTCTACTTCTTCTCCTAGTATTGGTTTCGTTGGTGTATATTCTACCACTTCTCAATAACATGCAATACTCTCGAAAAAGGAGTATATTTTATAAAAAACGATTAAACTCGTAAAATCAACACAAGTTCCCATCAGGTGTGCCAATTTGTTTACCGTGAAAAATGGTAAACAACCGCTAATCTTCCAAAAGGTAACTTATTTGGTGACTCGCAGGATTGATCAGATTGATCCTAAGACATGGCTGGTTTTTAGAGTTTAAATACTTTGAAATAGAGAGTTTCGACTAATCCTAATGGTGATTAACGCAAGTAAGGTAGAGACACTTTAAGTAAATTGCATGGAGAAAAGCTTGATAAAGTAAATAAAGGCATTAAAGGTTTGTTAAATAAATGACTGCGACTGAGATAAATAAGTGAAAGCGATAAATTGCTTGAATGTAAAAGATTTCGATTAAGGTAAATGGTGTTTCACACATACATTCTCAATGATTCTTTCTCTCACGCTGGGTACTCGAATCTAAATTAGTGACTTGTATACAATGATGAACACCCTTAATAACTACGTGAACACTTAGTATTTATACTAAAAATCCTAAGTAACTGCTGGGCAGTTACATCGCTTTGTTGGTGACACCACATGGCACGCTCACAACCTTCAACGCCTACTTCCACGCCACGTTGCGCTTGGTAACTGCTGGGAACCGTTTTCCCTCCAACAATTCAAAATTCAAACAATTTGATCTGGGACATCAGGGACCTTGGTCGAAAGGTTTCTCCTTCGACGTTGAAAACAACATGATTCCAACTTAGAGAAATTTCTCTAAGTATCTTGTCATTCTTTGATAAGCCTTCGATGTGATCAGCTGATCGAAGCCTTCTTGTGTAGGAAACTCTTCTAACTCATAATTAATGATCTATATGATAATAGAACGTGGGTGCCGAATTTAGGAGCCAACACTCCTGCAGTGGCTAAAAATGGTCTTCCTAGTATGATTGGAATGTTTGAATCTTCCTTGATGTCCATTATTATAAAGTCAGTCGGTATGTAAAATTGTCCTATTCGGACAGGGATGTTTTCTAGCATACCAACAGGTAATTTGACTGATCTGTCAGCTAGTTATAGGGACATCTTGGTAGGTCTCATGTCACCTAATTTGAGCTTCTCGCAAATAGATAAGGGCATTAGACTAACACTTGCTCCTAAATTACATAGAGCTTTGTCTATGACAGATTTTCCAATTACACATGGTATGGAGAAACTACCAGGATCTTTTAGCTTTGGAGGCATGTTATTTTGAATTATGGTGCTACATTCGGCAGTTAGCATAACGGTTTCGTTTTCAACAATTTTTTTCTTATTAGACAATATTTCTTTTAAGAATTTAGCATATGATGGCATTTGGGTTATATCTTCTGTAAACGGAATAGTAACATTTAATTGTTTCAGAAGTTCTACAAATTTCTTGAATTGCCCCTCGTTCTTGGTTTTTGCAAGTCTTTGAGGGTATGGAATTGGTGGTTTATATGGTGGTGGAGGAACGTAAGGTTTTTCTGAAGCCTCTCTATTCTCATTCGCGTCTTCCTCTACATTCTCAGATTGATCTTTCGACTTCTCTACTTCTTTTTCAGGTTTCTGATACATGGTCGGGTTTTGGAGTCTAGGATCTACCGGTCCATCAAGGGCTGTCCCACTTCGTAATGTGATAGAATTTGCATGTCCTTTAGGATTTGGTTGTGCCTGTCCCGGAAATGTACCAACGGGTGCGGCAGAACTAGCTTGGTGTTGTGCTACTTGGGAGATTTGGGTTTCTACCATTTTATTGTGAGTTGCTAGGGCATCTACCTTATTTTCTAATAGCTTTAATTGTTCACCGGTGTGAATGTTTTGATTGAGGAATTATTTGTTTTGTTGAGCTTGATTAGCGATAAAATTTTCCATTAGGATTTCAAGGTTAGATTTCTTAGGAATGTTAGGAACATTAACATCAGGTTTTTGATAACCTGGAGGTACAGAAGGTGCTTGGCCAGGTGCATATAAAGCGTTATTGCTCTTGTACGAGAAGTTAGGGTGGTTCTTCCAACCAGGATTATAGGTATTAGCATAAGGATTACCTTGAGCGTAATTTACCTGATCAACTGATATTCCTGCTAAGATTTGACATTCGGTTCCAACATGACCAGGAACTCCACAAACTTCGTAGTTTGGGGTAAGTGCAGCCACGGTGGCTGCAGGAGGTAAGGTCAAGCTTTCTATCTTTTGGGTAAGAGAATCTACCTTAGCATTAACTTTATCTAGGCTACTAATCTCGTACATCCCACCTTTGGTTTGAGTTTTCTCCACAGATGTTCTTTCTCCTCCCCACTGATAGTGGTTTTGAGCCATATTTTCAATGAGTTGGTTAGCTTCGTCATAAGGCTTGTCCATCAGTGTACCACCTGCGGCGGCATCTATAGAGAGTCTTGTGTTGTACAAGAGTCCATTATAAAACGTGTGGATGATCAGCCATTTTTCTAGTTCGTGATGTGGGCACATTCGCATCATATCTTTGTAGCGTTCCCATGCATCGAATAGCGATTCAGTATCCTTCTGCCTAAATCTGTTGATTTGGGCTCTTAGCGCATCAGTCTTGCTTGGAGGAAAGTATCGTGCTAAAAATACAATCTTAAGTCCTTCCCACGTAGTGACGAAATTTGACGGCAAGGATTGCAACCAAGCCCAAGCTCTATCTCTTAGCGAGAAAGGGAAAAGACGTAATCTTATTGCATCTTTACTAACACCATTTGCTATAACTGTGTCGGAAAATTGAACGAATTTTGTAAGATGTTCATTTGGATCCTTGGAAGGATCTCCATAGAATTGGCGTTGTTGGATAGTTGATATCAATGACGGTTTCAACTCAAAATCGTTTCGATTTATTGCTGGAGCAGCAATGCTGTTGTGGGGTTCTTGTTGTGATGGAGCTGCGTACTCCTTCAGTGGACGAGTCCTTTGTTCTTCGGCCATGTCTAATTCTGGATTAGTTTCGGTCTCAGAGGAAGAATTAGAATCTGTTTCAGAATCAATCTTGATTTCGGGTTTGGGTAAAGGAATAGCGTGATTTAAACAGTAATCCCTGACTGCACGTCTTACGGAAAGGATGCATTCAGGTTCGTCCGTCGATTTGTCAAGTGGTTCGCCTTGTGAGCAAGTCCTTGGCATACAAATCGAAAAAGGGTTTTCTGTTGCCTAGTCTAAACGCACAAGAGAAGAATCGTAATTAATTGACTAATCAGTCCCCGACAACGGTGCCAAAAACTTGATCGGGACTTTATGAGTCTATTGGGATACTAACTGCAAGTATACAGTTTAGTCGTTCTAGTCTTAAATGATTATCGAACCCACAGAGACTGAGGATCAATCGCATACGATCTAATGTTACAATTTGTTTAACTAAGCGATGAATATTTGATTTTAGGGGGGAAATAGTTTAATTAAAAATAATAGTAATAGTTATACCGGTATGTGATAGTCGGACTTCGGGAATTCGGTGAATCGCTTGGCCTATAAAGTATTTCGGTAAAAACTAATTGTTTAAAAACCTGAGACATACACTCTCGTGTTCATGAAATAAGTTATGCTACTAAACCTAGTGGATGCACTTTAAATTTAATAACACTTTTCGAAAACAATTTGAGTTTAATTAATTTATTAAAACACTCTCGTGTATTTAAAAATTAATGTTTCGTTACCACTATCTGGGTTGAACCCCAGCTCTCGCATGCAGGTTCTTGCCTTAATTAATTTCCCACTCTCGTGGCAAAATCGTGTTAATTATCCTCTCACTCTCGTTACAAGGGTAGTTAAATTAAACATGGAAATTGGAAACCAGAAATTGTTTTATAAATATTTTTGGCCAAGGTATCACTGAATTCTTTCGGTTCTTAAGAGTCACATACCGGTACAAATAATTTAGCCGGACATAATATATTTAATAACTATGCAATTCAAAATATAATCCATAAAAATAATTGGCATAATACAAGAATGAATAAATATTAATTGCAATAGAAACCTGGAAATAACGTTGCTATGGTGATCTTGAAATGTTACAATATTCCTTGCAGCTTGATTGAAATAAATAAATTGTGTTAATTCTTAAATGAAGAATTAACACTCTAAAACTAATGCTGGAAAATAGTGTTGGAAGTAGAAATTACAGTACGTAGAAAATGCTCAAAAACAAGGAAATAGAAATAGTTGCAAAAAGTAGTAATTTTGTTCTGGGAGAATTCCTTCGACCTTTTTCCCTTTGCACTACCACACATATATATAGGAGAAAATATAGCAGTTGAAAGAATATTGAGAAAAGGCTTGAGTGGAGGAAATATAGGGTGCATGGTGTGATACGGTGGGAGAACTGACTTGAGGTTTTGCGTTTGTTTTCGCAAATGTTTCGGTTTAGCAAGAGTCGCCACCGACTTTTTATTTTATCCTAAAGGAAAGGTTAAAAAGCACAAGAAAAACCTTTGAGATGTTTTCGTGGGTTCGGGGGGTAGATTATGAAAAGGGAAGGTATTAGCACCCTTTTCATCCATGGTTATCCATGGGCTCTTAGTTACTTGCTTAGATCACTTGCCTTTGCTTTTAAATTGTTTGAAATGGTGTTTTGTGTGTGGTTTTGAAAATGTTTTGAAAAAGATGCCTTGTCTAGGCAACCCTTGTAACAATTCTTTACTCGAATGTTTTACAAAAGGTGTTTGTCTTTTTGAAAAGATGTTTCAAGGTTTTTGAAAGTTTGTTTTTGAAAGTGTTATGGAGTGTGTTTTGAAAAATGGCAAGGATTTGTTTTGCAAGTTGGTCAAGTAACCAAGAGCTATCTACCCTAAATTTCTCAAAGATCTTTCCTATGTTTTAACCCTTTTAACAATATTGTTCCACCATTGTATTTGGTGGACAATCTTGTGTTAGGATGTTAACGGGACGGACGCGGGTCATCGTTTAGACCATGAATGCAATAGTTCCAAGTGTCTTTGGCAATTTTCCTTTAAGGGACTTGATCATTTTTAGGCAACTTCGAAAGCTTCATCGATGGACTATGATCATTTGATTTGTTTTTGTTTTGCCAAAGAAACTCAACATGCAACATGGCCCATTTTTGAAGGCAATAAGTGGAGTAACCCTAAGGGTGCAAGTGTACATTGTGTTGTCCATTTTCATGTTTTTTTATATTTGAATTAGGTCAAGCTATTTGTGATTTGATTTGCATACAAACCCTAAGTCTATCATGGCATAATTTGAAAGCTTTTAAATGCGGAAATTTAAAGTCCTAAATTATTACAACATGATTATGGGGATGAGGGTACAAATGTTTGAATGGGGGATATTTAGCAAGAAATTAAATCTAAAACTATTACATCCATATTGAATATACAAATTATTTAATTGTACAATGATTTAAATAAATACAATAAATATGCAAAATGTATTATGCACAAAAATAATTTTTATGTATGAGAAAGTATTTTTCATGTGAAATATAAACAAAAATAAAAAGTCAATTTTTGAATGTTTTTATGGTTTAGGGCAAAACCCTAGTTTTCTAAATAAATAATATTTCTTTATTAATTATATACAATATTTATATATTTATTTATACAAATAAAAAAAGAAGTATATTGTAAATAAAAAAAAGTATTTTTTTAGTGTCATATATTAATAATAATAAAATGTGTTATTTTTATATTTTTGCCCTAAATATTCTAATAAAATATATAAGTATTTATATACTATATAATAAATATACTAAATATATACAAGGATAGAATATTAATTATTTACAAAAAAAGTATATTTTTAGAAAATGTTTTCAAAATGTAAATAAAAGATAATAACTAAAAAAATATATTTTTTGTATTATTTTCTAGGGTTTTAAATAAAAAGTATATATATTTATTTACATACATATGCTAAATAAAACAAATAAATGTCAAATAAATGCAAAAATGGGTGAAAAAATAATTTTAATATTTTTTTATATTTGAGCAAAAAATAATAAGTCAGAATCAAAAAGAAAAAATCAAAAATGATCAAAATATCACACAATGGGCCAGGGGGGTGCAAATGGAAAAAAAGGGGTGCAAAAAGTAAGGATGACTCAGGCCCAGCCCAAGCCATCATCTTCAACCTCCAACTTTTGTTTGAAACAAAAAAACGCGCGCCTCTTGCTCCACCTGCTAACTCCTGATTCTTTGATCTTTTGACAAAACTTAAAACATGAAAATTATAGAGCTTGAAGCAACGATTTCAACCATATAAAACACTTGACCTAACTCTAAGAAACCAGGGAGAATTTCATCATCCCCAATTTCTGACCTAATTTTTCTTCAATGTTCAAGGTTAAAATTCTCACAGCACGCTTAACATAAATGAAAAGTAATCATATGTATGGCTTCAGGGCTATGAGTAGGACATGTTTCATTCACAAACCTAAGCTTAACTCTTCCTAGATTGAGAGATAGAAGTTCATAGATTACCTGTTTCAGCTTGAATCGTGTACAACAATGTGGCCACCTTCAATGGAGTTTGAGGATTTGTACAGCTTGCCTTAGGTCCAAGGAACCTTCTCCAACACCTAGCTTGCTTTGAATCTGCCTGTATCGAGCTATGGAAGTCAACCTGCACAGCTGAAAAGTGAAAATGGCAAACTTGGTTAGGGGTGTTACAGTCTGTGTTTAGGGCTTGGGATAGTTCCAATGGATGGTAGGGAATGTGTTTGAATTGGTTTTAGCCAAAGTGCACGAGTGGATTGAGCTGGCCAAGTCAAACTGCAGCAGGTACCCTGTTTTGCAACAAAACTGTGATTTTGTGAATGAGGAGGGATCAAGGGTAGTTTGGTCGTGCTTTAGGCTTAGTTTTGTGTATGGAAAAGGTGTACAAAGTTTTTTCTTGGATTTGTTGACAGGAAATGCAAGTTATGGTTAGTTTGCAAAGTTTCTTTAAAGATAAGTAAGAAAATGCAAGTTTCAAAACAGGCTTGTACAATGCCCTAAACTATGCTGCCCCTCTTGTTCTTGATCAGAGTGATTTGTGTACAAATGCTAGCTTCAAAGATTTGGCCCATGCCTCTTGGATTTATTATTTGACATAAAGTGCATCTTTTCCAAAATGGCAAAATTGCTTTTTCTACTTAAGGATTGATTTTGTGTGTATTGTCCAAATGAACAAAATAACACTCTAACACAAAGGATATGCATTTAATTATTGAGTGTGAAGAGGTTTAGAGGCCTGCAAACTATCACAAACTCTGCTGACTTGAAAATGCCAATGTTATGAACAAGCTTTGGCCATGAACAAAACTGGATTTTGCCCAACTTTGCAAATTCGATTCTCCCTAACCACAAGGGTGTTTGATGAGTTCTTGGACAATTTGGAAAGCTTGGAATGTGTAATACAATCCATATTTGTAATGCAAATTGAAATTCCAAGTGGAAGCATGTGAAAAATGGCCATGAAGTTGGACAAAAATCCTGCCTAGAATAGGTCAAAAATTTTCTAAGTTAAAAATGTTTTGCACCCTTGTTCCAAAAATCATAACTTGAGCTACAAGCTTCTTTTGAGGAAACTTTGTGAATAAAAGTTGTAGATTTTGCAATGGACTATAACTTTCATGTTTTGAGTTTTGTTTGAATCCCTTTTCATCTTGGTGAAAAAATGGGACAAAGTTAGGAAAAAATAAGGAAATTTTATAACTTAGAAAATTTCTAAGTTATGAATATCTTCATTTTAAACCCTAATTTGCAATTTTGGGTTTCTTGATGAACAAGTTTCATAATTTGACATGTCTTGATGAAAAATGAATCTTGGCACTTGATTTTGACCAAAAAGTCAAAGTTTGACTTTTCAGTATACAATCAAATTTTGATTAGTTGACTGAAAAATTCATCTGTCAATCCTGTGCATTTGAGATCTTTTGAACTTGTTGAATGTGTCAAGACAATGCCATTGATTTCTTGAGTCCATATATGAGCTTGGTTTGCCATTGGTTAGGTCAAACAGTCAAAAATTGCCTTTGTACAATCAAAACCCTAAAAATGACCATTTTACCCTTTTGGTGATCTGATCAAATTTCTTGTAGAATTGTGATCCAAACTTGATCAAATGGTTCATATGAGTTCATAATGTTGATATGGGTCAACTTTCATGAGGCTTGACTGTCAATTGGCCACAGTTGACTTTTTCCCCAATACAGCTGATTTCTAGGTCAAATGTCCAATTGACTGGGCAAAGATTGAAATCAAGACTTGAAACTTGGCATGGATAAACTTGTGAGTCCAACATGAAGCATGAAAGTCACTCTGGGCATTTTAGGTCAAAACATCTTTGTGCAAACTCAAACCCTAATTTGGGTCAACAGTGCAAGGAGAAGTCTTGAGCAGACCAAACCCTAACTTGATCTTGAGTTCCAAGAGTCTTGAGATCAGAAAATGTTGATGAAATGGGAGGGAAAATTTTGGGGTACAACAGTTGCCCCTGTTCAATCTTCTTGCACCTAAAGAGTTAGATTGGCAAGTTTGCCTTTCGCGTCTCGAAGGTAAAAGGAGATTGGACACTAGAGTGCCCTTAAATTTGCACTCGTCGAAACAATGGATGTGGGAATGGGCTTAGAGATGCCATTTGGAGATGGGCTTAAAGATGTCATCTGGAGAGTGACAACATCTTGTCGGGGATGGGCTTAGAGATGCCATCTGGAATGAGTATCAGAAAGGTGTCCATGCTTTGGAATATCTCTGAACCGGGAGGTCTTGAATAAGCAATGGATTGACATCCGTGTTTGGAGAATCCGTAAACTGTTTTCAAAAGTTGCATCTGAACAAGCGATAGATTAACATCCGTGTCTGGTGAATCCGTAAACTGTTTTCAGAAGTCTTGAATCTGAACAAGCGATAGGTTAACATCCGTGTCTGGAGAACCCGTAAACTGTTTTCAGAAGTCTTGAAATTGAATAAGAAATAGAGCAGCATCCATGTTGGGAAGCGTCCATAAACTGTTTTCAAAAGTTGAGTCTGAATAAGCGATAGATTAACATCCGTGTTTGGAGAAATCCGTAAACTGTTTTCAGAAATGGTAGAATATGAACAAGCGATAGGTTGACATCCGTGTCTGGAGAACCCGTAAACTGTTTTCAGAGGTGGTAGAATCTGAACAAGCGATAGGTTGACATCCGTGTCTGGAGAACCCGTAAACTGTTTTCAGAGGTCTTGGAGATGAATAAGCAATAGATCAGCATCCATGTTGGGAAGCGTCCGTAAACTGTTTTCAAAAGTTGAGTCTGAACAAGCGATGGGTTAACATCCGTGTCTGGAGAACCCGTAAACTATTTTCAAAAGTTGTGTCTGAACAAGCGATAGGTTAACATCCGTGTCTGGAGAACCCGTAAACTGTTTTCAGAGGTTGCATCTGAACAAGCGATAGATTAACATCCGTGTTTGGAGAATCCGTAAACTGTTTTCAGAAGTCTTGAAAGTTGAATAAGGAATCGGTGTAGGGTCGCCTGATGATGAGTCCGTGTAAAACTGCATCTGAAATTGTTAATGATAGCCTTTTATTCTTATCCTGAAAAGGACAAAATGTTATCTAAACACAAAGTTATGTTGCATGAAATGTATGATGCAATATATGTTATATCAATGTTTATGATATGAATGTAATGAATGCGCATGTAAGCTGATGAGCTGTCTTGCTGGGGATAGATGAATCCTGGATGGCTGGAGATAATAGAATCTTGACTGCTGCTGGGGAAAGTAAATCCTTGACTGCTGCAGAGGATGGTTGGAAATGAGAAGCCCTGGAACCACTGTTGGGGAATCAGGAGCTTGGGTTGTGTGCCAATCTACTGGGGATTCCTGTCTTGAGGAGATCTTCACTGGGGAATATCTGAATATCCTGTGAGGAACTGAGAATGAGAGTCTTCATTCTGCTTGGGGATTGGTAGTTGGAAGTTTTAGCTCCGCTGGGGATTGCAAGAATCTTCAGTTGATGAGGGATCTTAGGACCACTGCTGGGGATTGAAACTCCTTGGTGACTTGCGGGGCTAGAGAATTCTGATAATCTCTACTAGGGAGTCCAGAACCTGGGTGGCTCATGCTGGAGGAGTAAGACTGAGAATCTTCAATCTGATGGGAAGTATCTCTGTGGGGAGAAGGTTCACTAGTCTGGTTCCGCTGGGGATTGATAGTTGGAAGTTTTAAGCTCTGCTGGGGATAAGATTTTCAGAATTTAAGGCTCCACTGGGGATACTGAAACTTAGCTCTGAGGTGAAATAGATTCTGGAAGGCTCTCTGGCTGGGGAAATCAACTTTGAGAAAGCTTCTTCTGCTGAGGATCCTGAAGTTTAACTCTGTTTGGGGAATTAAGTTCTGGATTCCTTCTGAAAGGGTATCAAGATATTTATCCGTACCTTCAACCTATCAGCAATCATTTTTCTTAATTTGTAAGAAAATGATTATGTTCAAATGCATATGCCTATTTAACAAAACATTGGACGTTTCTCAAATAAAACATAAGTGTAAAAAAGCAAAAGGAAGACAAAGAAAATTTCTATATCTGGAAAAGTATTTGTATTAACTTTTTATGAGTATCTTTGTACAAAGCAGACAGACATCCTAGTAAGAGGATATTGCCGTAAAAAATTGAAAATTTTATACAAAAGAAAGATGGCTATATGCAACAATTCCATGGGATTCCATTCTGTTATAGCCTTCACAACTCTGAATATCTTGTCCATTCGATGCTTTGTTCGCCGATGATTGGATTGATCAGAAGTTCGGAGCTTGTTGATGAAGAGATTGTTCTTTAAAGTGATCCGACGAGACATAGTCATAAGCTTTAATTCCCTAACTTTTGCCTGGATCGCCCTTTCGGGTTTTCAATCCACCGGGAAACCCTTTTTTGCCCAAGCCGCCCTTTCGGGTTTTCGATTTGCCGGGTGTACATATTTTTTTTGTTTTATCCCTAATTTTTTCCTGAACCGCCCTTTCGGGTTTTCGGTTCACCGGGATGCCCATTTTTGCCCAAGTCGCCCTTTCGGGTTTTCGACTTGTCGGGTGATTTTATGCGTAGTATCTTTTGACTATGTCTGCGTTCGTAGGGTGCGGAAAATCGTCGCCGTCCATGGTGGTCAGAATCATTGCACCACCGGAAAAGATGCTCTTGATTACAAATAGTCCTTCGTAAGTAGGAGTCCATTTGCCCCTGGGATCACTTTGCGGTAAGATGATCCGCTTGATTACAAGATCTCCGACTTGATATACTTGACGTCTGACTTTCTTGTTGAAAGCCTTGATCATCCGCTTTTGGTACGTCTGACCATGGCAAACAGCAGTGAGTCGCTTCTCGTCGATCAAATTGAGTTGATCAAGTCGGGTCTAAATCCAATCGTCTTCATTCAAACCTGCGTCCTTCATGATCCTTAAAGAAGGAATTTGAACTTCCATGGGTAAGACAGCTTCCATGCCATATACTAAAGAAAATGGGGTTGCCCCTGTTGAAGTTTGTGTCGTGGTACGATATCCATGCAGAGCAAGCGGTAGCATCTCATGCCAGTCCTTGTAGGTGACTGTCATTTTCTGAATGATCTTCTTGATGTTTTTGTTCGCGGATTCAACAACATCGTTCATCTTCGGCCGATAGGGAGATGAATTGTGATGATAAATCTTGAACTGTTCGCATAGGGCGGTGATCATAGTATTATTCAGATTTGTACCGTTGTCTGTGATGATCCTGTCGGGGACACCATACCGGCATATGAGGTTTTGCTTGATGAAGCGGGCAACCACATTCTTGGTAACGGAGGCAAAGGAGGCTGCTTCGACCCACTTGGTGAAATAGTCAATAGAAACCAGGATGAAGCGATGTTGGTTGGATGTCGTGGGCTTGATTTCTCCAATTATATCAATGCCCCACATTGCGAATGGCCAAGGAGCTGTCAGAACGTTGAGAGGAACAGAAGGAATATGAATCTTGTCAGCGTATACTTGACATTTGTGGCAGGTACGGTCATGCTGATGGCAATCAACTTCCATGGTAGACCAGTAATAGCCTGCCCTTAGAATCTTCTTAGCCATAGTATGCCCGCTCAAGTGGGTGCCAAATGTGCCGCTGTGTATCTCAGTCATGATTAACTCTGCTTCAGCTTTGTCTACACATCGGAGTAAAACACAATCATGGCTGCGTTTGTAGAGGATGCCGTTGCTCAGGAAGAACTTGGCAGCAAATCTCCTTAGGAACTTCTTGTCATTTACGGAAGCTCCTTCGGGATATTCTCTAGTCTGGAGATGCCTTTTGATTTCATGGAACCAGGGTTGTTCCACTACTTCTTCGGTATTAATCTCATGACAATGTGCAGGTTCATCCATTCGCTCGATGGTGATTTCGGGAGCCTCGTTATCCCAGTTGAGTTTAAACATGGAAGACATTGTAGCCAGAGCATCTGCAAGCTGATTTTCTTCTCGTGGGAAATGCTCGAAGGTGATCTGCTCGAAATGAGGCAGCAATGTCAGGACATGTTCTTTGTATGGGATAAGATTAGGATGTTTGGTGTCCCACTCTCCTTTGATTTGACTGATAACCAAAGCCGAGTCCCCAAATACGATCAAAGATTTGATCCCCAAGTCTATAGCAGCGTTGAGACCAAAGATGCAAGCTTCATATTCAGCCATGTTGTTGGTACAACTGAAGCAAAGTCGGGCCGTGAAAGGTGTGTGGCAACCTTCCGAGGAAATGAGTACCGCACCGATACCGTTTCCAAGTGCATTTGAAGCACCATCAAAGTACAGGGTCCATCGGGATCCATTTTCAGGTCCGTCATACGGTTCGTTACTTTCAATGTTGTCCAGAGTCATGATGTCCTCGTCCGGGAAGTCGAATCTCATGGGTTGATAATCTTCGATAACTTGATGAGCTAGATGGTCATCTAGTACACTCCCTTTTATAGCTTTTTGGGTAGTATACTGGATGTCATACTCAGTTAGGATCATCTGCCATCTAGCGATTCTTTCAGATAAAGCAGGCTTTTCGAAGATATACTTGATAGGATCCATTTTGGAAATCAAAAGAGTGGTATGAGTCAGCATATACTACCTTAGTCGGCGAGCAGCCCATACCAAAGCGCAACAAGTTTTCTCGAGCAGTGAGTAGCGAGTCTCACAGTCGGTAAAATTTTTTCTAAGGTTATAAATGGCATGCTCTTTTCGACCAGACTCGTCATGCTGGCCCAATACACACCCCATTGAGTTATCCAAGACGGTCAGATACATGATCAATGGTCTTCCTTCAACGGGTGGCATCAGAATAGGAGGTTCTAGCAAATACTCCTTGATCTTATCAAAAGCAGCTTGGTAATCGTCGTTCCATTCGACTACCTGATCTTTCTTCAATAGTTTGAAAATTGGCTCACAGGTAGACGTTAGATGAGAGATGAATCTGGCAATATAGTTCAAGCGCCCCAAGAACCCTCCAACCTCCTTTTCAGTACGGGGAGCAGGCATTTCTCGTATTGCTTTCACTTTTGCTGGATCTACCTCAATGCCCTTGTTGCTGACAATAAATCCTAGAAGTTTACCAGACCTAACTCCAAAAGTACACTTACTTGGATTCAGCCTGAGTTTGTACTCCTTCAACCTGGCAAACAGCTTTTCCAGATGTTCAAGTTGTTCCTCCTCTGTTTGTGATCGAGCTATCATGTCGTCTACATAGACTTCGATCTCATGATGTATCATATCATGAAATAAAGCTACCATGGCGCGCAGATAAGTTGCCCCTGCGTTCTTCAGTCCGAACGGCATCACCTTGTAGCAGAAGGTACCCCATTGTGTAACAAAGGTTATTTTCTCCATGTCCTCGGGGGCCATTTTGATCTGGTTGTAGCCCGAGAATCCATCCATGAAGGAAAACACCTTGTGCTGAGCTGTCAATCAAAATGTCGATGTGCGGTAGCGGAAAATCATCTTTAGGGCTAGCCCTGTTCAAATCCCGGTAGTCCACACACATTCTGACCTTGCCGTCTTTTTTAGGTACTGGCACAATGTTAGCAACCCATTGTGGATAGGATGTAACAGGCAGAAAGCCAGCGCTTAATTGCTTCATTACTTCTGCTTTAATCTTCTCATACATGTCGGGCCTCATTCGGCGGACTTTTTGCTTGATCGGTGGATAATCCTCTCTTGTAGGGAGACGGTGAACCACGATATCTGTGTCTAAACCCGGCATGTCTTCATAAGACCAGGCAAAGATTTCAACGTACTCATTCAACAACTGTATTAGACGCCCCTTGACACTTGGTTCCAGATTGGCACCCACTTGTACTTCTTTCCTGTCTTCCTCTGTTCCTAAGTTGACTGTTTCCAACAACTCTTCATGAGGCAAGATGGCCCTCTCTTCTTGTTATAGAAGTCTGGCTAGCTCTCCTGGTACTTCACAATCTTCGTCATCTTCGTATTCAGCTTGATTGACCAAATCTTCAGAGTTATTGAAGGATACAACAGAATAGTAACCCATAGAATCCAGAGTGGATGGGTACCTACATTTGTGAATGTGGGTGTGTGTAAGGGATAACCATCCTTAAACAAACAAAAATGCAAAAGGAAAGAAAATGAACACAACAGTTTATAAATGAAAAACGTCTAATGATTCATTAAACATGGCATATGAATATGAAAAGAATCAAAACCCTTACAAATGGACCTACATACCCCGGGCAAGGCATGAGGCGAAAAAGTAGTGTGCAAATTGTTTAAGAGTAAATATTACAGACCAACAGAAAACGTTCGAAAGATAAATTACTGATTGATGAAAGTAATGGGAACGAAGTCTTTCGCCTCCCAGTTGTGCAGTCCCCCTTCGATGGTTGGGAAGATCCAATCTTCAATGCCGGCCTCTTCGTCTTCGTCTTCCAAAGCATTGATTCCATGAGGAGAAATCTTGATGGGTGTCCATTCAATTTTTGAGCGACGCATAGCTTTCTGCCCCGCAGCGGTAAATCCCAACCCAAACTTGTCTGTCTTGTGGGGAAAGTCAGGCAACTGACCCCATGTTGAACTCTTCCCTTCCTTCATTGCAGCTTGTGCGTCTTTCAGAGATGCCATCCTGGCCACCTGCTTGGGTTCCCCTGCTACAGCAACCTCGGGAGCAATTTCCTCGAAGTGTTAGAACGGTGTTTCAATGAATTCGCCCTCCACCTCTACATACCGAAAGGAGTTCAGGTGACTGATCATATATTCCTCTTCACCGTGTACCGTTATGATCTTTCCTTTGACAGGGTATTTCAGCATCTGATGTAGGGAGGAAGTGACTGCCCCAGCATTATGTATCCATGGTCTCCCTAGCAAGCAAGAGTATGACGGACAGATGTCCATCACATAGAAAGTTGAGTGGAACACTTCAGTGCCCACCTTGATAGGGATGTCGACCTCCCCATGCACCATCCTCTTAGACCCGTCAAAGGCCCTGACAATGATATTACTCGGATTCAACTCCAAGCCTTCATAATCCAACCGGTCGAGAGCTTTCTTAGGCAGCACATTTAGAGAAGAACCAGTGTCGACCAAGACATGGGCGAGAGTAGTTCCTCGGCATTCAACTGACACATGTAATGTGTCATTGTGCTTTCTTCCCTTCGGAGTTAGGTTAGCATCAGAGAAACTCAGGCCGTTGTCGGCAGTAAGGCTGGCTACACAATCCTGGAATTGATTGGCTGAGGTTTCCTGGGGCACATGGGCTGTCTTCAGAAACCTTATCAAGGCTTTGGCATGAGCCTCAGAACAAAGCAGCAAAGCTAACATGGAAATCTTCAAGGGGGTTTGCCCCAGTTGCTCTACAACGTCATAATCACCCTTCTTAATTATTTTCAGAATCTCCTCCATTTCTTTCTTAGAGGTTTCGGGGATAACCAATGGCTGAGCCCTCGTCCTGACGAGCTCATCTTGGATACCTTTCCCCTTATCAGCAGAAATAGGAGGGACAACCACAGGAATAACAACTTCTTCAATCAACGGAGTTCTTGCAGAAAGTTTTATCGGTGCAGGAGTAACTTTGGCAGCAGCTGAGGGTCCAAAGATTGCCTTTGGAGGGGAAATCTCTGGAGAGAAAATTCTCCCACTTCGGGTAATCTTGCTCGTACCGGCAATGTTTCCAATGTCGGCATCTTCTTCGTCAGAGCTCTCTTCAGTTATCTCATGTTGTTTAACACCATGGTAGTAGATTTCTCCACCATAATTCCATGGTATTGATTTGTCAGATTTGTAGGGGACTGGCCCAGGCATGGTTATCTTCAGAGGAAAAATATTCGTAGAGGATGTAATCTTAACAGGCTTTTTAGGGACCTTGGAAAGATTGGTGGAAATGGTGATTATTGAAACATCTTCGATAGGAGTTGGAATAGCAGGAATCTTTTCGAAAAGAATTTGTTGGCTGTCCATTAGGCCTTGGATGCCTATCTTCAGTAATGGACAGTCAATCGGTAGGGAGGAACAACAGTAGCAGTCTTCTTTACATCCTGGGAAAATCCCAGCCTTTAACAAATTTAATTTGATTGTTAGTAGTCGGGTCATCAGATCATCAACAGCAAAAACATACAGATCTTCTTCAATAGCATGGACATTGCGACCATGCTTCGGCATTGGAGAGGATATTACATTTGGCTTCTCTGGAGCATCGAACTCAACCTATTTTGCATCTATCAAGTCTTGAATTTTATGCTTAAGCGCCCAACAATTGTTGATGTCATGCCCGATGCTGTCAGAATGATAGGCACATTTAGCATTGGGATGATAATGCGGGGAAGATGTGTTCACATTTTTTGGTGCCTCTTTGATAGTGGTGAGATTTAGCTTCAACAAGTGGGGAAGAACTTGTGCAGGTGTCATATTGATGCGGGTGAACTGCCGTTGTGGCCGTTCCACCCGTTGCTGATTAGGTCTAGACTGATTGTTACGAAGCTGATCATTTGACGAATTCTGTATCATCACGGCTCCTACAGTCGGCCGGTGCTCAGTTCTTCTCAATCCTTTCTGAGAGTATATAACAGATGCTTCCTTCTTGGCCAGGAATGATTTATTAACAGTTGCAGAGGCAGAGGCGTCCTTTTGAATCTTCCCATTCTTAATACCAGCTTCCACCCGTTCGCCAGTCAGAATCAGTTCAGTAAACCCTGCGGAAGAGCTTCCGATCAAATGGTTGAGAATGGGCCAGATAGGGTCCCCAAGAACATATCAACTAGTTCCCTATCTGAAAGAGGTGGCTGCACTCTTCCGGCCAAGTCGCGCCATTTCTGGGCGTACTCTTTGAATCCCTCATTTGAGGCCATCCCCATACTTTGTAGCTGGGTACAGGTTGGTGCCAAGTCAGTGTTATATTGATACTGGCGATAAAAGGCAGGTGCCAAGTCTTCCCAGTTATGCACTTCTGACCTCCCAAGCTGGTAAAACCAGTCTAGTTGTGTACCAGACAAACTGTCCTGAAAGAAGTGTACCCAGAGATTTCTGTCGGATGTATGAGGTTGAATTCTTCTGACATATGACCTCAGGTGCATCTTCGGGCAAGACAGCCCGTCATATTTTGAAAAAACTGGCACCTTAAACTTTGGAGGGATCACAATCCCAGAAATCAATCCCAATTCTTCAAAATCTAACCCGGGAACCCTTTGCAGTTCCATAGTTGGCAGTCTATCCTCCAGGTTTTTGTATTTGTCGTCCGCTGGCGGGTATTGCTGCTCTGAATAGTCTTCATCTTCCTCAACCTCTTCCTCTTCAGCCTCAGACTCAGAAGGTAGTGCAACTCCTTTTCCTTTACCGGTTCCCACATCAGATGTGGAGGGAAATTCAAGAACCCTTCTAGCTTCATTCTCAAATCTTCTTCCCAGTGTAGCTACCCCCACTCTTTTCTTCTTCTTTTTCACTTTCTCTTGCTCTTTGTTCCCCAACAGTGCTTTTAGATCCTCCTGACCCTTTGCCAAGATCATTAGGAGCTGTTGAAACTGCGAGTTTTGTGACAGCAGATCTTTGACCGTCTGTTCAAGATCCATCTTACTGAAATAAACAGCAGAAAGATAAGGAACCCTGGTGTGAAGACCTGTTGATGCACATGATGAATGATATGTTTATTCATGCAATGCATTCAAGGATTTAGACATTCAAAATTGTTGCAAACAAAAAGAACACACGTCATATTAATAAGAAGAAATTTTGCCAGTACATAAATGCCCCATGGGCCAAATATTACAAAAACTTCTTAAGGTAAAAAGACGTTGCGCATCCTCTTTGGTGCGATGTAAGTGTTGAGGGTCTCCTCCTCGTGAAGTCGGCGGGTAAGCTCCAAAACCTTCTTCTCACTGGCGTAGAAGCTGGCTTCAAAAGTATTTTGTTCTTCCTTGAGTTGGATCCAACTCTTTTTCATCTCCTCCCATGATGTTGGCATGTCAGGGTGTAGGATGGTGTAAGGAACCTCTCCTTCCTCAACAGGCTCTTTAATCAAAGGGAGAATATATGGATAAGGCATCATAATACTCTGGGCCCGGGTTCTTACCCACTTGAGGTAAGGTTCAAGAGGGATGGAGTTCTTGTGCCCCAGTGTCTTGCTATCTACCTTGTTAGGCATCCTCCAAGCTCTGATGAATCTTTGGCGAAGTCCTTGCGCATCATTGTCGAAGTCAAAAACTAGGTCAGGAATCAGCATGTCATGACGGCCATCCCTCCGTGCATATCCAAATTGTCTCAAAGCTAGACAAGGGTTGTAGGTAATGCCTCCCCTAATGCCAAGTAATGGAACATTAGGGAACTCACCACAACAATCGACGATGATGACATTTTCTCTAGACCGAGAACACCAATGTACATCAGAATGTGTGAGGGTCATCAATCATTGTGACCACCTTAAGCCTTGGTCATTCTTCAAAACAGATTGTGGAAGATGCGAAATAAACCACCTTGCAAGGAGAGGAGTACAGCACATGAGAACACCTCTCTTCCTCATTGTTCGTGTGTAAAATGAGTGGAGAATGTCCCCAAGCAATGTAGGTATGGGATTCCTGGATAGGAAAATCTTGACAGCATTGACATCTATAAGTTGGTCAGGATTTGGGAACAAGACCAACCCATAAATGAGGAGTGCCACAATCTCTTCAAAGGCTTGCAGATCCAAGGAATTCCAACACTCTTGTGCCTTCTCAAACAAGAATTTTGCCAAGAAGCCTTTGACACCACTTCTAGTCTCCCAATGCCCCTTGATGTCAGATGTTTGCAAGTGTAGTGCTTGAGCAACATCTTCAGGCTTTGGTTCCTTTTCCGTACCGTTGTAGGGTAGTTGATTAAGAATAAGAATTCTTAGGAGTTGAGAAAATTCCTCTAAAGTAGGCACCAATTGGTAGTCGGGGAATGTGAAACAGTGGTAAAAGGGATCAAAGAACTGGAACAACACTTTCACCATGTCTTCTTTAATGTTGGTGTTGACTAGGCTGAGCAGTCTACCATGTCTTTCACTGAAGAGAGAGCTTTATGGTATTCTGGATGTAAGCTCCTTGAGTTGAAGAGGGATTCTTACAAGGTTGACTTGGATAGTTTTCCTGCGAAGAATTTCCATGACCTACAAAACAAGAACAAATATGAAGATCCAAACCCTTGAAATGGTTAGTGGATGCATATGATGCTTTATGATGTTCATGATGTATGCACAAACACATGTACAAGCAATTCACACAAAGCCCTAGTTTCAGGCTTGCATGAGGTTTCATAGGTAAGTACCCTCTTGAGTGTAGTTGGCTTAAAAACCTGTCCTATAAATAGTAATCGGGTTCTAATGAGCTCAATATCATTAGATTGTTTCCCATGTTCATTGTTTTGGTTTAGCCACTTAACTAGCAACCAAAATATTCCAAGAAAACAACCCTCAATGAGTGTAGTATCGAGTATCTACCAACTTCGGACTGCACCAAAGCCGATCATCTCAATACCCCTAATAAAAGGCCAAGATGGTCAAGTAAGGTTCTAGGTCATTAGTGCTTAGTGACATCACTCAGAGGCCCCGTACTCTCCTTGATTGAACTCAAGGGTTACCGGTACTCACAAATATGTCGCACTAATATAGCTATTGCTTCAACTGTGTCGGTATACCCCGCACAGTTTCCATAACGTATTGCTATCTATGAATGTTTCCCAAATCCGGGTGTAGGATTTCAAGCCCAAATAAGAGAACCAAAATATAAAGCAATCAAAGCAAACAATTAGTCATGCAAAAGGGTGATCTAAGCCCTAAGGTTACTCCACTTTTAAATTTTGTCCCCAACAAAGTCGCCAGTTCTGTGATACGGTGGGAGAACTGACTTGAGGTTTTGCGTTTGTTTTCGCAAATGTTTCGGTTTAGCAAGAGTCGCCACCGACTTTTTATTTTATCCTAAAGGAAAGGTTAAAAATCACAGGAAAAACCTTTGAGGTGTTTTTGTGGGTTCGGGGGGTAGATTATGAAAAGGGAAGGTATTATCACCCTTTTCATCCATGGTTATCCATGGGCTCTTAGTTACTTGCTTAGATCACTTTCCTTTGCTTTTCAATTGTTTGAAATGGTGCTTTGTGTGTGATTTTGAAAATGTTTTGAAAAAGATGCCTTGTCTAGGCAACCCTTGTAACAATTCTTTACTCGAATGTTTTACAAAAGGTGTTTGTCTTTTTGAAAAGATGTTTCAAGGTTTTTGAAATTTTGTTTTTGAAAGTGTTATGGAGTGTGTTTTGAAAAATGGCAAGGATTTGTTTTGCAAGTTTGTCAAGTAACCAAGAGCTATCTACCCTAAATTTCTCAAAGATCTTTCCTATGTTTTAACCCTTTTAACAGTATTGTTCCACCATTGTATTTGGTGGACAATCTTGTGTTAGGATGTTAACGGGACGGGCGCGGGTCATCGTTTAGACCATGAATGCAATAGTGCCAAGTGTCTTTGGCAATTTTCCTTTAAGGGACTTGATCATTTTTAGGCAACTTCGAAAGCGTCATCGAGGGACTATGATCATTTGATTTGTTTTTGTTTTTCCAAAGAAACTCAACATGCAACATGGCCTATTTTTGAAGGCAACAAGTGGAGTAACCCTAAGGGTGCAAGTGTGCATTGTGTTGTCCATTTTCATGCTTTTTTATCTTTGAATTAGGTCAAGCTATTTGTTATTTGATTTACATACAAACCCTAAGTCTATCATGGCATAATTTGAAAGCTTTTAAATGCGGAAATTTAAAGTCCTAAATTATTACAACATGATTATGGGGATGAGGGTACAAATGTTTGAATGGGGGATATTTAGCAAGAAATTAAATCTAGGGTTAATACCTATTTTCACCCCTGACATATGGGGTGTATTTGAAAAACCCCCCTGCCAAAAAAAAAGTTCCAATTGTTACCTTGACAAATTTTAAAAGTTTCAGTTTTTACCTTGAGGATGCCACATCACCTAAAAGGCTGATATGGCTTATATTTTTGTTATATTTTTATTATTATTTTAATGACATGGCTTGATTAGTTGTCATTTTTAATTAATTTTTAATTTTTAATTCCATATGGCATTTATATTAATATTTTATTAATTGAGTGTTAATTCAAAGTTAAAATTTTTTTGTCCTTCAACAGGAATCGAACCATGGACATACTGTCTGCAGTGAATGCTTCTTACCACTAAACAAATGCATTTTCTTTGTTATATATATGCATCAATAAATATTCATAACATTAACATATTAATTACAATTATCAATAAATTTTCTTAACTAGTTGGTTTAAATAATTTTTAAAAAATTATTTTACATATTTTATCTTTTTACTGTAACTTTTTTTAAATTTTAAATTTTCAAAAATCACTTAAATTTAAAATTATTTTAAATTTAAAATTACTTTAAATATTTTTTCGTAAATAAAACTGATTGTTTTTAATATTTTGATTTTATATTTAAGTTAGTTGATGTTAAAATTAATCTTTTAATTTTAAAAAAATAAGTTGAAGAATTTTATAATAATTATTTAAAAGAAAATAACTTTTTAAAGCTAAACAATTTTTAAAAAAGACTTTTTAAATTATTTAACAATTTTAAAAAAAAAACTTTTTAAATTATTTAAAGATTTAAAAAGTTTTTACTGTAACTTTTTAAAAAAAATTTCGTAAATAAATCTTTAAATTTTTTCGTAAATAATTTTTTTAACAATTTTCGTTAATAATTTATTTACTGTAACTTTAAACAATTTTTTCAAAAAGATTTATTAAATAAATTTTCAAAAATCTTTTTAAATTATTTAAAGATTTATTTAAAAATTTACGAAAAAATTTACTGTAACTTTCAAAAAGATTTATTAAATAATTTATTTACTGTAACTTTAAATAATTTACGAATTTTTTTTTAAAAAGTTACAGTAAAAACTTTTTAAATCTTTAAATAATTTAAAAAGTTTTTTTTTTAAAATTGTTAAATAATTTAAAAAGTTTATTTCAAAAATTGTTTAGCTTTAAAAAGTTATTTTCTTTTAAATAATTATTATAAAATTTTTCAACTTATTTTTTTTAAAATTAAAAGATTAATTTTAACATCAACTAACTTAAATATAAAATCAAAATATTAAAAACAATCAGTTTTATTTACGAAAATATATTTAAAGTAATTTTAAATTTAAAATAATTTTAAATTTAAGTGATTTTTGAAAATTTAAAATTTAAAAAAAGTTACAGTAAAAAGATAAAATATGTAAAACATTTTTTTAAAAATTATTTAAACCAACTAGTTAAGAAAATTTATTGATAATTGTAATTAATATGTTAATGATATGAATATTTATTGATGCATATATGTAACAAAGAAAATGCATTGGTCTAGTGGTAAGAAGCGTTCACTGCAGACAATATGTCCATGGTTCAATTCCTGTTGAAGGACAAAAAAATTTTAACTTTGAATTAACACTCAATTAATAAAATATTAATATAAATGCCATATGAAATTAAAAATTAATTAAAAATTACAACTAATCAAGCCATATCATTAAAATAATAATAAAAATATAACAAAAATATAAGCCACATCAGCCTTTTAGGTGATGTGGCATCCTCAAGGTAAAAACTGAAACTTTTAAAATTTGTCAAGGTAACAATTGAAACGTTTTTTTTGGCAGGGGGATTTTTCAAATACACCCCATATGTCAGGGGTGAAAATATATATTAACCCTTAAATCTAAAACTATTACATCCATATTGAATATACAAATTATTTAATTGTACAATGATTTAAATAAATACAATAAATATGCAAAATGTATTATGCACAAAAATGATTTTTATGTATGAGAAAGTATTTTTCATGTGAAATATAAACAAAAATAAAAAGTCAATTTTTGAATGTTTTTATGGTTTAGGGCAAAACCCTAGTTTTCTAAATAAATAATATTTATTTATTAATTATATACAATATTTATATATTTATTTATACAAATAAAAAAAGAAGTATATTGTAAAAAAAAAGTATTTTTTTAGTGTCATATATTAATAAAAATAAAATATGTTATTTTTATATTTTTTCCCTAAATATTCTAATAAAATATATAAGTATTTATATACTATATAATAAATATACTAAATATATACAAGGATATAATATTAATTATTTACAAAAAAAGTATATTTTAAGAAAATGTTTTCAAAATGTAAATAAAAAATAATAACTAAAAAAATATATTTTTTGTATTATTTTCTAGGGTTTTAAATAAAAAGTATATATATTTATTTACATACATATGCTAAATAAAACAAATAAATGTCAAATAAATGCAAAAATGGGTGAAAAAATAATTTTAATATTTTTTTATATTTGAGCAAAAAATAATAAGTCAGAATCAAAAAGAAAAAATCAAAAATGATCAAAATATCACACAATGGGCCAGGGGGATGCAAATGGAAAAAAAAGGGGTGCAAAAAGTAAGGATGACTCAGGCCCAACCCAAGCCATCATCTTCAACCTCCAGCTTCTGTTTGAAACAAAAAACGCGCGCCTCTTGCTCCACCTGCTAACTCCTGATTCTTTGATCTTTTGACAAAACTTAAAACATGAAAATTATAGAGCTTGAAGCAACAATTTCAACCATATAAAACACTTGACCTAACTCTAAGAAACCAGGGAGAATTTCATCATCCCCAATTTCTGACCTAATTTTTCTTCAATGTTCAAGGTTAAAATTCTCACAGCACGCTTAACATAAATGAAAAGTAATCATATGTATGGCTTCAGGGCTATGAGTAGGACATGTTTCATTCACAAACCTAAGCTTAACTCTTCCTAGATTGAGAGATAGAAGTTCATAGATTACCTGTTTCATCTTGAATCGTGTACAACAATGTGGCCACCTTCAATGGAGTTTGAGGATTTGTACAGCTTGCCTTAGGTCCAAGGAACCTTCTCCAACACCTAGCTTGCTTTGAATCTGCCTGTATCGAGCTATGGAAGTCAACCTGCACAACTGAAAAGTGAAAATGGCAAACTTGGTTAGGGGTGTTACAGTCTGTGTTTAGGGCTTGGGATAGTTCCAATGGATGGTAGGGAATGTGTTTGAAGTGGTTTTAGCCAAAGTGCACGAGTGGATTGAGCTGGCCAAGTCAAACTGCAGCAGGTACCCTGTTTTGCAACAAAACTGTGATTTTGTGAATGAGGAGGGATCAAGGGTAGTTTGGTCGTGCTTTAGGCTTAGTTTTGTGTATGGAAAATGTGTACAAAGTTTTTTCTTGGATGTGTTGACAGGAAATGCAAGTTATGGTTAGTTTGCAAAGTTTCTTTAAAGATAAGTAAGAAAATGCAAGTTTCAAAACAGGCTTGTACAATGCCCTAAACTATGATGCCCCTCTTGTTCTTGATCATAGTGATTTGTGTACAAATTCAAGCTTCAAAGATCTGTCCCATGCCTCTTGGATTTGTTATTTGACATAAAGTGCATCTTTTCCAAAATGGCAAAATTGCTTTTTCTACTTAAGGATTGATTTTGTGTGTATTGTCCAAATGAACAAAATAACACTCTAACGCAAAGGATATGCATTTAATTATTGAGTGTGAAGAGGTTTAGAGGCCTGTAAACTATCACAAACCCTGCTGACTTGAAAATGCCAATGTTATGAACAAGCTTTGGCCATGAACAAAACTGGATTTTACCCAACTTTGCAAATTCGATTCTCCCTAACCACAAGGGTGTTTGATGAGTTCTTGGACAATTTGGAAAGCTTGGAATGTGTAATACAATCCATCTTTGTAATGAAAATTGAAATTCCAAGTGGAAGCATGTGAAAAATGGCCATGAAGTTGGATAAAAATCCTGCCTAGAATAGGTCAAAATGTTTCTAAGTTAAAAATGTTTTGCACCCTTGTTTCAAAAATCATAACTTGAGCTACAAGCTTATTTTCAGGAAACTTTGTGAATAAAAGTTGTAGATTTTGCAATGTACTACAACTTTCATGTTTTGAGTTTTATTTGAATCCCTTTTCATCTTGGTGAAAAAATGGGACAAAGTTAGGAAAAAATAAGGAAATTTTATAACAGAAAATTTCTAAGTTATGAAATTTCTTCATTTTAAACCCTAATTTGCAATTTTGGGTTTCTTGATGAACAATTTTCATAATTTGACATGTCTTGATGAAAAATGAATCTTGGCACTTGATTTTGACCAAAAAGTCAAAGTTTGACTTTTCAGTATACAGTCAAATTTTGATCAGTTGACTGAAAAATTCATCTGTCAATCCTGTGCATTTGAGATCTTTTGAACTTGTTGAATGTGTCAAGACAATGCCATTGAGTTCTTGAGTCCATATATGAGCTTGGTTTGCCATTGGTTAGGTCAAACAGTCAAAAATTGCGTTTGTACAGTCAAAACCCTAAAAATGACCATTTTACCCTTTTGGTGATCTGATCAAATTTCTTGTGGAATTGTGATCCAAACTTGATCAAATGGTTCATATTAGTTCATAATGTTGATGTGGGTAAACTTTCATGAGGCTTGACTGTCAATTGGTCACTGTTGACTTTTCCCCAATACAGCTGATTTCTAGGTCAACTGTCCAATTGACTGGGCAAAGATTGAAATCAAGACTTGAAACTTGGCATGGATAAACTTGTGAGTCCAACATGAAGCATGAAAGTCACTCTGGGCATTTTAGGTCAAAACATCTTTGTGCAAACTCAAACCCTAATTTGGGTCAACAGTGCAAGGAGAAGTCTTGAGCAGAGCAAACCCTAACTTGATCTTGAGTTCCAAGAGTCTTGAGATGAGAAAATGTTGATGAAATGGGAGGGGAAATTTTGGGGTACAACACATGGTTACTGAGTGGAGGGAAAATAGGAGAACACTTCTTCCCTCACGTTGCCCACGTCTCCACCAATTCACAACGTTCATCTTTACGTGCGTGACGGTCGTCACGGGTGGGTGACGGTCGTAATGCGCTTAAATAGCGCATTACGCTCGTCAGTGATGTGTGACGAGCGTTGTTTCAAGTTGGGGGGTCGTTACGGTCGTCACAAGGTGTGACGGTCGTCACTGCTCCAAAATCTCCAAACTTTGTAGATTTGGTTCTTTTCTCTTTGTTTATTGTCTAGCCTCCTTTATGTAGTCCTTTTTCATTGGTTTGAGTTGACAAATGTTGTACCTATGAAAATACATAAAAACTCAGAATAATCGGGAGTTAGACGATTCAATGTATTATAAAATCAGTAAAAATCGTAGTAATTATATGATACGATTTCTCGTTATCATCTGTATCTATGAATTTCAAAGATAGGATCCCTCTCTGAACATATTGTCTAATAAAATGATGTTTGATTTCTATGTGTTTAGCCCTAGAGTGTAAGATATGATTCTTACTCAAGCAAATAGTATAAGTATTGTCATAGAAGATATTAATGTTACTCTCATAAATCTAATAATCTTCCAGTTGATTCTTCATTCATAGCATCTGAGTAATGCACAATGCTGCTGAGGTGTACTCTACTTCTGCAGTTGAAAGAGTAATTGTTGATTGCTTCTTGCTTGATCATGAATTTAGATTCTTTCCCAGAAATTGACAGTTTCCATAAGTACTCTTCCTCTTAGTGTATCTCCAGCGTTGTCTGCATCACATAAACCAGAAAGAGTATACTCTGATGTTTTCTCATACATCAAGCCAAGGTTAAGGATTCCTTTCAGATACCTTATAATTCTCTTAATAGTAGTTAAGTGAGATTCCCTAGGATCTAATTGAAATCTAACGCACAAGTGAACGCTAAATAAAATATCAGGTCTAGATGCAGTCAGATATAAAAGAGAGCCTATCATACCACAATATAGCTTCTGACACACCTTTCCACTTACCACTTGTTTCTCCAGAATACATGTTGGATATATTGAAGTTTTTGCTACATTGAAATCTATCATGTTAAATTTCTTCAAAAGTTATTTGGTGTACTTACTTTGATGAATGTAAGTAGCCTCTGGTTTTTATTTAATCTGGATTCCCAGAAAGAACTTAAGTTCTGCCATCATGCTCATTTCAAACTCAGCCTGCATTAACTTAAATAATTCCTCACAGAGGGATGGATTAGCAGAACCAAAAATAATATCATCAACATAAATTTAAACAATCAGAATATCATTTTTGAAGGTTTTACAGAAGAGTGTAATGTCAACCTTTCCTCTAGTAAACTCGTTTTCTAAAAGAAAATTACTCAATCTGTCATACCAAGCTCTGGAGCTTATTTCAGGCCATAAAGAGATTTTTTTAGCTTAAAAATAAAGTCTGATTTCTCAGAATTTTCAAAGCCAGAAGGTTGTTTGACGTTCACTTCCTCTAAAATATAAACATTCAGAAATGCACTCTTAACATCCATATGATAAAGGATGATGTTATGATTTATAGAAAAAGAAACTAACAAAAAAATAGCTTCTAACCTTGCGACTAGTGAAAAGGTTTTTGTATAGTCTATCCCTTCTTGTTGACTATAACCTTGTGCAACCAGTCGTGCTTTGTTTCTGACAACTTCACCTTTTTCATTGAGTTTGTTTCTAAACACCCATCTGGCTCTAATAACATGGACACCTTTGGGTTTCTGAACAAGATCCAAAACATCATTCTTTGAGAATTGGTTGAGTTCTTCTTTCATAGCCAACATCCAATATTTATCTAGAAGGGCTTCCTCAATAGATGTAGGTTCTATTAGAGAAACTAAACCCAAAAGCACTTCATCAGAAGGTTTGAGAGTTGATCTTGTCTGACTGGAGCATCTTTACTTCCAAGAATGATATCTTCAGGATGGGTTGATGTGATTCTGCTTTTCCTTTGTTGAGGTTGATCAGAAGGAATAACAACATTATCATAAGTAGGAGCTTCTGATTATTTATCTTCTTTAATCTTCCCCTTTGGTTCAGCAAACATTATAGTTACATCTGCAAGCTTTTCACACAGTTTTGATTTTTCATAGTCAAGCTTATCATCAAATCTGACATGGATTGATTCCTCCATGATTCGTGACTCTGTGTTACAGACTCTGAAGCCTTTTGAGCATTCAGAATATCCTAACAACATACACTTTGTGCCTTGGAATCAAACTTACCCATATTGTCTTTAGTGTTCAACATATAACATATACATCCAAATGGATGGAAATAAGAAAGTGGGGCTTTCTATTCTTCCACAATTCATATGGAGTCTTACTAAAAATAGGTGTTATGGAGATTCTATTTTGAATATAACACGTTCTATTTAATGCTTCTGCTCAGAAGTGCTTAGCCATATGAGTTTCTTGGATCATGGTGCGAACCATTTCTTGCAATGTCCTATTTTTCCTCTCTACACACCCATTTTGTTGTAGAGTTCTAGGGCAGGAGAAATCATGAACTATTTCATTTGAATAAAAAAGTTTTCAAAATCTTTGTTTTCAAATTATCCACCATGATCGCTTCTAACTTTGACTATTTTGCAATCTTTTTCATTTTGCACTTGGGAACAGAAGGAAGCAATTACAAAGTGTGAATCATCCTTTTGTTTCAAGAATTTTACCCATTTCTATCTACTATAATCATCAACGATGACAAGTCCATATTTATTACCATTGACAAAAGCAGTTTTCACTGGTCCAAATAAGTCAATGTGAAGAAGTTTTAATGACCTGGAAGTAGAAACAATATTTTTATCTTTGAAAGAGGTTTTTGAAAATTTTCCTTTCTAACAAGCTTCATAAAGAGCATCTGAAGTATACTTCATATTGGGCAAGCCTCTGACTAATCCAAGTTTATTTAGTTGATAAATTTTTCTCAAGCTAACATGACCCAGACGTCTGTGCCAAACCCATTGCTCTTCTTGAACAGTCATAAGACATTTTGCATTTTGATTTTCAAATTTGATAATCTTATTTTATAAATATTGTTCTTCTTTTTTCCATTGAACAACATTGAGCCATCCTTCTGACTAACAGCTTTACAGGACATTTGATTAAAAATGACATCATAACCATTGTCACTAAGTTGACTGATTGACAATAGGTTATGCATCAAACCCTCGACTAAAATAACATTGTTAATAGAAGGAAGTTTACCATTACTAATAATTCCAAAGCCAATGATTTTTCCCTTCTGGTTGCCTCTGAAACCGATAATGCCTCCAAACTTAAGTTCCAAATCTTGGAACATATGCCTTTCGCACGTCATGTGTCACAAGCATCCACTGTCCAGGTACCTTGATTGGTGTTTCAGTGGCTCCATCAAGGACATCTGTAACATAGATTATCTGATCCTTATGTACCCATTTTCTGGGTACTTTCTTGTTAGTAATTTCAGAGGTTCTGACCCCTTTGGAATCTTGTGCAACAGAATAATTTAGTGGAATTCGTGCATGATATTTTGGTTTAGAAGTTTCCTTCCGTGCCTGGGTTTGTGCTAAAGTAATATCAGAACCTTCTTGTTCTGGACATTTCAATTATGTGCCAGCAAGCACGAAATGTTCAGAAAGAGGTTTTAGTATGATAATCATAGTCTCATCAATTTTCTTTGTTGGTCTTGAGTATCCCAAGCCTCTGCTTCCATTCATGCTAACACCATAGATCATTGAATCCATTTTGCTTCTATCTATACTTTTAGCAAGGAAGTGTTAAAAAACTCTATCATATTTGATTACTTCGTCAATAACATATGTGTTAGAGAAAATCTCTTCTTCTAATCTAGACACTTTACTTTTCAGAGCAATGTTTAATTTTTTCTAAAACAAATATTTTTTCATTTATGTCAGAAATATTTTGCTCATCTATAGCAGCGTTCTCAGAAGTAGCTACAAAACTATTTTTCAAGATTTTGTGTTTACTTAGAAGAGATTAATACTTTTTCATTTGTTCTGATAAACCAATTTCAAGTTCAAAACGAGATAAGGAAGAAAGTAACCCTTGGTCGTCATCAGAGGATAACTCATCATCAAATGTCAGTTTGTATTCTGATACTGCTTCATTCGTACTAGTCTTTGCCATGAATTCTACGTTGGCATACTCTTCATCAGAATCTTCATCTTCTCATTATGAATCATCTCATGTTGCCATGAGACCTTTCTTAGCTTTGTATTCCTTCTTAGGTTTCTTATTCCTTTTGAGCTTAGGGCATTCATTTTTGTAATGTTTAGGCTCCTTGCATTCAAAGCACGTGACTTCCTTTTCAGAAGTTTTCTTCTGACCATAAGTGGATTCACTTCTTCCATATGTCATTTGTTGACCTCTGAACTCGCTTTGTCTATGTTTCCAGATTTGACTGATTCTTTTGGATATCAATGAAAGTTTCTCATCATCTGAATCTTCTTCAGATTCTTCTGATTCTTCCTTAAGCTTGATAAGCTTTGGTCTTTCTAGACTTAGACCTTAGAGCCACGAACTTAACTGTTTTATGGGGTTCATCTTGATCAATCTTAATTTCATGACTTCTTAAAGATCTAATCATCTTCTCAAGAGAGGTGTTATTTAGATCCTTTGAAAGTTTCAAAGCAGTTACCATTGGTCTCCATTTTTTAGGCAGACTTTTGATAATCTTATTAACATGATATGCTGTAGAGTAACCTTTATTCAGAACCTTAATTCCTACCACAAGAGTTTGAAATCTTGAAAACATCGTTTCCATAGATTCGTCGTCTTCCATCTTGAAGGCTTCATATTTTTGAGTTAAGGCCAGAGCCTTTGTTTCCTTTACTTGTGCATTGCCTTCATATGTTATCTGAAGAGAATCAAAGATAGACTTTGCAGTCTCTCTATCAGCGATCTTCTCATATTCATTGTATGAAACAACACTTAGAAGAATGGTTCTTGCTTTGTAGTGATTTTTGTATACCTTCTTATGTGCTTCTGTCATTGCACTTCTTGCAATCTTCTGACCTTTATCATCTATTGGGAGGGTGTAGCCATTAACTACCAAATCCCATAGATCCAAGTCATATGCCAGAAAGTAACTTTCGATTCTATCCTTCTAATATTCAAATTTCTCCCCATCAATCATAGGAGGTCTTGAGCTATAGTGATCTCTATCAGTATCCCTATTATCAACAGTGGAAGTAGGTGTAGCCATTGGTTTTTCACACACACTGAATCTGTAGAGAACACTATTAAGTGTTAATAAAATGAAAACTTTTTATCTCCCCAGAACCGTAGCTCTGATATCAATTGAAGATGTGAAAAACACAAGAAAGGGGGGGGGGGTTAAATTGGGTTTTAAACCAAAACTTTTCTTTTAAAAATATCCCCCTTTAATTAAAAATACTTTTTCCCACTCTTGATAATAACAATAATTAAGAACAAGAAGTAAAGAATAAGGTATGTGTATACTAGTTCACTTGAAAACTATCAAGCTGGTTTAGTCCACCCGCCAAGGTGATTTCGCCTTATCAACAAGGACTTAATCCAATAATCCAACTGATTATTACAATGCATAAGCTACCCACAAGTGACTAACAACAACTTCTAAGACACATTAATCTTAGACTTCTTAAGGATACAAACCTAACCGGTCCATTAAGGAAAATCAAATCTCTAAGACACATTAGTCCTAGACTTCTTAAGAATATTTACCTAACCGTTCTCTTAAGGATGTCAAACAACTGTTTGAATACAAATTTTATTTACAATAATATTGCTTCTACACAAGCTGAATATGTAAACTATTTTGAGAACAATAGACTAAAAAACATGAAAGCTATGAACATCGCTTGTGCATGGATATTCTGTGAATTAACAGCTTTCTCTCTTAGTCTTCAAGCCCTTTATATAGATAATAAAATGATATATCTGTTGAGGGGTACTCTTGGGATTTCCAAAAACATTGGTGGCTTGAGCAATCACGTGGGGGACAAGATCGTGCGACGCGTCCATCCTTTCATGGTAGTGGAATGAAATGTTGATTGTACCATGTACTATTTGTACCATGTTAACATTATCTTCTTTCCTTCTGCACTTCAGAGGCTTCTACGAGTATGATTTTAGAAGCGAGAACATAACACAAGGTCATTAGAACTTCAAGTCTTCAAAGTCTTCACAACTGCATCTTCAGAGTCTTCAGCACTTGGTCGTGAGAACCTTGGGTCTTCAGAACTTCAAGTCTTCAGAGTCTTTAGAACTTATGTCCCTGGCTTGGTATGCCCCCAAAGTAGGAGAGTTGCTCCGAACTAGGTTAACAATTAAGTGTGTTGTTTATGCTTTTCAGTAATGTTGTTTATTGTTGATACCTTGCCTGTTTGTTTATGTCGGATTAGATGTCCCAACATGTCATAGGACATCTGAGTTCTGTCATACCAGGATTTTAATTGGTATCAAAGCAAGCATCTTGTCTGTTTCAGGATGAGATCCATGGGGGATACTTTCTAGTTATGTGCAAGGTAGATTGGTTCTATTGAAAATCTGTATGAACTTGGAGAGTTCATATTGTTGTTTGAACGGTCCCTAGAAGTGGAGGATGGACTTTTCAGGATAAGGTGTATATTGGACCTGTCTGTGTTGGTTTTAAGCGTGTAGCTTTTGTGGAAAGCTAATGTGTTGAGGGTTTGATTTATTTTTAAATCCAGGATAACCTGTTGCACCTGAAGGATGGTGTCATGCAAGGGTTACTATTTTTTCTTGAAGGTGGTTGAGGAGTTTTTTCGGGTTTGTATTTCGTTGCACACACACACACACGCATACGCACACACACACACACACACACACACACACACACACACACACACACACACACACACACACACACACACACACACACACACACATATATATATATATATATATATAAATATGTAGCATCCTATTCTTTATGTTTTATTTTTATGAATTTAATTACTCTGATATTAGGTCAAATTGCCGACTGGGAAATCGGGTTTTACAATTGGTATCAGAGCGAGTTGGTCCATCCGGCTAGGTTGTTGAGTCAATAGTGTAGTATGATAATTAAATACTGTCGATGTGTTGATCCTTAGTGTTGTACCCCGAAATTTTCCCTCTCATGTTTTCCAAGGTCTTCCCTTGCGTAGGTGGTTACAAACCTTTGCCTAAAGACAAGGAAATTTTTCAAATGATGGTTAAGTATCCTTCGATTGGAACCTACAAAATGCCCTTCAATTGGCAGCTCCAAAGTTCCTTTCGATTGGCATCTCCAAAGTGCCCTTCGATTGGCATCTCCAAAGTTCCTTTCGATTGGCATCTCCAAAATGCCTTTCGATTGGCATCTACAAAATGCTTTTCGATTGGCATCTCCAAAATGATTTTCGATTGACATCTATCTAGCGTCATTCGATTGACATCTGCAAAAGGCCTTTCGATTGGACTCATGACAAGCCTTTCGATGGGCATTGTGTCAAAGCCTTTCGATTGGCATGGTAAGGGATCCTTCGATTTAGCATTATGTCAAAGCAGTTTCGACGGGCATGTCAACCGTGTCCTTCGATTGGCGTGGACAAGATCTTTCGATTGGCGTAGCAAAGGACTCTTCGATTTACATTCCAAAAATTACCCTTCGATTAGTATTTGGACAAGGGCCATTCGAAGAATTCCTTCCAGGCCATTCGAAAGAGGCCATCAAGAGAGCACTCGGAAAATATGTCCAGGCCAGATTCTTGCCTTGTTTGTTCACAATTCCACAAGAGCTGATTCGACCAGGGAATTCTCTTTAAAAGGACAGGAAATCGAAGCAAAGGGTGGTCCAATCGAAGAAGCCCTAGTATTGAAGCTGGCACAATTCTACTCAGAACCATTAAGGAGAACAAGGTTCTAATAAGGAAAGTCTTGATTGGTTCAAATTAGAGTTTAAGGCTGGCAAGGAAGGCAGATTCGAAGGAAGGAAGGGGATTTGTTCCAAAACTAGCCATAAATCTCACAATCGAAAGAATCTTCTCTCAATCAAATAAAGAATGAAATATGCTGGCAAATCAAAGGGAAAACGCGTTGGAATAAAGATAGAAAGATTTGGCCTATCTTAGAAACAAAAGATACAAGACAAATCAAATCTTTTTTCACTTAATCTTCAAGATTCAGTTTAGTTTTATTAACCTAATTCATTCTACTATATATGCATAACAAACCCTGATCATAAAGGGGGGGATTGATCGTGTAGAACACCCACAAGAATCTCAAAATTATGACAAAAAAAGTGGTGATCAAATTCTGCTTTAGAGGGAGATTCAAGGCGTTTCAAAGATTGCAATCCACTCCTGGGTGTATTTGGAAGCTATCTGGACCACTCTCACGCGTCAACACATCCAGAAACAGCCTACACAAGCACCACGGTTTGTTCTTGTTCTTGAATTTGATTTTTGCTATACACGCATGATAAACGAATTTCAAGTATGCATTTATGTTTGTGTGACCATTTGGAACATGTTTGCATGATTAATTGTGTGTTTTGATGTATATTTAACTGACTGCCATTGCTAGGGTTTGAAGCTTCGTTTTAGGGTTTTTTGTTTCAGGCAAAATCAAGACAAAGAAGAGTATCATTATACTAACGAGACCAAACCCAATTGATCTGTATAATTAGATTTAATTCATATTTCCTGGTGGTGATTTTTGAGAATTGCAGGTTTTTAGCAACAGACGTGTCTGTGGGTAAAAACCCTTAGTCTAAAATGACAGTCCCAACGAGGAAGAGGATTGCGTGTCCAAACCTGAGTGGCCCATTTGAATTTTGCGCGTTTTTATTACAGTTACTAACCATCATTACATATAATATATTTTGTTTGTTTATATTAATGATTGAACAATTGGCTCAGTGGTACAAGTGAAGGCTTTTCAGCGCGCGTGTGTAGGAGGTCAGGGGTTCGATCCCTGCTTCTTACATATTATTTTTCCTAATAATCCCTTGCATATCCCATGCTATCCTTCCAAGCGCGTACACGATAGGCCTCCAGATCTTCATCCTTGGATCAATCAGCGCCCAGATCAAACGCTTCCAAGGAAGCTCCTCATGGTGGACCTTCCTAGCGCATCCACACTAGATCTCACGTGGCCTTGGGCTCACATGATTGAGCCTTTGCATAATTTCAGCAATACAACCCCAGTTTGGGATCATACCCCCTCAGGCTTATTCTATTTCCCTTTTAATTTTGTTATTTTTATTTTATTCGAATTGTTTATTTATTTTGTTTACATCAATTTTTTTTTTCATAAAATCATAAAATCATAAAATCAACATAAAAAAAGGATTTAGTCTTTTTTCAATAAATTAATTTTTGTAAATTAATTAATTTCATCAACTTTAGTTTGTTTCATTAATTAAAATTAATTAGAAAAATTAGGTCAAACTTCAATTTTTTTTTTACAAAAAATCCCAAAAAACATTTTCAATGATCAAATTAGGGTATTTTAGAGTTTTCAAACTTATCTCAATTTTTTATTCTCACGCGTAATTATTTTTGCCGTACGATTAATTTTTACTATTAATTTAAGTGCGCTCGATTTGTAATAGCTTAATTAGGGTTTTATTTCCGCATTTTATTTTCAGTCAATTCCTTATGTATCTACACCAAAGCCTTGTAATAGCGTAAAACCTCTATTTCTTGCTTTTATGTTAGCAACCTAGGCATGTATGATTAATCAATCAATCAGTAGATCACTAAAACTGCAAGATAAAATACCTGAAATAGCACACTATTGCACACTTGCACCCCCAGGGTACTTCCCACTTTGGTTGCCTTTGAAAATGGTCATGTCCCTCGAACGTAGGGATACTCTTAGCAAAGACCCTAAGTTTAAAGTCATCATAAAGACCATAGTCCCTAAATGTACCTCGAGTTGCCTATGAGAAATGATCTTATGATGACAGTCCCTTTGAAATGCTAAGGTATCCTTACATGTTGCCTTCAATGACCATTACGTCCCTTTCGATAGTCCCTCAACATCCAACGACTAGGGTTATCTACTCACTAATAGTAGGATAACAGGGTCTAAAGGATAGGAGGAAAAGAACAGTCTTTTTTTGAGTGGGTAGATAACTGTTAGGTACTTGCTCAAACAAATTTTCACACCCCACTTTTAAACACTTTTCAAACAAAGTTTTCAAAACGCTTTATCACACTCTTGAGGACTGATACAAGAGTTACCATAAAGTGAATCACCGTAATAAGGAATTTTCAAAGCTTTTCAAAACACATAAACATAAGCAATTTTCAAAAATGAGCAAGTACCTAAGAGCCCATGGAAAACCATGGATGGAAAGGGTGCTGACACCTTCCCTTTCCATAATCTACGCCCCTTACTCAGAAATCTCGAAAAAAGGTATTTTCTGTTCTTTTCACCCTTTCCTAATTTGGATAAAAGAAAAGTCGATGGCGACTCTTGCTTACCGCCATATTTGCGAACAAAACACACAAACCAGTATAACAGTCAGTTTTGCCACCGTATCACACTTAGTACATGACATGTGTGTGAAACACTATCAATGCTTTCTTGCTTTTGTAATCCCTTGTTTGCAGGAGTGGGATTGAAACAAGTTGGAGATATGATTGTGCTTCTCTAAGATTGTTCAGGTGTGAACAGTTGGTTCAGAGTGATGTAAATCAGATAAGTGTAAAGATTGGCGAAACTGTGTTATTTCCCGAATTCGGAAGAAGTACAAATTCAGGATTTAAGTCTAACGGTCGATCAAAGTGTTCTTTGAGAGAGAATGATAAGATTCTAGTATTGTTCGCATCTCTAGGAGTGGAGGGCGATGTTATCGCTAATGATGTGCCAGTGAGTGTGAGTCCTGATGTTTTTTCTGGAAATGATTACAACTGATCGATACGGTGAGATGTTGGGGTAACTTGAGGTTATCCTTGGGGTGAACTGTTTGAGGTTAAACCAAGTGATTACAAATTTCTTTAATGAGTCAATGCAATTTTTTTATGCCGGGAGATATCTGTTAAGTAAGTAGGATAACTCTTAGAAGATGAAGCTCTGATGGTTGTAATGTTTTCAGCACTGCATGTTGATTGTGAAGTCGTCAATGTTGAGTTTCCATTATGTGTATTGTCACTGTTTGGAGTAATGCTGGAGTGACAAATTGTTGTGAATTCTGTTGTTGGAATCATGTAAGTGGTTGCTGAATGTAGTTGATATTATTGGGTATATGTGAATCACGAGTTAGAATCAAAACTCAAAGATATTAGTAGTCTTGTGAAAATAATTTGAACTTTGGTGTTTTGAAAACTGAGGTTTTGGAAAAGTATTATGTCTTTTGAGTTATAAGAGGAATGATGTTTTGGGTTGAGAAGGAAAGTGATATTCATGGCAAGAAGCAGCAGAAAAGTGCTTCTGCACCGCATGTAACTGGTTACTAATATATGAGTTCCAAGGTACACCACCAGACAGTAGCGCAATATTTTTAGGTTACAGGTATGTAACCGGTTACCATCCCGGAGGGAACCAGTTACCATTCTGTTGAGATGAATTTTCTGAAAACTTCGAAAATTCATAAGTTGAGTTTTGGACGTCCAATTCGAGTTCCGTTGGAAGGGTTAGAAAGCTAACATGATGAAATTTGTTTTAAAAATGGTTCCAACACCCTGAAATAATTTATTTGTAATGCGGTGATGTTTGATGAGAAGCGAAGTTTGTTGTTGATATCGTTCTTGGTACCAGACTTGTTCCTATGGCACCATACAAGATGTGAGTTTGTAGTTGGGAGAATTGGAGAAGTTATTAGAAGATGTACGGAGAAATAAGATTTGTAAAACTGAGTGTATCATTTTGGGAGCTCAAATGTCATTAGTTAAGAAGAAATAGAGTAGTACGAAATTGTATGTGCATTACCGAGAAGTTGATTAAGGCAGTGATTGAGATTAAATATCCCTTTCAAATGATTGACAATTTGATGGATCAATGGGTAGGAGAGTATGCCTTCAGCGTAAATGAATTGAGATTGAGTTATCTTCAGATTCAAGGGAAGGATGAGGATAGTTAGAGGAAAGATTTTAGAACTTGGTATAGGAATTACAAATACTTGGATCAGTTTATTATGGTATTTATTGAGGTCATTCTGATATAATCTAAGTAAAAAGACAGACATGTTGAATGTTGTGATTTGTATTGCAGTGTCGAAAGGAGGACACTTTATGTAAAGTTGTCAATGTGTAAATTATAGCTTGAGGAGGTGAGTTTTCTTGAGTATTCCATTCCGAGTGAAGTTATATGTAGATCCACCTAAGGTGGATGGAGTTCTAAGTTGAGAGACTCTAAAGTCAGTTACGGAGATTAGAAGCTTTTGAGCTTAACTGAGTATTATTGCAGTTGGCTTAAGGTGACTTCTAGTATGAGATGTTCGGTAATAGAAAGGATGTGAAAGTATTGGAGAAGTACGTAGTACTACAGTTATGCCAATTTAGAATGGTTAGAGTGGAAAGGCCTTTGAGGAAAAGGGAAAGTTAGATGGTATAGTAGATTGTATGTTATTGATAGCATAATATCAACATGTGTCAGGAAAATTTTGGAAGTTTCTATCATCAACCGAAATGTGGAGATGGTATCATTGAGATTGTGATTGGAATGAAATTCAAATGTGAAAATATATGGATCCTCGATGCTATGAGATTTGAAATAAAACTAAGGATGTGTGAACGTGGTTGGAGCCCTCTACATGGATAAAGACTTCAATTGAAACAAAATGAGTTATGATGTATTTGGTATGTTAGCATTTCCTGAGTTGGAAAATACTTATCATTTGCGTGATGCTGAGTGAGTGTGAAGATGGATATGTAATGGATTTTGGGCGTTTATGTATCATTTACGAGATTGAAAAGAAGGAAATTAAGAAAACGTTTGTAAGCCTTACAGAGATTATTGAACTTTATGCTTAGGTAACTTTGAGCACAAGGTAAAGGAACGCTATTATAGTTTGGTTATGATAGTTTATGCTCCATTATGGTTGTCGGCTATCTGTTGACAAATTGAGGAACTGATCACCCTCAATCTCTTATGATAGTATACGATATCGTATTGGATGGGATAGACTGGTCATTCCAACTTGATAGTGTGTAAAGTGATTGATGTTCTATCGATAGGATAATCATTCACCAGTTCGCGTGAACCTAATGGAAAGGTGGCTATAAAAGAGTTGGGAATTATTTAGCAGTTCAGAGACTTGAGTTAGTATGTGAGCTAACGCTGCAAAGTGGAAGGTTGAGAATGTCAAAAAGTGAACCATTGTTTCTGGTGGACACTAAAGAGAGTATGAAGATAGATGTGAAACTTGTAGATATGATAATTGATGGAAACCAAAATAAGGACAATGACTTTAAAGTAGATGATCAGAGTGGCATAACGGGAGTATGATGTGTCACATTTTTTTACACGGGTATGACTTATTGGAGTCAACGGTTAAACATTTGAAGCTACGAGGATAATGAAAACTATTGGACATTCCTGAATAGAAGTAATAGGTGAACATTTTATATATTATCTATGTTGGTGCCATGTCAATTGATGTGTTAATTTACATGTTCGATTAGTGAATCACATCACTTATGGTACTAATTTTGTGCATCGAATGATGTTGGTATCACGATTACGTTGGCATTATTATGGAGGTATTGTATGATGAAATAGTAGAGATGATGTTCATGCCATGGAGGCTGGAAAGTAGAATGCGAGAGTCGTACCAGGGGTTGTTTGCATCGTGTAATTTTCGAGGACAAAAATATTCTAAGTGGGGGAGAGTTGTAACACCCCAAAAATCTAGATTAATTATTTAATTAAGTATTTAATTAATTTAATGTGAATATTTATGATTACTGGTGAATATATGAATTGTGATGAGTTATTATGATGCATTGGTGAACACAATACTATGAGTAGTGTGAGAATAAGAGTAATATGAAGATTTAATCACTTTATAATTATTTAGAGCTTAAATAACTATTTAAGGTTAAATTGAATTTAATAATAACATTTATAATTATTATTTATAATAATATGAGGAGAATAATAGTGTAAGACAAAAAGGGCGAAGTTGGAATATGGATTTAGGGATCTAAGGGGTTAAGTGGTCATAAGACGGAAATTAGAAGTTTTGATCGTAACATTCTGTGAACAAGAGAATAGAAGCGAAGAACGAGAAAGAGAGAAGAAGAGGCAATCATTCAAAAATGGCAGAATTCACGGTAGAGGTTGGGGAATATTCAAACCAAGGTAAGGGTGGGGTTCATACTCTATAATAGGTGGTATAATTGTGGGTAGATAATGATATAGAATGTTAGGTTTTGGTGTAGGTGTTCTTGAATCATTGATATTTTGTGATTAATTGATGAAATTAATTATGTGAATTAAATAGTAATGTGTTTATTCCCCTTAATTCAAGTGTTATAGGATATGCTATATTTTGGGGTTATTGGAGGTCAAAACTAGGGATTTGGGGTTTGTTGAAGGCTAAAAAACAAGAAAAATCACACAAAATCGCATTAAATATATGATTTTTTAGGCTCTGTTACAGCGTGTAACGTGTATTACGGGTGCCCGTAATAGCCCTCTGGACTTTGGTACCAGAAACGTGAAAAAAAATGAAATTTTGGATTTTTACCATTACGGGTCGTAATGTACATTACAGGTGGCTGTAACAGATCTCAGGTTTTTGTACTATGAAATCTTTTCGGTCATAACTTTTGAACCGTTAATCAAAATCGAGTACTATTCAAAGAGTTGGAAAGCTAAAAACATTTTTTACAATGTGATAATAATTTTGATAAGATTAGGTGAACCATTTTAGGTTTGGAGGCTGATGCCTTGAGTGTCAGTGTCTGTTATTGTAGATTGTCGGTGTTGATAAATCTTGTAAAACTTCAAAAATTAATAACTTGAGTTTCGGGTATTCAATTGACGTGTAGTTCAGATTGTTGGAACACCGGCTTAACATAATTCTCTTAAAAATGTTTTTAGTACCATAATTCCAACTATTTGATGCATGAACGGGTGTTTTGTACTGTCGAGTTATGTTGTTTTGTGAAATGTATGCAAATGCTTTGTATAGTAGATTAATTGGGAATGTCTTATTTTTAATGATGAATTATTGTTGTTGTTATGGAATTAATCATGAGGATTTTGGTGTTGATGTGATGTGATATTTTCTATTTTATGATGATTATTTTGGTGAAGGTTTATGCATTATATGTTAATGTTGTATGAATTGTGATGCATATTATTGTGATTGATAAGTAAGAATAATCAATTTAAATTATGTTGTTGCATGTCAGTGTCACATGCATTCATGAAGCGATGGCCTATATTGGTGAGCGATGGCCTATATTGGCGAGCGATGACCTGTATTTGCGTTATGATGTTGCTGCCCTAAGTTGGAATTATTATGATAAGGGTTTTGCCCTGTTGGTACCACATGCATTGAGTTAGTGTCAGTCTCTTTGAATTACATTGTGATTGATAATTATGTGTGTGCTTGTATAATTACTAATGAATCATAATTGATAATAGTTGAACTTGAAATCTGACAAAATGTACCTGTTGTATATATAACTTATTATATTGTTGTGATATCTCATCCCTTTTGTTTGAATGTAGCTCGAGGTTGAGGTTAGATGAAGAGTTGCTTCATTTTATGTAGATTGAGTCGGTGTCAACTCTGATACATAATACTTGAGGGTTTTGATTTGTTTTGTTATTATGGAAGTAAACTATTGTAGAACTCCGTTTTGTTGGATTTTAATTGATGTTTTTTACTTTAAGTTTTGAATTGTGACAACTATTACTTATGATGAAATGATTTCTAAAGATGATTTTCCGCTGCGAATAAATACAACAAAGTTCAGACATGATGAATAAATGACTATGTGTTATGTATCTCTTTATATGAGCATGTATGCTGTATGAAGATGTAGCATCCTACTCTTGATGTTTTATTTTTATGAATTTAATTACTCTAATATTTGGTCGAATTACCGACGGGGAAATAGGGTGTTACAGGGAGAGTCCTGTATTTGTCTGTGGATTGTTGCTGCAATGGTACATATTTTGTTAGAGTGTTGTTCAAGCTTGTGGAGATCTTATGCCTCTTATAAGGATGTGATGTCAGACAACATGTTATCACATTATAAAGTTTTTAGTGATCTTGACAAGGTATGGTTAGTTTTAGCCATGTGAAGCCGGGTGATAAATCAGAAGTTCACTTTTCTCTCAAATGGTTAATGTTTAAGTCTAGGAGAATTTATTTTTTTCTACATAGTTTTTATTGAGAGATGTCACAAATGTGATATTCTAAGGTCTTGGTGTATGTTTAATTGAAAGGAGAACACTTAGAATCCAGTAGAAGACAATGTGGTTGAAGACGCGTTGATCAATATGCAAAGAAAAAGAAGACAATATCTGACTGGATGTCAGGACATTATTCAGGACATGTTTCTTGTATGATCAACAAAAGTGTCTTTGTGGACACGATGATAAAACAAGGGTCAGTAAGCGTGTTTGACTGAGCATGTGCATGTATTGGGACTTGTTTTACTTAAAAGAAACAACCCAGAGATGATAAAGGCATGCAAAGTTATTTTGAACGAGGCACATTGATTTTAGCAATAATTTTCTCCTTCTTTAACGAGCTCTTTGATCAAGAAATGATGTTTTTTTCAAAGTCCGTTAATTCCTAAGTAACTGCTCAGTTATTTATAGAGGTTTCTCTTCCTCTCTTTCACCATATGAGTGTTCATCCTCATTATGGGTTTTGTTCGTATTTGGGCGAGTTGTGCTTCGGTATGGTGTTGTGAAGGCTTCCTTTGCTAAGTTTTGGCTAAAAAGGGGGAGAAAGGTAATCAAGGTGCTTGGCTGATTAATTCGGGAGGTTGTTTTCCAAATCAGTCACAAAGATGTTGGACATAATGTCCTATCCTATATCTGTATGGGTTATGCTTTGTGACTTGTGATCTAAGTTATGAACACAATTGTGTTCTGTGTTCTAAGTTACCAAGGATGATGGTTGATTTGTCTAGGTCTACTGATGGTCGTTGATCATCAAATAAGAATGATTCTCTTATGCCACCATTGGTCTTTCTTATGCCATCATTGGTCTTTCAAGATATCCTGGTTTGAGGGGGAGTAATGTGTTATTGTGATACGGTGGGAGAACTGACTGTGGTTTTGTGTTTGTTTTCGCAAATGTTTCGGTTGAGCAAGAGTCGCCACTGACTTTTTATTTTATCCTAAGGAAAGGTTTAAAAAGCACAACAAAAACCTTTGAGATTTTTCGTGGGTTCGGGGAGTAGATTATAGAAAGGGAAGGTATTAGCACCCTTTCTATCCATGGTTATCCATGGGCTCTTAGGTACTTGCTTAGATCAACTTGCCTTGGTTTTCAATTGTTTGAAAATAGTGCTTTGTGTGTGGTTTTGAAAATGCTTTGAAAAAGATGCCTTGTCTAGGCTACCCTTGTAACAATTCTTTACTCGAATGTTTTACAAAAGGTGTTTGTCTTTTTGAAAAGATGTTTCAAGGTTTTTGAAAGTTTGTTTTGAAAGTGTTTGTGGAATGTGGTTTGAAAAATAGGCAAGTGTTTTTGTTTTGCAAGTTTGACAAGTACTTAAGAGCTATCTACCCTAAAGTTCTAAAAGATTTTTGCTATGTTTTAACCCTTTTAACAATTTTGTTCCACCATTGCATTTGATGGACAATCTTGTGTTAGGATGTGAAAGGGACGGACGCGGGTCATCGTTTAGACCATAATTGCAATGGTACCAAGTATCTTTGGGCAATTTTCTTTTAAGGGACTTGATCATTTTTTAGGCAACTTTCGAAAGCGTCATCGAGGGACTATGATCATTTGATTGTTTTTGTTTTGCCCAAAGAGACCTAACATGCAATATGGCCCATTTATTGAAGGCAACAAGTGGAATACCCTAGGGGTGCAAGTGTGATATGTGTTGTCCATTTTCTTGCTTGATTATCTTGAAATTAGGTCAAACTATTTTTGTTCTTTTTATTTGCATACAAACCCTAATTCTATCATGGTATAATTAGAAAGCAATAAAGTGCGAAATTTAAAGTTCCTAAGCTATTACAACACAATATGGGAATGGGGGTACAAATGTTCAAATGGGGGTATTTGACAAGGAATTTAAACCTAGCTATTACATCAATTTGGAATTATTTACAAGATATTTAATTGCAAAAATTAAATAGAAATAAGACAAATATGCAAGATGCAAAAAAATGTTTTTATGTGTATGAAAAAGAGTATTTTTATATGTCAAATAAACAAAAATAAAAAGTATTATTTTTTGGAGTTTTTTATGTTTAGGGTAAAACCCTAATTTTATTAAGTAAATATATTAATTATTTAATATGTACAAATATTTATCAATTATATACAAAATAAAATGAAAATGAAGTATATTTATAAAAAAGTATTTTTTTTGAGGTCAAATATTAATAAAAGAAAAATGTATGTATTTTTGTATTTTTGTCTTAAATATTCTAATAAATATATATATGTTTGTATTATTTTCTAAATATGTATTATATATACAAAAATAATAATATTTAATATTTATAAAAAAAGTGTATTTTATATAAAATATTTTCAGAAGATAAAATAAAATAAAAATTAAAAAATAAATGTGTTTGCATTATTTTTCTAGTTATTCTAAATAATAGTATTTATATATTATTTATGTACAAATATCAATATAAACAAATAAATGCCTAAAAAATATAAAAATGGTGTGAAAAATATTTTTTATGTTTTTAATATTATTAGCAAAAATAAATAAGTCAGAATAAAAAAAGAAAAGTCAAAAAATCATGTAAATAAGCAAAATGGGCCTAGGGGGTGTGAAAGTAATAACATGGTGCAAATAAGAAAAATAGAACAAGCCCAGCGCAACAAGTACTTCTTCAACCTCCAGACTGTTCTTGTTCAAAAACGCGCGCTTGGTACATGAATTCAAACATCCTGATTCCTTGAGTTTTAACAAAAACTTACAACACCAAAAATGTTAAGCATTAAATCACGATTCTGAATATGTAAAGAACTCCTCCTAACTCTCAGAAATGAGAGAGAATTTTATCATTCCCAAATCCTAACCTAACTTTTTATCAATATTCAGACCTTAAATTCTCATAGCACAGGCAAAATAAATGGAAAGTAAAGGTATGTACAGTTTCAGGGGCATGAGTAGAACACTTCTTATTCACAAACCTAGAGCTAAAAATGCCTACATTAAGAGTTAGAAGTTCATGAATATACCTTCTCAGTTGGAATCGTGTCTGGCAATGGAGGAGTTTTCAGGGCAAGATGATGATCTGTACAGCTTCCTTGGAGTGTGAGGATGCTATTCCAATACTTGGTATGCTTTGAAACCTTCTGTACCAAGCTGCAGAAGTCCACCTGCAAGAGGAAGAAATAAAAATGGCCAAACTGGTTAGAGGAGTTACAATCCACTTCTAATGCTTTGGATAGTTTGGATTGATGGTAAGGAAAGTGTTTGAACTGGTTTTGGCCAAGATGCACGATGGAAATGAGTTGTGGGATTCAAGTTGCAGAATGTGCCCTGTTTTGCCACAAAGCTGTGATTTTCTGTAACTGGATCGGATGAAGGGTTGTTTGGTCGTGTTTGAGGTCAGTTAGGAAGTGTAAAATGTGAGGACAAAGTTTGCTTAAGGTTTTTTTTGCTGAGATGAAAAGTTCTCGTACAAAATGCAAGTTTTCTTACACTTTAAGCAAGAGATGGCAAGTTGGTGTTTCTAGCCTGTACAGGCCCCCATTCTATGCTGAACCACTTAGTCTTGGTCAGTGTGTTATGCTCCTTGACTTGTGCTTCAGAGATATGCTTTGGTACTTCTTGGATTTGCTTTTGACATAAAGCCATACCTTTTCAAAAATGGATAATTTGCTTTTTCTATTTTAAGACTAAACCTTCATGTAATGCTTAAAAACATAATGCAAGGCTTGAACACAAAGGGTTTGCATTTAATTATTGAGTGCAAATGGGATATAGGACCTGTAATCAAGTTGTGCAAGCTGGTTTGAAAAATTGCACAAGTTATGAACATGTACATGGCCATGAATCAAAGTGACTTTTTCCCAACTTGCCAAATTCGATTCTCCCTAACCATGAGGTTGTTTGATGAGTTCTTGGACATTTTGGAAATCTTGGAATGTGTGCTACAATCCATCTTTGAAGTGCAAATTGAAATTCCAAGTGGAAGTATGTGAAAAGTGGTCTTGAAGTTAGGTAAAAACCTTGCTTAAAATAGGTCAAATTTTCTCTAAGTTAAGAATGGTTTGGCACCCTTGTTCCAAAAATTGTAACTTAAGATACAAGCCTCTTTTGGGAAAACTTTGTGCATCAAACATGTAGATTATGCAATAGGCTACAACTTTCATGTTTTGACTTTTGCTTGAATCCAAATGAATCTTGGTGAGAAAGTGGGGCAAAGTTAGGAAAAAATTAGGTTTTTTCATAACTTAGAAAAATTCTAAGTTATGAAAAATCTTCATTTCAAACCCTAATTTGCAATTTTGGATTTCTTGATGAACAAGTTTCATGATTTGGCATGTTTTGATGAAAAATGAATCTTGACACTTGATTTTGACCAAAAAGTCAAAGTTTGACTTTTCAGTATACAGTCAAAATTGATCAATTGACTGGGAAAATCAACTGTCAATCTTGTGTATTTGGGATCTTTTGAACTTGTTGAGCATGTAAAGACAATTCCATGGGGTCCTTGAGTCCATATGTGAGCTTGGTTTGCCATTGGATAGGTCAAACAGTCAAAAATTGCCTTTGTGCAGTCAAAACCCTAAAAATGACCATTTTGCCCTTTTGATGATCTGATCAAATTTCTTATGGAATTGTGATCCAAACTTGATCAAATGGTCCATGTGAGTTCATAATGTTGATGTGGGTCAATTTTCATGAGATTTGACTGTCAATTGACCACAGTTGACTTTTTCCCCAATACAACTGATTTCTAGGTCAACTGTCCAATTGACTGGGCAAAACTTGGAATCAAGGCTTGAAACCTGGTGTGGATGAACTTGGGGGTCCAATATGAAGCATGAAAGTCATCTTAGGCATTTTTGGTCAAAACATCTTTATGCAAACACAAACCCTAATTTGGGTCAACAGTGCAAGGAAAAGTCTTTAGCAGATGAAACCCTAACTGGATCTTGAGCTCAAAGGGCTTTGTGATGAGAAATCAATGAGAAATGGGAGGGAAAATTTTGGGGTACAACAGTTGCCCCTGTTCAATCTTCTTGAACCTGAAGAGTTAGATTGGCAAGTTTGCCTTTCGTGACTCGAGGGTAAAAGGAGATTGGACACTAGAGTGCCTGGAAATTTGCACTCGTCAAAGCAATGGATGCGGGAATGGGCTTAGAGATGCCATTTAGAGATGGGCTTAACGATGCCATCTGGAAGAGTGACAGAAACTTGTCGGGGATGGGCTTAAAGATGCCATCTGGAATGAGTATCAGAGAGGTGTCCATGCTTTGGACCATCTCTGAACTGGGGGTCTGAACAAGCAATAGATTGACATCCGTATCTGGAGGCATCCGTAAACTGTTTTCAGAAGTTGAGAAGAGTCTGAACAAGCGATAGATTAACATCCGTTGTTGGGAAGAATCAGTGAACTATTTTCAGAAGTCTTGAGAAGAATCTGAACAAGTGATAGGTTAACATCCGTTACTTGGAGAACCCGTGAACTGTTTTCAGAAATCTTGAAGTTGAATAAGCAATAGAGCAGCATCCGTTGTTGGGAAGCGTCTGTAAACTGTTTTCAGAGGTTGAGAAGAGTCTGAACAAACGATAGATTAACATCTGTTGTTGGGAAGAATCTGTGAACTGTTTTCAGAAGTCTTGAGAAGAATCTGAACAAGTGATAGGTTAAATCCGTTACTTGGAGAACCCGTGAACTGTTTTCAGAAATCTTGAAGTTGAATAAGCAATAGAGCAGCATCTGTTGTTGGGAAGCGTCCGTAAACTGTTTTCAAAAGTTGAATCTGAACAAGCGATAGATTAACATCCGTTGTTGGGAAGAATCCATAAGCTGTTTTCAGAAGTCTTGAGAAGAAACTGAACAAGTGATAGGTCAGCATCCGTTACTTAGAGAACCCGTGAACTGTTTTCAGAAATCTTGAAGTTTGAGGAGGAACCGGTGTAGGGTTTCCTGATGATGAGCTCATGTAAAACTGCATCTGGATGAATCTGGAATAAGCATCAGGATATTGCCATGTCTGGGTCATATCTGAACTATTCCTGGAAAGAATCTCGGAAGATAATGATTTTTGTTTGTCGACTGATCTCGCCTGCAAAGGCAAAGAGTTAGCTATATGCAATGTCATGATGCATGATACAATGTATGTTATATGATATGAATGTAAATGGATGCGCATATAAGCTGGAGAGTTGTCTTGCAAAGGATAGATGAATCCGAGATGGCTGAAGATAAGAGCCTCTTGACTGCTGCCGAGAAGAATAATTCCTGGTTGTTGCTGGGGAATAAGGAGCTTGGGTTGTATACCAATCTTCTGGGGAATACCAGACCTTCAAACGTCGAAGGGCCTCCGAACCACTTGTAGGGACTTGGAATTCCCTTGGTGACTTGCAGGGTAAGAGAAATTCTGATGATGCCTACTGGGGATTTTAGAACCTGGTAGACCCATGCTGGGGAAGTAAGACTGAGAATCTCTAGTCTAGTGAGAAGCATTTCTGTGGGGAAAAGGTTCATTAGTCTGGTTCCGCTGGGGATTGATAGTCTGAAGTTTTAGCTCTGCTGGGGATACTGAAACTTAAACTCTGAGGGGAATTGAGTTCTGGAGGGTTCTCTGGCTGGGGATAACAAAGATAAACTCCTCTGGGGATTGTATTGATAAGTTATGTTGGGGAACTTTGATGAACTCCGCTGGGGATAGGAAGAAACTTGCCGAGTGCGATATTCCGTGGCAATGAGTTGAGGATAACCCAGTTATAAGCCCTTGTGAGGAATAACTTTGAATAAAGCCCGGGAGAGACGTCCGTACTCTGCAGGGGATAAGCTTCCAGAATCTACTGGGGATAAGCTTCAAGACTTGCTGGAGATATGGATTCCAAATTTCCTGGGGGGTTTCCTTTGAAAGGGTATCAAGATATCCAACTGTACCTTCAACCTATCAGTAATCCTCTTTCTTGATTCATAAGGAAATGATTATGTTCAAATGCATATGCCTATTTAACAAAACATTGGATGTTTCTCAAAATAAAACAATTAGTGCAAGAGAGAAAGAAAAAGGAAATGACACAAATTTCTGGGAAAAGTATTTGTATTGACTTTCTATGAGTGTATTTGTACAAAGGAGACAATCATCCTAGTAAGAGGATTTTTCCGTAAATATTGAAAGATTTATACAAAATAAGGATGGCTATGTGAAATAATTCCATGGGATTCCATTCTGCTATAGCCTTCACAACTCTGAATATCAGTCCATTCAATGCTTTGTCTGCCGATGACTGGATTGATCAGAAACCTGGAACTGTTCGATGAAGAGATTGTCTTTGAAGTGATCCGAAGAGACATAGTCATACGCTTTAATTCCCTAACTTTTGCCTGAATCGCCCTTTCGGGTTTTCGATCCACCGGAAAACCCCTTTTTGCCCAAGCCGCCCTTTCGGGTTTTCAACTTACCGGGTGTACAGATTTTTTTTATTTTTATCCCTAACTTTTGCCTGAACCGCCCTTTCGGGTTTTCGGTTCACCGGGATGCCCATTTTTGCCCAAGCCTCCCTTTCGGGTTTTCGACTTGTCGGGTTATTTTATGCGTAGTATCTTTTGACTATGTCTGCATTTGCAGGGTGCCGAAAATCGTCGCCGTCCATGGTGGTTAGAATCATCGCACCACCAGAAAATATGCTCTTGATCACAAATGGTCCTTCATATGTAGGAGTCCATTTTCCCCTGGGATCACTTTGCAGCAAGATAATCTGCTTGATTACGAGATCTCCGACTTGATACACTTGACGTCTGACTTTCTTATTGAAGGCCTTAATCATCCGCTTTTGATACGTCTGACCATGGCATATAGCAGCGAGTCGCTTCTCGTCGATCAAATTGAGTTGATCAAGTCGGGTCTGCATCCAATCATCTTCATTCAAACCTGCGTCCTTCATAATCCTTAGAGAAGGAATCTGAACTTCCATAGGCAGGACAACTTCCATGCCATATACCAACGAAAATGGGGTTGCCTCGGTTGAAGTACGTGTCGTCGTACGGTATCCATGTAGAGCAAACGGTAACATCTCATGCCAGTATTTGTAAGTGACTATCATTTTCTGAATGATCTTCTTAATGTTTTTGTTCGTAGCTTCAACAACACCGTTCATCTTCGGCCGATAGGGAGATGAATTGTGATGATAAATCTTGAACTGTTTGCACAATGCGGTGATCATCGTGTTATTCAGATTTGTACCGTTGTCTGTGATGATCCTGTCTGGAACACCATACCGGCATATGAGATTTTGCTTGATGAAGCGGGCAACCACATTTTTAGTAACAGAGGCGAAGGAAGCTGCTTCGACCCATTTGGTGAAATAGTCAATGGCAACTAGGATGAAACGATGTCCGTTGGAAGCCGTGGGCTTGATCTCTCCAATCATGTCAATGCCCCACATTGCAAATGGCCAAGGAGCAGTCAGAACGTTGAGAGGAACCGGAGGGATATGAACTTTGTCAGCATAGACTTGACATTTGTGACAAGTACGGGAGTGTTAATGGCAGTCAGCTTCCATGGTAGACCAGTAATAGCCTTCCCTTAGGATCTTCTTAGCCATTGTATGCCCGCTCAAGTGAGTGCCAAATGTGCCGCTGTGTATCTCAGTCATGATCAACTCTGCTTCAGCTTTGTCTACGCATCGGAGTAATACACAATCATGGCTTCGTTTGTAAAGGATGCCATTGCTCAGGAAGAATTTGGCAGCAAATTTCCTTAAGAACTTCTTGTCATTTACGGAAGCTCCTTCGGTATAATCTCTAGTCTGGAGATACCTTTTGATTTCATGGAACCAAGGTTTTTCCACTACTTCTTCGGTATTAATCTCGTGACAATGTGCCGGTTCATCCATTCGCTCGATGGTGATTTGGGGAGCCTCGTTATCCCAGTTGAGTTTAAACATGGAGGACATTGTAGCTAGAGCATCTGCTAGCTGATTCTCTTCTCGCGGGAAATGCTCGAAGGTAATTTGCTCGAAATGAGGCAACAATGTCAAGACATGTTCTTTGTATGGGATAAGATTAGGGTGCTTGGTATCCCACTCTCCTTCGATTTGACTGATAACCAAAGTCGAGTCCCCAAATACGATCAAAGATTTGATCCCCAAGTCTATAGCAGCCTTGAGACCAAAGATGCAAGCTTCATACTCAGCCATGTTGTTTGTGCAGCTGAAGCAAAGTCGGGCCGTGAAAGGTGTGTGACAGCCTTCCGGAGAAATGAGTACCGCGCCGATACCGTTTCCAAGTGCATTTGAAGCACCATCAAAGTACAGGGTCCATCGGGATCCCTTTTCGGGTCCGTCATACGGTCCGTTACTTTCAATGCTGTCCAAATTCATGATGTCCTCGTCTGGGAAGTCAAATCTCATGGGTTGATAATCTTCGATAGCTTGATGAGCCAGATGGTCAGCTAGTACACTCCCTTTTATAGCTTTTTGGGTGGTGTACTGGATGTCATACTCGGTTAGGATCATTTGCCATCTGGCTATTCTTCCAGATAAAGCGGGCTTTTCGAAGATATACTTGATAGGATCCATTTTGGAAATCAACAAGGTAGTATGAGAACATATACTGTCTTAGTCGGCGAGCAGCCCATACCAAAGCGCAGTAAGTTTTCTCGAGCAGTGAGTAGCGAGTCTCACAGTCGGTAAACTTTTTGCTAAGGTAATAAATAGCATGCTCTTTTCGACCAGACTCGTCATGCTGGCCCAAAACACACCCCATTGAGTTGTCCAAGACGGTCAAATACATGATCAATGGTCTTCCTTCGACGGGTGGCATTAGAATAGGAGGTTCTAGCAAATACTCCTTGATTTTATCAAAAGCAGCTTGGCAATCGTCGTTCCATTCGAGTACCTGGTCTTTCTTCAAGAGTTTGAAAATTGGCTCACAGGTAGAAGTCAGATGAGAGATGAATCTGGCAATATAGTTCAAGCGCCTCAAGAACCCTCTAACCTCCTTTTCAGTACGGGGAGCAGGCATCTCTTGTATTGCTTTTACTTTTGCTGGATCGACTTCAATGCCTTTGTTGCTTACAATGAATCCTAGAAGTTTACCAGACCTAACTCCAAAAGTGCACTTACTTGGATTCAGCCTGAGTTTGTATTCTTTCAACCTGGCAAACAGCTTTTCTAGATGTTCAAGGTGCTCCTCCTATGTTTGTGACCGAGCTATCATATCGTCTACGTAAACTTAGATCTCATGATGTATCATATCATGAAACAAAGCTACCATGGCGCATTGATAAGTTTCCCCAGTGTTCTTCAGCCCGAACGGCATCACCTTGTAACAGAAAGTGCCCCATTGTGTGACAAAAGTTGTTTTCTCCATATCCTCGGGGGCCATTTTGATTTGATTATAGCCCGAGAACCCATCCATGAAGGAAAACACCTTGTGATGAGCTGTATTGTCGATCAAAATGTCAATGTGTGGAAGTGGAAAATCATCTTTGGGGCTGGCCCTATTCAAATCCCGGTAGTCCACACACATCCTGACTTTGCCATCTTTCTTAGGTACTGGCACGATGTTAGCGACCCATTGAGGATAGGACGTAACAGCCAGAAAGCCAGCGTCGAATTGCTTCATCACTTCTGCTTTGATCTTTTCAGACATGTCAGGCCTCATTCGGCGGACTTTTTGCTTGATCGGTGGACAATCCTCTCTTGTGAGGAGACGGTGAACCACGATGTCTGTGTCTAAACCCGGCATGTCTTCATAAGACCAAGCGAAGATTTGAACATACTCATTCAACAACTGTATCAGGCGTTCCTTGACACTTGGTTCCAGATTGGCACCCACTTGCACCTCCTTCCGGTCTTCCTCGGTCCCTAAGTTGACAGTTTCCAATGACTCTTCGTGCGGTAAGATGGCCCTTTCCTCTTGTTGTAGAAGTATGGCTAGTTCCCCTGGTACTTCACAACCTTCGTCATCTTCATACTCGGCTTGATTGACCAGATCTTCAGAGTTATCGAAGGATATAGCAGAATAGTCACCCATGGAATCCGGAGTGGATGGGTACCTGCATTTGTGAGTGTGGGTGTGTGTAAGGGATAGCCATCCTTAAACAAAAAATGCAAAAGGAAAGAAAATGAACACAAGCAGTTTATCAAATGAAAAACGTCCAATGAATCATTAAACATGGCATATGGATATGGAAAATAATCAAAACCCTTACAAATGGACCTACATGCCCCGGGCAAGGCATGAGGTGAAAAGATAGTGTGCGGATTGTTCGAAAACAAATATTACAGACCAAATAGGAAATGTTTGACAGATAAATTACTGATGAATAAAAGTGATGGAGACAAAGTCTTTTGCCTCCCAGTTGCACAATCCTCCTTTGACAGTTGGGTAGATCCACTCTTCGATGTTGCTCTCTTTGTCTTCATCCTCCAAAGCGTTGATTCCGTAGGGAGAAATTTTGACTGGCACTCTTTCAATCTTCGAACGGCGCATAGCTTTCTGGCCCGCAGTAGTGAACCATAATCCAAATTTGTCTGTTTTATGTGGAATATCAGGCAATTGCCCCCATGCTGAATTCTTCCCCTCCTTTATTGCGGCCCTTGCGTCCTCCAGAGATGCCATCCTGGCCATCTGCCTCGGTGCTTCAACTGCCAACTTTGCTACTGTTATTTCAGGAAGGACTTCTTCGAAATGCTGGAAAGGCGTCTCAATGAACTCCCCCTCTACCTCCACGTACCGAAAGGAGTTCAAGTGACTGATCATGTACTCCTCTTCACCATGGACAGTAATGATCTTTCCTTTGACAGGATACTTCAACATCTGATGTAAGGAGGAGGTGACTGCCCCAGCATGGTGTATCCAAGGCCTACCCAACAAGCAAGAGTATGACGGACGGATGTCCATCACATAGAAAGTAGATTTAAACACCTCAGTGCCTATCTTGATGGGAATTTCAACCTCCCCATGGACCATTCTCTTCGAACCATCGAAAGCTCTGACAACAATATCACTCGGTTTCAACTCCAACCCTTCACAATCTAGTCGGTCCAAGGCCTTCTTAGGCAGTACATTCAGTGACGAACCAGTGTCGACCAAGACATGTGCGAGAGTAGTTCCTCGGCACTCAACTGAAATGTGCAACGCATCATTGTGGTTTCTACCTTTAGGAGTTAGGTCGGCATCAGAGAAACCTAATCCATTGTCCGCAGTAAGGCTAGCCACATAATTTTGAAATTGATCTGCAGAGGTTTCCTGGGGCACATGGGCCGCCTTCAGGAATCTTATCAAAGCTTTAGCGTGCGCTTCTGAGCAAAGTAGTAGTGCCAGCATGGAGATCTTTGAGGGGGTTTGCCCCAGCTGTTCTACCACATCGTAATCACTCCTTTTGATTATCTTCAAGATCTCATCCATTTCTTTCTTGGAGGTTTCCGGGATGACCAAGGGTTGAGCCCTCGTCCTGACGAGCTCATCTTGGATTCCCTTACCTTTATCAGCAGCGGTAGGAGGGACAGTACTAGAAACAACAACATCTTCAATCAATGGGGTTCTAGCAGAGAGTTTTATTGGTGCAGGGATAACCTTGTCAGCAGATGAGGGTCCAAAGATTTCTCTTGGAGGGGCAATCTCTGGAGAAAATATTCTCCCGCTCCGGGTGATTTTTCTCGTGCCTGCAATGTTACCAATGCTGGCTTCTTCATCATCCGAACTTTCTTCAGTTATTTCGATTTGTTTAATACCATGGTAGTAGATGTCACCGCCATAGTTCCATGGTATTGACTTCTCAGAAACATAGGGGACAGGCCCTGGCATTGTTATCTTCAAAGGAACAGATTTCGTAGCTGGTGTAATCTTAACAGGCTTTCTGACGGCCTTGGAAATATTGGCGTGAATGGTTATGATTGAGACATCTTCAGTGTGAGTTGGAATGGCAGAAACTTTTTCAAACAAAATTTGTCGACTATCCATTAGGCCTTGGATGCCTTTCTTCAGTAACGGACAATCAAACGGCATAGAGTAACAACAATAGCAGTCTTCTTTACATCCCGGGAAGATCCCGGCCCTTAACAGATTCAACTTGATGGTTAACAATGGAGTTATCAGATCATTGACATCAGCAACATACAAATCTTCTTCAATGGCATTGACATTTCGGCCGTGCTTCGGCATGGGAGCAGATATCACATTAGGCTTCTCCGGAGCATCGAACTCCACCTCCTTCGCCTCTATCAGGTCTTGGATTTTATGCTTGAGTGCCCAACAATCATTGGTGTCGTGCCCGACACTGTCAGAATGGTAGGCGCATTTAGCATTAGGATGATAATGCGGAGAGGACGTATTCACATTCTTTGGTGCCTCTTTGATAGTGGCGAGATTCAACTTCAACAGATGGGGAAGCACTTGCGCTGGTGTCATATTAATGCGGGTGAACTGCCGTTGTGGCCGTTCCACCCGTTGTTGATTTGGTCTGGACTGGTTATAGCGAGGCTGCTCACTTGACGGATTTTGAATCATTACGGCCCCTACGGTCGGCCGGCACTCGGTTTTCCCTGCTCTTCTTTGGGAGTATACAACAGCCGTTTCCTTTTTGAAAGGTTTCTTCTCAACACTTGCAGCAACACCCTTCTGAATCTTTCCTGACTTGATGCCAGCTTCTATTCTTTCGCCTGTTATGATCAAATCGGTAAACCCTGCGGAAGAGTTACCAATCAGATGATTGAAAAATGGCCCAGATAGGGTCCCTAGAAACATATCAACAAGTTCGCGGTCGGTTAAAGGAGGCTGCACCCTGCCAGCTAAATCCCTCCATTTTTGTGCATACTCTTTGAATCCTTCACCTGTTCCCAGTGACATACCCTGAAGTTAGGTACGAGTAGGAGCAAGGTCAGAATTGTACTGATATTGTTTGTAAAAAGCGGTGGCCAAGTCTTCCCAGTTTCGGACGCTGGTTCCCTCTAGCTGATAGAACCACTCCAATTGAGCCCCAGAAAGGCTGTCTTGAAAGAAATGGATCCAAAGGTTTTTATCTGCCGTATAGGGTTGGATCTTTCTTACGTAGGACCTGAGATGCATTTTTGGACAGGACAGCCCATCATACCTCACAAAAACTGGCACTTTGAACTTTAGGGGAATCACAATCCCGACAACCAAACCCAAGTCTTCAAAATCCAAACCGGGTACTCTTTGTAGCTCCATGGCGGCCAACCTGTCTTCTAAACCTTTGTATTTATTATCCGCTGGAGGGTATTGTTGATCAGAATAATCCTCATCCTCTTCGACCTCCTCTTCTTCCACATCGGACTTAGAAGGTACCGCAGCCCCACCTCCTTTACTGGTTCCTTCATCAGAAGTAGGAGGAAATTCAAGCACTCTCCTGGCCTCTCCTTCAAATCTTCTCCCTAAAGTAGCCACCCCGAGTCTCTTTTTCTTCTTTTTCACTGGGTCTTTATTCCCCAGCAAGGTCTTGAGATCCTCCTGACCCTTAGCCAAGGTCATCAGGAGTTGCTGGAACTATGCATTTTGAGTTTGCAGGTCTTTGACTGTTTGCTCGAGATCCATCCTACTGAAATAAACAGCAGACAAATAAGGAAACCTGGAGTGAGACCTGCTTATGCACATGATGAATGATATGCTTATGTATGCAATGCATTCAAGGATTTGGAACATTCAAAATTGTTGTAGACAAAAAGGAACGCACGTCATATTAATAAGAAGAAATTTGTTAGTACATAAATGCCCCATGGGCCAAATATTACAAAAACAACTTCTCAAGGCAAAAAGACGTTGCGCATCCTCTTTGGCGCAATGAAGGTGTTGAGGGCCTCTTGCTCATGGAGTCGGCGGGTAAGCTCTAGAACCTTCTTCTCACTGGCGTAGAAGCTAGCTTCAAAAGTGTTTCGTTCCTCCTTGAGCTGAATCCAACTTTTCTGCATTTCCTCCCACGATGTAGGCATGTCAGGATGTAGGATGGTGTAGGGAACCTGTCCTTCCTTGACGGGCTCTTTAATCACAGGGAGTACATGAGGATAAGGCATCATTAGACTCTGGGCTCGGGCTCGTACCCACTTGAGATAAGGTTCAAGAGGGATGGAGTTCTTGTATCCCAGAGTCTTGCTATCAACCTTGTTGGGCCTCCCCCAAGCTATGATGAATCTTTGGCGAAGTCCTTGCGCATCGTTGTTGAAGTCATAGACTAGGTCAGGAATCAACATGTCGTGAGGGCCATCCCTCCATGCATATCCAAATTGCCTCAAAGCTAGGCAAGGGTTGTAGGTGATACCTCCTCTGATTCCAAGTAAAGGAACATTAGGAAACTCTCCACAATGATCGATGATGATGACGTTTTCTCTGGACTGAGAACACCAATGCACATCAGAGTGAGTAAGAGTCATCAATCGTTGGGACCACCTTGAGCCTTGGTCATTCTTAAGGACAGATTGTGGAAGGTGCGAAATAAACCACCTTGCAAGGAGAGGAGTACAGCACATGAGAACACCCCTCTTTCTCATTGTTCGTGTGTAAAATGAGTGAAGGATGTCCCCAAGCAATGTTGGTATTGGATTTCTGGACAAGAAGATTTTGACGGCGTTGACATCTATCAATTGGTCAGAATTTGGGAACAAGACCAATCCATAGATAAGGAGTGCCACAATTTCTTCAAAGGCTTGAAGGTCCAATGAATTCCAACATTATTGTGCCTTCTCAAACAAGAATTTTGCTAAGAATCCTTTGACACCGCTTCTGGTTTCCCAATGCCCCTTGATGTCGGATGGTTGTAGATGTAATGCTCGAGCAACATCTTCCGGCTTTGGTTCCTTTTCCGTACCGTTGAAGGGTAGTTGATTAAGGATAGGGATTCTTAGGAGTTGAGAAAACTCCTCCAAAGTGGGCACCAACTGGTAATCAGGGAAAGTGAAACAGTGGTGAAGAGGGTCAAAGAACTGGAATAGCACTTTCATCATGTCTTCTTCAATGTTGGTGTTGACTAAGCTGAGCAGTCTACCATGTCTTTCACTGAAGGATGAGCTTTCCGGGATTCTTGAGGTGAGCTCCTTGAGTTGAGGAGAGATTCTCACAAGGTTGACTTGGATGGTTTTTCTGCGAGGAATTTCCATGACCTACAAAACAAGAACAAAGATGAAGATTCAAACCCTTGAAATGGTTAGTGAATGCATATGATGCTTTATGATGTTTATGATGTATGCACAAACATATGTACAAGCAAATCACACCAAACCCTAGTTTCAGGCTTGCATGGGGTTTCATAGGTAAGTACCCTCTTGAGTGTAGTTGGCTTAAAAACCTGTCCTATAAATAGTAACCGGGTTCTAAGGAGCTCAATATCACTGGATTGTTTTCATTATTCATTGTTTTGGTTTAGCCACTTAACTAGCGACCAAAATATTCCAAGAAAACAACCCTCAATGAGTGTAGTATCGAGTATCTACCAACTTCGGACTGCACCAAAGCCGGTCATCTCACTACCCCTAATAAAAGGCCAAGATGGTCAAGTAAGGTTCTAGGTCATTAGTGCTTAGTGACATCACTCAGCGGCCCCGTACTCTCCTTGATTGAACTCAAGGGTTACCGGTACTCACAAATATGTCGCACTAATATAGCTATTGCTTTGACCGTGTCGGTATACCCCGCACAGTTTCCACAATGTATTGCTATCTATGAATGTTTCCCAAAATCCGGGTGTAGGATTGCAAACCCAAACAAGAGAGCCAAGATATAAAGCAATCAAGACAAACAATTAGTCATGCAAGAGGGTGATCTAAGCCCTAAGGTTACTCCACTTTTAAAATCTCCCCAGCAGAGTCGCCAGTTCTGTGATACGGTGAGAGAACTGACTGTGGTTTTGCGTTTGTTTTCACAAATGTTTCGGTTGAGCAAGAGTCGCCACCGACTTTTTATTTTATCCTAAGGAAAGGTTTAAAAAGCACAGCAAAAACCTTTGAGATTTTTCGTGGGTTTGGGGAGTAGATTATAGAAAGAGAAGGTATTAGCACCCTTTCTATCCATGGTTATCCATGGGCTCTTAGGTACTTGCTTAGATCAACTTGCCTTGGTTTTCAATTGTTTGAAAATGGTGCTTTGTGTGTGGTTTTGAAAATGCTTTGAAAAAGATGCCTTGTCTAGGCTACCCTTGTAACAATTCTTTACTCGAATGTTTTACAAAAGGTGTTTGTCTTTTTGAAAAGATGTTTCAAGGTTTTTGAAAGTTTGTTTTGAAAGTGTTTGTGGAATGTGGTTTGAAAAATAGGCAAGTGTTTTTGTTTTGCAAGTTTGACAAGTACTTAAGAGCTATCTACCCTAAAGTTCTCAAAGATTTTTGCTATGTTTTAACCCTTTTAACAATTTTGTTCCACCATTGCATTTGATGGACAATCTTGTGTTAGGATGTGAAGGGGACGGACGCGGGTCATCGTTTAGACCATAATTGCAATGGTACCAAGTATCTTTGGGCAATTTTCTTTTAAGGGACTTGATCATTTTTTAGGCAACTTTCGAAAGCGTCATCGAGGGACTATGATCATTTGATTGTTTTTGTTTTGCCCAAAGAGACCTAACATGCAATATGGCCCATTTATTGAAGGCAACAAGTGGAATACCCTAGGGGTGCAAGTGTGATATGTGTTGTCCATTTTCATGCTTGATTATCTTGAAATTAGGTCAAACTATTTTTGTTCTTTTTATTTGCATACAAACCCTAATTCTATCATGGTATAATTAGAAAGCAATAAAGTGCGAAATTTAAAGTTCCTAAGCTATTACAATACAATATGGGAATGGGGGTACAAATGTTCAAATGGGGGGTATTTGACAAGGAATTTAAACCTAGCTATTACATCAATTTGGAATTATTTACAAGATATTTAATTGCACAAATTAAATAGAAATAAGACAAATATGCAAGATGCAAAAAAATGTTTTTATGTGTATGAAAAAGAGTATTTTTATATGTCAAATAAACAAAAATAAAAAGTATTATTTTTTGGAGTTTTTTATGTTTAGGGTAAAACCCTAATTTTATTAAGTAAATATATTAATTATTTAATATGTACAAATATTTATCAATTATATACAAAATAAAATGAAAATGAAGTATATTTATAAAAAAGTATTTTTTTGAGGTCAAATATTAATAAAAGAAAAATGTATGTATTTTTGTATTTTTGTCTTAAATATTCTAATAAATATATATATGTTTGTATTATTTTCTAAATATGTATTATATATACAAAAATAATAATATTTAATATTTATAAAAAAAGTGTATTTTATATAAAATATTTTCAGAAGATAAAATAAAATAAAAAATAAAAAATAAATGTGTTTGCATTATTTTTCTAGTTATTCTAAATAATAGTATTTATATATTATTTATGTACAAATATCAATATAAACAAATAAATGCCTAAAAAATATAAAAATGGTGTGAAAAATATTTTTTATGTTTTTAATATTATTAGCAAAAATAAATAAGTCAGAATAAAAAAAGAAAAGTCAAAAAATAATGTAAATAAGCAAAATGGGCCTAGGGGGTGTGAAAGTAATAACATGGTGCAAATAAGAAAAATAGAACAAGCCCAGCCCAACAAGTCCTTCTTCAACCTCCAGACTGTTCTTGTTCAAAAACGCGCGCTTGGTACATGAATTCAAACATCCTGATTCCTTGAGTTTTAACAAAAACTTACAACACTAAAAATGTTAAGCATTGAATCACGATTCTGAATATGTAAAGAACTCCTCCTAACTCTCAGAAATGAGAGAGAATTTTATCATTCCCAAATCCTAACCTAACTTTTTATCAATATTCAGACCTTAAATTCTCATAGCACAGGCATAATAAATGGAAAGTAAAGGTATGTACAGTTTCAGGGGCATGAGTAGAACACTTCTTATTCACAAACCTAGAGCTAACAATGCCTACATTAAGAGTTAGAAGTTCATGAATATACCTTCTCAGTTGGAATCGTGTCTGGCAATGGAGGAGTTTTCAGGGCAAGATGATGATCTGTACAGCTTCCTTGGAGTGTGAGGATGCTATTCCAATACTTGGTATGCTTTGAAACCTTCTGTACCAAGCTGCAGAAGTCCACCTGCAAGAGGAAGAAATAAAAATGGCCAAACTGGTTAGAGGAGTTACAATCCACTTCTAATGCTTTGGATAGTTTGGATTGATGGTAAGGAAAGTGTTTGAACTGGTTTTGGCCAAGATGCACGATGGAAATGAGTTATGGGATTCAAGTTGCAGAATGTGCCCTGTTTTGCCACAAAGCTGTGATTTTCTGTAACTGGATCGGATGAAGGGTTGTTTGGTCGTGTTTGAGGTCAGTTAGGAAGTGTAAAATGTGAGGACAAAGTTTGCTTAAGGTTTTTTTTGCTGAGATGAAAAGTTCTCGTACAAAATGCAAGTTTTCTTACACTTTAAGCAAGAGATGGCAAGTTGGTGTTTCTAGCCTGTACAGGCCCCCATTCTATGCTGAACCACTTAGTCTTGGTCAGTGTGTTATGCTCCTTGACTTGTGCTTCAGAGATATGCTTTGGTACTTCTTGGATTTGCTTTTGACATAAAGCCATACCTTTTCAAAAATGGATAATTTGCTTTTTCTATTTTAAGACTAAACCTTCATGTAATGCTTAAACACATAATGCAAGGCTTGAACACAAACGGTTTGCATTTAATTATTGAGTGCAAATGGGATATAGGACCTGTAATCAAGTTGTGCAAGCTGGTTTGAAAAATTGCACAAGTTATGAACATGTACATGGCCATGAATCAAAGTGACTTTTTCCCAACTTGCCAAATTCGATTCTCCCTAACCATGAGGTTGTTTGATGAGTTCTTGGAAATTTTGGAAATCTTGGAATGTGTACTACAATCCATCTTTGAAGTGCAAATTGAAATGCCAAGTGTAAGTATGTGAAAAGTGGTCTTGAAGTTAGGTAAAAACCTTGCTCAAAATAGGTCAAATTTTCTCTAAGTTAAGAATGGTTTGGCACCCTTGTTCCAAAAATTGTAACTTGAGATACAAGCCTCTTTTGGGAAAACTTTGTGAATCAAAGTTGTAGATTATGCAATAGGATACAACTTTCATGTTTTGACTTTTGCTTGAATCCAAATTAATCTTGGTGAGAAAGTGGGGCAAAGTTAGGAAAAAATTAGGTTTTTTCATAACTTAGAAAAATTCTAAGTTATGAAAAATCTTCATTTCAAACCCTAATTTGCAATTTTGGATTTCTTGATGAACAAGTTTCATGATTTGGCATGTTTTGATGAAAAATGAATCTTGACACTTGATTTTGACCAAAAAGTCAAAGTTTGACTTTTCAGTATACAGTCAAAATTGATCAATTGACTGAGAAATTCAACTGTCAATCTTGTGTATTTGGGATCTTTTGAACTTGTTGAGCATGTAAAGACAATTCCATGGGGTCCTTGAGTCCATATGTGAGCTTGGTTTGCCATTGGATAGGTCAAACAGTCAAAAATTGCCTTTGTGCAGTCAAAACCCTAAAAATGACCATTTTGCCCTTTTGATGATCTGATCAAATTTCTTATGGAATTGTGATCCAAACTTGATCAAATGGTCCATGTGAGTTCATAATGTTGATGTGGGTCAATTTTCATGAGATTTGACTGTCAATTGACCACAGTTGACTTTTTCCCCAATACAACTGATTTCTAGGTCAACTGTCCAATTGACTGGGCAAAACTTGGAATCAAGGCTTGAAACCTGGTGTGGATGAACTTGGGGGTCCAATATGAAGCATGAAATTCATCTTAGGCATTTTTGGTCAAAACATCTTTATGCAAACACAAACCCTAATTTGGGTCAACAGTGCAAGGAGAAGTCTTTAGCAGATGAAACCCTAACTGGATCTTGAGCTCAAAGGGCTTTGTGATGAGAAATCAATGAGAAATGGGAGGGAAAATTTTGTGGTACAACAGTTATCTTCTTCCTCATGTACACCAACATACTTCAAGACTCTCTACTCCTTTTCTTGAAGATGTTATTCTTTGGTGCTAGAGTTGGTACTGCAATGAAGCTCATTCAAATTGCTTGAAAGAAGATGTCAAACAAAGATTTCCCAACATCTTTACTGAAGACTGACTCCATGTTACTGTGCTACTGTGATCAGTAGTTTCTGAGGACTACTGTTGGTGGATGTTTTTGTTTATTGCTGTAATTTGGTTGTAATTTTTATTTATTTGTTTTAGCCAAAATTTGCCAAAGTGAGAGATTGTGATTCTCTAGTTTTAAGGATTGATATTAATTTTTATAAAATAAATAATACAATAATATGTTAGATAAGATGTATTAACTTGCTAACAGGAACAAGTTGAGCAAGAATTCATATCTTATGTTAGGACATGTTGAGTTGAAGAGTTTCAACATATGGAATAACATGTCGAATAAGATGTTCTATGAAAGAGCATACGACATCGCGCCTGAGCTGAAGTGGACAATTAGATTCTGTTATGATTTAACTGATGCATAATATTTTGGGAAATATTATGCAACATTATAGGGCATTGATTTAAAGTTCAATTAAGAATCAATCATAATGTTGAAGAATATACAATTTCTAAATTTAGAGATAATTTAGGAAGATTTGATTGAAGACCTTGTTTGTAGCAGAAGTTACTGTTGTTTGTTACATCTGATATGTTATATTTTGAAGCCCAAATCCAGTTGGGTATAGGTTATAAATAGAAGTTTTTGTAACCTAGAAAAGGCACTGGTTCAAGATGTAGAAATCTAGGGCTTTGTCTTTTTTCCGCTCTCTAGGAGAGTTGGTGTAAGTGAACCACTCTGGTTTTGAGATGGTCACTATTGTTCTCACTCAGAAGCTGTGAAGTAATGAGTTATGTATTATTCATGGAGGAAGATTTGAAGCAAATACAAGTTGTTGTCTTAGTCAAGGGTCTTGGCTAGTGATTGTCATGGAAGTGTGTTTTCCTGTTTGTTCAAAATTGTGTTGATCCAATCGTTGTTTGTGATTGAAGAGGGATTGAGGATGGCCTCATATCTAGGTGATTCTTAGATAGAAATCTAGAAAGGGTAGTGATTAAGTGATTAGGTCGTAAATTAGAGGTTTGTTGTAGGGTCTATGAATTGGTACTATCATAGTGAATTTTTCCCTGGCTTGGTTTCCCCCAAAGTAGGAGAGTTGCTCCAAACTGGGTTAACAATCCTGTGTGTTGTTTATGCTTTTTAGTACTGTTGGATCAGATGTCCCAACATGTCATTAAACATCCGAGTTCTGTCATACCAGAATTTATAAGTCAAGCAAGCTAGATTAAATATACTAAATCAAAAGTTTGAACTCTTTTGCATGAAGCATGGCGAAACCGTTGCGGAAATGCAAAAGAGATTCCCTTATCTCATTAGTCAGTTGAATACACTTGGGAAACCTATTTCTAATGAAATTGATGCTAATAAAGTTTTGAGATGTCTCACTAGGAATTGGAAACCAAAGGTCACCATAATCAAGGAAGCCAACGATCTTACAACACTTGACCTCACTACATTGTTCGGTAAGCTTGAAGAACATGAGAAAGAATTCCCTTGCTTAGAAAAACATGAGAAGAAGTATGAGAAGAAACTAAAGAATGAAAGGGCAAAGATAATGAGGTCTAAAAGAAGTCCATTTCTCTAAATACTTATAGTTCTAAGTTCTCAACAAGCGAGCAAGGTGATATTGATGATAGTGACAATGAAAAGTTGGATGATGAGGAAGAAATAGGATTATTCATGAAGAGGTACAGTAAATACATGAGAAATAATGGGGTAAAGCACTCTGACAAAAATCTCACAAAGTATAGAAGACAATCCTCATCCTAAAAAATAGAAGACAAGAACAAAGTAAAGTCAAGAGGTATATGCTACAATTATGGGAAATCGGGCCATTATAGGCCGGAGTGTCCATCTCTTAATAAAGACAAATAAAAAGGAAAAAACATAAATTCTAGGAAATCTAGAAGAGCTTATGTGGCTTGGGATAGTGACATTGAGTCCTCGAGTGATGAATACTTAAGTGATAATGAAGAATCGACAGATGTGTGTCTCTCAACCTACTATAATGAAAAGAATAAAAAGGAGATCAAGCTATCAAAGTATGATGAAGTTTTCCTCTCACCTCATTATCATAAAGAAAATAAGAAGGAAGCTAAGCCATCAAATCATAATGAAGTATGTCTCTCAGCTCATTATAACGAAGAGAAGAAAAAGGATGTAAGTCTTTTTAAACATGTACCTAGTAATAAACTGTCCCATTCCGATTTATTGAATGCTTTTGAAAATCTACATAAAGAAGCTATAAAATCTTTCAAAAATCTTACTTTCAACAAAAAGATTTTTTCTTACGTGGAAGCTAAGGTTGATGAAACCGAAAATTAAATGGAAGCTCTAAAGCGTTATATAGTATATATTCACAAAGTAATAGATGCAAATGAAAAACTCTCATGTTTTTAACTTTGGTTGTGATACTTGTTATATTTGAAAAAAAGAGGTTAGATCTCTAAAAGTCAAATTAGGAAAAGCTCTAGAACCAAAGATAACTTTTTCCATTGATACCTCGAAACACAAATTACATACTCATATTCCTTATAGGAGGTACAAATTTGTTGAAAAGGAATATAAGGACAAAAACTCATCTCATCTTAATTTGACTTATCACTATTGTTGTATGAAAGGTCACACCATTACTAAATAAAAACTTTGGAAGTTTTTAGTTCCTAAGGGCGTTTATCAATGGTTACCTAAATACAACCATGGTTTTACTTACCCTGAAGGACCCAATGAAGATTGGATACCTAGTTTATCTTGTTGATTTTGTAGGAAAAATGTCTTGGTCTATAAAGAGAGTATGGGATCTTTTCTATAGAAGCTCAAGGCACATGATAAGTGACATCTCCAAATCTCATTGACTTTGTGGAATTAAAAGGGGTGTTGTTACCATGAAAGTATCAACAAGTATTCCTAATTGGTGAAATATGTGTGATACTTCATTAAAGAGAAAAATGGTGAAATCGTGTTTTCTAAAAGATCTTATGGCACGTCATTGAATTTGTTTCAACTTCTGTTCGAGAGTTCCTTGTGAAATGCTTAGTGCATCCTCCGTCATTTTGAACAGTGAGGTTGTATCATTTCTATTTTTGCTTTGTATGTAAGTTTCTTCTTTTCCCCATTTATTCTTCAAAGGTATGTGATATACTTGATATGTGATACATGAGTGTTCACTTCCAAAAATTTCTAATTGGCAAACTATGTGTTTTTCAACTTACATGGCTATAGTGACCTTATTCTAACTTTATCACATGTATATATTTATATCTCTTGTTTGCATATATGTATGTTGCTTATTGTTACCATACCATAAAACATGATCATTTTCATATACATTTCATAGCAAGTCATGCATGACTCAAGGTGTGTCACTCTAAATCTACCAAAAATCCTATTCTTCAACCAAACTATGTTCTTTAAATATCATGGGTCGACACATGATATGTACACATCGACATGTATATCATTAATTTAAATAATTTCCTTTTGGTTTAGTATGTGTCGACACATGTGTTGATGATTCACATTTATTTAATTTTCAGTTTAGTATGTACCGACACCTGGGTCGTGTAACACCCCAATTCTACCCCTCGTAAATAATAATAAAATCAGAGTTTCAAAATTTTATCCAAACATAAATTGAGGTATCACATATTCGTGTTTTTCATCACTTTGCATTATAATGCACATCACAAAATCAAAAGTTAGATATACCGATTCATAACACAAATCATCATATAAACATATGACTAATCACAACACAGCGGACGTGTTCAAAAAATGTACGTATCATCATGTTATCATTAATACATAAAGTCATAAGATAGTATACATAAACTATCCTATCCAAAATAATAACGTCTCCCAAATCCCGAGTGTTACTACTATCAGAGCAGAGCGACTCAAAATAAAGAGACTCGAGCTAATCCTCATCATCCTCGCGGATCACCTGCATGTTACAAATATAAAGGCAACGACGAAACAAGTAAAGGGTGAGATACTCCAAAACATATAAGTAAATGCATGATAAAATATATAAATAGTTTTTGAATCATAAATGATATAGGTTAAAAAGAATATGCCAACAAATATCAAATCTCACATACTTTAAAATCATCATTTAGTGTATTAGATCAACACTTTAATATCATCACATAATCACCATAATCATGTCAAAACAAGACATAAACTCCATCACCATAAACTCATATCGTCGCTTTACCGTCATGTTATATCCATCGCATAATTTTTCATGAAATTATCACATCATAATCACTTTATGTTCAACACAAAAATCATCACAAAACAAAGTATCATATAACATCGCAATTCATTATAAGCCATCAAATAAAACTCAACGCCAAAAGACTCAAAAATAAACATAACTGACTCCATGAGACACGACTATGTTATGCATGTGGTACCCGTCGCTTTGTCCATAATTAGGGACATTCGGCATAAAAGTCCATCGTCGCTTTGGCATAAAATCCCTCGTCGCTTGGCATAAAAGCTCTCGTCGCCAATGAAATGTATGTGACTCGAAAACACGACATAAAAAACACGACACAACAAAACATCATCATCGCACATCAAAATTGGTATAAATCCCATGTCGCCGTATTTATCCACATCAAGATAAACATATCATCGCACATCAAAATTGGTATAAATCCCACATCTCCATATTTATCCACATCAAGATAAACATATCATCGCATCGCATATCATCAAGTATTCATTATAAATAAACTGTCGCAAACATCATGTTTAATCACACCACATCATTATCAAATAATTCACTAAATTTCAAACACGGAAAAATAGTCAAACATCAATAGTCGTTGCAAAAGTCATTCATAATAATCAGCATCAATTATAAATATTAACGTCGCAATCGGATTGTCCATACGCGACTTAAACCGACTAAAACGCAACCCGGTTCAACTTAACCGTAAATTGACTTATTTCGGGTCTCTCCGTTAAAAACTCGTAATATCAAAAAACTAACTTCAGCACGATGTTCTACACGTCAAAATTAGCTAGCACGTTAATTTTCGTTAAATTCGGAGCAACTTGCTTCGTCGCCGAAATTGCCGAAATCGGGAAATCAAAATATAATCGGGTTCCAAATAAAATTGGCTAACTTATGTCATATTTGTATTTAGTTAATATAAATATTAAATATATTAAATTAAGAAAATAAAAACAAAACATAAATTAATTAATTTTTCTAAACTTATTTCAATTTCTACTGCAAGTTTACGTTTTGTTTTCTTTAAGCTTCATATAATCATTATACTGCTATGCTTAGAAAATGTGATATACTGTTATGCTTAGAAAATGTGATATACTGATATGCTTAGTTTCTAATCTCCATTTAATTGAATATTCTGCTATTTCATACTGAATATGTTAGAAGCTTGGTTCAATTAAATAATGCTAGTTCTTTGTTAACTTAATTCAAGAACATACTATTAGTTTAGATAGTGCTATTTCTTTTTGTCTTCTATACTACTAGTACTTAGTTTCTCTAAACATAGTTTAATTAATATAAATTAGTTTTCTAATTTAATTTCTATTAACATAACAATAATCCCACAAAACTAACACCTAAATTAACTCTCATAATTTATCTCAACAAATCTCAAGAACCCTAACATCAATTTTATCCCAAACCAAAATATACCAAATCAAACCCTAACTATAAGCATTGTAAAATCAAACCCCTTACCTTAGATACTTGAAATGATTCTTGATGTTCCAACCAACCCAAAACCCAAGCTTTGTGTTCTTGTTCTTCTCTTCCTCCAAGACTCTCTCTAGTTCTCTCTAAGTGTGTTTTGTGTTATGATACTTCTATCTCTCATAAAACAACAACTAATGCCTTTGTTTGGATTTTGGTCTTAAGACAACATGAAAATACCATACTACCCTCCACTAGTCTTACCAACCCAAAATATAATTCAAAAGGCCACTTAATCAAAATAACTCAAAATAATTAAAATAACTCTGAATAATTAAATATCGGTCTGAATAATATTTTACTGAACCGAACGGAATAAAAACGGATCGAACAAAATAATTACCAGTCCCTCAAAATAAATACCGGACCGAATAAAATAATTACCGGTCCCTCAAAATAAATACCGGACCGAATAAAATAATTACCGGTCCGAATAAAATATCACAGAATATTTTAACAGATATAACGGTTAATTTAAATATTCTCGTCGCAAAAATAAACGTCAAACGGTAACTCGAAAATATTAATATAATATAATATTAAATAAAACGGGGCGTTACAACTCTCCCCCACTTATAAAAGTTTCGTCCTCGAAATTACCTGACTCGAAAAGCTCGGGATAGGAATCCCGCATCTTGCTTTCCAACTCCCACGTCGTGCTTTCACCAGCTGCTCCTATCCAAACAACTTTAACCAAGGAGATCTCTTTGCCACGAAGAGACTTTATCTCACGATCTTCGATCCTTAAAGGCATCGTCTCCACCGTAAGATTGTCTCAAACTTGAATATCATCCATCTCAATCACACGTGAAGGATCCGGAACATACTTCCGAAGTTGCGACACATGGAATACATCATGCAAGTTCGAAAGATTTGGCGGTAACGCCACTCTATAAGCCACTTTTTCCACTTTACTAGTAATTTGGTAAGGACCAATAAAGCGAGGAGTTAGCTTCTTCGACTTCAATGCTCGCCCAACGCCGGTTGTAGGAGTAACTCGCAAAAATACATGATCACCATCTTGAAATTCCAAGTCTTTTCTCCTTTTATCATGATAACTCTTTTGTCGACTTTGAGAAATGTTAGAACATAGTTTGATTCTACAACCCTTGATTAGAGTTTTGATAATAACAAAATACAAAGAATAAATTATTTCAAAGATATATACAAAGAACAATTATTCTCCTTAGAAATTATGTTTTGTATATGCAGAAGTTCTGATGGAATCAGCATCAGAATGGAATCAACACCAGATAATCAGAAATATGTGCTATACGCTGAAGCTACCAGATTATACGCTGAAGGTTGATGACCAAAATCTGCGCCTAAATAAATACACTCTTACTCTGATCAAAGACATATTTACCAAGTCATTAACACTCTAAAGCGTTATCAGCAGTTACAGCAAAGAAGACTCTGAAGCGTTACTGGTTATTCAAGACAGAATAAAATGCTAACGGCTTTCTTCAGACAAAGATCTTATACAAAAGGAAAGTGCAATTATTATCATTAAACTTGATTTATGGACAACGTCTCTTGCTTGCCTATATAAACAATTCTGCTTGAGAAAAGAAGCACGTACGTACGCACTCAACAATTTGCCAAGCTATCCAAATCACGCATATTCAAAGATTTAGCAAATTCATTTTATTCCAAGCTTATTTTGTGTAATTATCACATTTGTGATATACAGTTTTGTAAGAAAACAACAACACACACTTGTTCAATCATTTGTAAAAGAAGTTCTTTGAGATTAACCGAATTGTGGTTGTACTCAAGAAGACTTTAATAGTTGTTAAAGTAGCTGTTGTAATCCTTTGAGAATAGTGGATTAAGACCTCGTTGGAGAGAGGCGAAATCACCTTGACGGGTGGACTGGAGTAGTTTGAGATCAAACGAACCAGGATAAAAATACTGTATTGTTAAGCCTTTTGATTTAAGTTTTTCAATTCAACCCCCCCTTATTGTGTTTTTCACATCTTCAATTGGCATCAGAGCGCCTGGTTCTGAGCTTTAACACTTGATCGTGTCAGTACAAGATCCAGCGTCAGAAAAACACAATGGCAGGACCAAGTCAAAACATCAGCAATGACATCAATGAAGAAAGAGACGGATTCAGTGGCAAACCTCCAGTCTTTGATGGAGAGAACTTTGACTACTGGAAAGACATAATTGAGAGTTTCTTTCTGGCCCATGATGCTGATCTGTGGGACATGGTGACTGATGGATACATGCACCCAATGGATGGACGTGGTCAGAAGATTGACAGGAAAATGATGTCTAATCAGCAAAAGCGTGAATTCAGAAATCATCACAAGGCCAGAACAATTCTTCTCAGCGCCATCTCATATTCAGAATATGAGAAAATATCAAACAGAGAAACTGCAAAGAATATGTTTGATTCTCTGAGAATGACGCATGAAGGCAACATTCAAGTCTAAGAAACCAAAGCCCTTGCGCTCATTCAGAAGTATGAGGCATTCAAGATGAAAGATAGTGAATCAATAGAAGCTATGTTTTCAAGATTCCAAATTCTTGTTGCTGGTCTAAAAGTTCTTGACAAAGGATATTCCACTGCTGATCGCGTTAAAAAGATCATCAGAAGATTGCCAAAATAGTGGAAGCCAATGGTCACTGCGCTTAAGCTAGCCAAGGATCTCAACAAAATCTCTCTGGAGGAACTTGTCAGCTCCCTCAGAAGTCACGAGATAAAGCTAGAAGCAGATGAACCTAAAAAGCAAGGTAAGCCATTAGCTTTAAAATCTAACAGAAAATCTGACTCCAAAGTTTTGCAGGCTGTGGAAGAAACCTCTGATGGATCCAAATCAGAAGAAGATGAACTGTCTCTTCTCTCCAGAAGGGTGAACCAACTGTGGAAGCAAAGGCAAAGTAAGTTCAGGAATCCCAGAAGATCAGAAAATCAGAATGAATCTTCCTCCAGATATAAAAGGTCAGAATCCTCCTTTGGACACAAAAGATATGAAGGCTCTTCAGGATACAGAAAGCCAAACAACAAAGACATCATCTGCTATGAGTGTAACGAGCAAGGGCACTACAAAAGTGATTGCCCAAAGCTTCAGAAGGAGAAGCCCAAAAAGAAGTTTGGTAAGGAAAAGAAGAAAAGTCTCATGGCTACATGGGATGATTCTGATACATCTGAAGCTGACTCAGAATCAGATGATGAAAGAGCAAACATAGCTCTCATGGAAAACGTCTCTGAAGACAGTGAAGCGTCTGGTTCAGACTCAGAATCAGATACAGAAGAGGTATTCCCTGATTTTACTATCAACTTTACTAAGGCTGAACTAGTTGAAAGCCTTAATGAAATTATGGAAAGGTATCAGCAGATCAGAGTCAAATTCAGAAACCTGAAAAGGAATCTTGCTTCTGACTCTGATAAGACTGAGAGTCTCAAATTGGAGAATTCTGAGTTAAAAGATAAAATTTCAAAACTAGAAAACCAATTGCAAAACTCTCAGAAGGAAACAATCCCTGAAACTCCCAACAATGCTGATGAGATCATCAAAGAGTATGATCACAACTTTCAGAAGTTTCTGGCTAAAAACATAGACAGAAGCAAAATAGTTTCAATGATCTATGGAGTTAGCAGAAATGGCAGAAAAGGGATAGGATATCAAGGTAAGGTTCCTACACCAAAAAATGCCATGGATTTAGTTATAAAACGTACTCCACTTGATTCACACTTTATATATGGGCACAAACATGACATAAAATATACAAGTAGTGATTACTCTGTCAAACCAAAATTCAACCAGATTTTTGGTAAAACTAACAAATCAGGACCCAAGAAAATGTGGGTACCTAAGGATAAAATAATACATGTGGCAGATATCTTTAGCAGCAAAGCAAAGACACCAGTCATGGTAACTGGACTCTGGCTGCTCACGACACATGACGGGAAGAAGGCATATGTTCCAAAGCCTGAAACTTAAACCTGGAGGCCACGTAGGCTTTGGAGGCAATCAGAGGGGAAAGATTATTGGCTCTGGAATAGTTGGTAATGGGAATCTTCCCTCTATAAGTAATGTTTTATTAGTTGATGGATTAATGCATAACCTGTTATCCATAAGTCAATTAAGTGATAACGGTTATGATATAATCTTCAATCAAAATTCATGCAAAGCTGTTAGTCAGAAAGATGGGACTATCTTATTTAATGGAAAGAGGAAAAACAACAATTATAAAATCAAACTTTCTGAACTGAAAAGTCAGAATCTAAAATGTCTTCTATCTGTTAACAACGAGCAATGGATCTGGCACAGAAGATTGGGACATGTTAGTATGAGAAGAATATCTCAGATTAATAAACTCAATCTGGTCAGAGGACTTCCTAACTTGAAGTTCAATTCAGATGCTCTGTGTGAAGCATGTCAGAAAGGCAAGTTTGCAAAACCTGCTTTCAAATCCAAAAACGTTGTTTCCACCTCTAAGCCATTAGAACTTCTGCACATTGACTTATTTGGACCAGTAAAAACTGCTTCAGTCAGTGGCAAGAAGTATGGGTTAGTAATCGTAGATGACTATAGCAGATGGACATGGGTAAAGTTCTTAAGGCACAAGGACGAGTCACACTCTGTGTTCGTTACCTTCTGCAACCAAGTTCAGAATGAAAAAGATCTTAGAATCGTCAAAGTCATAAGTGATCATGGTGGAGAAATTGAAAATAAAATTTTTGAATTATTATTTAATGAAAAAGGCATTCTGCATGATTTCTCTTGTCCTAGAACTCCCCAGCAAAATGGAGTTGTAGAACGAAAGAACAGAACATTGCAAGAAATGGCTAGAACCATGATCAACGAGACTAACGTTGCTAAGATCTTCTGGGCAGAAGCAATAAACACAGCGTGTTACATTCAGAATAGAATCTCCATAAGACCTATTCTGGAAAAGACTCCATATGAATTGTGGAAGAACAGAAAGCCCAACATTTCTTATTTTCACCCATTTGGATGTACATGTTTTATTTTGAATAAAAAAAATTATTTGAACAAGTTTGACTCTAAAGCACAAAAGTGTATTATGTTAGGATACTCTGAACGCTCAAGAGGGTACAAAGTATACAATACAGAAACACAGATTGTTGAAGATTCAATCAGTGTTCGGTTTGATGATAAGCTTGACTCTCAAAAGTCAAAGCAGAATGAATTCCTTACAGGTATGGAAGTTGAACTCACAGGTACTGAAGATAACTCAGAGGCTCTCAACAGAGACACTCCCTCAACATCAGAAAGAGTCACTACAAGCAACCCAACACCTTATGTTGATCAACTCCAAAAAAGACCATCCAGAAGCAGCATTGATTACCCAGAAGAAACAATCTTAGAAAGGAAGGAAGATCCAATCAAAACAAGATCTACCTTCAGAAACTCTGAAGAATCCCTCATGGGACTGGTTTCTCTGATTGAACCAACAATAATTGTTGAAGCACTTCTGGACAATGACTGGATTCTGGAAATGCAAGAGGAGCTAAATCAATTCACAAGAAATGACGTATGGGATCTGGTTCCCAAACCAAAAGGATTCAACGTCATTGGTACAAAATGGGTGTTTAGAAACAAACTGAACAAACAAGGTGAAGTCATCAGAAACAAAGCACGACTGGTAGCACAAGGTTATAGTCAGCAAGAGGGGATAGACTATACAGAAACCTTTGCTCCAGTCGCCAGGTTAGAATCTATCAGACTTTTAATTTCATTTGTTGTTAATAAAGGCATCACTCTGTATCAGATGGATGTCAAGAGTGCATTCTTAAATGGCTATATAGAAGAAGAGGTTTATGTGCACCAACCCCCTGGTTTTGAAAGTTCCAAAAGTCCATAATATGTTTTCAAACTAAAGAAGTCACTCTATGGTCTGAAACAAACTCCCAAAGCTTGGTATGAAAGACTAAGTAACTTCCTGTTAGAAAAGGAATTCACCAGAGGGAAAGTGGACACAACCTTGTTCCGTAAGACAGTTAAGAATGACATCTTAGTATGTCAGATCTATGTTGATGACATTATATTTGGATCCACTAAACCCTCTCTGGGAAGAGAGTTTGCTAAATGTATGTAGGCAGAATTTGATATGAGCCTAATGGGGGAACTAAAATTCTTTCTGGGCATTCAGATTAATCAAACTCCAGAAGGAACTTACATTCATTAGAGCAAATATGTCAAAGAACTTCTGAAGAAATTTGATCTCTCAGAATGTAAGCCCTCAAGGATTCCAATGCATCCCACGTGCATTCTGGAAAAAGAAGAGGTAAGTAAAAAGGTAGAACAAAAGGTCTACAGAGGTATGATTGGTTCTCTTCTCTATCTGACGGCTTCAAGGCCTAAAATTCTATTCAGTGTTTTCATTTGTGCTAGATTCCAATCAGATCCTAGAGAATCTCACTTAACAACAGTTAAGCGAATTTTCAAGTATCTGAAAGGTACTGCTAATATGGGTTTGTTTTATAGAAAATCAAGTGATTACAGCTTAATAGGATATTGTGATGCTGATTTTGTTGGAGACAGAGTAGAACGTAAAAGCACTTCTGGAAGCTGCCAATTTCTGGGAGAAAATCTGATCTCATGGTCCAGCAAAAGACAATCCACAATAGCTCTATCAACAGCAGAAGCTGAATACATAGCAGCAGCTGGATGTAGCACGCAAATTCTCTGGATGAAAAGTCAACTTGAGGACTTCAATATATTTGAGAGTAACATTCCTATCCTCTATGACAATACTTCTGCTATTTGTCTCAGTAAAAATCCTATTTTGCATTCTAGGGCTAAGCATATAGAAATAAAACATCATTTTATTAGGGACTATATTCAGAAAGGGATTCTCAATTTAAAATTCATTGACACTGACCATCAATGGGCTGATGTCTTTACAAAACCTCTTTCTGAAGATAGGTTTAACTTCATTCTGAATCATCTCAGCATGAAGTTTTGCCCAGAATAACCTGTTTTATTTACACATCTTAATCCTCAGAATTTTTGTTATTTTTTGTGAGCTACTGATCAACCTGCCTTCAGAATTTTAGAAGTCCAGATTATATCAGAATCTATCCATGAAGATCTGAGCGTTTCATTTCAAGGATAGAAGTGTGTTGTTCACGTAAGCAAATAGTTGTCATCCATTCATCAGCTACCTTCTGAGGCTGAACACGCATTCACTTTTTTGAAAGGTCAAAAGTGCTAATTGGATGCATTGAGACACATGTCATGGGTAACCGTTCCAATATCTTTCTGAATCCCCCAAAATCAGTTTTCATTAATGCTTATAATCATTACAATTTATTTCTCTCTCTTGCAGTTTACGTTTTCAAAATCTATTTAAACACATTTCTCATTCTTTATACTCTTTCACTTTCACTTTCTCTACAATCTAATTGTTTTCAGTTTGCATCTTTTTCAAAACCCTTTCATTTTCTTCTCAAATTTTTCTGTGTGAACATGGCTTCCTCAAGCATTCCTAATACCAGTACTCAGAGAACAGAATCCATAGAATAATATGAAGAACCATTCAGAACTCTCCTCATGCCCATTTACAACCTAGAAGTACTCTCAGAATTGATTGTGGACTTTAACAGTCTTCAAGAAAATGGGTTCAATCTTTCTGAAGGAGTAAAGGCTCAAGGATGGAACATGTATTTTGACCGTCTGGTAGGTCCAACGTTCCCAATCCTTGTGAAGGAATTTTGGATTCATGCTTCATCCTCCAACCATCAAGTTACCTCGTATATAATGGGGAAGAAGATAGTCATAACTGAAGACCCTATTACAAGATTGATAGGTTACAGTGGTGGTGGCGTAAGATGTATAGACGTGGCTGAAAGATGTGCTGATGTCGCTTCAATTGCTAGAGAAATTTTCACTCTGGGTCTTCCCTCCAGCAAGATAAGGGATCTGAAGGACCATCACAGAATATGGGCTAAGATTATTCTGGGATTCATAAACCACAGGAAGCCAACCAGCTCTCCTGACTACATCAACATTGATCAACAGTTTCTGATCTACTTCATCTCCCAGAAGACTAAGGTGAATCTGGCTCATTTGCTGTTCAATCATCCGAGGACTAGTGTTAAGGAGACTAGAGAAGATGAGCGCACTAAAAGTGACTGGATACCCCTTGGAAGGCTCATATCAGATATTCTGATAGAGAATAGGCTGATAGATCATCTAACAGAAGCATAGGAAATCAGCTCTTTAGAGGCAACTGTTGGAAAGCCTTTAAATGCGAAGAATCTGAAGAAGATGAAGATTATTGAGAACATCAAGAAGGAACCCAGTGTTACTTATTTTGCAACAATCACCAGCAGAAGAATCCCTCTGGATGACTTTCCCATGTTCTCAGAAATTGATTCCAAGCCTGAGATTATCGTCAGATATCTGGATGCATGCAAGGCAGATGGTACTGCACCAGAGTTAAATATTCAGGACTTGCAACAGAAGGATCATCCCAGCGGACTCCCAAAGCTTCTAAAAGGAAAGGTAATCCTTCTACTGTTAATGTTTTAGAATCAATATCTTTATCAACATCTGCACCAATTCCTACCCAATCAGAAATTCCTACCCCACAAACATTTGATGATTTTGACATAGAGTTTGACCCCTCAGAATCTTTAACTCTTAGAGGAACTCACTCCCTACCTATCAATCCAAATATTGAAACAACTCAACCAGAACTTGCAAAAGTTCTATCATATATTGAAACCTTTGACCAGCATATTTCTGCTCCCATACCAGAAAATCCAAACTCTGAAACCACCTCAGAAGCACCACAACCATAAATTCCCCTCTCTCAACAACCAGAAATACCACTACCTCCATCTCCTTAACCAGAAATTCATCCACCATCTCCACAGCCTGTACTAATCCAACCAGAAGTTCAAACTTCTGAGATCCAATCTTCTGAGACCTGTGAACCAGAACCTCATAACACTCAATCCAACCAAACTGAAGAACCCACTTCAGATTCTGATACCATTCCCATTCCAGGTATCACTGAACCTCTGGCCATCCATATACCCCCCCATTCTGGACAGACCTCAAATTCCTTCTTCACTAGAATCAACTCCACCAAATTCCCCAACTAGTCCAATAATTATACCAAACTCTCCCACTCCCTCACCAAAGAAAAATCCAAATGACAACGCCAAAACTGTCATTGATTTAACTGTTTTTGAATGCCTTGCTGCCATAACGCACAAAACAGCCATTCCAAAATCAAAACCATCTGAACCTACACCAGATGTTGGTACTAGTTTATTGATATTTGAAACAGAAATGCAGAAGTGGATAACCTCCTTGAAGCAACTTAGTCTTGAGATGATTAATCCTGCTGTATCAGATTATCTTTGGACAAGTTTAAGAAAATGGGTATGTTCTGAAACTCATAAGATGAAAGAACAAAGCTACGGACAAGTTCAACAGAACTTCAGTAATCTGCTAAAAGTAATTGAAGATCAAGTTCTGAGCCAGCTGCTCAAGGAAGAAGTTCTCCCTCTGGACAATGCTCCCTGGTCAGAACATCGTCCAGCAGACAAAGTTCAACCAAAGTCATAAGATCTCATTCTGACTGATACTCCAGAGAAGATGATTCATGCAGAGGAACTGGTTCAAAAAGATGACATTGCAGAATGCTCTGAGAAGCATCCAGTTACTGAAGATTCTCAAGCTTCCTCCTATGAAAGGCAAACTCTGGAAGAACTGAAGAGATCTGATATTATTATGCAGGAAAGGATGGATAAACAGGATGACAAAATTTCGGAAATCAAGAGCATGTTAACCAAACAAGAGGAAACCAACATCCAGATCAAGGGCTTGTTGGAAGCTTTGTTCATGCGTCTTCCTCCTCCCTCTTAGATTTTCCTTTGTTTTAAAATCTGTTTATCTGTAACATTTTCTTCATTGCTGCTGTTCTGAACTTATTATCGTTGATTCTGATTTTAATATAAACCCATTTGGCTCTGATTATATGTTCTTTTTGATAACTGACAAAAAGGGGGAGAAAGAATAAGATATTTTCAATAACGGTTTACTGAGACATAAGTCTCAAAAATTCTGATCTACTTAATTTCTCTCTTCTGAAAAGCTTGAACAGGTACAAAACTCTGATGAAAGATACAGTAAGATTCTGATGCTCAAAGATTCAAAGAATTTAAAGGAAGTAATCAACTCAGGGGGAGTTTTTCTTCTTAAATTCTATGCTTTTTATTCTTTATTGAAAAATCTGGTTTTGGTCATCATCAAAAAGGGGGAGATTGTTAGAACATAGTTTGATTCTACAACCCTTGATTAGAGTTTTGATGATAACAAAATACAAAGAATAAATTATTTTAAAGATATATACAAAGAACAATTATGCTCCTTAGAAATTATGTTTTGTATATGCAGAAGTTCTGATGGAATCAACATCAGAATGGAATCAACATCAGAAGATCAGAAATATGTGCTATACGCTGAAGCTACCAGATTATATGCTGAAGGTTGATAACCAGAATCTGCGCCTAAACAAATACACTCTGACTCTGATCAAAGACATCTTTACCAAGTCATCAGCAATCTGAAGCGTTATCAACAGTTACAGCAAAGAAGACTCTGAAGCGTTACTGGTTATTCAAGACAGAATTAAATGCTATCGACTTTCTTCAGACAAAGATCTTCTACAAAAGGAAAGTGCAATTATTATCATTAAACTTGATTTATGGACAATGTCTCTTGCTTGCCTATATAAACAAGTCTGCTTGAGAAAAGAAGCACGTACGTACGCACTCAACAAGTTACAAAGTTATCCAAATCACGCATATTCAAAGCTTTAGCAAATTCATTTTATTCCAAGCTTATTTTGTGTAATTATCACAGTTATGATATACAGTTTTGTAAGAAAACAACAACACACACTTGTTCAATCATTTGTAAAAGAAGTTCCTTGAGATTAACCAGATTGTGGTTGTACTCAAGAAGACTTTAACAGTTGTTAAAGTAGATGTTGTAATCCTTTGAGAATAGTAGATTAAGACCTTGTTGGAGAGAGGCGAAATCACCTTGATGGGTGGACTGGAGTAGTTTGAGATCAAACGAACCAGGATAAAAATATTGTGTTGTTAAGCCTTTTGATTTAAGTTTTTCAATTTAAGCCCCCCTTCTTGTGTTTTTCACATCTTCAAGAAATTCTCATCTTTTCTCTAATCATCTTCACTGTCTCAGTAGTCTCTCTAACCAATTCTGGTCCAAGCACCATACTTTCACCCGACTCATGCCAACACAAAGGAGTTCTACGCCTCAGACCATACAAAGCCTCGAATGGTGTCATTCCAATACTAGCATGAAAACTATTGTTATAAGTAAACTCAATCAAGGGAAGATATGTATCCCATGAACCACCATGTTCAAGAATACAAGCACGTAACAAGTCTTCCAACGATTGAATCGTCCTTTCCATCTGACGATCAGTTTGAGGATGATAAGCTGAACTCAACCTAAACTTTGAACCCAAAGCCTCTTGCAAGCTCTTCCAAAATTCAGAAGTAAACCTCGGATCTCTATCTGAAACAATACACAAAGGACTAACATGTAATCTCACAATCACATGAGTATAAATTTCCGCCAACTTCGATACGGGATAAGTCATGTTAATGGGAATAAAGTGAGTCGACTTCGTAAGCCTATCAATAATCACCCAAATCGCATCGTGTCCTCTTTGTGTATTCGGTAACCCCGTTACGAAATCCATAGAAATGCTATCTCATTTCCATTATGGAATCTCTAATGGTTGCATCAACCCTGCAGGTTTCTGATGCTCCACTTTAGACTTCTGACAAGTCAAACAAGCATAAACAAACTGAGGAACGTCTCTCTTCATTCCCGACCACCAAAATAGTTTCTTTAAATCTTGATACATTTTGGTCGCTCCGGGATGAATACTCAGATTGCTTCTATGACTTTCTTCCAAGATCATTCTCTTCAAATCCACATCATCGGGAATACAAATCCTATCTCGGAACCTCAATACACCCTGAGCATTCAACTTGAAATCTTCATTTTCAGTTTGTCCAATACCAACCAACAAATTAACAAGTTTCGCATCAAGCTTCTGAGCTTCTCTAACACTATCAAGGAAATCATTATTGATCTTTAACATTCCCAAGATAACACTCTTCGGCGTCACTTCTACTACAAGACTCATATCACTAAATTGCTCAATCAATTCCAACTCGTTCACCATCAAAAGTGACATATGCAAAGTCTTTCGACTTAAAGAATCAACCACCACATTATCTTTACCAGGATGGCAATTCAATCCAAAATCATGATCTTTCAACAATTCAAGCCACCTTCTTTGCCTCATATTAATCTCTTTCTGATCGAACAAGTACTTCAAACTTTTATGGTCAATAAATACTTCAAATCTAGAACCATAAAGATAATGCCTCCAAATCTTAAGCACAAAAACAACTGCTGCAAGCTCCAAATCGTGCGTAGGATAATTCTTCTCATGAATCTTCAATTGCCTAGAAGCATAAGCAACCACTTTGCCATTTTGCATAAGTAAACCACCTAAACCCATCTTAGAAGCATCACAATAAACAACAAACGGTTCTTCAGGATCAGTAGAATCAAGATCGGAGCCGTTGTCAACCTTTTCTTCAATTCAACAAAACTTTCTTCACACTTGACATCCCACACAAATGCAGCTCCTTTACAAGTCAACTTTGTCAAAGGAAGCACCAACTTAGAAAAACCTTCAATGAACCTTCTATAGTAACCAGCCAATCCTAAGAAACTTCGAATCTCAGTAACAGACTTAGGAGTTTCCCATCTCAACACAACATCAACTTTAGAAGGATCAACTACAATGCCATCACCAAAAATGACATGCCCCAAAAAGCTCACTTCACTTAACCAGAACTCGCACTTTGACAACTTAGCATAAACCTTCTTCTCTTTCAGAACTTCCAACATGATGCGCAAATGTTCTGCGTGCTCTACTTCCGATTTAGAATAAACCAGAATATCATCAATGAAAATAACCACGGAACGATCCAAGTAAGGTTGGAAAATACGATTCATGTACTCCATGAATACTCCCGGTGCATTAGTGATACCGAAAGGGATCACCGAATATTCGTAATGTCCATGCCTCATCCTGAAAGCAGTTTTCTGAACATCTTCTTCTTTCACCCTTATTTGATGGTAATCCGATCTCAAATCAATCTTACTAAACATGCGAGCGCCAACCAATCGGTCCATCAAATCATCAATTCTAGGAAGTGGATACGTATTCTTGATAGTCACTTTATTCAACTGACGATAATCAATACAAAGTCTCATGCTACCGTCTTTCTTCTTCACCAATAACACAGGAGCTCCCCACGACGACACACTAGGTCTAACAAACTTCTTCTCGAGCAAATCTTCTAATTGGATCTTCAATTCTGCTAACTCAGATGCGGACATCCTGTATGTTGCCATAGAGATAGGTCTGGTACCAGGGACAAGATCCATAGAAAATTCAACTTCTCTTTCTGGAGGTGCACTAGGAATCTCATCAGGGAATACTTCGGGAAAATCGCACACCACCGGAAAGTGTGCTATCACAACTTGACTCTCCACAGAAAGAGTCGCCATCAACAAGAAAACCAACGCCTTATCCTTCATGAACTCATTCAACTGCTTTGTCGACACCAACATAGATTGTTCTTCTTCTACTAAGGAAGAAAACCTCACAGTGTTGTCATAGCAATTGATATGGACATAATTAGCTTTTAACCAGTCCATACCTAAAACCACGTCCAACCCGATAAGCGGTAAACAAACAAGATCCACCACAAAGTCTCTATCGAAGATTGATAAATGGAAACTTGCACACACAAAATAAGTAGTAACCGTTCCCTTAGCAGGAACTTCTACCACCATATCTCTATCCAGAGACGACAAAGTGAGACCCAATCTCTTTACACAATCAACAGCAATAAAACAGTGAGTAGCACCAGTATTGATAATAGTAATAAGAGGAAAGCTATTAATGAAACTAGTACCTCGAATAAGACCATCCTCGTTTGCCGTCGGAGCACCCGACAAAGCAAACACCTTTCCTGCTCCTTGAGTCCTCTTAGGCTTCTTACATTGAGCACTAATGTGACCTCCCTCACCATAATTAAAACAGACCACATACTTATGTCTACAATCGCGAGTCATATGGCCCACTTATCCATATCGGAAACATCTCACATCATTCTCCTTAGCTCTAACATCGCTTCGACAAACATTACTTTTGTGGCCAGGAGTACCATAACGGATCCTTTGCATAGGAGTGCAATCCATCACACGGAAGATTCTTTCAATCTCCTTCAGCCACACCAAAGCACCTTCGGGATCATACTTTCCTTGGAAAGTAGGAGGATTATCTCTTTGTAAGGTTGCCAAACTACGAGACCCTGCATTCTCGTCAGCATTCGGCGGGTTTTGGAAAGCCTGAGCCATTTCTTGCATAGCAGCAGCAAGAGCCTTATCATTCCTACCAGCGTTCCTTCCAGCCATAATAACTTTCTCTCACAACAAAAAAAGGATTAGAATCAACAAATAACAATACTTGATTGTTAGACAACAACAAATTCAACAACTTGGCCGAACAGACCGACCAGCTCTGATACCACTAATGTAACACCCCAATTCTACCCCTCGTAATTAATAATAAAATCAGAGTTTCAAAATTTCATCCAAACATAAATTGAGGTATCACATATTCGTGTTTTTCATCACTTTGCATTATAATGCACATCACAAAATCAAAAGTCGGATATACCGATTCATAACACAAATCATCATATAAACATATGACTAATCACAACACAACGTACGTGTTCACAAAATATACGTATCATCATGTTATCATCAATACATAAAGTCATAAGATAGTATACATAAACTATCCTATCCAAAATAATAACGTCGCCCAAATCCCGAGTGTTACTACTATCAGAGCAGAGCGACTCAAAATAAAGAGACTCGAGCTAATCCTCATCATCCTCGCGGATCACCTGCACGTTACCAATATAAAGGCAACGACGAAACGAGTAAAGGGTGAGATACTCCTAAACATATAAGTAAAGGCATGATAAAATATATAAATAGTTTTGGAATCATAAATGATATAGGTTAATAAGAATATGTCAACAAATATCAAATCTCACATACTTTAAAATCATCATTTAGTGTATAAGATTAACACTTTAATATCATCACATAATCATCATAATCATGTCAAAACAAGACATAAACTCCATCGCCATAAACTCATATCGTCGCTTTACTGTCATATTATATCCATCGCATAATTTTCATGAAATTATCACATCATAATCACTTTATGTTCAACACAAAAATCATCACAAAAATCATCACAAAACAAAGTATCATATAACATCGCAATTCATTATAAGCCATCAAATAAAACTCAACGCTAAAAGACTCAAAAATAAACATAACCGACTCCATGAGACACGACTATGTTATGCATGTGGTACTCGTCGCTTTGTCAATAATTAGGGACATTCGGCATAAAAGCCCATCGCCGCTTTGGCATAAAAGCCCTCGTCGCTTAGCATAAAAGCCCACGTCGCCAATGAAATGTATGTGACTCGACAACACGACATCACAAACACGACACAACAAAACATCATCATCGCACATCAAAATTGGTATAAAGCCCATGTTGCCGTATTTATCCACATCAAGATAAACATATCGTTGCATCGCATATCATCAAACATTCATTATAAATAAACCGTCGCAAACATCATGTTTAATCACACCACATCATTATCAAATAATTCACTAAATTTCAAACACAGAAAAATAGTCAAACATCAATAGTCGTCACAAAAGTCATTCACAATAATCAGCATCAATTATAAACATTAACGTTGCAATCGAATTGTCCATACGCGACTTAAACCGACTAAAACGCAACCCGGTTCAACTTAACCGTAAATTGACTTATTTCGGGTCGCTCCGTTAAAAACTTGTAATCTCGAAAAAATAATCTCACCACGACGTTCTACACGTCAAAATTAGCTAGCACGTCAATTTTCGTTAAATTCAGAGCAACTTGCTCCGTCGTCGAAATTACCGAAATCGGGAACGAAATATAATCGGGTTCCAAATTAAATCGGCTAACTTATGTCATATTTGTATTTAGTTAATATAAATATTAAATATATTAAATTAAGAAAAGAAAAAAAAAACATTAATTAATTAATTAATTAATTTTTCTAAACTTATTTCAATTTCTACTGCAAGTTTACGTTTTGTTTTCTCTAAGCTTCATATAATCATTATACTGCTATGCTTAGAAAATATGATATACTGCTATGCTTAGAAAATGTGATATACTGCTATGCTTAGTTTCTAATCTCCACTTAATTGAATATACTGCTATTTCATACTGAATATGTTAGAAGCTTGGTTCAATTAAATAATGCTAGTTCTTTGTTAACTTAATTCAAGAACATACTATAAGTTTAGATACTGCTATTTCTTTTTGTCTTCTATACTACTAGTACTTAGTTTCTCTAAACATAGTTTAATTAATATAAATTAGTTTTCTAATTTAATTTTTATTAACATAACAATAATACCACAACACTAACACCTAAATTAACTCTCCTAATTTATCTCAACAAATCTCAAGAACCCTAACATCAATTTTATCCCAAATCAAAATATACCAAATCAAACTCTAACTATAAGCATTGGAAAATCAAACCCCTTACCTTAGATACTTGAAATGATTCTTGATGTTCCAACCAACCCAAAACCAAGCTTTGTGTTCTTGTTCTTCTCTTCCTCCAAGACTCTCTCTAGTTCTCTCTAAGTGTGTTTTGTGTTATGATACTTCTATCTCTCATAAAACAACAACTAATGCCTTTGTTTAGATTTTGGTCTTAAGACAACATGAAAATACCATACTACCCTCCACTAGTCTTACTAACCCAAAATATAATTCAAAAGGCCACTTAATCAAAATAACTCAAAATAATTAAAATAACTCCGAATAATTAAATATCGGTCCGAATAATATTTTACCGAACCGAACGGAATAAAATCGGACCGAACAAAATAATTACCGGTCCCTCAAAATAAATATCGGACCGAATAAAATAATTACCGGCCCCTCAAAATAAATACCGGACCGAATAAAATAATTACCGGTCCGAATAAAATGTCGCTGAATATATTAACAGATATAACAGTTAATTTAAATATTCTCGTCGCGAAAATAAACGTCAAACGGTAACTAGAAAATATTAATATAATATAATATTAAATAAAACAGGGCGTTACAACTCTCCCCCACTTATAAAAGTTTCGTCCTCGAAATTACCTGACTCGAAAAGCTCGGGATAGGAATCCCGCATCTTACTTTCCAACTCCAACGTCGTGCTTTCACCAGCTGCTCCTATCCAAACAACTTTAACCAAGGAGATCTCTTTGCCACGAAGAGACTTTATCTCACTATCTTCGATCCTTAAAGGCATCTTCTCCACCGTAAGATTGTCTCAAACTTGAATATCATCCATCTCAATCACAAGTGAAGGATCCGGAACAAACTTCCAAAATTAGGACACATGGAATACATCATGCAAGTTCGAAATATTTGGCGGTAACACCACTCTATAAGCCATTTTTCCCACTTTACTAGTAATTTGGTAAGGACCAATAAAGCGAGGAGTTAGCTTCTTCGACTTCAATGCTCGCCCAACGCCGGTTGTAGGAGTAACTCGCAAAAATACATGATCACCATCTTGAAATTCCAAGTCTTTTCTCCTTTTATCATGATAACTCTTTTTTCGACTTTGAAAAATTCTCATCTTTTCTCTAATCATCTTCACCGTCTCAGTAGTCTCTCTAACCAATTCTGGTCCAAGCACCACACTTTCACCCGAATCATGCCAACACAAAGGAGTTCTATACCTCAGACCATACAAAGCCTCGAACGGTGCCATTCTAATACTAGCATGAAAACTATTATTATAAGTAAACTCAATCAAAGGAAGATATGTATCCCATGAACCACCATGTTCAAGAATACAAGATCGTAACAACTCTTCCAACGATTGAATCGTCCTTTCCGTCTGACCATCAGTTTGAGGATGATAAGCCGAACTCAACCTCAACTTTGAACCCAAAGCCTCTTACAAGCTCTTCCAAAATTCAGAATTAAACCTCGGATCTCTATCCGAAATAATACACAAAGGACTACCATGTAATCTCACAATCACATGCGTATAAATTTCCTCCAACTTCGATACGGGATAAGTGATGTTAATAGGAATAAAGTGAGTCGACTTCGTAAGCCTATCAACAATCACCCAAATCGCATCGTGTCCTCTTGGTGTATTCGGTAACCCCGTTACGAAATCCATAGAAATGCTATCTCATTTCCATTATGGAATCTCTAACGGTTGCATCAACCCTGCAGGTTTCTGATGCTCCACTTTAGACTTCTGACAAGTCCTACAAGCATAAACAAATTGTGCCACCTCTCTCTTCATGCCCGACCACCAAAATAGTTTCTTTAAATCTTGATACATTTTGGTCGCTCTGGGATGAATACTCAGATTGCTTCTATGACTTTCTTCCAAGATCATTCTCTTCAAATCCACATCATCGGGAATACAAATCCTATCTCGGAACCTCAATACACCCTGAGCATCCAACTTGAAATCTTCATTTTCAGTATGTCCAATACCAACCAACAAATCAACAAGTTTCACATCAAGCTTTTGAGCTTCTCTAACACTATCAAGGAAATCATTATTGATCTTTAACATTCCCAAGATAAAACTCTTCGGCATCACTTCTACTACAAGACTCATATCTCTAAATTGCTCAATCAATTCCAACTCGTTCACCATCAAAAGTGACATATGCAAAGTCTTTCGAATTAAAGCATCGGCCACCACATTAGCTTTACCCGGATGGTAATTCAATCCAAAATCATAATCTTTCAACAATTCAAGCCACCTCCTTTGCCTCATATTAATCTCTTTCTGATCGAACAAGTACTTCAAACTTTTATGGTCAATAAATACTTCAAATCTAGAACCATAAAGATAATGCCTCCAAATCTTAAGCACAAAAACAACCGCTGCAAGCTCCAAATCGTGCGTAGGATAATTCTTCTCATGAATCTTCAATTTCCTAGAAGCATAAGCAACCACTTTGCCATTTTGCATAAGTACACCACCTAAACCCATCTTAGAAGCATCACAATAAATAACAAACAGTTCTTCAGGACTAGGTAGAATCAAGATCGGAGCCGTTGTCAACCTTTTCTTCAATTCAACAAAACTTTCTTCACACTTGACATCCCACACAAATGAAGCTCCTTTACAAGTCAACTTTGTCAAAGGAAGCGCCAACTTAGAAAAACCTTCAATGAACCTTCTATAGTAACCAGCCAATCCTAAGAAACTTCTAATCTCAGTAACAGACTTAGGAGTTTCCCATCTCAACACAACATCAACTTTAGAAGGATCAACTGCAATTCCATCACCAGAAATGACATGTGTTGTACCCCAAAATTTGACCTCCCATATTCTTCAAGATTTGTCAAGCATCATCTCAATTTGCTCAAGTCTACTCAAGGATTGCACAATCAAACATCTTCCTAAGCCAGTCAAAATTAGGGTTTTGGTTCTTGCAAGGAAGTTGAGGTTTTCAAGGGCTCAATGAAGTCCCATATGCCTATATACATTGTCAAGCATCCACATGTCAAGTTTCAAGGCTCACAAGGTCAAGTTGCACAGTCAAAAGCCCTATTTGCTTCACAGTCAACTGTAGGGGTAAAATGGTCATTTGGCAGTCAAAAGTCAAAATTTTTGGTCAACATCTTATTTTGAAGCCACAATCATCATTTGATCAATTCTTGATCATGATTCTACAAGGATGGCTCAAAAATCATCAAGATGCAAAAGTTTCCATTTTTGGACAGTTGAAAAGTCAACTGTAACTTGACCAAGGAATACCTTTTTCAAGGTTCATCAGAAAAATCCCATCCAATTCTCATTTTGAAGGGGATGAAATTTCCTACAACTCATCTTCACATTCCAAGTCCAAGAAATGCTCTCACAAAAAGTTATCAATTTCAACATTATAGGTCATTTTCAAAAGTCAACAAAAAGGCATTTTAAGTCAAAGACCATAACTTGAGATTGGTAAATCAAAATGACATGGGACCAAAGGAATTGGTTAGAGGACTTCAAGACCTTTCCAAAATGTCCAAGAACATGTTCATATGATCAAAATTGAGCAAGATATGCATTGGAGAAGTTGGGAAATTTTTGTGAAATGGCAAAAGTCAACTATCCTTGAAACTTTAATTTTTGACAAAAGGGCCCACTTTCTTCCACTTGATTCAGCCTTGTCATGCCATACACGTGTCCCATGACTAATTTCAAGACCAAACATTTATTTTTCCATTTTATTTAATTTTTATTTATTTAATTCATTTTAAATCCATAATAATTTAAATAAAATCTAAAAATTAATGGAAGGACATCTTTTTGATTTGGACAACTTTCATGTATCATTTTCCAGCTCACAATTTCGTGCCAAGCTATTTTGAGCACAAAATCATGGTTTTTGCTCCAAGTATGGAAAGCTTTCAATGGTGGTTAAGGGGAATCTCCAAACATCAATGCAATGGATCCCAAACCTAGCTGCTGACCTAATTCCCTTCATACCTACATATGCAAGCATTCCAGACCTCATTCACAACCCAAGCACTGCACAAACGACCAAACCACATTCAAAAAAATCAAGCAAAAAGTCAAATCAGAATTCAACCTTCAAGGCCAATTCAACACTTTTTATTGCTTCTAATACCTTGCTAACAGTCCCAGAAATGCATTGGAATAAAAATCAAGTGCTAACACTCCAGGAACACGCAAGAACAATTCACGGTTTGACCATTTTTTTCCAGAAACGCATACCATTATTCATGCATTGTTAACATCTTTTATGGATCATTTTGTGTTCATAACACTCAGGTGAAGCTTTTGGTGTGGTTCAATTGGAGTAAAACGCCTTGAAACAGAAAACACCATTGATGGATTCTAGGGTTTCCGAGCTTTCCAATTAGGGCTTTTCAGCATAAGCAAAATCAGGCCTCCTAAGACCCATGATTGAATTTGTTACATCAAGACGAACGTGAATCTGTGCTCGCGAACAATTTATATAGAGCGTAGCTCTATTCGCTATTATTCCTCATTGCAATTTGTGGGGGTTAAAAACCCCCACTATCTGACTTTTGTTTTGCAGGTTCAAGGAGAACGATGATGCGTTGTAAGCGTGCTACTGGATGATTCAAATGACGCGTGCTTTTTTTTTGGTTTCAGCATGTGACTTGTTTTTCTCATATTATATTTGTTTCTTATTTTATTAACAAACGCGCATAAGTGGTCTAGTGGAAGAGCAGGTGGCTGTTGACCATTGGGACCTGGGTTCGATTCCCAGGTCCCCCCCCCCCCCCCCCAAATTCCATATTATTTTTCATAACGTAATTGCATGCAGATATTCAAAGGTATCCCACCATGGACTCCCATTCATCCAAACGCCAAGTGTCTCAAAGGACAGATCCAAATGCCAAAAGATGAGGAGCACCATGCTCCTGGTCAACCCATGCTCCAGGCAATTTCAAAAGTCAAAAGGGCTTGATGCAAATGGGCCACAGAAATTCCAGATTCACCTCCAAAAAGGCCCAGAACCCCCCTTTGGTTCATTCTTCTTTTCTTCTTATTTTATTTCTTTTATTTTGTTTGTTTATTAATTATTTTTCTAATTATTATTTATTATCACTAAAACTAATCAATTAACATTTTCACAATAAAAAATCAAAAAAACTAATATTTTTATTATTCTCATTTATTAATTTCACTACTAATTATTTTTGTAAATAAAACACTAATAAATTGATTTAGTTTAATTAGGTAATTTTAATTTCCTTTTCCAATAAATAAAAACAAATTTAGATTTAGGCTTTTCTTTTGACATTTTTAATTCCTTTTTTTATTTTATTTCATTAAAACATAAAAAACACAAAAATATTTTTCTTTTAATTAAATTAATTAATTAGTAATTAGGCTTAATTTTCATTTAATTACAAAAAAAAGGACACATTCAATTCTTTCTCAAAAAGGGTCAAAACCCTCATGACATCCTGTTTCATTCTTTCGCGCGCATTTTAGTTTCAATTCGTTATTTTGATTATTTATGTAACTGCTTCCGGAAATGTAATAGTTAATTAGGTTTATATCTTTATTTACTATTTCCCGCATTCTTATTTTCAAAACAGGTTTTTGTTTTTGGCGATGTATAGACCCGCGCCTTGTAATAGTTAGATTTACCTTTCCGCAATTTATTTTCCGCACTCCTAACTGTTAAAAAAATGCATGAAAGAATGTATGAAAAATAAAATCAATCCGTAGCTCACAAATAACATGTACAAGATAACCTTAACTGAAAAACAACATACATGCACATGCCACTCCTAGGATACGCCTCACTGGTTGCCTCGAACGTGGTCATCAAGTATAGGTTGACTTAGAGGTCGCCCTCCTGTCTAAGATCCAGTTGCCTCGAAACGGTTGCCTCAGATAAAAAGGATCTAGGACATTAGGGTTACTTCTAAGGTGTCCTACTATTGCTTCGGTGATCACACTGTCCCTATAATCGAATTAACCCGAATACCTCCAACGACGGTGCTACCTACCTCTCAATGGTGGGATAGTACTGTCTAAAGGACTCTTACACAGCCTAATTTCTTAGAGTAGGTAGATTCTCATGGGTACTTGCTCTTTCAAACAAACAAAAACATCTTTTCACACTGACACTTTCAAAAGGTTTTCAAACAAATATTTCATACACTCTTGAGGATAGATACAAGAGTTACTTAGAAATTTTCAAACGAAACTTTTTCAAAACCCACACACACTTTAAAAGAAAACAAATTTTGAAAACATAAGAGCAAGTACCTAAGAGCCCATGGATAACCATGGATAGAAAGGGTGTTAACACCTTCCCTTTCTATAAATCTACCTCCCGAACCGAGAAACATTCTCAAAGAAGGAATTTTGTTGTGCTTTTGTCCTTTCCATGTTGGAGAACATAAAATACGATGGAGACTCTTGCTTACCGCGACATTTCGCGGACCAGCTTAAAAAACAGTCAGTTCTATTTCCACCGATCACAGAACTGGCGACACTGCTGGGGAGACTTTATAAGTGGGGTGTACCTTAGGAATGGTTCATCATCATGTTTTCAATTGCTTGCTTTGCTTGATTTAATATTGTGGGCCTGTTTTGGGAGTTTCATAGATCCTAACCCGGATCTGGGGGATACCTTTTAGAAAGTAGCAACAAACTGTGAGGGAACTGTGCGGGGTATACCGACATGGTTGAAGCAGTTTGCTACGTTGATGTGGCACTTTGGTGAGTACCGGTAACCCTTGAGTCAAGTCAAGGAGAGTACGGGGCCGCCGTGTGGTGTCGTGAAGCATCAACTGACCTTAGGAACCTTACTTGAACCATCCTGGCCTCTTTAGGGGTAGTGAGATGACCGACTTTGGTGCAGTCTGAAGTTGGTTGATACTCGATACTACACTCATTGAGGGTTGTTTTCTTGGAATATTTTGATCGCCAGTTCAGTGGCTAAATCAAAACAATGAACACAGAAAACTACCCAATGATATTGAGCTCCTTAGAACCCGGTTACTTTTGATAGGACAGGTTTTTGAGCCCACCAACTTCAAGAGGGTAGTACCTAGACCCCATACTGGCCTAAACTCTAAGGGCTGTCTGGTGTGACTTGTGTGCCTTATCATGTTTGCTTTTTGTGAATACTTGTGGTGTGCTCTTATCATAACATCATAGCATCATGCAGCATCATATGCACTTACTAACCACTTCAAGGGTTCGAATCTTCATCTTTGTTCTTGTTTTGTAGGACATGGAATCTATCCGAAGAAAGACAATTCAGATCATCCTTGTAAGGGTCCCTCCTTAGCTTAAGGAGCTTACATCCAGGATTCCCGAGAACTCTTCCTTCAGTGAAAGGCATGGTAGACTCATCAGCTTGGTCAACACCAACATTGAAGAAGATATGATAAAAGTTCTCTTCCAGTTCTTTGACCCTTTGCACCACTGCTTTACTTTCCCGGATTACCAATTGGTGCCTACTTTGGAAGAGTTTTCTCAGCTTCTGAAGGTTCCCATTCTCAGTCAACTACCCTACAACGGTACGGAAAGGGAACCAAAACTTGAAGAGGTTGCTAAGGCATTACACCTACAACCATCTGACATCAAGGGACATTGGGAAGTTAGAAGTGGCATCAAAGGATTCTTGGCAAAATTCCTGTTTGAGAAAGCACAAGAATGTTGGAATTCCCTTGACCTACAAGCCTTTGAAGAAGTTGTGGCCCTCCTTGTCTATGGGTTGGTATTGTTCCCGAATCCATATCAGCTTATAGATATCATTGCTGTCAAGATCTTCATGTCCAGAAATCCTATACCTACGTTGCTTGGGGACATCCTCCACTCATGTTACACTCGAACCATGAGAAAAATAGGTGTTCTCATGTGCTGCACTCGTCTCCTGGCAAGGTGGTTTATTTCGCACCTTCCACAATCAGTTTTGAAGAACGAGCGGGGTTTGAGATGGTCACAACGATTGATGACTCTTACGCATGCTGATATACATTGGTGTTCTCGGTCCAGAGAAAATGTCACTATCATTGATCGTTGCGGAGAGTATCCTAATGTTCCTTTACTTGGAATCAGGGGAGGCATTACTTATAACCCCTGTCTGGCTTTGAGACAATTTGGATATGCTCGGAGGGATGGCTCCCATGACATGTTGATTCCTGACATAGTTTTTGACTTCGACAATGATACGCAAGGACTTCGCCAGAGGTTTATCAGAGCTTGGAGGATGCCTAACAAGGTAGATAGCAAGACACTGGGGCACAAGAACTCCATTCCCCTGGAGCCTTATCTCAAGTGGGTACGAGCCCGCTCCCAGAAGCTGGTAATGCCATATCCTCATGTTCTCCCCGTGATCAAAGATCCAGTTTTGAAAGGAGAGGTGCCCTACACCATTCAACATCCTGACATGCCAACGTCTTAGGAAGAAATGCAAAAAAGCTAGATCCAACTCAAGGAAGAACGGAATTCTCTTGAAACCAGTCTACATGCCAGTGAGAAGAAGGTCTTGGAGCTCACCCGCCTACTGCACGAGGAAAAGACTCTTAACACCTACATCGCTCCAAAGAGGATGCGTAGTGTCTTTTGGGATTAATTATTTTTGTAATGTTTTGCCCATGAGGCCCTGATATACTGAACATATTATTTCTTAATACAATGTGTGTTCCTTTTTGTCTACAACGAACTTGAACTTTTGAACCCTTGAATGCATTGCATAAATAGCATATCATGCATCATGTGCATAACAGGTACCCTTTTTCTACAGGTTGCTTAATCTTCTTCGCTGTTTATTTCAGCACTCACTCAATCATCATGAATCCTGAACCAACTACTGAACAAGCTATCAAGGCCCTCCAGGCCCAGAACGCCCAATTTCAAGAGCTGGTCATGAGCTTAGCCCAGGGACAACAGGAGTTGAAGACTTTGCTCCTGAAGAAGAAGAAGAAAAAGAAGAAGAGGATTGTGCTGTTCAACACTGGACGCAGACTCGGGAATGCACTGCAGAATGAAGCTGAGCTGACTACTCCATCTGTTGGGGAAGGCAGTCACCAAGAGAGAGAGGTTCCTAGTCCTGTGGTCTCCGATAGCGAGACAGATTTCAATGATGAACCGTACCCTCCTGCTGAGGACCGGTATAAACAGCTGGAGGACCGGTTAAATGCTATGGAGATCCAACGCGTGCCTGGATTGGATTTTGGAGGTCTAGGTTTATCTTCTGGGGTGGTGATCCCACACAAGTTCAAGGCACCTGCCTTTGCGAAGTACGACGGGGCTTCCTGTCCTAAACTGCACCTTCGTTCTTATGTAAGGAAGATCCAACCTTACACTGCAGACAAGAACCTATGGATCCATTTCTTCCAGGATAGCCTTTCAGGGGCTCAACTCGAATGGTTCTATCAGCTGGATGGAGCCAATATTCGTAACTGGGAGGACTTGGTTACTGCATTTTATAAGCAGTATCAGTACAATTCCGACCTCGCTCCCACGCGTACCCAACTCCAGGGTATGTCACTTGGGACGGGTGAAGGTTTTAAGGAGTATGCGCAGAAGTGGAGAGACCTGGCTGGCAGGGTGCAGCCACTGTTGACTGACCGTGAACTCGTGGACATGTTCTTGGGAACCCTGTCCGGTCCATTCTTTAATCACTTGATTGGTAATTCCTCTGCTGGGTTTACAGACCCGATCCTGACTGGTGAGAGGATCGAAGCTGGTATCAAATCGGGGAAGATACATAAAGGTGCCTCCTCAAGTAATGAAAAGAAGCCCTTCAAAAAGGAAGCTAGTGTTGTTTATGGTCCCAGGAGACAGAACAAACCGGAACGCTGCCAAGCTGTCAACGCGGTGGTAATTTCAAAGCCTGTTGCTGCTCCTCAGCAGTATAACCAACCAAGGGGTGAGAGACCCAAAAGGCAGTACACTTGGCTCAGCATGACCCTGTCTCAGATATTGTCGCAACTACTGTCAACCAATCTGGTAACTGTCAAAGAAGCTCCAAAGGTAGTGAACACAACCTCCCCAAAGTACAACCCCAATGCCCGCTGCGCTTATCACTCTGACAGCCCGGGGCATAACACAGATGATTGTTGGGCTCTGAGGAATAAGGTTCAAGACCTTATTGATGCTAAAGAGGTACAGTTCGAGGCTCCCGAGAATCCTAATGTGGTGACAGCTCCCATGCCCAACCATGGAGTAAATGTTATTGGGGATGATGACGACATGGAGGAATCTGAATTCAACAGCTGGATCAATCCAACGACCAACGGTGGACCAAGCAACTGGACAGCCAAAGACTTCATACCTTTTACTTTTGTCACTCAGTAATGAACTCCTTTGTTTTGAATTTGTAACAAACAATAATGGCCCGGTGTCTTACCCGGGGCACCGTGGCTTCATTTGTGAGGGCTTGTTATTTGTCACTTTCATATATCATGAATAAAAGCATTGGACGTTTTTCACATTTCAAATCTTGCGCTCATTTTCTTTCTTTATTATATTGCAAAACAACTATATTTACACACACTCACTTATACAGGTTCCAATCCACTCTGGATTTCACTGGTAACGACTCTGCTACTGCCAGTTATGACTTCGAAAATCCGACCAACTTAGCCGAAGACGAAGGTGAAGATGATTGAGAAGTGCCTGGTGAGCTTGCAAGACTGTTACTACAGGAAGAGAGGGCCATTCAGCCACATGAAGAGCCAGTGGAAACGGTAAATCTGTGTACTGAGACAGACAGAAAGGAGGTCAAAATTGGTGCCAATCTGGAGCTTAGTGTGAAACAGCGGTTAATTCAGATGTTGCATGACTATATGGAAATCTTTTCCTGGTCCTACGAAGACATGCCTGGGTTGGATACCGACATTGTGGTTCATCACCTGCCTACCAAGGAAGACTGTCCTCCGGTTAAACAGAAGGTCCGCGTATGCGTCTAGAGATGTCCAAGAAAATCAAAGCTGAGGTCATGAAACAATTTGATGTCGGGTTTCTGGCAGTGACTTCTTACCCTCAGTGGGTCGCCAACGTGGTTCCAGTGCCAAAGAAGGATGGTAAGGTCCGAATGTGTGTTGATTACAGGGATTTGAACAGGGCAATCCCTAAGGATGATTTCCCTCTGCCTCATATCGACGTTCTGGTTGACAACACGGTTCAGCATAAGGTATTCTCCTTCATGGACGGGTTCTCTGGTTATAATCAGATCAAGATGGCTCCTGAAGACATGAAGAAGACCACTTTTGTTACTCAGTGGGGCACCTTTTGCTACAAGGTCATGCCTTTTGGGTTGAAAAATGCTGGGGCAACCTACCAACGTGCCATGGTTGCTTTGTTTCATGACATGATCTATCACGAGATCGAAGTATATGTCGACGATATGATTGCAAGGTCCCAAACTGAGGAGGAACACCTTGACCATCTACAGAAGCTGTTTGACCGTCTGAAGTTGTACAAGCTGAGGTTGAACCCGAACAAGTGCACCTTTGGGGTGAGATCTGGAAAATTGCTAGGTTTCGTCGTAAGCGACAAAGGTATTCAAGTGGACCCTGCCAAAGTGAAAGCCATACAAGAGATTCCAACTCCCAAGATAGAAAAAGAAGTCAGAGGCTTTCTAGGACGGCTGAACTACATTGCCCGATTCATCTCACATCTAACTGTTACCTGTGAACCAATCTTCAAGCTACTGAAGAAAGATCAAGTAGTACGTTGGAACGATGAATGTCAGGCCGCTTTCGACGGAATCAAAGAGTATCTCCAAGAACCACCCATTCTTATGCCACCGGTTGAAGGGGGACCTTTAATCTTATACTTGACATTACTTGACAACTCAATGGGGTGTGTGCTGGGGCAGCATGACGAGTCTGGCCGAAAAGAGCACGCCATTTATTACCTTAGCAAAAAGTTTACCGACTGTGAGACCCGATACTCACTGCTCGAGAAAAATTGCTGCGCTTTGGTATGGGCTGCTCGCCGGCTGAGACAGTATATGTTGACTCACACTACTCTCTTGATTTCAAAAATGGGTCCAATCAAGTACATATTCGAAAAGCCCGCTCTGTCCGGAAGAATAGCAAGATGGCAGATGATCTTGACAGAATACGACATCCAGTACATGACTCAAAAAGAAATCAAGGGAAGTGTATTGGCAGACCATTTGGCACACCAGGCAGTGGATGACTACCAGTCCATGAACTTTGAATTTCCAGACGAGAATATCATGGTAGTGACTGATTGTGAAGTACCTGGACCGGATGAAGGACCTGAGGAAGGATCCCGATGGTCTATGCACTTTGATGGAGCCTCAAACGCTTTGGGTAACGGTATTGGCGCTGTGATCATATCCCCTAAAGGCACTCACACTCCACTCACTGCCCGGCTATGTTTCAACTGCACCAACAACATGGCGGAGTATGAGGCATGCATCACGGGTCTTCAAGCTGCAATTGACTTAAGGATCAAGTTTCTGAGTGTCTTCGGAGATTCCGCTCTCGTGATCAATCAGATCAAAGGCGAGTGGGATACGAAATACCCAAATCTTATTCCTTACAAAGAGTATGTGTTGACATTGATCCCCCATTTCGAGGAGATAACTTTTGAACACTTCCCAAGAGAGGAGAATCATTTGGCGGACGTGCTGGCTACAATGTCTTCTATGTTCAAAGTCAAATGGGACAACGAGGCTCCCCGGATCATTATCTGGAAATTGGACAAACCTGCATATTGCTGTGATCTTGAGGCTGAAGAGGTAACTGAGAAACCTTGGTATCATGAAGTGAAGAGGTACTTGGAAGCTCAAGAATTTCCCGAGGGTGAATCTGTTAATGACAAGAAGTTCCTGAGAAGGTTCGCAGCAAAGTTCTTCCTCAACAACGACATTCTGTACAAGCGAAACCATGATTCAACCTTACTGCGTTGTGTGGATAAGCCTGAAGCAGAAAAGATCATGGCAGAACTGCATGAGGGTACTTTCAGAACACATTCCAGTGGACATACCATGGCAAAGAAAATCCTTCGGGCAGGATATTTCTGGTCCACAATGGAAGCTGATTGTTATCAACACTCTCGGACATGTCATAAATGCTAGATCTATGCTGATAAGGTGCACATTCCTCCAGTTCCTCTGAACGTCTTGACAGCACCTTGGCCTTTTGCAATGTGGGGCATTGATATGATCGGCGAGATCAGACCTACGGCGTCCCGGAAAGGATCATTACGGACAATGGTACCAATCTTAATAACAAGATGATCACTGAGCTCTGCGAGCAATTCAAGATACAACACCACAACTCTTCTCCCTACCGGCCGAAGATGAATGGGGCTGTCGAAGCAGCAAATAAGAATATTAAGAAGATTGTGCAGAAGATGACAGTGACCTACAAAGATTGGCACGAGATGTTACCGTTTGCACTTCATGGGTACCGTACCTCAGCACAGACGTCAACAGGGGCAACTCCCTTTTCCTTGGTCTATGGCATGGAGGCAGTCTTACCTATTGATGTCCAGATACCCTCTCTCCGGATAATGAAGGATGCAGGTTTGAGCGAAGATGACTGGATCCAGACTCGGCTTGATCAATTAAACCTAATTGACGAAAAGATACTCACTGCTATTTGTCATGGTCAGACGTACAAAAACGGATGATCAGGGCATTTAACAAGAAAGTCAGACGACAAGAGTATCAAGTCGGAGACCTGGTAATCAAGCGCATCATTCTTCCTCAAAGTGATCCCAGGGGCAAATGGACCCCTACGTACGAAGGGCCATTTGTGGTTAAACATATCTTCTCAGGAGGAGCTATGATTCTAACTACCATGGACGGTGACGACCTTCCTCACCCTGCCAATGCAGACATAGTAAAAAGATACTACGCATGAATCAAAGACCCGCTAGGTTGACACACCTAGGCAAAAATAAGGGCTTCCCGGCGAACCAAAAGGGTTCGAGCAAAAATAAGGGATGAAATGAAAAATCTGTACACCCGGCAAGTCGAAAACCTGAAAAGGCGGCTTGGGCAAAAATGGGTATCCCGGTGGACTGAAAACCCGAAAGGGCGGTCCAGGAAAAAGTTAGGGATAAGCGTAATACTATGTCTCATTGGATCACCTTGCATCCAGAATTCGGTATCAACTATCGGGTTCAGACGGCATCAAGCAATCAGCTTCATCTTCAATTAAGCAACCAAGTGATAAGACGCTTGAAGACATAGAGGCGATAGCAGAGTTGGAACCCAGTGGGATTGTTCACATAACTGTTTTGTTTTCCTTTTGCACAAAATTGTATAAACTCTCTTGTTCGGCGGCGTTCTCTTACTAGGACGTCAGCCTCTTGTACATAAAACGCCTATTTACAGGAAAATTTCGAAATCAATACAAATTCATTTTTTTCAGACAAATTGCCATTTGTTTTTCCTTTATCTGTTTTGTCTTGCGAAGAAGGTCTAATGTTCATTTTTTGATATATGCATTTAACACTAATTGCTAAATATTTGCATACGAAACAAAGGACTAATTACAGGTGACATCAGAAGCAGGGGCAATAATGAGTTGTCTAAGCGATCTAGTCCACCGAGGTACCAAGGTAAGTTCGGCTGAAGAATGTAACCAAGTTACCTCAACTCCCCACAGAGTAAGACAGGATTCAACCGTACTCTCCTCCGAGCAGAGTTAGTCTCCCATAAGCCCTATAAAGGCACAGTATCTCCAGCAAGTCAGCGATACTCTCCCCAAGCAGAGTTAGTCTACTGTCAGCCTTAAGGAAGTTGGGTATCCCCAGAAGGTCTCAACATTCCCCAGCGGAGTATACAGCTATTCCTCAACAAGCATCCCCGGCAGTCTTAACATAAGATTGTTCCCCGGCGGAATACCAGACACCCCAGTGGAGCCACTTCCCCAGTACAGTCCAAAAGTTTCCCCAGGAGAGTTGAATCAATCTCCCCAGTAGATTTTGGAAGCTTATCCCCAGTAGATTCTGGAAACTTATCCCCTGCGGAGTACGAACGCTTCTCCCCGGCTTTATTCAAAGGTTATTCCCCACCAGAGCTTATAACTGGGTTATCCTCAGCTAATTACCACAGAAGGATCGTCCCCGGCAAGGTTCTTCATATCCCCAGCGGAGTTCATCAAATTCCCCAATACAACTTATCAACGGAATCCCCAGCGGAGCTCTCATTAAAACCTCAGCGAAGTATCTCTCCCACAGAGTAATTCCCTGCAGAGTAATCTCTCCAACAAGTTTATTCCCCAACGGAGTCATCTTCTCCTACCGGTTCTTTCTTGCAATCATCATCCCCCAGCGGAAATGAAGAACTCTACTCTTCAACATCAGCCCAGGATTTAACTTCCCGGCATTCGTCAAAGGATTTATTTTCCCAGACGAAAACACATTCATGGAAATTTCACATTACATACATCCTGCTTACATACATGATAAAGTGCACATGACACTATCTCATTTTGAACATCATGACATCATGCATTTCATACATCATGACATTGCATACAACTGATGTTTTTCCTTTTCAGGAAAAAGGACAATCCAAAGATGATTACTATCAACTGTCACAATTCCAGATTCGATTCCTGTATCAAGCCAGGGCATATCTGTGAGTAACTGATTGTAGATTCGATTCCTGTATCCAGCCAGGGCATATCTGCATAAAGGGTTTAGAGATTCGATACCTGTATCCAGCCAGGGCATATCTGTAGACGACTAATTCCAGATTCGATACCTGTATCCAGCCAGGGCATATCTGTGAGTAACTGTTTGTAGATTCGATTCTTGTATCCAGCCAGGGCATGTCTGCATGAAGAGTTTAGAGATTCGATACCTGTATCCATCCAGGGCACGTCTGTAAGCAACCTTTTGAAGTTCCAAATTCGATTCCTGTATCCAGCCAAGGCATATCTGTGAGTAGATTCGATTCCTGTATCTAGCCAGGGCATATCTGCATAAAGGGTTTAGAGATTTGATACCTGTATCCAGCCAGAGCATATCTGTAGACGACTAATTCCAGATTCGATACCTGTATCCAGCCAGGGCATATCTGTGAGTAACTGATTGTAGATTCGACACCTGTATCCAGCCAGGGCATGTCTGCATAAGGAGTTTAGAGATTCGATACCTGTATCCAGCCAGGGCATATCTGTAGATGACAAGTTCCGGATTCGATACCTGTATCTAGCCAGGGCATATCCGTGAGTAATTTGATTGTAGATTCGATACCTGTATCCAGCCAGGGCTTGTCTGCATGAAGAGTTTAGAGATTCGATACCTGTATCCAGCCAGGGCACGTCTGTAAGCAACCTTTTGAAGTTCTGGATTCGATTCCTGTATCCAGCCAGGGCATATCTGTGAGTAGATTCGATTCCTGTATCCAGCCAGGGCATATCTACATGAAGAGTTTAGAGATTCGACACCTGTATCCAGCCAGGGCACGTCTGTAAGCAACCTTTTGAAGTTCCAGATTCGATTCCTGTATCTAGCCAGGGCACATCTGTAAGCAACTGTTTGTAGATTCGATTCCTGTATCCAGCCAGGGCACGTCTGTAAGCAACCTTTTTGAAGTTCCGGATTCGATTCCTGTACCTATCCAGGGCATATCTGTGAGCGATTAATTGTAGATTCGATACCCGTATCTAGCCAGGGCATATCTGCATGAAGAGTTTGAAGATCAACACCTGTAACCGGCCAGGAAATTATCTTTCTTTCTCAAGTACGCAAGTTCTCGGTAAGGAATCTCTTACGCGATCGACACCTTCAGATGGCATCTTTTAGCCCATCTCCACAACTATCCATCACATTTCCAAATGGCATCTATAAGCCCATTCCCAACAAGGTTCTATCACATCTCCAGATGGCATCTATAAGCCCATCCTTCTATCCATTACATCTCCAAATGGCATCTATAAGCCCATTCCCTGCTGATATTCTACTATGTGAGTGCAAATTTCTGGGCACTCTAGTGTTCAATCATCTTCCACCTTCGGATCACGAAAGGCACGCAAGCCAATCTACATCCTCAGGTCTAAGAAGATTGAACAGGGACAACTGTTGTACCCCAAAATTTGCCCTCCCATATTCTTCAAGATTTGTCAAGCATCATCTCAATTTGCTCAAGTCTACTCAAGGATTGCACAGTCAAACATCTTCCTAAGCCAGTCAAAATTAGGGTTTTGGTTCTTGCAAGGAAGTTGAGGTTTTCAAGGGCTCAATTAAGTCCCATATGCCAATATACATTGTCAAGCATCCACATGTCAAGTTTCAAGGCTCACAAGGTCAAGTTGCACACTCAAAAGCCCTATTTACTTCACAATCAACTGTAGGCGTAAAATGGTCATTTGGCAGTCAAAAGTCAAAATTTTTGGTCAACATCCTATTTTTGAGCCACAATCATCATTTGATCAATTCTTTATCGTGATTCTACAAGGATGGCTCAAAAATCATCAAGATGCAAAAGTTTCCATTTTTGGACAGCTGAAAAGTCAACTGTAACTTGACCAAGGCATAACGTTTTCATGGTTCATCAGAAAAATCCCATCCAATTCTCATTTTGAAGGGGATGACATTTCCTACATCTCATCTTCACATTCCAAGTCCAAGAAATGCTCTCACAAAAAGTTATCAATTTCAACATTATAGGTCATTTTCAAAAGTCAACAAAAAGGCATTTTAAGTCAAAGACCATAACTTGATATTGGTAAATCAAAATGACATGGGACCAAAGGCATTGGTTAGAGGACTTCAAGACCTTTCCAAAATGTCCAAGAACATGTTCATATGATCAAAATTGAGTAAGATATGCATTGGAGAAGTTGGGAAATTTTTGTGAAATGGCAAAAGTCAACTATCCTTGAAACTTCAATTTTTGACAAAAGGGCCCACTTTCTTCCACTTGATTCAGCCTTGTCATGCCATACACGTGTCCCATGACTAATTTCAAGACCAAATATTTATTTTTCCATTTTATTTAATTTTTATTGATTTAATTCATTTTAAATCCATAATAATTCAAATAAAATCTAAAAATTAATGGAAGGACATCTTTTTGATTTGGACAACTTTCATGTATCATTTTCCAGCTCACAATTTCGTGCCAAGCTATTTTGAGCACAAAATCATGGTTTTTGCTCCAAGTATGGAAAGCTTTCAATGGTGGTTAAGGGGAATCTCCAAACATCAATGCAATGGATCCCAAGCCTAGCTGCTGACCTAATTCCCTTCATACCTACATATGCAAGCATTCCAGACCTCATTCACAACCCAAGTACTGCACAAACGGCCAAACCACATTAAAAAAAATCAAGCAAAAAGTCAAATCGGAATTCAACCTTCAAGGCCAATTCAACACTTTTTATTGCTTCTAATACCTTGCTAACAGTCCCAGAAACGCATTGGAATAAAAATCAAGTGCTAACACTCCAGGAACACGCAAGAACAATTCACGGTTTGACCATTTTTTTCCAGAAACGCATACCATTATTCATGCATTGTTAACATCTTTTGTGGATCATTTGGTGTTCATAGCACTCAGGTGAAGCTTTTGGTGTGGTTCAATTGGAGTAAAACGCCTTGAAATGGAAAACACCATTGATGGATTTTAGGGTTTCCGAGCTTTCCAATTAGGGCTTTTCAGCATAAGCAAAATCAGGCCTCCTAAGACCCATGATTGAATTCGTTACATCCAGACGAACGTGAATCTGTGCTCGCGAACAATTTATATAGAGCGTAGCTCTATTCGCTATTATTCCTCATTGCAATTTGTGGGGGTTAAAAACCCCCGCTATCTGACTTTTGTTTTGCAGGTTCAAGGAGAACGATGATGCATTGTAAGCGTGCTACTGGATGATTCAAATGGCGCGCGCTTTTTTTTGGTTTCAGCATGTGACTTGTTTTTCTCATATTATATTTGTTTCTTATTTTATTAACAAACGCGCATAAGTGGTCTAGTGGAAGAGCAGGTGGCTGTTGACCATTGGGACCTGGGTTCGATTCCCAGGTCCCCCCCCCCCCCCAAATTCCATATTATTTTTCATAACGTAATTGCATGCAGATATTCAAAGGTATCCCACCATGGACTCCCATTCATCCAAACGCCAAGTGTCTCAAAGGACAGATCCAAATGCCAAAAGATGAGGAGCACTATGCTCCTGGTCAACCCATGCTCCAGGCAATTTCAAAAGTCAAAAGGGCTTGATGCAAATGGGCCACAGAAATTCCAGATTCACCTCCAAAAAGGCCCAGAACCCCTCTTTGGTTCATTCTTCTTTTCTTCTTATTTTATTTCTTTTATTTTGTTTGTTTATTAATTATTTTTCTAATTATTATTTATTATCACTAAAACTAATCAATTAACATTTTCACAATAAAAAATCAAAAAAACTAATATTTTTATTATTCTCATTTATTAATTTCACTACTAATTATTTTTGTAAATAAAACACTAATAAATTGATTTAGTTTAATTAGGTAATTTTAATTTCCTTTTCCAATAAATAAAAACAAATTTAGATTTAGGCTTTTCTTTTGACATTTTTAATTCCTTTTTTTATTTTATTTCATTAAAACATAAAAAACACAATAATATTTTTCTTTTAATTAAATTAATTAATTAGTAATTAGGCTTAATTTTCATTTAATTAAAAAAAAAAGGACAAATTCAATTCTTTCTCAAAAAGGGTCAAAACCCTCATGACATCCCGATTCATTCTTTCGCGCGCATTTTAGTTTCAATTCATTATTTTGATTATTTATGTAACTGCTTCCGGAAATGTAATAGTTAATTAGGTTTATATCATTATTTACTATTTCCCGCATTCTTATTTTCAAACGGGTTTTTGTTTTTGGCGATGTATAGACCCGCACCTTGTAATAGTTAGATTTACCTTTCCGCAATTTATTTTCCGCACTCCTAACTGTTAAAAAATGCATGAAAGAATGTATGAAAAATAAAATCAATCCGTAGCTCACAAATAACATGTACAAGATAACCTTAACTGAAAAACAACATACATGCACATGCCACTCCTAGGGTACGCCTCACTGGTTGCCTCGAACGTGGTCATCAAGTATAGGTTGTCTTAGAGGTCGCCCTCCTGTCTAAGATCCAGTTGCCTCGAAACGGTTGCCTCGGATAAAAAGGATCTAGGACATTAGGGTTACTTCTAAGGTGTCCTACTATTGCTTCGGTGATCACACTGTCCCTATAATCGAATTGACACGAATACCTCCAACGACGGTGCTACCTACCTCTCAATGGTGGGATAGTACTGTCTAAAGGACTCTTACACAGCCTAATTCCTTAGAGTAGGTAGATTCTCATGGGTACTTGCTCTTTCAAACAAACAAAAACATCTTTTCACACTGACACTTTCAAAAGGTTTTCAAACAAATATTTGATACACTCTTGAGGACAGATACAAGAGTTACTTAGAAATTTTCAAACGAAACTTTTTCAAAACCCACAAACACTTGAAAAGTAAACAAATTTTGAAAACATAAGAGAAAGTACCTAAGAGCCCATGGATAACCATGGATAGAAAGGGTGCTAACACCTTCCCTTTCTATAAATCTACCTCCCGAACCGAGAAACATTCTCAAAGAAGGAATTTTGCTGTGCTTTTGTCCTTTCCATGTTGGAGAACATAAAAGACGGTGGCGACTCTTGCTTACCGCGACATTTCACGAACCAGCTTAAAAAACAGTCAGTTCTATTTCCACCGATCACAACATGCCCCAAAAAGCTCACTTCACTTAACCAGAACTCGCACTTTGACAACTTAGCATAAAGCTTCTTCTCTTTCAAAACTTCCAACACGATGCGCAAATGTTCTGCGTGCTCTACTTCCAATTTAGAATAAACCAGAATATCATCAATGAAAACAACCACGAAACAATCCAAGTAAGGTTGGAAAATACGATTCATGTACTCCATGAATACTCCCGGTGCATTAGTGACACCGAAAGGCATCACCGAATATTCGTAATGTCCATACCTCATCCTGAAAGCAGTTTTATGAACATCTTCTTCTTTCACCCTTATTTGATGGTAACCCGATCTCAAATCAATCTTACTAAACATGTGAGCGCCAACCAATCGGTCCATCAAACCATAAATTCTAGGAAGTGGATACCTATTCTTGATAGTCACTTTATTCAACTGACGATAATCAATACAAAGTCTCTTGCTACCGTCTTTATTCTTCACCAATAACACAAGAGCTCCCCACGGTGACACACTAGGTCTAACAAACTTCTTCTCGAGCAAATCTTCTAATTGGATCTTCAATTCTGCTAACTCAGATGCGGACATCCTGTATGGTGCCATAGAGATAGGTCTGGTACCAGGGACAAGATCCATAGAAAATTCAACTTCTCTTTCTGGAGGTGCACTAGGAATCTCATCAGGGAATACTTCAGGAAAATCGCACACCACCGGAAAGTTTGCTATCACAGCTTGACTCTCCACAGAAAGAGTCACCATCAACAAGAAAACCAACGCCTTATCCTTCATGAATTCATTCAAATGCTTCGTCGACACCAACATAGATTGTTCTTCTTCTACTAAGAAAGAAAACCTCACAGTGTTGTCATAACAATTGATATGGACATAATTAGCTTTTAACCAGTCCATACCTAAAACCACGTCCAACCCGACAAGCGGTAAACAAACAAGATCCACCACAAAGTCTCTATCGAATATTGATAAAGGGAAACTTGCACACACAAAATAAGTAGTAACTGTTCCCTTAGCAGGAACTTCTACCACCATATCTCTATCCAGAGACGAAAAAGTGAGACCCAATCTCTTTACACAATCAACAGCAATAAAACAGTGAGTAGCACCAGTATCGATAATAGTAATAAGAGGAAAGCTATTAATGAAACTAGTACCTCGAACAAGACCATCCTCGTTTGCCGTCGGAGCACCCGACAAAGCAAACACCTTTCCTGCTCCTTGAGTCCTCTTAGGCTTCTTACATTGAGCACTAATGTGACCTCCCTCACCATAATTAAAACAGACCACATCCTTATGTCTACAATCGCGAGTCATATGTCCCACTTCTCCATATCGGAAACATCTCACCTCATTCTCCTTAGCTCTAACATCGCTTCGACAAACATTACTTTTGTGGCCGGGTTTCCCATACTTGTAACAAACAATACTAGCAGGAGCATCTCCCCCACTAGTTCTTCGCTCTTGAAATGCTTTATGTTTCCCTTTACCAGCTGGAGCATCATACGGTTTTCCACGGCTTTACTGACCTTTGTTTCTCTTATCAGACATAATCTTATAATGAGCATTACTGTCCTCCTCAAAGATCCTACAACTATCAATCAAATCCGAAAAGACACGGATTTTCTGATAACCAACAACTTTCTTAATCTCAGGACGCAAACCATTTTCAAACTTGATGCATTTAGAGAACTCGCCATTCGGCCCATCATAATGCGGGTAGAACTTGGCCAACATAGTGAACCTTGAAGCATAATCAGTGATAGACATGCTTCGTTGCTTTAATTTGCGGAACTCTATCTCCTTCTTTCCGCGAACATCTTCTGGGTAATACTTCCTCATGAGTTCCCTTCGAAAAAATTCCCATGTCACTTCCTAACCAGCAATCTCAAGCCACTAAAGGGTTTCGACCTACCAGTCATCCGCTTTAGCACTTAGTTTATGAGTACCATAACAGATCCTTTGCACAGGAGTGCAATCCATCACACGGAAGATTCTTTCAATCTCCTTCAGCCACGCCAAAGCACCTTCGGGATCATACTTTCCTTGGAAAGTAGGAGGATTATCTCTTTGGAAGGTTGCCAAACTACGAGACCCAGCATTCTCGTCAGCATTCGAAGGGTTTTGGAAAGCCTGAGCCATTGCTTGCTTAGCAGCAACAAGAGCCTCATCATTCCTACCAGCGTTCCTTCCAGCCATAACAACTTCCGCTCACAACAAAAAAAAAGGATTAGAATCAACAAATAACAATACTTGATTGTTAGACAACAACAAATTCAACAACTTGGCCAGACATATCGACCTGCTCTGATACCACTAATGTAACACCCCAATTCTACCCCTCGTAATTAATAATAAAATCAGAGTTTCAAAATTTCATCCAAACATAAATTGAGGTATCACATATTCGTGTTTTTCATCACTTTGCATTATAATGCACATCACAAAATCAAAAGTCGGATATACCGATTCATAACACAAATCATCATATAGACATATGACTAATCACAGCACAACATACGTGTTCACAAAATGTACGTATCATCATGTTATCATCAATACATAAAGTCATAAGATAGTATACATAAACTATCCTATCCAAAATAATAACGTCGCCCAAATCCCAAGTGTTACTACTATCAAAGCAGAGCGACTCAAAATAAAGAGACTCGAGTTAATCCTCATCATCCTCGCGGATCACCTGCACGTTACCAATATAAAGGCAACGGCGAAACGAGTAAAGGGTGAGATAATCCAAAACATATAAGTAAAGGCATGATAAAATATATAAATAGTTTTGGAATCATAAATGATATAGGTTAATAAGAATATGTCAACAAATATCAAATCTCACATACTTTAAAATCATCATTTAGTGTATAAGATTAACACTTTAATATCATCACATAATCATCATAATCATATCAAAACAAGACATAAACTCCATCGCCATAAACTCATATCATCGCTTTACCGTCATGTTATATCCATCGCATAATTTTCATGAAATTATCACATCATAATCACTTTATGTTCAACACAAAAATCATCACAAAACAAAGTATCATATAACATCGCAATTCATTATAAGCCATCAAATGAAACTAAACGCCAAAAGACTAAAAAATAAACATAACCGACTCCATGAGACACGACTATGTTATGCATGTGGTACCCATCGCTTTGTCAATAATTAGGGACATTCGACATAAAAGCCCATCATCGCTTTGGCATAAAAGCCCTCGTCGCTTGGCATAAAAGCCCACATCGCCAATGAAATGTATGTGACTCGACAACACGACATCACAAACACGACACAACAAAACATCATTATCGCACATCAAAATTGGTATAAAGCCCACGTCGCCGTATTTATCCACATCAAGATAAACATATCATCACATCGCATATCATCAAGTATTCATTATAAATAAACCGTCGCAAACATCATGTTTAATCACACCACATCATTATAAAATAATTCACTAAATTTCAAACACGGAAAAATAGTCAAACATCAATAGTCGTTGCAAAAGTCATTCACAATAATCAGCTTCACAATAGTCAAACATCAATGTTTTGGATTTTTCCATGATTTGTTTTGATTTAAATTAATTTAATTCAAATAAAAATCAAAATAAATAATAAAAATGAGATAATTACAAGTGGCAAGGGCTAGGGCTCTTGGACCATGCTACCAACTCAAAACAAGTGCAAAAAGTTAGGCCCATTTAGCAAAAATTGCAATTTGAGGCATAGTTGACTTTGGACAATTTTGCAAAAAAGGTCAACTTCACCAATGCATAACTTCATCAATTTTGACTCTTTGAAGGTGTTATTGGACGTTTTAGAAAGCTTTAGATGTCCTTTAAGCAACCATTTTGGTCTCATCTCAATTTGGTATTCCATGTTCATTTATGAAGCTTTGAAAAAAAAGGTGTTTTTGTTGACTTTTCAAAATGACCTATAATGTCCAAATTCACAACTTCTTGTGAGTTCATATTTTGAACTTGGGAGATGAATATGGATTGTATAGAATTTCATCCTCTTGAAAATGAGCTTTGTATGGGTCATTTCTCATAAAGTATGAGAAATTTATGCTTGGTCAAAGTTGAGTTGACTTTTCCTGTAAAACCCTAATTTAGCAACTTTTGGTTCTTGATGAATTATGAGCAATCCTTGATGAATCATGATCAAACCTTGATCAAATTATGAAATATACTTCAAAATGAGGATGTTGACCAAAAATCTTGAAGTTTGACTGTATGTGGGCCACAATTGACTTTTGCCCTAGCACAGTCGATTTTCAGGGCTTTGAGCAATTGCCTGATCAAACTTTCTCTGTAGGGCTTGAAACTTCACATGGATAATCTTGATAACATATTAGGAAAATGGTGAGAATTTGAGATCCCTTGGACTCAAGTATCTTGATGCAACATGAAACCCTAATTTGAGGTAGACTGCCTTATGAGGGAGCTTGTCTGGTCAACCTTTGGACTTCCTTGAGCAACTTGAGAATCTTTCTTGAAATATTTTGAGAAATATGGGAGGGCAAATTTTGGGGTACAACAGCTGCCCCTGTTCAATCTTCTTAAATCTGAGGATGTAGATTGGCTATCTGCCTTTCGTGATCTGAAGGTTGAAGATGATTGAACACTTGAGTGCCCAAAAATTTGTACTCGCATGAAGTTGTATTTGTATTGCGATGTAGGGAATAGGCTTACAGATGCCATTTGGAGATTGATGACGGGAGATGGGCTTAAAGATGCCATCCGAAGGAGTGTCGATCGCATAAGAGATTCCTTAGCGAGAGCTTGTACACCTGTTGTTGAGGAAGATTCCGCTGGGGAATGTTGTTCTTTGTTTTGAGAAAAGTATAATTTTAGGTGCTTCAGTCGTCCGTTATTCTACTGGGGAATCATCTCTTGGTCGAAGAGGAGAAAATGAACTACTATCTGGTCGTGATCCAGGCTTCATAGTGATAAGATCGACTGCTATCTGGTCGTAATCCAGGCTTTATAGTGAATTTACTGGGGAGATAAGATCAAACTTGCTATCCGGTCATAATCCAGGCTTCGCAATTTCTCAATTCTTATCTGGTCGTAATCCAGGCTTCAGAAGGAATTAAGTTGTTATCCGGTCGCATTCGGGCTTCAACTTGAATTTAGGGCATACTAATATCCGGTCGAATCCGGGCTTCTTAGTAATTGTCCAGGTAAACTGCTATTTGGTCGAAATCCAAGCTTCGCGGTGTCTTATACCTCTATCTGGTCGTAGTCCAGGCTTCACGATGTTTCATACCATTATCTGGTCGAATCCAGTCTTCATGGTGTCTTGTACTGCTATCTGGTCGAATCCAGGCTTCAGAATACCTTACTTCTTATCTGGTCGAAATCCAGGCTTCAGAAGAAATCAAGTGGTTATCCAGTCGCATCCGGGCTTCCATTTGATTTTCAGGCCTGCTAATATCCGGTCGAATCCAGGCTTCATAGTAATTGGTCGGGTAAACTGCTATTTAGTCGTAATCCAAGCTTCATAGTGTCCCTCACTATTATCTGGTCGTAATCCAGGCTTCAGTGTCTCTTACCGCTATCTGGTCGTAATCTAGGCTTCGTGATGTCTCATAACATTATCTGGTCGTAATCCAGGCTTCATGGTACTTGCTGAGCTGCTATCCGGTCGTAATCCGGGCTTCACGACTTGCTGGGGATTACACTATTATCCGGTCGAATCCGGGCTTCATAGCCTGCTTTTAAGAGATACCACTATCTGGTCGAATCTAGGCTTCGCGGTGTTTGATACTGTTATCCAGTCGTTCTCCGGGCTTCACAATATAATGTAGAAATCAAGATACTATCCGGTCGGATCCGGGCTTCATAGCTTGAACTTGGTGAGAATTTGATTGTATATTTTCCTGAAAGGTAAAAGGTTAGTTGTATGTAATGTCATGATGCATGACATGTATCGAGCAATGATGTTCTCAAAATAAATGAGACTGTGTTGTATGATGCGTATATGCATGTGTCATGATGTATGGAAATGTGATGTTTTTTATAATGTTCTTTAGCTGGGGGAGAATAAATCCCAGACTTCTGCTGGAGAATACAAAGAATTTCACTCGCTGGGGATAACGAATGAAGATGATTGGGAGAATAATCCTGCTGGAGAATAAACTAACTCTGTAGGGAGGAGATAATCTGCTAGAAGATCTGCTGATTTGGAGAAATAACCTTGGCTATGGATGAATCACCGTTCCTGGCGGTGATGAACTCTGTCGGGGATAAAGTCTCTATTTGTGAAAGAAATAAACTCCACCGGGGATGGTCTTCCATTGTCCGTGAAGGATGAACTCTGCTTGGGGAGAATCTTACCGACTCACTCGCGATTGCGAACCTCAACTGGGGAGAGTTGATAATACTGTATTCTGGTACTTCCTACTCTACGGGGAGTGTATGCACTTTTAGTCATTTTCTTCAACTGGGTCTATCCCTGTACCTGGTGAATAGAGCAACTGTAAGGTATGGACATTTCTTGTTTGCCCCTATTCCTGATATTACGAGTAATCGTCTTTTGTTTTGTATGTAAATATTTATGAGCAGCAATCATTGTCAAATGCATATATCAAAAAATGAACCATTGGATGTTCTTGCAAAACAAAACAGAAAAAGAAAAACAATTTGAAATTTCTTTGTGAAAATGAATTGTATTGATTTTGAAGTTGGCCTGTAAATAGGTGTTTTCGTACAAGAGGCTGACGTCCTAGTAAGAGAACGCCGCTGAATGATAGAATTTACACAATTTGTGAAAAACAAAGAAAAATAGCTATGTGCATAATCCCACTGGGTTCCAACTCTGCTATTGCCTTTATATCTTCGAGCATCTCATCACTTTGCTACTTGGTTGAAGGTAGATCAGATTGATTAGTGCCGTCTGAGCTTGATAGTCGATACCGAAGTCTGGTTGCAAGATGATTCAATGAAACATAGTGTTACGCTTTAATCCCTAATTTTTTCCTGGACCGCCCTTTCGGGTTTTCAGTCCACTAGGATACCCTTTTTTGCCCAAGCCGCCTTTTAAGGTTTTCGACTTTCCGGGTGTACAATTTTTCATTTTCGTCCCTTACTTTTGCCCGAACCCTTTTGGTTCGCCGGGAAGCCCTTATTTTTTCCTAGGCCAGTCAACCTAGCGGGTCTTTGATTATGCGTAGTATTTTTTTACTATGTCTGCATTGACGGGGTGAGGAAGGTCATCACCATCCATGGTGGTTAGAATCATAGCTCCTCCCGAGAAAATGTTCTTAACCACAAATGGCCCTTTGTACGTAGGGGTCCATTTTCCCCTGGGATCACCTTGCGGCAGTATGATGCGCTTGATTACTAGATCCCCAACTTGATACTCTTGTCGTCTAACTTTCTTGTTAAATGCCTTGATCATTCGCTTTTGATACGTTTGACCATGACAAATAGCAGTAAGTATCTTTTCGTCGATTAAGTTTAGCTGATCAAGCTGGGTCTGAATCCAATCATCTTCGCTCAAACCTGCATCCTTCATAATCTGAAGAGAGGGTATCTGGACCTCAATGGGTAAGACTGCCTCCAAGCCATACACTAAAGAGTAGGGTGTTTCCCCTGTTGACATCTGTGCTGAGGTGCGGTACCTATGAAGAGCGAACAGTAACATCTCATGCCAGTCTTTGTATGTCACCGTCATCTTCTGCACAATCTTCTTGATGTTCTTATTAACCACTTCGACAACCCCATTCATCTTTGGCCGGTAGGGAGAAGAGTTGTGATGCTGTATCTTAAATTGTTTGCAGAGTTAGGTGATTATTGTATTGTTGAGATTTGTACCATTGTCCGTAATAATCCTCTCTGGTACACCGTATCGACAGATCAAGTTGTGTCGGATAAACCGCGCCACGACATTCTTGGTTACCGTAGCAAAGGAAGCTGCCTCAACCCATTTTGTAAAGTAATAAATTGCTACCAGGATGAAACGATGCCCGTTGGACGCAGTAGGTCTGATCTCGCCGATCATATCGATGCCCCACATTGCAAAAGGTCAGGGAGCTGTCAAGACATTCATAGGAACTGGAGGTACATGCACCTTATCAGCGTAGACTTGGCACTTATGACAGGTACGAGAATTCTGATAACAATCAGCTTCCATAGTAGACCAATAATATCCTGCCCGTAGGATTTTCTTTGCCATGGTGTGTCCACTGGAATGAGTTCGGAAAGTACCTTCATGTAACTCCGCCATGATCCTTTCTTCCTCGTTCTTATCCATACATTGCAGTAAGGTTGAATCATGGTTACGCTTGTAAAGGATACCATTACTGATGAAGAACTTCACCGCGAACCTCCTCAGAAAATTCTTATCATTAATAGATGCACCCTCAGGATATTCTTGAGCCTCAAGATACCTCTTTACCTCATGAAACCAAGGTTTCTCTGTTACCTCTTAAGTATCAATGTCACAGCAATGTGAGGGTTCATCCAATCTCTCAATGGTAATCTGGGGAGCCTCATTGTCCCAATTGACCTTGAACATAGAAGACATAGTAGCTAGCGCGTCCGCCAACTGGTTCTCCTCTCTGGGGAAATGTTCAAAGGTTATATCCTCGAAGTGCGGAAGCAATGTCAGTACATACTCCTTGTAAGGAATAAGATTTGGGTGTTTCGTATCCCACTCGCCTTTGATCTGACTAATCACGAGAGCGGAGTCTCCGAATACACTCAAGAACTTAATCCTTAGGTTGATGGCTGCTCGAAGGCCCATAATGCATGCTTCATACTCCGCCATGTTGTTGGTGCAGTTAAAACATAATCGGGCGGTGAACGAGGTATGAAGCCTTCAGGAGATATGATCACGGTGCCAATGCCATTACCCAACGCGTTTGAAGCTCCATCAAAATACATGGACCATCGGGATCCTTCCTCAGGTCCTTCATCCGGTCCAGGTTTTTCACAGTCAGTTACCAATATGATGTTCTCATCCGGAAACTCGAAATTCATAGACTGGTAATCATCCACGACCTGATGTGCCAAATGATCTGCCAACACACTTCCCTTGATTGCCTTTTGGGTTGTGTATTGGATGTCATATTTCGTTAAGATCATCTTCCATCTTGCTATTCTTCCGGACAAGGCAGGCTTCTCGAAGATATACTTGATAAGGTCCATCTTTGATATTAATAGGGTAGTGTGAGTCAGCATATACTGTCTCAGCTGGCGAGCAGCCCATGCCAAAGCGCAACAAGCTTTCTCAAGCAGTGAGTATCGGGTCTCACAACCGGTAAACTTTTTTCTAAGGTAGTAAATAGCATGCTCTTTTCGGCCAGACTCGTCATGCTGCCCCAGCACGCACCCCATTGAATTGTCAAGTACTGTCAAGTATAAGATCAAAGGTCTTCCTTCAACTGGAGGCATCAGAATATGTGGCTCTTGGAGATATTCTTTGATCCTTTCGAAAGCGGCTTGACATTCATCATTCCATCTTACCACTTGATCTTTCTTCAGCAACTTGAAGATTGGCTCACAAGTAGCAGTCAGGTGTGAAATGAATCGGGCAATGTAGTTCAGACGTCCCAAAAAGCCTCTGACTTCTTTTTCTGTTCGGGGAGCTGGAATTTCCTGTATAGCCTTCACCTTTGCAGGATCCACTTGAATACCTTTATCACTAACGACGAAACCCAACAGCTTACCAGACCTTACTCCGAAGGTGAACTTGTTCGGGTTTAACCTCAGCTTATACAACTTCAACCTGTCAAATAGCTTCTGAAGATGGTCAAGGTGTTCTTCCTCAGTTTGGGACCTTGCAATCATGTCATCAATGTAAACCTCAATCTCATGGTGAAACATGTCGTGGAATAAAGCGACCATGGCGCGCTGATAAGTTTCCCCAGCATTCTTCAACCCAAAAGGCATTACCTTGTAACAGAAGGTGCCCCACTGCGTAACGAAAGTCGTCTTCTCCATGTCTTCGGGAGCCATCTTAATCTGATTGTAACCAGAAAAGCCATCCATAAAGGAGAATACCTTATGTTGTGCGGTGTTGTCAACCAGAACGTCGATGTGAGGCAGAGGGAAATCATCCTTGTGGCTCGCCCTGTTCAGATCCCTATAGTCCACACACATCCGAACCTTACCATCTTTCTTCGGCACCGGAACCACGTTGCCAACCCACTACGGGTAAGAAGTAACTGCTAGAAAACTGACATCAAACTGTTTCATGACCTCAGCTTTGATTTTCTCGGACATCTCTGGGCACATTCGACGAAATTTCTGCTTCACTGGAGGACAGTCTTCTTTGGTTGGCAAGCGGTGAACCACGATATCAGTATCCACCCCAGGCATATCTTCATAAGACCAAGCGAAGATCTCAACATAGTCACGCAGCATCTGTATCAACCGTTGCTTAACGCTAGGCTCCAGATTTTCACCTATCTTGACCTCTTTCTTGTCTTCCTCGGTACCCAAATTCACTGATTCCACTAGCTCTTCATGCGTCTGTATGGCCCTCTCTTCCTGAAGTAACAGTCTAGCAAGTTCCCCAGGAATTTCACAATCATCCTCACCTTCGTCCTCGGCTTGGTTGATCGGACTTTCGAAGTCATAACTGGCAGTAGCAGAGTCATTATCAGTGGGATCTAGAGTGGATGTGGACCTGTATTATGATATGTGTGTGTGTAAGACAAATAGCCGTTTTGATAAGGTGCAAGATAGAAAAGAAAAACAGGGAGCGCAAAACTTGTAATGCAAGAAAACGTCCAATGCTTTATTGATGATATATGAAAATGACAAATAGCAAGCCCTCACAAACAGAGCCAAGGTGCCTCGGGCAAGGCACCAGGCTGTAAATTTTCAAATTTCCTGTTACAAATTTCAAAACAAAAGTCTATTACTGTGTAATAAAAGAAACGGGCACGAAGTCCTTCGCCGTCCAATTGTTCCAGCCACCGTTGGTAGTCGGCTAAATCCAGCTGTTGATATCTGACTCTTCATCATCATCTTCAATTGCATTCACTCCCGGATTACTGATGCACAGATGAGGTCTTCCAATTCGCTCACGCTGAACAACCCTTTGAGCTTCTGCAGTAAAACCCATACCAAACTTGTCAGTCTTGTGTGCGAAGTCAGGGAGTTGGCCCCAATTTGCGCACCCACCTTTTTCAATAACAGCCCTGGCATCCTTGAGGGAAGCCATCTTCATTGGAGGTTCGTCAGCAGCAACTTCAGTTGACGCCAGGGTTTGGGGGACCTCTTCAAAGTTCTGGCACTGGGTTTCGATGAACTCCCCATTAGTCTCTACATACCGGAAAGAGTTAAGATGACTTACCATGTACTCCTCCTCACCCTGCACCGTAACAATCTTCCCCTTCACAGGATACTTCAACATATGATGGAGCATAGAAGTCACTGCCCCAACCTCATGAATCCACGGGCGACCTAGCAAACCAGAATAAGATGGTCGGATGTCCATCACATAGAACGTAGATGCAAAAGTCTGAGAGCCGACTTTAATAGGGACATCCACCTCCCCGTGCACCATCCTTTTGGACCCATCAAAGGCCCTAACCACAATATTACTTGGCTTCAGAACCAACCCTTCACAGTCTAGCCAGTCTAATGCTTTCTTAGGTAAAACATTTAATGAGGACCCTGTATCCACCAGTACGTGGGCCAGAGTAGTGCCCCTGCACTCGATCGAAACATGCAGAGCGTCATTGTGATTCCTTCCTTTGGCAGTCAGATCTGCGTCGGAGAAACCCAGCCCGTTGTCAGCAGTCAAACTAGCCACACAGTCTTTGAATTGATCAGCAGATGTTTCCTGCGGCACATGCTCAATTTTAAGGAAAGCAATTAAAGCCTTTGCATGGGCTTCCGAGCATAACAATAAGGATAACATGGAAATCTTCGACGGGGTTTGCCCCAGCTGTTCGACTACGTTGTAGTCGCTTTTCTTGATAATCTTCAAAATTTCCTCTATCTCCTGCTTAGAGGTTTCAACAATGACTTTTTTAGGTGCCTCCGTCCGGGCAAGCTCACCTGTAACTTCTTTGCCCCGAGTGTCAGATGACTTGGTGACAGGGGTGATAACTGGAGTAAGGATTAGAACAATAGCTGATGTACTGGTGGATAGAATGGCAACAGGCTTTCGAACAGTCGGAGGAGAAGTCTCAGGAGAGAAGAGTCTTTCGCTTCGGGTGACCTTGCTAGACCCGACAATATTGCTGACATCAGTATCAGCCTCTTCAACCTTCAAGTCTTGTTTGATCCCATGATAATACACATCGGCCCCATAGTGCCACGGGACAGCCTTATCCGAAGTGTAAGGGATAGGTCCAGGAATAGTAATGATTAATGGAGCAACTCTCAGAATGGATGTAATCCTAACAGGATTTCTCGAGGAAGCCTTAGAAGGATTGGCGGAAACGGTTATTATGGAAACATCTTCAATAGGAATCAATGGAATCGAAGTCTTTTCGAACAAGATCTCTTTGTTATCCATCAGGCGTTGAACACCTGATTTCAATAAATGGCAACCAGCGGGTAGGATGGAACATAGGCGGCAACCTTCGCCACAGCCTGGAAATAAACCGGCCGATAATAGGTTCTTCTTTACTGTCATCAACGGAGTAGAAATGTCTTCCACAGAGGTCACAAACGAATCATCATCCACAACATTCACTCCATGCTTGGGCATATGAGCAGTCATGATGTTGGGCTTTTCTGGTGCGTCAAACTCAATTTCTTTAGCTTCAATCAAATCTTGCACCTTATTCCTCAAGGCCCAACAGTTGGTTGTATCATGCCCTGGGCTATTTGAGTGATAGGCGCGGCGGGCGTTTGGATTATATAGCGGAGAGGTGGTACTGGGATTCTTCGGAGCTTCCCTCAGAGTTACTAGGTTAGTCTTCAACAATTGCGGTAAAACTTGAGATAAAGTCATATTGAGCCGAGTATACTGTCTTTGTGGCCTCTCGACTCTTTGTTGATTGTTGCGTTGTGGGGCAACAGTGGGTATTGATATTACCACCGCATTCACTGCTTGGCGGCGCTCAGGTTGGTTTTGGCTCCTCGAGCTGTAAACGACACTGGATTATTTCTTGAAAGGCTTCTTTTCTGTACTTGATGAAGCACCTTTCTGTATTTTTCCACTTCTGATACCAGCTTCTACCCTCTCCCCAGTCATAATCAATTCAGTGAACCCAGCCGATAAACTACCGATCAAATGATTGAAATATGGACCCGACAAAGTCCCAAGAAACATATCTACCAACTCCCTATCAGACAGAGGGGGTTATACTCTTCCAGCCAGATCTCTCCACTTATGAGCATAGTCCTTAAAACCTTCGCTCGCACCCATGGACATACTCTGAAGCTGAGTATGCATGGGAGCAAGGTCAGCATTGTACTGGTATTGCTTGTAAAAAGCAGCAACAAGGTCCTCCCAGTTGCGGACATTAGCTCCCTCCAATTGATAGAACCATTCAAGCTGAGTCCCTGATAGACTATCTTGAAAGAAATGGACCCATAGATTCCTATCAGGAGTGTAGGGTTGAATTTTTCTGACGTACGAGCAGAGGTGGAGCTTTGGACAGAATGCTCCATCATACTTAGCAAAAACCGGAGATTTAAATTTTTGAGGGATCACCACTCCCGATGCCAGTCCCAAATCTCCAAAGTCCAAACTGGTAACCTTCTGAATCTCCATGGCACTCAGACAGTCTTCAAGTTGTTTGTACCTATCCTCAGCAGGAGGGTACTGTTCATCATCAAAATCAGTATCATTATCAGATACCAAAGGGCTAGGACCCTTCCTTTCCTCTTGATTCTCTCCTCCTCTAGATGAATGAGACAGATCAGCTTCCTCTCGCAACCTATTCCCAAATCTGTGACCCATATTCAGCAGAATCACCTTCTTCTTCTTCTTCTTCTTCTTCTTCTTCTTGTCCTTCAAGATGAGAGTCTTCAAATCTTATTGTCCTTTAGCCAAGTTCAAGAACATCTCCTAGAATTGAGCATTCTGTGCTTGAAGAGCCTTGATAGCTTGATCAGTAGGTGTTTCAGAAGACATTTTGTGCTGAAATAAACAATGAAGAAGATGAGAAACCTGTAATGGTACTTGTGATGAGGTGCATGGTAATGGAATGCGTATGAAATGATCTCAAAGACTTTGGGAGATTCAACTTTGTAAAACAAAATAAAACACACTTTATTAGATTAAAACTTGTAACAATGTTTAACAATGCCTTCAAGGCGTTACAAAAGAAATAAACTGAAAAGCAAATCTAACTAGAACAATAAAAGACATCAGAAATCCCATGGTAGCTTTCCCTTCATGCTGACATAATCGTTGATTATCATTTCATTCTCAAGCTGCCTTGTAAGCTTCAAAATCTTTCGTTCTTGCTCATGATACTTCTCCCTGTAGGTATCCCTTTCTTCCTTTAACTAGATCCAGGATCTCTTCAATGCCCCAAGATCAGTAGGCATGTATGGGTAAAGGACCATATAAGGAACGCCTTCTTCATTAGTATGCTCCACAACCACTGGCAAAACAGCTTCATATGGCATTCCAAGCTTTTGAGCACGGACTCGAACCCACTGGAGATAAGGTTGCATCGGGAGAGAAGTCTTCAGTCCTAGCTCATGTGGTTCAGATCTATTCACCATGCCCCAGGCTCGTATAAACCTTCAGCGATGCTCATTAACATCCCCTTTATAGTCAAAGACAATATCTGCAAGGAATAGCTCATGAGGACCATCTCTCCAAGCGCGACCAAACTGTCGTAAAGCCAAACAAGGACTGTAGGTTATTCCCCCTCTAATTCCAAGCAAAGGGACATTAGGGTATTCCCCACACCGATCAATGATAGCTACCATTTCCATATCCTTAGAACTCCAAAGGATGTCCGTATGAGCAAGGGACATGATTCTGTAAGCCCAACCTACACCTTCCTCATTCTTCAATACAGACTTGGGGAGGTGCGAAATAAACCACCTCGCCAGCAGCGGCATGCAACACATGAGGGTCCCCTTCTTCGCACAGTACGAGTATAAAGAGCATGTAGGATATCACCCAGAAGAGTAGGCACTGGATTACGAGACATGAAGATCTTGACCACATTCACATCTATGAAGGAATCTGGATTCGGGAAAAGAACCAAGCCGTAGATTAGGAGAGCCAAGATGTCTTCAAATGCTTGAAATTCCAAACTATCCCAGAACTGTTGAGCTTGATACATTAGAAACTTAGCCAGGAAACCTTTAACCCCGCTCCGTGTCTCCCAGTTAGATACTAGATCAACCCTTTTTAGATCTATGGCTGAAGCAATATCCTCAGGTCTAGGAAACTCATCCAAACCTGTGAAGGGTGTTTGCTCGAGAATGGATATACCCAGTAAGTCAGAAAACTCCTCCAAAGTAGGGACTAGCTGATAATCCGGGAAGTTGAAACAGTGATGCAAGTGATCAAAGAACTGGAACAGCACACTCATCATTTGCTCATCCAACTTTGAAGTGACTAGGTTAAGGAGATGACCATGTCTTCTAACAAATGAAGAAATATTAGGAACTTTTGAAACTAACTCTCTGAGCTGAGTAGGGATTTGCACGAAGTTGACTCGAATGGTATTTCTGCGCATAGAAGCCATAATCTGCAAAACAGAACAAAGATGAATCCCCCCGGTCTTTGAAATGGTTAGTACGATGAAATATGCATGCTATGTCATGATGCATGATGTCATGATAAAACACACAGCAGGTATAGCAGGTAACAAACATGGTAAAGGCAAACAAGTCACACAATTTACCTTAAGTTTCAGGCTTGCATGGGGTCTAGGTACTACCCTCTTGAAGTTCAGTTGGTTTCAACCTGTCCTAATAATAGTAATCGGGTTCTAGAGGTTCTCAATATCACTGACCATCCTCCATTGGTCATGGTTTCATCTTACGCAATATTTTCTTGCGGCCGGAACTATCTCGAGAGTATGGTCTCAATGAGTGTAGCATCGAGTATCAACCAGTTCCCAGCTCTGCACCACGACCGGCTATCTCACTACTTCCTATGGCCAAGTTGGTCAATTATAGATTCTAAGGTCAGTTGATGCTTAACGAACCATATAGCAGCCCCGTATTCTCCTTGTTCCTCCACAAGGGATACCAGTACCAACTCATGTACCACACCAACGTAGCTACTGCTTCAACCGTATCGGTCTACGCCATACAGTTCCCTCACAGTTTATTGCTACTTACCTAACAGGTGTTCCCCAGATCCGGGTTAGGATCTATAGTAACTCCGATACAAAGCCCACAAAGATAAAGCAATCAAATCAAACAATAGAAGCAATATGATGAACTAATTCTAAGGTATACCCCACTTATTATTTCCCCAGCAGAGTCGCCAGTTCTGTGATACGGTGGCCAAAACCGGGACTGTTTTATGAATGCTGGTTTGTGTTTTGCGTTTGTGTTTGCAAAATGTCGCGGTAAGCAAGAGTCGCCACCGACTTTTATTTTATCCAACAAGGAAAGGAAAAAAGCACAGGAAAATTCCTTTTTCGAGATTTTTTTAGTACGGGGGGTAGATTATAGAAAGGGAAGGTATTAGCACCCTTTCTACCCGTGGTTTTCCAGGGGGCTCTTTGGTACTTTCTCATCATTTTAAAATTGCTTCCGTGTGTTTGTGTAATTTGAAAAGTTTTTGTTTTGACTTCGATTTAACCCTTGCTTCTGTCTTCAAGAGTGTTACGAAGTGTTTTGAAAACTTTGTTTGAAAAGGAGTGTAAGTGTGAAAAAGTTTGTTTGGATTGAGCAAGTACTTAAGAGCTAATCTACCTACTCGAAAAAAGAATTATTCTATGTTTGTTTCCTTTAGACAGCGCTATCCCATTATTAGTGAGTAGGTAGCACCGTCGTTCGAGTTTTGAGGGTCAATTCGAATGGGACGTACGATCACTAAAGCAATGTTAGGACGTCTTAGTAATAACCCTAATGTTTTAGATCAATTATCCGAGGCAACAATATCCGAGGCAACCATTCTGAGGCAACTTTGATCTTTGAGAGAAAAGGGCGACCACTAAAGCATCCTATACCTAATGACTGTTTACCGAAGGCAACCGAAGTGGGAGTATACCCTAGGAGTGCACATGTGCGAGTGATTCAATTTCAAGTTATTATCTTTGCACATTTAGGGTTTGCTAACCGTTTTAAAGTTAATCATACATTCTTGTCATGCAACCCTATTATTCATACATCTAACAGTTAATAGTTTGCGGAAATTAAAGTGCGGAAAATAAGCTACGCTATTAAAAGGCTTCGGGTATTTACATAGCCAAAAATAAACACTTAAAAAAACGATAAATGAAAGTAAAAGGTCCTAATTAATCTATTACAACTTGTGAGCAATTACATTAATATGGTGAAAATAACTAATAAAAGCGCGAGCGAGGAATTAAGAACGATAAGAAGTTAGGGTTTTGACCCCTTCTAACCTAATTGGAAGAAAAAATGTTTTTGTTGTTTTTAATTATTTTTTAAGAAAAAGAATATGGTTTTTTAAATTAAATACAAAAATAATTAGTAATTAGATTAATTAAGGAAAATGACTAAATTTAACATATTTTTATGTTTTTGGTTATTTTAAGAAAAAGAAAATATAATTAAGTTAGAAACAAAAAAAACCTAATTGTTCTAATTAATTTTAATTTATTATACAAAAATAAATTAAAGTTACCTAAAATTAAACAACCTAATTAATTAATATTTGTATAAAAAATAAATCTAATTCTAATTGGATGAAAAACATTTTTTGTGATTTTTTTTATAAGAGAAAAATTAAGTTGTTAGTAAAAATAAATAAATAAATTAAATAAAACAAAATATAAAAAGAAAAGATTAAAGAGATCAGGCTTGAAATAGAAATTTGAGAGGTGTATATAGCAAGCCTTGGGCCCAAAAATCTGAGGTCCATGTTGACTTCCATGCTCCCATGTTGTGCGTTGACTGAAGCCTATGATGCTCCTTCATCTGATGGCCTTTAGATCTGGCCATCTGGACATTTGGCAGGTTGGATGATGAGAGCGTATGGTGGTCTCTTGGCTTGTATGCATGCTGGATCACAGAAATAAAAAACATATGAAATAATTGGGGGGACCCGGGATTCGAACCAGGCCCCAAAGCACTTTTCCAACGCCTGGCCACCAACTGAGCTGTGTGTTCAATTTGTACATAGAATAATAAACAATGATAATATACAATAAAAATAGTTGCTGGAGAATAATAAAAATGCACGCCAGAATTTTGAATGGACCAACAAGATGATGCCACGCTGGTCATCCCTGTCCTTGCTCCATTGCTAAAAGTGAAACACTTTTACCTATGGACATATGTCCGTAGCTACAACCTAGGCTCGTTTCAAAACTTTCCCTGGACATGATAAATGACCTTCAATGCCATGAATCGAACCGTCTTGGCATTCTGAACATCATGATACCCTTCATGGGGGCTAATTTTGCCTGCACACAAAAACCCTAAAACGAAACCACAAATCCTAACAATGGCAATTCTTGATTCAGTCCACAAAAATGCAATTGGATGATATGGATATCTTGCAAATGTTCCAAGGATCAAGAATATATAATTATTCCATGCTATAAGTGACAGAATGATGAAATTCGATTTCAAAAATAAATCATTGTCGTGGCTGACTTACAGTGGGTTTCAGGGCCTGAAAGTGCTTGTTCTTGATTGGTTTTGCTTGCTTGTGATCCCAGGAAGCGATTGGGATGGCTAGAAGGTCTTGAAAAGGCCTGGAACTATGAATTCGACTAAGAACTTTTTGTATTTTTTTTCAAGTTTGTTCTAACCTTGTGTGCCTCTCTCCAGCCTTGTTTTAGGTTTGCAAATGTTCAATATATATCAAGGATTGGATTAGGGCTCAAAACATGATCTCAATCTTCCTCCATTATTGATTTTGATCTTGATTTGATTCACTTAAAAACCCTTCCAAAAATAGGCCAAATTCAATCTTTTTGTGCACTCAAAGGCCTTGCACAAATTCAATCACTTGCCAACTGGATATAGGACCTGAAACATGTACAAAATCTTGAGATTTCAATGTTTTGGATTTTTCCATGATTTGTTTTGATTTAAATTAATTTAATTCAAATAAAAATCAAAATAAATAATAAAAATGAGATAACGACAAGTGGAAAGGGATAGGGCTCGTGGACCATGCTACCAACTCAAAACAAGTGCAAAAAGTTAGGCCCATTTAGCAAAAATTGCAATTTGAGGCATAGTTGACTTTTGACAATTTTGCAAAAAAAGGCCAACTTCACCAATGCATAACTTCCTCAATTTTGACTCTTTGAAGGTGTTCTTGGACTTTTTAGAAATCTTGAGATGCCCTTTAAGCAACCCTTTTGGTCTCATCTCAATTTGGTATTCCATGTTCATGTATGAAGCTTTGACAAAAAAAGGTGTTTTTGTTGACTTTTCAAAATGACCTATAATGTCCACATTCATAACTTCTCGTGAGTGCTTATTTTGAACTTGGGAGATGAAGATGGATTGTATATAATTTCATCCTCTTCAAAATGAGCTTTGGATGAGTCATTACACATAAAGTATGAGAAAGTTATGCTTGGTCAAAGTTAAGTTGACTTTTCCTACAAAACCCTAATTTAGCAACTTTTGGTTCTTGAAGAATTATGAGCAATCCTTGATAAATCATGATCAAACCTTGATCAAATGATGAAATATACTTCAAAATTAGAATGTTGACCAAAAATCTTGAAGTTTGACTGTATGTGGGCCACAATTGACTTTTGCCCTAGTAGAGTCGATTTTCAGGCCTTTGAGCAATTGACTGATCAAACTTTCTCTGTAGGGCTTGAAACTTCACATGGATAATCTTGAGAACATATTAGGAAAATGGTGAGCATTTGGTATCCCTTGGACTCAAGTATCTTGATGCAACATGAAACCCTAATTTGAGGTAGACTGCCTTAGGAGGGAGCTTGTCTGGTCAACCTTTGGACTTACTTGAGCAACTTGAGAATCTTTCTTGAAATGTTTTGAGAAATATGGGAGGGAAAATTTTGGGGTACAACACATATTATAGTGAAAACGAATGGATTAACTCAAGACAAACATATGAAATGTATTAATGGTAAGAACCAAAGTCTAACATAAAGATAAGTGTTTGAACAAACAAAGAAATTACAAACGAAAATTCGAATTAACAAAAAGATTCTCCTCCTATATTTGTCACTTTAGATGGTATGCCTTGCAGCCTCGATATTTGAGAGATAACAGAAGAACTCAATTTGACCATCTTGTGTGAACTCAAAAACTCCTTCATCAATCAGGTCCTGAATCTTATATTTCAATGCCCAACAGCTGTTAGTGTCATGCCCCGGACTGTTAGAGTGATACGCGCACCTTACATTAGGATTGTGACGGGAAGAAGAAGTATTAGGCTTCTGAGGAGGACCCTTCAATGTAACTATCTTGGCCTTCAACATGTGTTGCAATGCTTGAGCCAAAGACATATTGATTTTAGTAAATTGTGTTTTGGGTGTATTCTGCTTACGTTGATTACCCTATTATTGTCGGCGAGGTCATTGTTGGACTTGTGATGTAGTAGAAATCCAAGAAGACTTACTTTTAACCAAGCCAACTTCCTGTCTCATCAGAGGTTGATTAATAATTTGATCCCCCATCCTAGCCATTCATCCCATATGGATTTATTCGTCCTGATGAAGTTTTACTGAGGAGAATTCTCAACTTTTCTTGCCCCCTAGCTAAATTTTGGTATAAGAGCCTTCTGACCCATCATCTGGATTCTCATTGTTGCAATCTCAGCTTGCAATTGTTCCAACTAGTCATCCCTGTTGTTTTCAGGATTCTTCTTGGTCATGCTCTCAGTGAGGAGTGCTTTCAATTCCTCTTGCCCGTTGGATACGTTCAGGAACATTTCTTGGAACTGAGCATCTTGAGTTTGGAGGTCTCTGACAGTCTGTTCGAGAGCCATTTTTCTTAATGAAATAAACAACGAGAAAATTAGAAACATGTCTTGAGAATATCTGTTATGTAATGACATACATGATATGTGGAAGCAATGTTTTCAAGGATCTCGCGTGATAAATACAAGAAAATTTTAGAAGTTGAATTTTGACTGCAGCTTTGATTTGAAGAGCTTTGTATCGTTGAATGTCCTTCTACGAGAATCAAGCTCACCATGTCGAGTGGGTCCTAGCTACTGACTCAAGACATCATGCTTTAACGAAATTGGCTAGAGGAAAATAAATCCCCTTGCCCCTTTTTAGATGTATGGTTCATCATAACCTGTACTACAGACCCTTGAGTTCCTAGAAATGGTTAGTAGCAATGAAATGGTATGAATGTTATGATGTATGATGTTATGTTCGAACAATTTAATCATACACAAGCAAAACACAAAAGGCCTTAGGTTAAAGCTTGAATGGAGTTGTAGGTAAGTACCCTCTTGAAGTTTTAGTTGGCTGAACTTGTCCTAAAAGAAGTAACCGGGTTCTAGGAGTCTCAATATAACCGATCTTTCTCTCGGGCATTGTTTCATCTCAAGCATCTGTTTTTACGATAGAAATATCCTGAGAGTCCAACCTCAATGAGTGTAGCATTGAGTATCAACTAACTTCAGTCTGCATAAAAGCCGGCTATCTCACTACTTTCTAATGGCTAAGTTGTGTCAACTAAGGTTATAAAGTCAATTAGTGCTTTATGACACCACGCGGTAGCCCAGTATTCTCCTTGACTTAACTCAAGGGACACCGATACAAACCAATGTGTCGCACTAACGTAGCCATCGCTTTAACCGTATCAGTATACAACTTACAATTTTCACGATTTATTGCTACTTACCTAAATGTCTCAGATCCTGGTATATGATCTATACTCGAATACCCAAACAACTCTTTAAGAATAAATCAAGCAAGTCAAACAATGAAAGCATTTAAATATGAACCATCTCTAAGGTAACCCCACTTTAGTGATCCTCCCAGAAGAGTCACCAGTTCTGTAATACGGTGGGAGAACTAACTTTACTGGTTTTACGTTTTATCACAAATGTTGCGGTTAGCAAGAGTCGCAACCGACTTTTCTTTTAAGCAATAAAGGAAAGGGTGAAAAGAACAGGAAAGACCTTTTGGGAATTTTTCTGAGTAAGGGGGGTAGGCTATGGAAAGGGAAGGTGTTAACACCCTTTCCATCCGTAGTTATCTACGGGCTCTTAGTTGCTAGCTCACTTTGAAAATGATTTTTTTGTGTAAGTGTGTTTTTTGAAAATATTTTGAAAAAAAGATGTCTTAGTGCGGAAAACTTTATAATGATTCTCGTATCATTGAGAATGCATACAAAGTATTTTTGTCTTTGAAAAACATTTAGAAGAGAGAGTGTATGTGTGAGAGATCTATTTTTTTTTGTGAGCAAGAAACTACAAGCTATCTACCTACTTAAAAGATCTTTGTTCTTTCCCTCTTTTCTATTAGATAATGATATCCTACCATTAGTTGGTGGGTAGCCCTATCATTGGATGTTTAAGGGACAGGCGCGAGTCATCGTACAGTCATGGAGGTAACTCATAGGACACTTGAGCAATTACCCTAAGGTACTAAGATCATTTACTGAGGCATCATCGAAGGGTCGTCGAGGGACTATGGTCTTTTAACCAAAGAGTCTTTGCTAAAATTTCTTACATTCGAGAGACGTGAATGTTTGTTTTCCGAAGGCAACAAGTGGAGGTACCTTAGAGGTATGCGTGTGCAAAGTATGTTATATTTCAGTTATATTTATCTTGAATGTTAGGTTATCTACCATTTGATTTTAATTCTTATCGTGCACGCCTATTTAATCTAGCAATTAGATATATACAAGGGCAGAAAATAAAAGTGCGGGAAGTAAACTACACTATTACATCGCTTTGGGGATGGGGGAGTACAGACCAAAAATTGGGGGATAAAAAGGTAAAGGGTCCTAGTTTATCTATTACATACTTTGGGCAGTTACAATATTGAAAAAAAATGCGAAAAAAGTAAATAAATGCGCGGAGATTGAAGAGGGCAAGATATCTAAAAAATATTCTAAGTATAAAAAATATTTTTGGTGTTTTTATTTAGAAAAACAATTGAATGATAATTAAAGCCTAATTCTAATTATATTTTAATTAATAAAATAAACTTAAAATTATTAATTAATTTTTATTATAAAAATAAAGTTAATTAATTAAAATCTATATCTAATTTTTTTTATGATTTTACTAAAAAAAGTGATTAAAAAAAGAAAAGAAATAGACTAAAAAATAATTAAAAAAAGACTATGGGCCTGCTTTGTGAAAAGCACATGGGGGTGCAAGGGGAGAAAGTTGCTTGCGATGTCTGGTTCGATGATCAATGGCTTCGGTGCCCTAACAATGGTAAAACACCATTCCTGAGTCAAACTTTACATGTAATGTACCTATCCTGTTCAATTTCAAAAATTGGCGTGATGCACTGATCGTGTTCTGGTTCTCGAGGAGTACAACTATAGATCTAGATCAACTCCTTTGATCTTTAGGAGGTAAATGCTAGCCTTAGTTTGGATTGAAACTTGATGGAAATGTGAGATATGATTTTCACAACTTCTTAGAATTTTGGAGAGCTTTTTTATGCAATGATTTCGTGTCTTTTGCATTTGATATGCTTGTTCTTATATATAGGAAGGAGTGAAGCAAACAAGGATGGAATAAAATCAAGTAATCATGGCCTTATTCAAACAAGATCAAACATGTTTAAAACTTTCCACTTTTGAGATTTTCCTTGCCATTTTGAGTCTTGCACATTTTGGCAAGGTTGTAATGAGTTGTCTTGGGCCTTTGGATGATTGAAACAAAAAGTCCAAGCCTTTATACCATTGTTTCATATTTTATTTGATTTTCTTTGCATTTAAATGAATAAAAATTCAAATAAAAGAAATAAATTTTATAAAAAATATGTGAATGGATTTATAGGTCCTATAACACCTTATGAACATTGTTTTACCCCAAAATTTTCCCTCTCTATTCTCAATACATTTCTCACAAAAGATCTCAAATTCTCAAGAAGTTTTAAGAGTTTGATCAGACAAGTTCACCTCCTATGCACTGGGCCCACAAATTAGGGTTTTGGTTTTTTCAAGGATAATTAGACTTTTGATGCCCAAAATTATTTTAATGGTTCATAATAGGTCTCCAAGATTTCTCATACCAAGTTTCAAGTCTTGCATCACAAATTTGCCCAGTCAGTTAATCAAGATGATTGAAAATCAATTGTATTAGGTAAAAAGTCAATTGTGGTCAATATACAGTCAAACTTCATGATTTTTGGCCAACATCAACATTTTGAATTTATATTCATCAATTGATCAAGTGTTGATCACCATTCTTCAAGAAAAGCACTCAAATCATATAAGGGGCAAAATGGTCAAAATTAGGGTTTTGATTAAGAATGACTAATCATTGACTTTTGACCTAGTACATGACTCATTGAGTTGGAGCATAATCTTAAGGACTCAAACATAACATATTTACCTAACTTCATGGTTCAAATTATTTCTCAAGATCAATGGATTGATAGTTGAAATTTGATCAACTGATGAAAAGTCAACTGATACACAAAAAGTCAAACTTTGACTTTTTGATCAACATTGAATTTCAAAGATCAAGATTCATAAAGATACTCAAAAATATCAAACATGATCATCAAGAATCAATAAAGTCAAGAAAGTCCACAAAAATTTGACATTTCCAAGACTTAGAAAAATTCTAAGTGTTTTAACCTTGATAATTTCACTACTTCATGACAATTTCTCACCAAGATGCAAGATGATTCAAGGAAAACTTTCAACATTAAATTTGTAGATCTTGATGAAACCTACAACTTTGTATGAAAGGGTTGATGTCCAAAAAATGCTTAGATTTGAAGATATAAGCCCATGAAGTCATGACATTTTTCATAAAACACTTAGTGAAAATTTTGGCAAGTTAGGCAGATTTTTTGTCCCAACTTCTTGGCAATTTTTCACCTAGTTCCAAGATGTTTTATCCAAAGTGGTCAACATGTAGATTGTAGACAATGTTTCAAGCTTTCAAAATGTCCAATAACTTGAAGAGATTATGCTTGAGCTAGGAGAATCGAAGAGAAGAAGTTGAGCTTTCATTCTTGAATTATAGGTCCTTTTGATGATGAACACTTGATCAAATATTAAGCCATGCTGCATAAATCTTGTTGTACAGTGCTTCTAACTTGCAAATCACTATATAATTAATTGTTTACACAACTGTTAGAGCTATGATCCAAACATTTGAGCCATTGTCCAAGAGATCCATCCATTTTTGGCACAAAGTAACATTACCATTCTTGTAATGTTGCTTTAATCACAAAGTCAACTTGTCTTGAGCCTGTAACTTGTTTGTTCTGAACACACTCAACATACAAGATCAAATAAGCATGTTTAAATCCTTTAACTACTCTAGATTGCCTTGTACTATGCATTGGAACAATGTTTGTCAAGATTGCTTCAAAAACAAGTCAAAAACCACAACATGTGATCTTGTAAATTTGATCACTTCAAGCCCTAAAATCTCTTTCCTATAAATAGAGGATGTATTTGAAAGCTAACACACAAATGCACAACCTTGAAACTCCCTCAAACACTCCAAAACTCATAATTGCATCAAACCATCCATTGTTTGTCATTTCTGTCCAAAAACTCCAATCTCATAATTCACTCGCGCGTTTTCCCTCAAAATCATTCTCAAAGCTTACTTACATCAAGTATGATTCATCACCATCCCTGTTTCACAACTGTAACATCATCTTCCCCATTTTCAAACTCAAAAACAGAGCTTTGCATATTGACTTGTACATGAAGTTTCAACCACTCTCAATCCAAAGTAAGAGTTGCATTAGCTTCCTAAGAGTCCACTGAAGCTATTCAGATCATCACAACACATCCAGAAGTGATCAAACTCAAAACATGATTTCCAGTTTTCAGGTGAGTTTTCTCAACTTTTAACTCTCTCTACAAGCATCATTAATGGTTACTTTGTGAATAAAAAATTAGACATCATAGCCCTGAAGCTAACGATGCCCTTAGTTTTCATTTATGTTGCCTGAGTGATGCGAATTTTGAGTTTGAACTTTCTGAAAAAATTATATTTTTATTTGGTACCTGTAAAATTATCATTCATCTTTGATTTATAGCTCATGAAATTTATATGGTTGAATTCGTGTTGAAAAATAGAGCAAGTTTCACGTTTACATTTTCTGATTTGGTTGAGAAATGAGGAAGTTACAAAATTAAAAAATGGTGATGAAGAAGGTGGCACGAGGTAAGGGATGAAGTGCAATCAGGACTAGTGTTGTACTCTAAAATTTTCCCTCTCATTTTTCAAGACATGCTCATAGAGGTCCTCAATTGCTCAAGGTTGACCAAGAATTGACCAGACAAATTCTCCTCATAAGCAATGGATTTCCAACTAGGTTTGCATTTTTTTACAAAGAAGTTTGGGTTTCAAAGGCCTCAAGTGATTTTCATGGTTCCTGATATGTCCTCAAGAATGTCCATGCCAGGTTTCATGCCTAGCATCACAAGTTTGCTCAGTCAATTGCTCAGATGACTGAAAATCAACTGTATTAGGTCAAAAGTCAATTATGGTCAACATACAGTCAAACTTCAAGATTTTTGGTCAACATCAACATTTTTAAGTGATATTAATCATTTAATCAAGGGTTCATCATGATTCCTCAAGGAAAGTCCTCAGATCATCAAAAGTCAAGATTTGCTAAATTAGGGTTTCCTAGGAAAAGTCAACTGAACTTTGACCAGGCATAACTTTCACACATTTCATCCATTTTTCCCCAACCAAAGCTCATTTTTAAAAGAATAGAATTACCTAAAACTTCTCTTTTATCTTCAAGATCAAGAAATGCATTATTGGAAAGATATGGACTCATACATTATAGGTCATTTTCAAAAGGTCAACACAAGACACTTTTTGCCAAGACCATTTACATCAAGATAATTTCTACAAATGAAAAAACGGTCAACATAGAGATTGTAGAGGACATATTGGTATTTCCAAAAAGTCAAATATCATCCCAAAAAGATAAGAATTGAGAAAGTTATGGTTTTCCCAAGTTGGGAAAATTTGAGAAATTTCAAGAATTGTGCATTGGGGAAATTTGAACTTTTAGGTCAATGACCTAACTTTTTGGGTTTCAAACATCTTCCTAACCTTATGAGAGACCTCTAAAATCATTTCTAAATTGCCTTTCCACTTCTACCTATTTTATCCATATTTATTTTGTTTTATTCAAATAAAAACTAAATAAAATTGCATAAAATAGTAAATATTGGTTATGGCAATATGGGTTGATGGTTTGAATTATTTTTGGCTCCAAAATTTTGTGTAAAGGAGGCCAGGTGCATTACACATCAAAATGGGTAAGAATTTGTATTTTTGGAACTTTTTTAATGTGTTTGATTTTGGTTTGAAAGAAGGCCATTATGGATGGATTCTTACCATCTTTTCTAGCCCTCTTCTTCCTCTATAAATACAAGACCAAGGCATGAGCAAAGGACATGAAAATATTTGCTAGAAAGCCATATCAAAATTCACAAAATTTTCACAAAGTTGTCAAAATCGAAACAACCTTTACAAGCATCCTCGATCCAAACCAATTTCCCAGTTGTGATCCTGAGGTTCCCAGGAACTCATTACATCCATTCCTAAGGCTTGCAACACCCTAGATCATCGTATCCATGCATCACCGGTTGGTAAGATTTTCTTGAATTTTAAAACTGAATTTTCATGGTATATTAATACTTTTAACCATTTGATTTGTGTTTAGCATGTCTATTAGAGTGGGTGTGATGTTTAGCATGAAGGTTTTGGGGCCATACGAAAATCAAATTACACCCCCTTTTCCACTTACTGTCTGACCCGTTTCTATTTATTTATTTTGATTTTTTTACTTATTTCTTTTAGTTTGTTTTTTTTAATCAATATAAAATCAGATAAAAATCATAAAAAATTAGGTTAGCATTTTTTTCAATTAAATTAATTTTGTAAATTAATTAATAATTATTTAAACTATTTTCTTTAATTAAAAATTAAATAGACTTAGGATTTTAATTCATTTTCTTTTCATATTAAAAAAATACCAAAAAAAGCTTAGAAGATTAATCTCTTTTTTTTAATTTTATTTATTCTTTAATAAGTAACTTTTTCTTTAAATATAGATCTAGATTAATTACTTGTAATTAAACTATTTTCTTAATATGAAATCATAAACAAACAAAAAGATCTTTCTTATTTCTAGGTTTTTTAGACGTCCTTTCAATTCGCGCGCGTTATTGTATTTCACACTCTACCTTTTTCATATTATTGTAACTGCTTACCGGAATGTAATAGACAATAACTAGGACTTTTACATTTACTGTTTTTATTTCCCCCTTTTTGGACTTGTAATTTTCCCCCTCCCTGAATCCATGTAATAATTAGATTTAATTTCCGCACCTTACAATCCTGTACATATATTAACAATTTAGATGTATGGTAATAGGATTGTATGACAAGAATTTAAAACAAGACGTTAGCAAACCTAACTCAAAGATAAATAACTGAAATAAACGCACTCTCACATATACACCTCTAGGGTATTCCACTTTGGTTGCCTTTGGAAAAATAGTCACAACTCTCGAAATGTGAGAGATTTTAGTGGAGACCCTCCGGTTTAAAGATCATAAGTCCCTTGATGACCCTCTCGACGTTGCCTCGGTATGATCTTAAAACCTTAGCATAGTTACTAAAGTTTCTTGCCCAGTTGCCTTTGGGACTGTATAAACGTCCCTTTGAGTTTCCCTCAAACATCCAACGATAGGGTTACCTACTCACTAATAGTAGGATAGCAATTTCTAAAGGAAAAGAGAAAAAGAACAACCTTTCGAGTAAAGTAGATAGCTGTTAGATGCTTACTCAAAAAAATCTTTACACTTACATAAAACTTATTTCAAAAACCATTTTCAAACACTTTGTATACATTCTCTACCATTCCGAGAAACATTACAAAGTTCTCCGCACTAAGGCGCTTTCAAAAATACTTTTCAAAACACACAAAGCACAAGGTATTTCAAGATGAGCTAAGCATCTAAGAGCCCGTAGATAACTACGGATGGAAAGGGTGTTAACACCTTCCCTTTCCATAATCTACCCCCATTACTCAGAAATAATCTCAAAAGGTCTTTTTTTGTTCTTTTCACCCTTTCCTTTGTTGGATAAAAGAAAAGTCGGTGGCGACTCTTGCTTACTGCAACATTTACAAATACAAACGCAAAACCAGTATAACAGTCGATTCTGGAACCGTATCACAAAACTGGAGATTTTGCTGGGGAAAATCTATAAAGTGGGGTTACCTTAGAGTTAGATCATTTTAAAATTTTCTTTACATTGTGTGTTTTGTATGCTTTAATTTTAAGGGTTTGTTTGGATTGTTACTAAAGATCCTACACCTGGATCTGGGGCACCTTTTTAGGTAAGTAGCAATAGATCGTGGGGATTGTGCGGGGTATACTGACATGGTTGAAGCGATAGCTACGTTAGTGTGACACATTTATTGGTACCGATAGCCCTTGAGTTTAGTCAAGGAGAATATGGGGCCGCTGTGTGGTGTCATGAAACACTAACTGACCTTAGGACCTTTAATTGAACAACTTGGCCATTGGGAAGTAGTGAGATAGCCGGCTTTGGTTCAGTACGAAGTTGGTTGATACTCGATACTATGCTCATTAAGATCAGAATTTTGGGATATTTTGGTCGCCAACAAAGAGGCTTGCGCTGAAACAATGCCCGGTGAAGAAAGATCAGTGATATTGAGATTCCCTAGAACCCGGTTACTTTCTAGAACAGGTTGAACCAATTAAACTTCAAGAGGGTACTTACCTATGAAACCCATGCAAGCTTAAACATAAGGACTTGTTTGTGTACTTGTATATAATTATTTGTACATGACATCATGACATCATAACATGGCAAGTCGCACTAACCATTTCAAGGATTTTTAGGACTTATCTTTGTGTTGTTTTGTAGGACATGGCTTCCACTCGCAGAAATACTATCCAAGTCAATCTCGTAAAAGTGTCTCCTCAACTTAAGGAGTTAGCGTCGATGGTTCCTGAGCATTCTCCATTTACCAAAAGACATGGTCGAATTCTCAATATGGTTACCTCGAGCCTTGATGAAGACATGATGAAAGTGCTCTTTCAGTTCTTTGATCCTTTACACCATTGCTTTACATTTCCTGATTACCAATTAGGAGTGCCTATTCTTAATCAATTACCCTTCAACGGTAATAAAAGAGACCCAAAACCTGAGGAGATTGCTCGAGCTCTACATTTATAATGGTCCGATGTTGTGGCAAATTAGGAAACAAGAAGTGGTGTAAAAGGGTTCCTGGCCAAGTTTTTGTTTGAGAAGGCTCACTATTTTTGGGGTACTCTGGATTTACAAGCCTTTTAATAAGTGTTGGCCCTTCTCATCTATGGGATGGTACTATTTTCTAATCCGAACTAACTCATAGATGTGAATACGGTCAATTTTTTATGTCTCGTAACCCGGTTCCTACCTTACTTGGAGACATTTTGCACTCTCTTCAGACTCGCACCATGAAGAGAAGAGGGACCCTTATGTGTTACACTCCTCTGTTGGCTAGGTGGTTTATTTCGCACCTACCTCGATCTGTTTTGAAGAATGAGAAAGTCATGAGATGGTCTAATAGTTTGATGTCCCTCACGCATTCAGATATTCAATGGTGTCCTCGATCTTTGGAGGACGTTACCATCATTGATTGCTACAGGGAATTCCCTAATGTTCCTCTCCTAGGAATTAGGGGAGGAATCACCTATAACCCTTGTTTGGTGTTGCGACAATTTGGGTATTCTATGAGGGATGGTCCTCATGATGCACTTGTTCAGGGAATTGCATTCGATTATGAGAATGATGTCTAAGGTTATTGTCAGAGGTTCATACGAGCTTGGGGCATGGTGAACAAAGTTGATAGCAAGACATTGGGGCATAAGAACTCCATTCCTTTGGAGCCTTATCTTAAGTGGGTACGAACACGCGCTCAAAATCTCATGATGCCTTATGAAGCCATCCTACCTATCATCATGGAGCCTATTGACGAGAGAGATGTTCCTTACATTATTCTCCATCCTGACATGCCGACTACTCTCGAGGAGTTACAAAGATCATGGATTCAACTCAAAGGGGAATGGGACACCTTTGAAACCCAGTTCTACGCAAGCGAGAAGAAGGTTTTGGAGCTCACAAGACAACTCCATGAAGAGAAGAGTTTGAATGCCTATATTGCACCGTAGATGATGCGCTCATGGGAAGCATGAGTCCTTTCTGTTTTAGGATTTTTATTTTGTATTATCTTTGTTTCTTCCATTGTAAGCCCAAGAGGCATCGTTGTAACCATTTAAACTTATTAATGCAATTAATGTTTATTCTCTCTTTGTCTAAGAAAATTTAAATCTTAAAAGTCCTTGAAAACATTGCATAAGCATATCATGCATATCATCACATAAACTGGTTTCAGGACAAGTTTCTTATCTTTTCACTGTTTATTTCAGCAAAAAGATATGGCTCTCGAACAAAATATTAAGGACCTTCAAGCCCAAAATTCTCAATTCCAGCAGATGTTCCTGGCTCTGGCTAAGGGACAAGAAGACCTGAAAGTTCTCATTCTCAAAGACAAGAAGAAAAAGACCAAGAAACCAGTGGGTGTCCTGAATATGGGAAGGAGACTCAGAGGACCGTCCAAGCGAGCTCTAGAATTCGCAAATCCGTCAAACGAGGGAGACAATCAGGAAGAGAAGACAAAATAAGAAGACCACAGCCCAAAGACCGATGAAGAAGAGGCTGATTATGTGGAAGAACAATATCCTCCTGCTAATGACAAATACAAGCAGCTGGAGGATAGTCTCAATGCCATGGAAATTCAGAGGGTACCTGGTCTGGATTTTAAAGAATTAGGGCTGGTTTCTAGAGCGGTCATCCCACCAAAGTTCAAGGTTCCCACGTTTGCTAAATATGATGGGGTTTCATATCCTAAACTACATTTGAGGTCTTATGTCAAGAAGATCCAACCTCACACCGCTGTTAGGAATTTGTGGGTGTATTTCTTCTAAGAAATTTTATCGGGGAGTCAATTGGAATGGTTTTATCAGCTGGAGGGAACCAACATCTGCACCTGGGAGGATCTGGTTACTACTTTCTACAAGCAGTACCAATATAATGCTGACCTCGCTCCAACCCGTACACAACTTCAAAGCATGTCTATGGGTTCTAGAGAAGGCTTCAAAGATTATGCCCATAAATAGAGATATCTTGCAGGAAGATTCCAGCCTTCTCTGTATGATAAAGAGCTGGTAGATATGTTCTTGGGTACATTGTCTGGTCCATTTTTCAACCACTTAATCGAAAGCTCTTTGTCTGGGTTCATAGAGATGATATTGACAGGTGAAAGAGTAGAAGCTGGAATCAGAAGTGGGAAAATTCAGGTGGTTGTGTCTTCAAATGCTGTGAAGAAGCCTTTCAACAGGAAGAAAGAGGCTAATGCTATGTACGGTCAGAAGGGTCATGGTAAAGAAGATCGTCATCAAGCTGTGGGGGCAGTTATGATTTTTAATCCTACACTAGTGCAACAACAACAACGGGGTAATCAGTGAAGGCAAGACGAGCCCAAGAGATAGTTTACCAAAATCAACATGTCGTTGTCTCAAGCATTGCAACACATGTTAAGGATGAGTCTGATTAAGTTGATAGAACCTCATCCAAACCCTAAAACTTCTTCTCCTAACTACAATCCCAATGGCACCTGAGGACATGGAGAAAACTACATTTGTCACACAGTGGGGCACATTCTTCTACAAAGTGATGCCATTTGGACTGAAGAATACTGGGGCCACCTATCAGCGCGCCATGGTAGCTTTGTTTCATGACATGATACATCATTAAATAGAGGTGTACGTAGACGATATGATAGCCCGATCACAAACTGAAGAAGAGCACCTTGATCACTTGCAAAAGTTGTTTGAGAGATTAAAGGAGTACAAGTTAAGGTTGAATCCAAACAAGTGCACATTCGGAGTACGGTCCGATAAACTTTTGGGTTTTATCGTCAGTAACAAAGGCATTGAGGTCGATCCTGCCAAGGTTAAAGCAATACAAGAAATGCATTCTCTTCGTACTGAGAAGGAAGTCAGAGGCTTCTTGGGGCGCCTGAACTATATTGCCAGATTCATTTCTCACCTAACGGCTACTTGTGAGCCAATCTTCAAACTATTAAAGAAAGATCTGGTAGTCAGATGGAATGATGAATTCCATGTTGCTTTTGACAAAATCAAAGAGTACTTACAAGAGCCTCCTGTTTTGATGCCACCAGTCGAGGCAAGACCACTAATCATGTATCTGACCGTTTTAGAGAACTCAATGGGGTGTGTATTGGGGCAGCATGACGAGTCTGGCTGAAAAGAGCACGCTATTTACTACCTGAGCAAAAAGTTTACCGACTGTGAAACCAGATATTCACTACTCGAGAAAACTTGCTGCGCTCTGGCATGGGCTGCTCGCCGGCTAAGACGGTATATGCTGACTCATACTACCTTGTTGATATCTAAGATGGATCCGATAAAATACATCTTCGAAAAGCCTGCTCTGTCTGGGAGGATAGCTAGATGGCAGATGATCCTAACAGAATATGACATACAGTATACTACCCAGAAATCCATAAAGGGCAGTGTATTGGCTGATCACCTTGCTCACCAAGCTATAGAAGACTATCAGTCCATGAAGTTTGAATTCCCGGATGAAGACATCATGACATTAGACAACTGTGAAGAAATCAGGCCATATGACGGACCTGAACAAGGATCCCGATGGACCCTGTTCTTTGATGGGGCATCCAATGCACTTGGTAATGGTATCAGCGCTATACTCATATCTCTAGAAGGGTGTTATACTCCTTTTACTACCAGAATTTGCTTCAATTGTATAAACAACATGGTGGAGTACGAAGCATGCATCTTTGGTCTCAGAGCTGCCATAGACTTGGGGATCAAATCTTTGGATTTTTTTTGGAGATTTAACTTTGGTCATCAGTCAGATCAAAGGGGAATGGGACACTAAGCACCCAAACCTTATCTCTTACAAAAAACATGTTTTGACATTGCTACCACATTTTGAGAAGATTAACTTCGAGCATTTTCCGCGAGAAAAAAATCAGCTAGCAGACGCTCTAGCCACAATGTCATCTATGTTTAAACTTAATTTGGATAACGAGGCTCCCCAGATCACCATCAAACGAATGGATGAACCAGCACACTGTCACGAGATTAATAATGAAGAGGTAGTGGACCAGCCTTAGTTTCATGAAGTCAAGAGGTATCTCGAGGCTCAAGAATATCCATAAGGAGCTTCAATCAATGATAATAAGTTCTTAAGGATATTCTCTGCTAAGTTCTTCTTGAGTAAAGGCATCCTGTACAAACGTAATCATGAATCCATTCTGCTTCGGTGCGTGGATAAGATGGAAGCGGAAAAGATCATGGTTGAATTACATGAAGGTACTTTTGGCACTCACTCCAGTGGGCATGCGATGGCGAAGAAAATTCTACGGGCAGGCTATTATTGGTCTACCATGGAAGCAAATTTCTATCAACACTCTCGGACCTGTCATAAGTGTCAAATCTACGCTAACAAGGTGCACGTACCTCCGACTCCTCTGAATGTCTTGACGGCTCCTTGGCCCTTTGCTACGCGGGGAATTGATATGATTGGGGAGATCAAGCCAACAGCCTCTAATGGACACCGTTTCATCCTAGTGGCCATTGATTACTTTAAAAAGTGGGTCGAAGCAGCTTCCTTCGCTTCCGCTACTAAGAATGTTGTTGCCCGCTTCATCAAGCAAAATCTCATTTGTCGGTATGGTATCCTGGAAAGGATCATCACTGACAATGGTACAAATCTTAACAACACTATGATCCCCGCCTTGTGCGAGCAATTCAAATTTCAGCATCACAATTCTTCTCCCTACCGACCAAAGATGAATGGTGTTGTTGAAGCTGCAAATAAAAACATTAAAAATATCATACAAAAGATGACATTCACGTACAAAGACTGGCATGAGATGTTACCTTTCTCTCTCCACGGGTACCGTACCACGGCTCGCACTTCAACTGGGGTAACACCCTATTCTTTGGTATATGGCATGGAAGCTGTTTTGCCTATTGAGGTCCAAATCCCCTCTCTGAGGATTATGAAGGATGCAGGTTTGAATGAAGACGATTGGATCCAAACTTGACTTGATCAACTGAACTTAATTGATGAAAAGAGACTTACTGCTGTTTGCCAAGGTCAAATGTATCAAAAACGAATGATCAAGGCTTTCAACAAGAAAGTCAGACGACAAGCATATCAAGTTGGGGATCTAGTGATCAAACGTATCATCTTTCCACAAAGTGATCCCAGGGGCAAATGGACTCCTACCTATGAAGGACCATTTGTAATCAAAAGCATATTCTCCGGTAGGCCAATGATCCTGACCACCATGGATGGCGACGACCTGCCACACCCTGCAAATGCGGACATAGTCAAAATATACTACGCATAAGAGACCCGTTAGGTTGACACACCTAGGCAAAACAAGGGCATCCCGGCAAACCAAAAAGTTTCAGGCAAAAATTAGGGATAAAATAATAAAAAAATTGTACACCCGGTGTGATACGGTGGGAGAACTGACTTGTGTTTTGCGTTTGTATTCGCACTTGTTCGGTTGAGCAAGAGTCGCCACCTACTTTTTATTTTATCCTAAAGGAAAGGTTAAAAAAGCACAGCAAAAACCTTTTGAGATATTTCGTGGGTTCGGGGGGTAGATTATGAAAAGGGAAGGTATTAGCACCCTTTTCATCCATGGTTATCCATGGGCTCTTAGTTACTTGGTTTTTAGATCACTTGCCTTGATTTTCGATTGCTTTGAAATTGTGGTGTGTGTGTGGGTGTTTTGAAAATGTTTTTGAAAGAGATGCCTTGTTTTAGGCAACCAATGTAATGACTCGTGTTTGAGTGTTTTACAAAAGTGTGTATCTTTTAGAAAAGATGTTTCAAATGTTTTTGAGAGTTTGTTTTGTGGAGTGTGGTTTTTGAAAAGGAGGCAAGTGTTTTTGCAAGTTGATCTCAAGTAACTAAGAGTTTTGTCTACCCCTATATTTCTCAAATATCTTTGCTATGTTTTAACCCTTTTAACAATTTTGTTCCACTATTGTATTTGGTGGACAATCTTGCGTTTAGGATGTTTAACGGGACGGGCGCGGGTCATTGCATGGACCATGAATGCAATGGTGCCAAGTGTCTTTGGCAATTTGCTTGAAGGGACTATGATCGTTCCGTTTTAGGCAACTTTCGAAAGCGTCATCGAGGGACTTACGATCATTTGAATTTGTTTTGCCAAAGAAACTCAATGTGCAAGCATGACCCATTTTGGAAGGCAACATGTGGGATTACCCTAGGGGTGCAAGTGTGATTGTGTATTGATTTCATGTATTTGTCTTTGTATTAGGTTATCTAGCGTTTGATTTTATGTACATACAAACCCTAGGTCTAACCATGGTATAATTTGAAAGCGGTAAATTGCAAGAATTTAAAGTCTACGCTATTACAAATAAGTATCCGGGAGTGGGGGTACAAATTTACAAATGGGGATGAGACTTTAGGAATATAGTGTCCAATAATTTACAACCAAATCGAATTGCGATCAAATGTAATCAATGTATAGCAAGGTATAAGAATAGTAATTGTATGTGTATCAAGTGTATAATGTGAAATGTATTGTGTATTGTGTAAGTGTATATGTGTATGTAATTTATTTACGAGTTAAGAAAATGTGAATTTAAATGTATAATTGAGTATTGTTTAACTTAATAAAAAGAATTAGATGTTTATTTAATTAATCTTTGTAATCTCGTATTTTCTTTAATATGTACAAAAAGAAAATTTAATAAAAGAAAAGAAAATGTTCTAAGTTTGAAAATTGTCATTTTACATTTGATATAAATTTGTATCTTTATATTTTAATATGTACAAAAAGATATTTTAATTAAAAGAAAGAACAAAAATGTTTTTAAATTCCAATCTTTATGGTGTTAAGATAAAAATATATTTTAATTAATTATGTACAAATATATTTTAAAAGTTATTCTTATGCATTTTTAGTATTAATGTAAAGTATTATTTTAAGAAAAGAAAGGTATTTATTTTTAAAGAAAAGTCATGTATTAATGTAATTATGTACAAACTATTCTTAAGAAATTGCATTAACTTAAAGAGAATTTATGCATAAATCAAAATAAGTTTTAATAAAAAAAAGTATTTTAAATAATGTATTTTTATGTATTAATGTATTAACGTATTCATACAAGAGTTTTTAATTGAAAGACAATGTTTTAAGTTTTGAGGAAAATATATTGTGTTCAAAAATTAGAATTATGTTGTAAAAAAAGTTATATTAATTTATTAACAAAAGAAAATAAAGTATGTTTGATCAAAATTGAGGTAAGGATTAGCATGTTAGCTTAAGGGTAAAACAAGAGAAAATGGGCCAAGGGAGATTCAATGGCCCAAGTAAAACATGCTGATTGGAATGAGAAAAGGGGGGTACGAGTTTTGAAACGGGCTTAGGCATAGAAACGGGTTAGGCCCAGTTTATGTGAAACAAAGTTTTTAGGGTTTGATTGTTTTGTGGAACACAGAGGCGCCGCTTGTGGTTACTTCGTCTTCTCCGTCTCATCTCTGAACCATGCTCCTGACCCCTCTCCCTGTTGCCAAGCACCATCACCAATCCTTCTCCCTCCATGGAATGCTCGATTCGTGACAAGCAAAGGTAGTCTTGATTTTTTAGGTTTTTTATACTTGCATGATTAGTTCTTTCTTTATTCTGGCCCTTAGATTAATACTTGATGTTATTTGTTTCTGTGAGATGTGCGTGAAGGGAAAAAAGAGAGAGACACTACCTTAACCCTTGGAGACGGAGGAGGAGGCGGCCTTGGAGGTGCTGTGGCGGCCAGAGGCGAGGGGAAAGCGTTGGGGAGCTAGCTTTGCAGGGAGACCTGGTACTCTGTATTTCTTTGCCCTCTTTAGCCTTTTGCTGGGTTTAATGATGATAATAGCTGAGAACCTCTTATGATTTCGCTCTTTTTCTCTTCTTCTGTTAACTTGGCTTACATGCTTATGTTGCCTCTTGCCTTTGAGTCGCCTTATGATGGATTTTTCTGAGGGCCCTTCCTGTTGCCTCTTCTGTATATCTGTGAATGCTTGAGTTGCCTGTTTATTGTTTGCCCAGTGATGAAGATTTTTCTAAGGGCTTTGAGATAATGGCTCTTTTCCTCGTTTCTGACTTTGCCTTGCTTACATGCTTAATGCTGTATGATTGTGGTTTGTTAGCTCCCCAATGATGAACTTACAGTTCTGAGGGCTTGTACCAGTTTCCTTTGAATGCTTGCACCTTCTGTGCTTGGTTGAGACACTTCTTTTCTTCTTCTTCTGGCTGTCTTGATGAGTATGCTTCTGATGGTCTTATTTCCCTGTGATGAATCACAATTCTGAGGGCTTTGAGTTATTTTCCTGAATGCCTTGTTTAGAAGGTTTTAAATGCCTAGGCCTTTATTTATGTTTGATGGTTTCAGCAGGCCATTGGGTAAGTAAGGTTTTGGGAGGCCTTTTGACAGGTTCACTGTTTTTTAGGCTTCAGTGTTTTTGTTTGGATTATGCTGGTTTGCTATGAGGTCTTGACAGGGTTTAAATGATAAGGTTTGAAAACTCAGGCAGGGTTTAGACTGGACAGTTTTTCTTTGGTTCCAGGTTTGAATATTTGGCTTAAGCTTTATGCAGGTTATGTGTTTGGTTGGTTTGATTGCAGGGTAACCATTATTTGAGTTTGGTTTCACTGGCTTTAGGTTTCAGCTTCAGTTTCTTGCACAGGTTTTTGATGTTTGGGAGCTTTTTGGTTTAGGCTTTGACAGTTCAGGTTAATGGCTTTGGTTAGTTTATGCTGGTAAAACAGGTTGAAGGTTTTTGGCTTTAGCTTGTTCTGTCTTGCTTCAGCAGGGTTTGGCCTTTTTCTCAGCAGGTTTGGCCTTTTGTTCTTATGCCTGTAAAACAGGTTAAAGGTTTTGAGACTGGAGGCTTAAGCTTTTTTGACAGGTTATGGGGCCCTTTTTTAGGTTTTCTTCAGGCAGGTTATGGCCTTACTGGTTTTTTTTAAGGGTCATCTTTTCAGCTTGCACAGTTTTTGTGTTTTATATCTTTTTTTCAGTCTTGCTTTTTTCTCTCTGTTTGATATCTTCTGCCTTCTGACTGTGTTAGCAGTCTTTTATCTTCTATGCCTCTAGCCTAAACCTGCAAGCCCAGAACTCTTTTCTCTCTTTCTTCTCTCTCCAGTACAACTTTAAGTATTTTAAAATGTTTTATGCTTGTACTTTTACTGAAAGGGCAGCACTGGGAAATGATGAAAATGAACTATGTTTGCTTGCACATGTGGTTTAACTCTGCATATTTGTCTTCTCTTTTCCATACTTTGTGCTGCATCTCGTACCTTTTGATACTTTGATATCTTTGACAGCTTTTTGGATAATTTGTGACTTTAGTTAGGCCATTCTGTTTGCCTTTGGACTCTGTAGTTTGATTTGGACTTGGACTTTGCATCATGCTGTTTGAGACTTGAACTATGCAGTTTGACAATTTTTACTTGTGAATTTCAACTTTGTGCATTCATGATTAGCAAACAAATATTCATCCCTCTTTGTGAACCGGGAGAAATCCCGTGATTTGCAGAGAGGGCTAACTGATCCCAGTCAGTTGCCCTTAATGATGAACTTTATTTTTATCCGTCTCTCTATTTATTTTATCTGCAATTGACTTTTCTTTCGTTCTTTGTTTTTGCAGATAAAATTCCATGGAGCACTGGAGCAATGGGCGGAAGATGAAGACTTAGGAATTTTCTTAGGATAATTTTATTTCAATTTTAATTATTGTAATCATTATTAGAATACTTTGTAAATGAATACAATACTCGAATAAAAATTGTAATGAATAATTAAAGATGAATAAAATCCAATCTTTTATCAGTTAATTCCTTTCCTTCCTTTTCAATTGTTTATTTATTATTTATAGTTCTTTAAATTAAAATAATTGAAAATTAAATTCCAACTATTTAATCTTTAGAATAATAAATAATTAACTAAACATTGTTTCAACGTTGATCAATTAATAAACTTGGCGCTCCCAACATCCAAAGCAAAGCACAGTCAAACACAACAACTGTCCAGACGCATTCCCCTTTTTACTGATTTAATCACACAATGCGAACTCAATCCAAATGTTTCAATCCACATCTCAGCATAACTTGAAAAGCGCTGTAGAATTTAAATCTTTCTGAGAACGCGCGCACAAAAACCTTAATTCCTGATCAAATGCCAAAGAAGCGTTCGCCTGATCAAAGTTGAGCCAAAATCAACCAAAGCTCTAAGCAAACTGTTTGAATTGTTCCAGAGCCATGAAAATCAGTAAAACCCTAATTTTTGTTTGCCTGACGAGAAAAGTCTGTTTGGCCGATTCTTGAGCCAGTTTGAAAAATCAGGAAACGCCTGAAGCTGTGATTTCTTGTGAAAAAATGCGAGGGCAAATTTTGGGGTACAACAGTTGCCCCTGTTCAATCTTCTTGAACCTGAAGAGTTAGATTGGCAAGTTTGCCTTTCGCGACTCGAAGGTAAAAGAAGATTGGACACTAGAGTGCCCTAAAATTTGCACTCGGTGATGTGATGGTAGAGGGAATGGGCTTACAGATGCCATCTGAGAATGGGCTTAAAGATGCCATTTGGTGATGGGCTTAAAGATGCCATCTAGTGACTGCTGGTAGGAGGATGGGCTTGTAGATGCCATCTGAGAATGGGCTCAAAGATGCCATTTGGTGATGTTTGTAGGAGGACGGGCTTATAGATGCCATCTAGAAATGTTTGTAGGAGGATGGGCTTATAGATGCCATCTGGAAATGGGCTTAAAGATGCCATTGGGAGGTGTGACGGAACTTTGTCGGGAATGGGCTTATAGATGCCATTTGGAGTTATGTGTCGATCACATAAGAGATTCTTTAGCGAGAACTTGCGTATTTGAGAAAGAAAGATAATTTCCTGGCCTGTTACAGGGGTTGATCTTCAGTCTCTTCATGCAGACATGCCCTGGCTGGATACAGGTATCGAATCTACAATCAAACGTTCGCAGATATGCCCTGGATGGATACAGGTATCGAATCTTCAAACTCTTCAGATGTGCCCTGGCTGGATACAGGAATCGAATCTGGAAATAGTCGTCAACAGATATGCCCTGGCTGGATACAGGAATCGAATCTTCAAACTCTTCAGATGTGCCCTGGCTGGATACAGGAATCGAATCTGGAAATAGTCGTCAACAGATATGCCCTGGCTGGATACAGGAATCGAATCTTCAAACTCTTCAGACGTGCCCTGGCTGGATACAGGAATCAAATCTGGAATTAGTCGTCAACAGATATGCCCTGGCTGGATACAGGAATCGAATCTTCAAACTCTTCAGATGTGCCCTGGATGGATACAGGAATCGAATCTGGAATTAGTCGTCAACAGATATGCCCTGGCTGGATACAGGAATCGAATCTTCAAACTCTTCAGACGTGCCCTGGCTGGATACAGGAATCGAATCTGGAAATAGTCGTCAACAGATATGCCCTGGCTGGATACAGGAATCGAATCTTCAAACTCTTCAGATGTGCCCTGGCTAGATACAGGAATCGAATCTGGAAATAGTCGTCAATAGATATGCCCTGGCTGGATACAGGAATCGAATCTTCAAACTCTTCAGATGTGCCCTGGCTAGATACATGAATCAAATCTGGAAACTGATCACTCACAGATGTGCCCTGGCTAGATACAGGAATCGAATCTGGAATTGTGACAGTTGAAGGTAGTCGTCTTTTGGATTGTCCTTTTCCTGAAAAGGCAAAACATCAGTTGTATGCAATGTCATGATGTATGAAATGCGTGATGTCATGATGCTCAAAATGAGATAGTGTTGTATGCACTTTATCATGTATGTAAGCAGGATGTATGAAATGTGAAATGTCTATGAATGTATTTTCGTCTAGGAAAATAAATCCTTGACGAAGGCTGGGGAATCAAATCCTGGGCTGATGTTGAAGAGGAGAGTTCTTCGCTTCCACTAGGGATGATGGTTGCAAGAATACGCCGGTAGGAGAAGATGACTCTGTTGGGGTTTGATGAGAACTCCGCTGGGGATTCCACTGATATGTTATTTTGGGGAATTTGATGAACTCCGCTGGGGATAGGAGGAACCTGACTGTTGTTGGGGGAAGGCAAGAATATTTTGATTGTGAGAAGGAACCGGCGTAGGGTTGCTTCATGATGAGTCCGTGTAAAACTGCATCGGGAGTTTGAGAAGGAACCTGTGTAGGGTTGCTTCATGATGAGTCCGTGTAAAACTGCATCTGAGGTTGAGAAGGGAACCTGTGTAGGGGTTCTTGATGATGAGTCCGTGTAAAACTGCATCGGGAGTTTGAGAAGGAACCTGTGTAGGGTTGCTTCATGATGAGTCCGTGTAAAACTGCATCTGAGGTTGAGAAGGAACCTGTGTAGGGTTGCTTCGTGATGAATCCGTGTAAAACTGCATCGGGAGTTTGAGAAGGAACCTGTGTAGGGTTTCTTGATTACGAGTCCGTGTAAAACTACGTCTGGAGAGAGAGAACCTGTGTAGGGTTTCTTCGGGGTAAATCCGTGTAAAACTTCTGGATGAACCGGGGTAAGGTTACCTTGGGGTAAATCCGTGTAAGACTTTGGGAGGAAGCGATGTAGGGTTACCTTGAGGTAAGTCCGTGTAAGACTTTTGGAGGAACCGGTGTAGGGTTACCTTGAGGTAAGTCCGTGTAAGACTTCTGAAAGAAAAGGAACCGGTGTAGGGTTACTTGTGGAGGGTAAGTCCGTGTAAGACTTCGTCTGGAAATTGAGAAGGAACCGGTGTAGGGTTGCCTGATGATGAGTTCGTGTAAAACTGCATCTTGGAGTTGAGAAAGAATTGTTGGACACTTTTGTCATTCGAATGCCCCAAGTGGTGGTGAGGGAGGCTTGCCCCAAGTTAATCTGCAATTGAGATTTTATTGAAATCTTGACTGGACTGCCCCAGGTTAAATGAACTTTGAAAGATCTGTTGAAGCCTTGACTGGACTGCCCCAGGTTAACTGAACTTTGAAAGATATGTTGAAGCCTTGACTGGACTGCCCCAGGTTAATTGGATGGTGACATGTCATGCCCCTTGTTGATAGGAGATTTGTCGTTGTAAGTGTCATCCTTTTGAAGTGATTTCGCTCACTGAGAGAGTTTTCGTTCCTCCGAATATTCGCTGTATGCATTTCTTTGCTGTCAAACAAAAAGCCAAATGCAGACAGTGATATTCAATCAATGCAAAGTTTATGTTTGTCTCGAAGTTTTGAAAAATGCGTTTTTAGCAGAAAACTTTTTATGAGACAAGTCAACACAAGATTTAGAGCAAAGCCTTACAGGAGTCAGGATACCTTTTGTAACAGTATGCTTTCGAACTAACCCATGCTTCAATTAGGACTTTTGAAGGGTTGTAACGTGGCTTGGTTCACGGTTTAAGAAACAAAGGATAAAGGCTCAAAGTGTATTTGTACCCACCCGCTCTTCGTGATGTTCTTCAAACCTAAGCTCAGTTAATTGCGTGTCGCACTCTGTTTTGAGTTTGGAACGACTTTTGGGCGATGGTTCACCAATTGAATTTGGGGAGACGGCCATCATCTCCTTTTTCTTTTTCAACATTTTTCATGTTGTTGAGGATTTGTAATGACCTCACTATTTTGATTTTGATTTGTTATCCCTAGCTTTTGGCTGACTGTTCCCATTTTCGAGATTACAGTCAGCGGGATGCCCCAGCTTTCTTAAGCCTCCTTTATAGGTTTTGGCTTGGTGGGATTTTCTCTTTTGAGAGATTGACTGTCTATGTGATAGGGAACCACCCTTGTCTTTTGATTCCAAAGGAATGCTTTTATTTTTCTTTGACGTCGTTCATTGTGTTACGAACTGAGAGTTTGCGACTTCAATGCGCGTTTTTTTTCTTGAATTAACTGAGATACTACCCTGCCCCGGGTTTATATCAAAGGTTTTGATTGTTTAGAACATAAAACTCCTACTTCTTTGGCTCGAAGAGGTTGACTAGGGATTATCTTCCTTATAACTCCAGTGTTTGGGAATTGAAAGAAATGCCTGTACATCATCAGCAAGGTCTGTTCAAAAGCATACTGTATGAGATTATGGTATTGTTTCGTCATCCTCCCTCTAAAGGCTTGCAACTTTTTATCAAGAGTCAGATATCATAAAGAAAAGCATAAGAGTAGTGAAACGAATGGATGAATTCAAGACAAACATATGCAATGCATTAATGAAAACAGAGTTTAACATCAACAGATAATTGTTTGACAAAAAAAGAAATTACAACTTTGAAAATTCAAAATGAAGCAAAAGTCTTTCAGCTTGAGCTTTGTCACTCCAGGTGGAGAACTCCTTAACGGAAGATTTTCATCTCGCCGTCTGGCATGAATTCCAGCACTCCAATGTCGATCAGATCTTGAATCTTGTTCTTCAAGGCCCAACAGTCGTTGGTGTCGTGTCCTGGGCTGTAGGAGTGGTAAACACAAAATGCGTCGAGACGATAGTTAGGAGAGGATGTATTGAGCTTCTGAGGAGGATCCCTTAAGGTAAGCAAGTTGACCTCCAACAGGCGCTTCAGTATGAAGAATGATGGTATCTCAGTCTCCGTGAACTGTCTTCCTGACGTTTCTTGCTTACGCCGATTACCCCGTTGGCGCTGGCGAGGTTGTTGATGGGCTTGTGACCCTGAAGTAAGCGAAGGAGCCTTCCCCTTGTCTTCTTGAGTGGATGGAGGCTGAGCGGTGACTTGCTCTTCAACCTCAGATGTTTGCCCCAATTGGTTGTTTTGAAGCAGTTGGCGGACGAGAACTCTGAGTTCCTCTTGTCTTTGAGATAGGTCTTGGATGAGAGCCATCTGGCCCACCAACTGTCCCATCACTTGGATCCTTAATGTTGTCAGATCAAACTGCAGCTCCGCAAGCTGATCACTCCTGGCATTGTTTGAATTCTCCAAGCCCTTTGTGAGGAGAGCTTTCATTTCTTCTTGTCCCAGGGACAAGTTCAGGAACATTTCCTGCAGCTGAGCAGTCTGGTCTTGGATGTCTTTGACAGTCCTTTCTAGGGCCATCTCTTACTGAAATAAACAGTATGAGGGTAAGGAAACCTGAAAAAGGAAAAACTGTCAAAATGCAATGCATGATATGTGGGTGCATGCTTTCAAGGATCTCTTGGGGTAAACACAAGAAAATGTTAGAGGTTAAACTTTGCTCTTGGATTGGAGAACTTCGCACCGATGGATGTCTTTCCTCGAGAATCAAGCTCACCATGTCAAGTGGGTCATAGCCACCGATTCAAGTTGTTGCACTTGATCTTTGATTGGAGAACTGTGCACTGGTGGATGTCTTTCCACTAGAATCAAGCTCACCATGTCAAGTGGGTCATAGCCACTGATTCAAGTTGTTGCACTTGATTTTTGATTGGAGAACTGTGCACTGGTGGATGTCTTTCCACTAGAATCAAGCTCACCATGTCGAGTGGGTCATAGCCACTGATTCAAGTTGTTGCACTTGAACTTTGATTGGCATTGGTTAGAGGAGGAAACCTCTTGCCCTTTGGTAGACGTCTGGTTCAACGTATCCCTGCATCAAAAGAACCCTCGAGATCCTTGAAATGGTTATTGAAAAATGCTATGGTATGATGTTATGATGTTATGTACATGTATGCACAAGCAAGTGAGTGTACATATAGACAAACAGATGCACACAAAGCAAACAAGTCCTTAGGTTTAGGCTTGCATGGGGTTTAGGTAAGTACCCTCTTGAAGTTAGTTGGCTCATCCTGTCCTAAAATAGAAACCGGGTTCTAAGGAGCTCAATATCATTGGATTGTTTTCTGTGTTCATCGTTTCGGTTTAGCCACTTACTGGCGACCAAAATATTCCAAGAAAACAACCCTCAATGAGTGTAGTATCGAGTATCTACCAACTTCGGACTGCACCAAAGCTGGTCATCTCACTACCCCTAAAAAAGGCTAAGATGGTCAATTAAGGTTCTAAGAGTTCGTTAGTGCTTCACGACATCACTCAGCGGCCCCGTACTCTCCTTGACTGACTCAAGGGTTACCGGTACTCACAAATATGTCACACTAACATAGCTTACTGCTTCAACCATGTCGTATACCCCGCACAGTTCCCTCACAGTTTTTTGCTATTTACCTAAAAAGGTGCCCCAAATCCGGGTGTAGGATTTACAACAAGCCCAAACAAGAACCCAAAAAGTAAAGCAATCAAGGAAATCAAAGTAAGAATGTAAAGGTGATCTAAACCCTAAGGTAACCCCACTTTTAAAAGACTCCCCAGCAGAGTCGCCAGTTCTATGATACGGTGGGAGAACTGACTTGTGTTTTGCGTTTGTATTCGCACTTGTTCGGTTGAGCAAGAGTCGCCACCGACTTTTTATTTTATCCTAAAGGAAAGGTTAAAAAAGCACAGCAAAAACCTTTTGAGATATTTCGTGGGTTCGGGGGGTAGATTATGAAAAGGGAAGGTATTAGCACCCTTTTCATCCATGGTTATCCATGGGCTCTTAGTTACTTGGTTTTTAGATCACTTGCCTTGATTTTCGATTGCTTTGAAATTGTGGTGTGTGTGTGGGTGTTTTGAAAATGTTTTTGGAAGAGATGCCTTGTTTTAGGCAACCAATGTAATGACTCGTGTTTGAGTGTTTTACAAAAGTGTGTATCTTTTCGAAAAGATGTTTCAAATGTTTTTGAGAGTTTGTTTTGTGGAGTGTGGTTTTTGAAAAGGAGGCAAGTGTTTTTGCAAGTTGATCTCAAGTAACTAAGAGTTTTGTCTACCCCTATATTTCTCAAAGATCTTTGCTATGTTTTAACCCTTTTAACAATTTTGTTCCACCATTGTATTTGGTGGACAATCTTGCGTTTAGGATGTTTAACGGGACGGGCGCGGGTCATCGCATGGACCATGAATGCAATGGTGCCAAGTGTCTTTGGCAATTTGCTTGAAGGGACTATGATCGTTCCGTTTTAGGCAACTTTCGAAAGCGTCATCGAGGGACTTACGATCATTTGAATTTGTTTTGCCAAAGAAACTCGACGTGCAAGCATGGCCCATTTTGGAAGGCAACATGTGGGATTACCCTAGGGGTGCAAGTGTGATTGTGTATTGATTTCATGTATTTGTCTTTGTATTAGGTTATCTAGCGTTTGATTTTATGTACATACAAACCCTAGGTCTAACCATGGTATAATTTGAAAGCGGTAAATTGCAAGAATTTAAAGTCTACGCTATTACAAATAAGTATCCGGGAGTGGGGGTACAAATTTACAAATGGGGATGAGACTTTAGGAATGTAGTGTCCAATAATTTACAACCAAATCGAATTGCGATCAAATGTAATCAATGTATAGCAAGGTATAAGAATAGTAATTGTATGTGTATCAAGTGTATAATGTGAAATGTATTGTGTATTGTGTAAGTGTATATGTGTATGTAATTTATTTACGAGTTAAGAAAATGTGAATTTAAATGTATAATTGAGTATTGTTTAACTTAATAAAAAGAATTAGATGTTTATTTAATTAATCTTTGTAATCTCGTATTTTCTTTAATATGTATAAAAAGAAAATTTAATAAAAGAAAAGAAAATGTTCTAAGTTTGAAAATTGTCATTTTACATTTGATATAAATTTGTATCTTTATATTTTAATATGTACAAAAAGATATTTTGATTAAAAGAAAGAACAAAAATGTTTTTAAATTCCAATCTTTATGGTGTTAAGATAAAAATATATTTTAATTAATTATGTACAAATATATTTTAAAAGTTATTCTTATGCATTTTTAGTATTAATGTAAAGTATTATTTTAAGAAAAGAAAGGTATTTATTTTTAAAGAAAAGTCATGTATTAATGTAATTATGTACAAACTATTCTTAAGAAATTGCATTAACTTAAAGAGAATTTATGCATAAATCAAAATAAGTTTTAATAAAAAAAAGTATTTTAAATAATGTATTTTTATGTATTAATGTATTAATGTATTCATACAAGAGTTTTTAATTGAAAGACAATGTTTTAAGTTTTGAGGAAAATATATTGTGTTCAAAAATTAGAATTATGTTGTAAAAAGAGTTATATTAATTTATTAACAAAAGAAAATAAAGTATGTTTGATCAAAATTGAGGTAAGGATTAGCATGTTAGCTTAAGGGTAAAACAATAGAAAATGGGCCAAGGGAGATTCAATGGCCCAAGTAAAACATGCTGATTGGAATGAGAAAAGGGGGGTACGAGTTTTGAAACGGGCTTAGGCATAGAAACGGGTTAGGCCCAGTTTATGTGAAACAAAGTTTTTAGGGTTTGATTGTTTTGTGGAACACAGAGGCGCCGCTTGTGGTTACTTCGTCTTCTCCGTCTCATCTCTGAACCATGCTCCTGACCCCTCTCCCTGTTGCCAAGCACCATCACCAATCCTTCTCCCTCCATGGAATGCTCGATTCGTGACAAGCAAAGGTAGTCTTGATTTTTTAGGTTTTTTATACTTGCATGATTAGTTCTTTCTTTATTCTGGCCCTTAGTTTAATACTTGATGTTGTTTGTTTCTGTGAGATGTGCGTGAAGGGAAAAAAGAGAGAGACACTACCTTAACCCTTGGAGACGGAGGAGGAGGCGGCCTTGGAGGTGCTGTGGCGGCCAGAGGCGAGGGGAAAGCGTTGGGGAGCTAGCTTTGCAGGGAGACCTGGTACTCTGTATTTCTTTGCCCTCTTTAGCCTTTTGCTGGGTTTAATGATGATAATAGCTGAGAACCTCTTATGATTTCGCTCTTTTTCTCTTCTTCTGTTAACTTGGCTTACATGCTTATGTTGCCTCTTGCCTTTGAGTCGCCTTATGATGGAGTTTTCTGAGGGCCCTTCCTGTTGCCTCTTCTGTATATCTGTGAATGCTTGAGTTGCCTGTTTATTGTTTGCCCAGTGATGAAGATTTTTCTGAGGGCTTTGAGATAATGGCTCTTTTCCTCGTTTCTGACTTTGCCTTGCTTACATGCTTAATGCTGTATGACTGTGGTTTGTTAGCTCCCCAATGATGAACTTACAATTCTGAGGGCTTGTACCGGTTGCCTTTGAATGCTTGCCCCTTCTGTGCTTGGTTGAGACACTTCTTTTCTTCTTCTTCTGGCTGTCTTGATGAGTATGCTTCTGATGGTCTTATTGCCCTGTGATGAATCACAATTCTGAGGGCTTTGAGTTATTTGCCTGAATGCCTTGTTTGGAAGGTTTGAAATGCCTAGTCCTTTATTTATGTTTGATGGTTTCAGCAGGCCATTGGGTAAGTAAGGTTTTGGGAGGCCTTTTGACAGGTTCACTGTTTTTTAGGCTTCAGTGTTTTTGTTTGGATTATGCTGGTTTGCTATGAGGTCTTGACATGGTTTAAATGGTAAGGTTTGAAAACTCAGGCAAGGTTTAGACTGGACAGTTTTGCTTTGGTTCCAGGTTTGAATATTTTGGCTTAAGCTTTATGCAGGTTATGTGTTTGGTTGGTTTGATTGCAGGGTAACCATTATTTGAGTTTGGTTTCACTGGCTTTAGGTTTCAGCTTCAGTTTCTTGCACATGTTTTTGATGTTTGGGAGCTTTTTGGTTTAGGCTTTGACAGTTCAGGTTAATTGCTTTGGTTAGTTTATGCTAGTAAAACAGGTTGAAGGTTTTTGGCTTTAGCTTGCTTCTGTCTTGCTTCAGCAGGGTTTGGCCTTTTTCTCATCAGGTTTGGCCTTTTGTTCTTATGCCTGTAAAACAGGTTAAAGGTTTTGAGACTGGAGGCTTAAGCTTTTTTGACAGGTTATGGGGCCCTTTTTTAGGTTTTCTTCAGGCAGGTTATGGCCTTACTGGTTTTTTTTAAGGGTCCTCTTTTCAGCTTGCACAGTTTTTGTGTTTTATATCTTTTTTTTCAGTCTTGCTTTTTTCTCTCTGTTTGATATCTTCTGCCTTCTGACTGTGTTAGAAGTCTTTTATCTTTTATGCCTCTAGCCTAAACCTGCAAGCCCAGAACTCTTTTCTCTCTTTCTTCTCTCTCCAGTACAGCTTTAAGTATTTTAAAATGTTTTATGCTTGTACTTTTACTGAAAGGGCAGCACTGGGAAATGATGAAAATGAACTATGTTTGCTTGCACATGTGGTTTAACTCTGCATATTTGTCTTCTCTTTTCCATACTTTGTGCTGCATCTCGTACCTTTTGATACTTTGATATCTTTGACATCTTTTTGGATAATTTGTGACTTTAGTTAGGCCATTCTGTTTGCCTTTGGACTCTGTAGTTTGATTTGGACTTGGACTTTGCATCATGCTGTTTGAGACTTGAACTATGCAGTTTGACAATTTTGACTTGTGAATTTCAACTTTGTGCATTCATGATTAGCAAACAAATATTCATCCCTCTTTGTGAACCGGGAGAAATCCCGTGATTTGCAGAGAGGGCTAACTGATCCCAGTCAGTTGCCCTTAATGATGAACTTTATTTTTATCTGTCTCTCTATTTATTTTATCTGCAATTGACTTTTCTTTCGTTCTTTGTTTTTGCAGACAAAATTCCATGGAGCACTGGAGCAATGGGCGGAAGATGAAGACTTAGGAATTTTCTTAGGATAATTTTATTTCAATTTTAATTATTGTAATCATTATTAGAATACTTTGTAAATGAATACAATACTCGAATAAAAATTGTAATGAATAATTAAAGATGAATAAAATCCAATCTTTTATCAGTTAATTCCTTTCCTTCCTTTTCAATTGTTTATTTATTATTTATAGTTCTTTAAATTAAAATAATTGAAAATTAAATTCCAACTATTTAATCTTTAGAATAATAAATAATTAACTAAACATTGTTTCAGCGTTGATCAATTAATAAGCTTGGCGCTCCCAACATCCAAAGCAAAGCACAGTCAAACACAACAACTGTCCAGACACATTCCCCTTTTTACTGATTTAATCACACAATGCGAATTCAATCCAAATGTTTCAATCCACATCTCAGCATAACTTGAAAAGCGCTGTAGAATTTAAATCTTTCTGAGAACGCGCGCACAAAAACCCTAATTCCTGATCAAATGCCAAAGAAGCGTTCGCCTGATCAAAGTTGAGCCAAAATCAACCAAAGCTCTAAGCAAACTGTTTGAATTGTTCCAGAGCCATGAAAATCAGTAAAACCCTAATTTTTGTTTGACTGACGAGAAAAGTATGTTTGGCCGATTCTTGAGCCAGTTTGAAAAATCAGGAAACGCCTGAAGCTGTGATTTCTTGTGAAAAAATGCGAGGGCAAATTTTGGGGTACAACACCCGGCAAGTTGAAAACCCGAAAGGGAGACTTGGGCAAAAAAGGGTTTCCCGGCGGACGGAAAACCCGAAAGGGAGGTCCAGGTAAAAGTTAGGGAATTAAAGCGTATGACTATGTCCCATCGGATCACTTAACGGACAACATTTGACTTCCACTAACAGATTCAGAGTTTCTGATCAATTCAATCATCTTCGGGCGAAGCAACAAATAGACAAGATATTTGGAGATATAAAGGCTATAGCAGAATGGGAACCCCATGGGATTATTACACATAGCTATCTTTCTTTGTATAAGTTTTTCTTGTTTTATGGCACCATTCTCTTACTAGAATGTTTGTCTCCTTTGTACAAAATACTTATGCAAAGTCAATACAAAGATATCCCTTTGAAAGTGCAAAAACTATTTGTCTTTTTCTTTACTCTTGTGTTTTGTTTGCAAAAACGTCCAATGATTCATTAATGAACATATGCATTTGAACATAATTACTGTTTACAAATAAACAAAATGAGAAAGACAATTACTGATAGGTTGAAAGGACAGGAAAACGTCTCTAGGCTATTCCATAAGTAATCCCCACGGTACGTCATTTAAATCCCCAACAGAACAAATTTCAATTTATTAATCCCCAGTAGAAATAGTCAAATTCTCAGGATTCCCCAAACAGATCTTACAAACGGTACATGGAATTGCCCTTACAATGTAATTTACTTCTCTCAACAAGAGTTCGTCAGTACTTCAACTTCAAGACATGAAAATTCAACATATCCTCAGCAACATTCAAGGATTTATTTTCCTCGATCAAAACAGCAAATTAACTTACATGCGCATACATTACATCCATATATCATAAACATTGATAAAGAAATTACATTGCATCATACATTTCATGCAACATAATTTTGTGTTTCAGCTAACATTTTACCCTTTTCAGGATAAGATTAACAACTACCATTAACAACATTACGAATTCAGATACATTACGGATACGCTCCAGACACGGATGTCTTTCTAATACTCATTCAGATTCAACTTTTGAGATACATTATGGATACGCTCTAGACACAGATGCCTTTTTGATACTCATTCAGATTCAACTTTCAAGATATAGAACATATACGCTCCAGACACGGATTCCATTCTGATACTCATTCATATTTCAAGTTCAGATACAATACAAATACGCTCCAAACACGGATGATATCCTGATACTCATTCAGATTCAAATTTCAGATACAGTTCTGATACGCTCTAGACACAGATGCAATTCTGATACTCATTCAGATTTCAAGTTCAGATACAGTTCAGATACGCTCCAGACACGGATGCCATTCTGATACTCATTCAGATTTCAAGTTCAGATACAGTTCAGATACGCTCCAGACACGGATGCCATTCTGATACTCATTCATATTTCAAGTTCAGATACAGTTCATATAGGCTCCAGACACGGATGATATCCTGATACTCATTCAGATTCAACTTTCAGATACAGTTCAGACACGCTCTAGACACGGACGCAAGGCTGATACTCATTCTTTCAGCTTACAACTTACAATTTAACAAACATTCTTGGATGGCATCTGCAAGCCCATCTCCTGTCACTTCTCCAAATGTCATCTTTAAGCCCATTCCCTCAACTACACATCATCGAGTGAAAATTTCTGGGCACTCTAGTGTCCAATCATCTTTCACCTTCGAGTCACGAATGGAAAAACTCGCCAATCTAACTCTTCAGGTTTAAGAAGATTGAACATGGGCAGCTGTTGTACCCCAAAATTTTCCCTCTCACTTATCAAATATTTCCTCACAATATCTCTTAAACACAAGACTGCATTAGGGTTTGATCAAAGACATCTCATCTTACACTGATGACCCAAAATTAGGGTTTGAGTTTTCCCAAGGATTTTTGGACTACCAATACTTCATATGTCTTTCAAACAACATTATGGACCCCTAAGATTACTCATGACATGTTTCAAGCCTTGAACCACATTTTTGATCAGTCAATTGGACAGTTGACCTAAAAATTAGTTGTATTGGGGAAAAAGTCAACCATGGCCAATTTACAGTCAAACTTCATAATTTTTTATCCACATCAACATTCTAGACTCATATGTATAATTTGATCAAGTTTGGACCATAATTCCTCAAGAAATTTGATCAAATCATCAAAAGGGCAAAATGGTCAAAATTAGTGTTTTGACTGAGAAAGGGCAATTTCTGATTTTTGACCTAGCAAATGACTAATTGGTTTGAAGAATGTTTCCAAGGATTCAATTGAATTATATTGACCTAATTACATGGTTCAAAATATTGCAAATCCATTGGATAGACAGATGAAATTTGCAGTCAACTGATCAAAAGTCAACTATATACTGAAAAGTCAAACTTTGACTTTTTGGTCAAAATCAAGTGCCAAGCATCACAATTCATCAAAACATGTCAAAATATGAAACTTGTTCATCAAGAAATCAAGGATTGGAGATCTTATTATGAAATTTGAAGATTTCTTAACTTAGAAATTTTTCTAAGTATAGAAAATTTCTTATTTTTTCTTAACTTTAAGCCATTTTTTCACCATGATACAAGATGATTCAAAGAAAATTCCCAACATAAAAGTTGTAGATCTCCATGAAATATACAAATTTTCTTCACACATATTTTCCTAAATATGCTTGGATCTCAAGATATAATTTTATGAATACATGCCCATGAACTAGAATAACTTAGTGAAATTTTACCCTAATTTAGGCACGTTTTGGACCCAACTTCATGGCAATTTTTCACCTAGTTCCAAGGGGAATCTTTAAATTAAATTCAAAGATGAGTTGTAGATTACATTGCAAGCTTTCCAAAATGTCCAAGAACTCCTTTAGATTATTTTTGAGTAGGGAGAATCGAAGAGGTGAAGTTGGCAATTTCTCACTTTGAATTCAAGCCATTTCATGAAGAACAAAATTCAAATCTGAACCTATGCTGCCTAAGCCATGCTTTACAGGTCCCAAACTTGTTTCTTATTGCATAATTTAATGCTTAATCAGTTGACAAAGCTTTAATCCAAGCCCAAAAGTCTTTATCCAAGCTTTAATTCCTAAAATGGCACAAAGTTGCCATTGCCATTTTGGAAAAGCTTCACTTTTGCAACTTTTCAATTCTTGAGCATTGGACCTGTCTTCTCTGCACACACAAGTCCTACAGACCTAAAGCAAATTGTGAAGAGCTTATACCAACTCCAAGCAGGCCAGTACAAGCAGGTGGAGACTTGTCCCTTCACTTTGCTTCAAAAGCAAGAAAGTGTGCAAAAAGCCTACAACAAAAAGATATGTTGAGAAGCTGTCTTGAAACATTTTCTATACTAATACACAAACATATTACAACTTAGAGCACGATTTAAAAAGGCCTGAAACACTAAAACACTCCCTCTCACCAAAAACCTGTAAAAAAACTTGCAGTTTGAGCATAAGCACAACAATCCACAAATTGGCTCGTGCGTTTCAAGTTTTAATCATCCAAACACTTTACCTACTTCATATCTAACTGATCCAGACCATCATCCCTGCACTGTAACTCCTCCTTCTTCATCTTCCATTTTTGTTTTCCAAGCTTGCAGGTTGACTTGGATAGAGAGTTCCAGGCACTTCCAAAGCAAAGCAAGGATTGGAACACACTCAGGGAGATTCAAGCAAGCTCAAGCAATCATCAAGCCTTCATAAATCTCACTCAAACTCCATTCACGATCTCAGCTGAAAGAGGTAAGAACTCCAACTTTTATCTCCTCATACAGGCATCCATTGGCCATGATTTGTGAAAGAAAAATGTATATGTCATTGCTACAAAGCTGTACATATCCATAACTTGCATTTATTTGGCCTGAGTTGAGAGAATTTTGAACTTGAAGTTCCTGAAAAAATTAGGTTAAGAATTAGGGCCATTAAAATTCTCTTTAATCTTGGACTTATAGTTTTAGTTATGCACATGGTTAGAATCGTGAGACAAAATGCTATAACATTCATGTTATCAATTTACATTTTTGTTGAGAGATGAAAGAGTTAAAGGAGGTCCGACCATTTTTATTGTTTCATATAAACCAACGGATGTACAGCCACCCCAATGGCAAGGTAGCGCGTTGGCAATTCCCAGGTCGTGGGTTCGAACCTTGGCGGTACCTTTTCCATTTTTTTTCTCCATTTTTTCAGCTTCAGATTTGGCATTTTTTAGGACAGCATGGGCTTGATTGTTGGGCCTCTCTTTTTTTTCTAACACTTACCCTTCTTTTGCTTGCAACACCCCTGGCCCAATCTTTTATTATTTATTTCATTTTTCATATTTGTTTTATTAAAATATTTTCTCTAACACACAAAAAATCATAAAAAACATAAATATGATAAATATTGCATTTTATTTTATTTTACTTTATTTTCACATAAAAAATATATTTTTATTTTAGATATATACTAATTATCTTCCTTAAAATAAACTTGTAAAAAATAAATTAAACTTAGATATATTTTTATCCTTTGTTTTTACACTTGTAAATATTTATTTTTGGCATATAAAAAGACTAAATATTTTCACCAAATATTACTTATTATTTTAATTCAAAAAATACACAAAAAGATAATACTTAAAGAGCTTTATTTTAGTTTAGAAATTAGGGTTAACCCTTTTTTTTTATTAATTTCCTTTTCTTAAATTCTTAGGATTAGGTCAAAATTATTTTGCATATAAAACAAAAATCTTTTTCTTGCATACATATCATTGCATATTTATATTGTATATTTATTTATTTAAATATTCGTATAAATTCGATTTGGTTGTAATAGCTTAATTAGATTTACATTATTATAAATCCCCATTCAAATTTGTATTTCCCCCCTCCCAAAAAATGTTGTAATAGCGTAGTAATCTTTAAATTACACAATTTACGGCTTTTATATAACATGTTAGTAATTAGGGTTTGTATGGCAAGATAAAATCAATCAAATAGAAAACCCTAATCCAAGACAAAATCAAGCATGAAAATGACACACTTTCACACACACACCCCTAGGGTTACTCCACTTGGTTGCCTTGTACAAAAATGGCCATATTACACATGTAAAGTGTCTTAGCAAAAACAAACAAATACAAGATTAAAGACCCTCGATGACGCTATTCAAAGTTGTCTTACAAAAATGATCTTAGTCCCTCAAAAATGCTAAGATACTTTGCAACATTGCTAATCATGGTTATACGATGACCCATACCCGCCCCGTTTACATCCAAAGATAGGGTTGCTTATCTTTGGGTTACTCCACTTGGTTGCCTTGTACAAAAATGGCCATATTACACATGTAAAGTGTCTTAGCAAAAACAAACAAATACAAGATTAAAGACCCTCGATGACGCTATTCAAAGTTGTCTTACAAAAATGATCTTAGTCCCTCAAAAATGCTAAGATACTTTGCAACATTGCTAATCATGGTTATACGATGACCCATACCCGCCCCGTTTACATCCAAAGATAGGGTTGCTTATCAAATCAATGGTAAGACAACAATGTCAAAGGAATAGAAAATGAACAAGAAAGACATTTGAGTAGGTAGATTACTTCTAGTTACTTTCTCTATTTCCAAACAACTGTCCTTGCTATTTTCAAAACAAATACACACATTCCCAAACATTTTACAAATATTGAAAACATTTTCAAAAAGACAACATCTTTGCATACATTCTTACGAACGAGAATCATTACAAAGATTGCCTAAAAAATGGCCTCTTTTACAAAATACTTTCAAAACCACACAAAGCACAATTTTAAACAAAAAGCAAGTGATCTAGCAAGTAACTAAGAGCCCATGGAAAACCATGGATGAAAAGAGTGCTAACACCTTCCCTTTTCATAATCTACCCCCTGAACTCAAGAAACAATCTCAAAGGTCTTTCATGTGCTTTTTAACCTTTCCTTTTAGATAAAACAAAAGTCAGTGGCGACTCTTGCTAACCGCAACATTTGTGATAAAACGCAAAACCCTATAGTCAGTTCTCCCACCGTATCACAGAACTGGCGACTCTGCTAGGGATTATTTATAAAGTGGGGTTACCTTAGGGCTAGATAACATTTATTTGCTTACATTGTTTGATTTGTATGCTTTACATTATGGTTCTTTCTTTGGGTTTGAAATCCTCTACCCGGATTTGGGATACATTATAGGTAAATAGCAATACGTTGTGGAAACTGTGCGGGGTATACCGACATGGTCTAAGAAATAACTATGTTAGTGTGACATATTTGTGGGTACCGGTAGCCTTTGAGTCAATCAAAGAGAATACGGGGCCGCTGAGTGATGTCATGAAGCACTAATGAACTTATAGAACCCTTTACTTGACCAACTTGGCCTTTAGGATGTAGTGAGATGATCGACTTTGGTGCAGTCCGAAGTTGGTAGATACTCGATACTACACTCATTGAGGGTTAGTTTCTTGGGATATTTCGGTCGCCATTAAAGAGGCTTGAGCTAAAACAATGACCAAGGAAACAATCTGGTTATATTGAGCTCCTTAGAACCCGATTACTATTGCTAGGACAGGTTTAAGCCAACTAAACTTTTAAAGGGTACTTACCTATAAAACCCCCATGCAAGCCTAAACTAAGAACTTGTTTGTTTTGTTTGTATATGCATACTTGTACATAACATAATGAACATCATGAGCATCATATGCATTCACTAACCATTTCAAAGATTTTGGAGATTCATCTTTGTTCTTGTTTTGTAGGATATGAATTCACTTCGCAGGAAAACTATCCAAGTCAACCTTCTAAGAATTCCTCCACAACTCAAGGAGCTAGCTTCAAGGATCCCTGAGAATTCTCCATTCACCGAGAGGCATGGTCGTCTACTCAACTTGGTCACCTCCAACACAGATGAGGATATGATGAAGGTGCTCTTCCAGTTCTTTGATCCTTTTCACCATTTCTTCACATTTCCCGACTATCAGCTTGTGCCCACTTTGGAAGAATTCTCTCAACTCTTGAGGATTCTTATTCTCAGTCAACTACCTTTCAACGGTACGGAAAGAGACCCAAGGCCAGAAGAGATTGCTCAAGCTCTTCACTTGCACTCATCTGATGTCATAACTCATTGGGAAACTAGGAGTGGTGTCAAAGGCTTCTTAGCAAAGTTTCTGTTTGAGAAAGCCCGAAGCTGTTGGAATTCCTTAGACTTGCAAGCTTTTGAGGAAATTGTGGCTCTCCTCATCAATGGGATGGTTTTGTTTCCCAATCATGACCAACTCATAGATGTGAGCACCGTCAAAATCTTCATATCACGCAACTCGTTGCCTACATTGCTAGGGGATGTCCTACACTCTTTTCAAACTCGCACAATGAGGAAAAGAGGTGTCCTTATGTGTTTCACTCCTCTCCTAGCAAGATGGTTTATTTCTCATCTTCCCCAATCAGTCTTAAAGAATGAGCAAGGATTAAGGTGGTCACAAAGGTTAATGACGCTCAAACATTCAGATATTCGTTGGTGCTCCCGATCCAAAGAGAATGTTATCATTGTTGACCGTTGTGGGGAATTCCCTAATGTACCTCTACTTGGCATTATGGGAGGCATCACCTACAACCCATTCTTAGCTCTAAGACAATTTGGTTATGCCCGAAGGGATAGCCCGCACGAGATGCTGATTCAAGGCTTGGTATTCGACTACGACAACAACGATCAATGTCTTCGCCAGAGATTCATCCGAGCTTGGAGGATGCTAAACAAGGTGGATAGCAAGACTTTGGGACACAAGAATTCCATCCCTCTTGAGCCTTACCTCAAGTGGGTACGAACCCGCGCTCAAAATCTTATGATGCCTTATCCTTCCATTCTCCCAATGATCATTGAGCCTGTTAAGGAAGAAGAAGTTCCATACAATATCCTACATCCTGACATGCCCATATCTCTTGAAGACCTACAAAGGGATTGGATACAACTCAAAGGAGAGCGAGATACTTTCGAAGCCAAATTCTACGCAAGCGAGAAGAAGGTTTTGGAACTGACTAGGCTACTTCATGAGGAGCAGACTCTAAATGCCTACATTGAATCAAAGAGGATGCACACTACTTTTTATCTTAGAGTGTTGTATTATTTTTCCCAAGGGGCATTGATGTACTCAAACTCTATCTTATTAGTATAACGTGTGTTTCTTTTTGTCTAAAACAAACTTGAATCTTTAAAAATCCTTGAAAACATTACATATGCACATATCATTCATCATAACATAAACAAGTCTTTTGCAATGAGTTTCCTCATCTCTCTACTGTTTATTTCAGTAAGATGGATCTCGAACAGACAGTCAAAGATCTTCAAGTTCAAAACACGCAGTTTCAACAGTTACTCATGACCCTAGCCAAAGGACAAGAGGAGTTGAAGACTCTGTTGGCCAAAGAGAATAAGAAGAAAGTGAATAAACCAACCGGTGTTGTAATCATGGGGAGAAGGTTTAAAGGACAAACCAGACGAACTTTAGACTTTGCGACATCATCAGGCGAAGGGGATAATCAAACCCAGGAAGTGAACAACGACCCAACATCTGAGGAGGAAGAAGAGGAAGACTATTCTGAGGAACAGTATCCTCCAGTTGATGACAAGTACAGACACCTCGAGGAGCGTTTGAATGCTATGGAAATACAAAGGGTACCAGGCCTAGATTTTGAAGACTTGGGACTAGTTTCTGGGATTATGATTCCCCCGAAGTTCAAAGTACCTTTTTTTGCAAAATATGATGGAGTGTCATGCCCTAAGATGCACCTCCGATCATATGTGAGAAAAATCCAACCACACTCCGCTGATAAAGACTTGTGGGTGCACTTTTTTCAGGATAGTTTATTTGGAACACAACTTGATTGGTTTTACCAATTGGAAAGGGCCAATGTCCACAACTGGGAAGATCTTGCCGCAACTTTTTATAAGCAATACCAATATAATGCAGATTTGGCGCCTACCCGTACTCAACTTCAGAGTATGGCTATGGCTTCCAATGAGGGTTTCAAGGATTACGCGCAGAAGTGGAGAGATCTAGTTGGAAGAGTTCAACCCCTTTGTCTGAAAGGGAGTTGGTGGATATGTTCTTAGGCACTCTATCAGGCCCTTTCTTCAACCATCTGATTGGAAGCTCATCTGCAGGATTTACTGAATTAATACTAACCGGAGAGAGGGTGGAAGCTGGCATAAAAAGTGGAAGGATTCAGAAGGATTCATCTGCCTCTAAAGCTGTGAGAAAGCCTTTCACTGGGAAGAAGGAGGTATCTGCTGTTTATCCATAAAGGAACCAAGGGAGAGCTGAACGTCGACCAATGGTAGGAGTTGTTATGATCCTAAATCCTACATCTGATCAACCAAGAAGTAATCAACCGAGGGGGGAAAGTACAGTCCGATAATTCACCAGAATCAATATGACTCTATCCTAGGTTTTACTGCCCCTTCTGAAATCTAATTTGGTAACTTTAAAATAAGCTCCAAAGAACCCCAACACAACATCCCCTCATTATCACCCAAATGCAAGATGCGCATATCATTCCAAAAGTCCGGGTCATGACACTAACAACTGTCGGGCCCTGAAAAACAAGATTCAAGACCTTATAAACGCAAAAGAGATTGAGTTTGATGCACCTGAGAAGCCAAACGTCATTTCTGCTCCTATGCCTAGATATGGTCACCACACTAATGCTGTTGAAGAAGATTTGTTTGTTACCACGATCGATGAACTCTTGACTCCACTCTCAATCATTAAGATAAATTTGTTAAAAGTCGGTGTATTCCCGGGTTGTAATGAAGACTGCCATCTCTGCTTATCCTCACCAACTGTTTTCCCTTTGTTGAAAGCAGGCATTCAACGCTTGATAGACAACAAATAGATTATGTTTGAAAGTACTCCTGTTTTACCTGTTCCTGTTAAAGACGTTTCAATCATCACCATCTCCGCCAATTCTTCCAGGGTCCCCAAAAGACCCGTTAGGATTACATCGGTTCCAAAAACTACTCCTCTTATAATCACAATGCCCAGGCCAGTCCTGTATGAATCAGACAAAACTGTGCTGTGGAATTACGGTGGGGACATTTATTACCATGGCATCAAACAAGATGGGTTGGCCGCTGAAGAAATAAACTCTGAAGAAGAAGACTCTGACATTAGCAATATTTTTGGAACCAGTAAGATTACCCGAAGCGGTAGAATCTTCTCTCCAGAAATTTCCCCCCCAAAGGAATTTTTTGGACCCATGGCTGCTCCAAAGGTGACTTCCGTACCAATAATCATATCTGCAAGTGCTCCTATTGAAAAAGATGACACAACCCCTGCTGTTATCCCTACCAACACTCCTGCTGCTAAAACTCGAGGAAAAAGTATTCAAGTGGAGCTTTTCCGGATGAAGGCTCAACCACTGACTATTCTCGAAACCTCCAAGAAGGAAATGGAGGATATCTTGAGAATAATAAAGAAGAGCGACTACGACGTAGTTGAACAATTGGGGCAAACTCCCTCCAAAATCTCCATGCTGGCGTTGTTTGTGTTCTGAGGCACATGCGAAAGCTCAGTTCCTAAAGACAGCCCATGTGCCTCAAGAGACACCGGCTGACCAATTTCATGATTGCGTGGCCAACATGATGACGGATAACAACCTAGGCTTCTCGGATGCTGATCTGACACCAAGGGGAAGAAAGCACAAGGGGGCACTGCATGTCTCTGTGGAATGTAGAGGAACAACTCTAGCCCATGTCTTGGTGGACATTGGCTCATCTTTTAATGTTTTACCAAAGAAAGCTCTTGACTGACTAGACTGCAAAGGACTGACGTTGAAACCCAGTAACATAGTCGTAAGAGCATTTGATGGATCAAAGAGGATAGTCCACGGGGAGGTGGACATCCCCATAAAGGTTGGGACTCAAACTTTCAACTCAACCTTCTATGTAATGGACATCTGCCCCTCTTACTCCTGTCTTCTAGGACGGCTGTGGATCCATAATGTCGGTGCTGTCACCTCTACACTGCACCAGATGCTGAAATATCCAGTCCAGGGAAAGATTATCACTGTCCACGGAGAGGAAGAATATATGATTAGCCACCTCAATTCCTTCAGGTATGTGGAATTGGATGGCGAGTTCATTGAAACTCCTTTTCAACATTTCCAAGCGGTCCCCCAAGAGGTAGCAGTAACCAAGACTGTATCCCATATTCCCAAGATTACAAGACCTTCGCTCTGGATGTCATCTCTAAGAGACGCCAAAGAAGTAATAGAGGAAGGAGGGTGCACCATCTGGGGGCAACATCCGGATATTCTGTATAAATCTGACAAGTTTGGTCTTGGGTTCACTTCAAATGCTCAGAAGGTTGTGCGTCGTGCCCGTGCTGGAGGTCCACCCTTGAAGATTAGCAACCGAGAGGTCAATGCCGTGGAAGATCGTGAAGATGATTGCAGCTTGGAGGATTGGATCTTTCCTACTATCAACGGAGGACTTCACAATTGGGAAGCCAGAGACTTTGTCCCAATAACTTTCATCCCCCAATAATTTATCTTTACATTTCTGTTGGACATGTAATATTCACAAACAATTCACACATTTAAAACCTTGTGTCTTACCTGAGGCACAATGGTCCATTTGTAAGGGTTTTTATTTCATCTTCATATGACATTCAATGAATCATGGATGCTTTTCACATACAAAATTTTTGTGCTCATTGTTTTTCTTTTACATTTTATTTTTTAGGATGGCTATACCCTTATACACACCCACACTCACAAATGTAGGTACCTCTCCATTCCGGATCCCATGGGTAATGATACTGCTATGGCCTTTTATGACTCTAAGGATCTAATCTACCAGGCCGAAGACGAAGGTGAGGAAGATTGTGAAGTACCAGGGGAACTGGAAGACTACTACAACAAGAGGAAAGATCTATTCAGCCTCATGAGGAACCGGTGGATACAATAAATCTGGGTACCGAGGAGGATAAAAAAGAAATCAAGGTGGGTGCCAATCTAGAGCCCAGTGTTAAGGAGTGTCTGATTCAGCTGTTACATGATTATGTGGAGTTCTTTGCCTGGTCATATGAAGATATGCCAGGACTTGATACAGACATCATGGTACATCGTCTGCCTACGAGAGAAGATTGTCCGCCAATAAAACAAAAAGTCTTCCGCATGAGACCTGACATGTCTGAGAAGATCAAGGCGGAAGTCATGAAACAATTCAATGTTGGATTCTTGGCTGTCACTTCCTATGCCCAATGGGTTTCCAACATTGTTCCCGTGCCTAAAAAGGACGGCAAAGTATGAATGTGCATGGACTATAGAGATTTTAATAGGGCCATCCCTAAAGATGATTTTCCACTCCCCCACATAGATATCCTGGTTGACAACACAACCCAGCACAAAGTGTTTTCCTTCATGGACGGATTCTCAAGTTATAATCAAATCAAAATGGCACCTGAGGACATGGAGAAAAATACATTTGTCATACAGTAGGGCACATTCTGCTACAAAGTGATGCCATTCGGACTGAAGAATGTTGGGGCCACCTATCAGCGCGCCATGGTAGCTTTGTTTCATTACATGATACATCATGAAATAAAGGTATACATAGACGATATGATAGCTCGATCACAAACTGAAGAAGAGCACCTTGATCACTTGCAAAAGTTGTTTGAGAGATTGAAGGAGTACAAGTTAAGGTTGAATCCAAACAAGTGCACATTCAGAGTACAGTCCGGTAAACTTTTGGGTTTTATCGTCAGTAACAAAGTCATTGAGGTCGATCCTGCCAAGGTTAAAGAAATACAAGAAATGCCTGCTCCTCGTACTGAGAAGGAATTCAGAGGGTTCTTGGGGTGCCTGAACTATATTTTCAAATTCATTTCTCACCTAACGGCTACTTGTGAGCCAATCTTCAAACTATTGAAGAAAGATCAGGTAGTCAGATGGAATGATGAATTCCAGGTTACTTTTGACAAAATCAAAGAGTACTTACAAGAGCCTCCTATTTTGATGCCACAAGTCGAGGGAAGACCATTGATCATGTATCTGACCGTTTTAGAGAACTCAATGGGGTGTGTATTAGGGCAGCATGACGAGCCTGGCCGAAAAGAGCATGCTATTTACTACTTGAGCAAAAAGTTTACCGACTGTGAAACCAGATATTCACTGCTCGAGAAAACTTGTTGCACTCTGGCATTGGCTGCTCGCCGACTAAGACGTTATATGCTGACTCATACTACCTTGTTGATATCTAAGATGGATCCGATAAAATACATCTTTGAAAAGCCATCTCTGTCTGGGAGGATAGCTAGATGGAAGATGATCCTAACAGAATATGACATACAGTATACTACCCAGAAAGCCATAAAGGGCGGTGTATTGGCTGATCACCTTGCTCACCAAGCTGTAGAAGACTATCAGTCCATGAAGTTTGAATTCCCGTATGAAGACATCATGAGATTAGACAACTGTGAAGAAATCAGGCCATATGACGGACCTGAACAAGGATCCCGATGGACCCTGTTCTTTGATGGGGCATCCAATGCACTTGGTAATGGTATCGGCGTTGTACTCATATCTCCATAAGGGTTTCATACTCCTTTTACTGCCAGACTTTGCTTTAATTGTACAAACAACATGGCGGAGTACAAAGCATACATCTTTGGTCTCAGAGCTTCCATATACTTGGGGATCAAATCTTTGGATGTTTTTGGAGATTCAGCTTTGGTCATCAGTCAGATCAAAGGGGAATGGGACACTAAGCACCCAAACCTTATCCCTTACAAAGAACATGTTTTGACATTGCTACCACAATTTGAGAAGATTACCTTCGAGCATTTTCCGCGAGAAGAAAATCTGCTAGCAGACGCTCTAGCCACAATGTCATCTATGTTTAAACTTAATTGGGATAACGAGGCTCCCCAGATCACCATCGAACGAATGGATGAACCAGCACACTGTCACGAGATTAATAATGAAGAGGTAGTGGACCAGCCTTGGTTTCATGAAGTCAAGAGGTATCTCGAGGCTCAAGAATATCCAGAAGAAGCTTCAATCAATGATAATAAGTTCTTAAGGAGATTCTCTGCTAATTTCTTCTTGAGTAATGGCATCCTGTACAAACGTAATCATGAATCCATTCTGCTTCGGTGCATGGATAAGATGGAAGCGGAAAAGATCATGGCTGAATTACATGAAGGTACTTTTGGCACTCACTCCAGTGGGCATACGATAGCGAAGAAAATCCTACGGACAGGCTATTATTGGTCTACCATGGAAGCAAATTTCTATCAACACTCTCGGACCTGTCATAAGTGTCAAATTTACGCTAACAAGGTTCACGTACCTCCGGTTCCTCTGAATGTCTTGACGGCTTCTTGGCCCTTTGCTACGCGGGGAATTGATATGATTGGGGAGATCAAGCCAACAACCTCCAATGGACACCGTTTCATCCTAGTGGCCATTGATTACTTTAAAAAGTGGGTCGAAGCAGCTTCCTTTGCTTCCGTTACTAAGAATGTTGTTGCCCGCTTCATCAAGCAAAATCTCATTTTCCGGTACGTTATCCCGGAAAGGATCATCACTGACAATGGTACAAATCTTAACAACACTATGATCACCGCCTTGTGCGAGCTATTCAAATTGCAGCATCACAATTCTTCTCCCTACCGGCCAAAGATGAATGATGCTGTTGAAGCTGCAAATAAAAACAGTAAAAAGATCATACAAAAGATGACAGTCACGTACAAAGACTGGCATGAGATGTTACCATTCTCTCTCCACAGGTATCGTACCACGACTCGCACTTCAACTAGGGCAACACCCTATTCTTTGGTATATGGCATGGAAGCTGTTTTGCCTATTGAGGTCCAAATCCCTCTCTAAGGATTATGAAGGATGCATGTTTGAATGAAGACGATTGGATCCAAACTCGACTTGATCAACTGAACTTAATTGATGAAAAGAGACTTACTGCTGTTTGCCATGGTCAAATGTACCAAAAAACGGATGATCAAGGCTTTCAACAAGAAAGTCAGACGCCAAGTATATCAAGTTGGGGATCTAGTGATCAAACGTATCATCTTGCCATAAATTGACCCCAGGGGAAAATGGACTCCTACCTATGAAGGACCATTTGTAATCAAAAGCATATTCTCCGGTGGGGAAATGATCTTGACCACCATGGACAGCGACAACCTGCCACACCCTGCAAACGCGGACATAGTCAAAAGATACTATGCATAAGAGACCCGCTAGGTTGACACACCTAGGCAAAACAAGGGCATCCCGGCAAACCAAAAAGGTTCGGGCAAAAGTTAGGGATAAAATAAAAAAAATCTGTACACCCGGCAAGTTGAAAACCCGAAAGGGCGACTTGGGCAAAAAAGGGTTTCTCGGTGGACTGAAAACCCGAAAGGGCGGTCCAGGAAAAAGTTAGGGAATTAAAGCGTATGACTATGTCCCTTCGGATCACTTAACGGAGAACATTTGACTTCCACTGACAGACTCAGAGTTTCTGATCAATTCAATCATCTTCGGACGAAGCAACAAATAGACAAGATATTCGGAGATATAAAGGCTATAGCTGAATGGGAACCCCATGGGATTATTACACATAGCTATCTTTCTTTGTATAAATTTTTCTTGTTTTATGGAACCATTCTCTTACTAGAATGTTTGTCTCCTTTGTACAAAATACTTATGCAAAGTCAATACAAAGATATCCCTTTGAAAGTGCAAAAACTATTTGTCTTTTTCTTTACTCTTGTGTTTTGTTTGCAAAAACGTCCAATGATTCATTGATGAACATATGCATTTGAACATAATTACTGTTTACAAATAAATAAAATGAGAAAGACAATTACTGATAGGTTGAAAGGACAGTAAAACGTCTCTAGGCTATTCCATAAGTAATTCCCACGGTACGTCATTTAAATCCCCAACGCAACAAATTTCAATTTATTAATCCCCGGTAGAAATCGTCAAATTCTCAGGATTCCCCAAGCAGATCTTACAAACGGTACATGGCATTGCCCTTACAATGGAATTTACTTCTCTCAACAAGAGTTCGTTAGTACTTCAACTTCAAGACATGAAAATTCAACATATCCTCAGTAGCATTCAAGGATTTATTTTCCTCGACCAAAATAACAAATCAACTTACATGCGCATACATTACATCCATATATCATAAACATTGATAAAGAAATTACATTGCATCATACATTTCATGCAACCTAATTTTGTGTTTCAGCTAACATTTTACCCTTTTCAGGATAAGATTAACAGCTACTGTTAACAACATTACGAATTCAGATACAGTACGGATACACTTCAGACACGGATGCCTTTTTGATACTCATTCAGATTCAACTTTCAATATACAGTACAGATACGCTCCAGACACGGATGCCATTCTGATACTCATTTTGATTTTAAGTTCAGATACAGTACATATACGCTCCAAACACGGATGCCATCCTGATATTCATTCAGATATAACTTTCAGATACAATTCAGATACACTCCAGACACGGATTCCATTCTGATACTCATTCAAATTTCAAGTTCAGATACAGTTCAGATACGCTCCAGACACGAATGCTATTCTGATACTCATTCAGATTTCAAGTTCAGATACAGTTCAGATATGCTCCAGACACGGATTCCATTCTGATACTGATTCATATTTCAAGTTCAGATACAGTTCAGATACACTCCAGACACGGATGCCATGTTGATACTCATTCAGATTCAACTTTCAGATACAGTTCAGACACACTCCAGACTCGGACGCAAGTCTGATACTCATTCTTTCAGCTTACAACTTTGAATTCAACAAACATTCTTGGATGGCATCTTCAAGCCCATCTCCTGTCACTTCTCTAAATGGCATCTTTAATCCCATTCCCTCAACTACACATCATCGAGTGCAAATTTCTGGGCACTCTAGTGTCCAATCATCTTTCACCTTCGAGTCACGAATGGCAAAACTCGCCAATCTAACTCTTCAGGTTTAAGAAGATTGAACAGGGGCAGCTGTTGTACCCTAAAATTTTCCCTCTCACTTATCAAAGATTTCCTCACTAGATCTCTTAAACTCAAGACTGCATTAGGGTTTGATCAAAGACATCTCATCTTACATTGATGACCCAAAATTAGGGTTTGAGTTTGCCCAAGTATTTTTGGACTACCAATACTTCATATGAATTTCAAACATCATTATGGATCCCTAAGATTACTCATGACAAGTTTCAAGCGTTGAACCACATTTTTTATCAGTCAATTGGATAGTTGACCTAAAAATCAACTGTATTGGGGAAAAAGTCAACCATGGCCAATTTACAGTCAAACTTCATAATTTTTGATCCACATCAACATTCTAGACTCATATGTATCATTTGATCAAGTTTGGACCATAGTTCCTCAAGAAATTTGATCAAATCATCAAAAGGGCAAAATGGTCAAAATTAGGGTTTTGACTGACTGATTTTTGACCTAGCAAATGACTAATTGGTTTGAAGCATGTTTCCAAGGATTAAATTGCATTATATTTACCTAATTACATGGTTCAAAATATTGCAAATCCATTGGATGGACATATGAAATTTGCAGTCAACTGATCAAAAGTCAATTGTATACTGAAAAGTCAAACTTTGTCTTTTTGGTCAAAATCAAGTTCCAAGGATCACAATTCATCAAAACATGTCAAAATGTGAAACTTGTTCATCAAGAAATCAAGGATTGAAGATCTTATTTTGAAAATTGAAAATTTCTTAACTTAGAAATTTTTCTAAGTATAGAAAATTTCTTATATTTTCTTAACTTTAAGCCATTTTTTCACCATGATACAAGATGATTCAAAGGAAATTCCCAACATGAAAGTTGTAGATATCCATGAAATCTAAAACTTTGCTTCACACATATTTTTCTAAAGATGCTTGGATCTCAAGATATAATTTTATGAATACATGCCCATGAACTAAAATAACTTAGTGAAATTTTGCCCTAATTTAGGCAGGTTTTGAATCCAACTTCATGGAAATTTTTCACCTAGTTCCAAGGGGAATCTTGAAATGCATTTCAAATATGAGTTATAGAGCACATTGCAAGATTTCCAAAATGTCCAAGAACTCCTTGAGATCATTTTTTAGTAGGGAGAATCAAAGAGGTGAAGTTGGCAATTTCTCACTTTGAATTCAAGCCATTTCATGAAGAACAAAATTCAAATATGAACCTATGCTGCCTAATCCATGCTTTACAGGTCCCAAACTTGTTTCTTACTCCATAATTTAATGCTTACTCAATTGACAAAGCTTTAATCCAAGCCCAAAAGTCTTTATCCAAGCTTTAATTCCATAAATAGCACAAAGTTGCCATTGCCATTTTGGAAAAGCTTCACTTTTGCAAATTTTCAATTCTTGAGCATTGGATCTGTATTCTCTGCACACACAAGTCCTACAGACCTAAAGAAACTTGTGTAGAGATTATACCAACTCCAAGCAGGCCAGTACAAGCATGTGGAGACTTGTCCATTCACTTTGCTTCAAAAGCAAGAAAGTGTGCAAAAAGTCTACAACAAAAAGATCTGTTGAGAAGCTGAATTGAAACATTTTCTATACTAATACACAAACATATTACAACTTAGAGCACGATTGAAAAAGGCCTGAAACACTAAAACACTCCCTCTCACCAAAAACCTGTCTAAAAAACTTGCAGTTTGAGCATAAGCACAACAATCCACAAATTGGCTCGTGTGTTTTGAGTTTTAATCATCCAAACACTTTACCTACTTCATATCTAACTGATCCAGACCATCATCCCTGCACTGTAACTCCTCCTTCTTCATCTGCCATTTTTGTTTTCCAAGCTTACAGGTTGACTTGGATAGAGAGTTCCAGGAACTTCCAAAGCAAGGCAAGGATTGGAACACACTCAGGGAGGTTCAAGCAAGCTCAAGAAATCATCAGGCCTTCATAAATCTCACTCAAACTCCATTCACGATCTCAGCTTAAAGAGGTAATAACTCCAACTTTTATCTCCTCATACAGACATCCATTGGCCATGATTTGTGAAAGAAAAATGTAGATATCATTGCTACAAAGCTGTACATATCCTTAACTTGCATTTATTTGGCCTGAGTTGAGAGAATTTTGAACTTGAAGTTCCTGAAAAAATTAGGTTAAGAATTAGGGCCATTAAAATTCTCTTTAATCTTGGACTTATAGTTTTAGTTATGCACATGGTTAGAATCGTGAGACAAAATGCTATAACATTCATGTTATCAATTTCCATTTTTGTTGAGAGATGAAAGAGTTACAGGAGGTCCGTCCACCTTGAGGAAGAAGATGAAGTACAGGGCTAGGAGTTGTTTTGTGTTATGTTTTTATTGTTTCATATAAACCAAGGGATGTACAGCCACCCCAGTGGCAAGGTAGCGCGTTGGCAATGCCCAGGTCGTGGGTTCGAACCTTGGCGCTACCTTTTCCATTTTTTTTCATTTTTTCAGGTTCAGATTTGGCATTTTTTTGGACAGCGTGAGCTTGATTGTTGGGCCTCTCTTTTTTTCTAACACTTACCCTTCTTTTGCTTGCAACACCCCTGGCCCAATCTTTTATTATTTATTTTATTTTTCATATTTGTTTTATTAAAATATTTTCTCTAACACACAAAAAATCATAAAAAACATAAATTTGATAAATATTGTATTTTATTTTATTTTACTTTATTTTCACATAAAAAATATATTTTTATTTTAGATATATACTAATTATCAATAAACTTGTAAAAAATAAATTAAACTTAGATATATTTTTATCCTTTGTTTTTACACTTGTAAATATTATTTTTGGCATATAAAAAGACTAAATATTTTCACCAAATATTACTTATTATTTTAATACAAAAAATACACAATAAGATAATACTTAAAGAGCTTTATTTTAATTTAGAAATTAGGGTTAACCCTTTTTTTTATTAATTTCTTTTTCTTAAATTCTTAGGATTAGGTCAAAATTATTTTGCATATAAAACAAAAATCTTTTTCTTGCATACATATCATTGCATATTTATATTGTATATTTATTTATTCAAATATTCGTATAAATTCGATTTGGTTGTAATATCTTAATTAGATTTACATTATTGTAAATCCCCATTCAAATTTGTATTTTCCCCCTCCCAAAAAATGTTGTAATAGCGTAGTAATCTTTAAATTATGCAATTTACCCCTTTTATATAACATGTTAGTAATTAGGGTTTGTAAGGCAAGATAAAATCAACCAAATAGAAAACCCTAATCCAAGACAAAATCAAGCATGAAAATGACACACTTGCACACAAACACCCCTAGGGTTACTCCACTTGGTTTCCTTGTACAAAAATGGTCATATTACGCATGTAAAGTGTCTTAGCAAAAACAAACATATACAAGATCATAGACCCTCGATGACGCTATTCAAAGTTGCCTTACAAAAATGATCTTAGTCCCTAAAAAATGCTAAGATACTTTGCAACAATACTAATCATGGTTATACGATGACCCATGCCCATCCTGTTTACATCCAAAGATAGGGTTGCTTATCAAATCAATGGTAAGACAACACTGTCAAAGGAATAGAAAATGAACAATAAAGACATTTGGGTAGGTAGATTACTTCTAGTTACTTGCTCTATTTCCAAACAACAATCCTTGCTATTTTCAAAACAAACACACACATTCCCAAACATTTTACAAACATTGAAAACATTTTCAAAAATACAAACATCTTTGTATACATTCTTACGAACGAGAATCATTACAAAGATTGCCTAAACAATGGCCTCTTTTACAAAATACTTTCAAAACTACACAAAGCACAATTTCAAAACAAAAAGCAAGTGATCTAGCAAGTAACTAAGTGCCCATGGAAAACCATGGATGAAAAGCATGCTAACACCTTCCCTTTTCATAATCTACCCCCCGAACTCAAGAAACAATCTCAAAGGTCTTTCCTGTGCTTTTTCACCTTTCCTTTTGGATAAAAGAAAAGTAAGTGGCGACTCTTGCTAATCGCAACATTTGAGATAAAATGCAAAACCCTCAAGTCAGTTCTCCCACCGTATCACACATTGCATATGTTTGTCTTAAATTAATCCATTCATTTTCACTATACCGAAACTATGCTTTTACTTCCTTTTTGTGATATTCGACTCTCGATTGAAAGCTGTAAGCCTTTAGAGGGAGGATGACGAAAACGATACCACAATCTTATACAGTGTGCTTTTGAACAAACCTTGCTGACAATGTAGAGACGTTGTTTCAAATCCTAAACAATGGAGTTGTAAAGAAGATAGTCCCTAGTCAACCCCTTTGAGCATAAGAAGTAGGAGTTTTCTTTTTCACGCAAATTGAAACCTTTAATCATAACCTGGGGCAGGGTAGTTTCTCAGTTAATCCAATAGTGCACTCAATCGCAAGCTTTCCCCTCGTACACGACAAGTAGTGTCAGAGGTATCATTCTAAAACAAAAGATGGTGATGGTTCCGCATAATCATTAAAACATGCAGTCATTATCTCTCAAAAGAAAAGCCCGCTAAGTCAAAACCTATGAAGGAGACTTGAGAAAAAAACTGGGGCATCATGTTGACTGTAGTCACAAAAGAAACAGTTCAGGAAAAAAGTGGGGATAATAAAAAAAAGAGGTCGCTACAAATCCTCAACAAAAAGAAAAGGTTACAAAAATGACTGCCTTCTCAAATAAACTTTCAGTATCCGAACCATCACTTGAATATCAAGGCCAAGATTCCAGAACTCAATTGGGATCTAAACGCATAGTTAACTGAGTATAGGACTGAAGAACGTCATGAGGAATGGGTTGGGTACAAATAAATTTTGAGCCTTTATCCTTTGTTTCTTAAACCGTGAACCAGGCCACGTTACAACCCCTAAAAGTCCTACCTGAAGCATGGGTTAGATCGAAAGCATATTGTTACAAAAAGGTATCCTGACTTCTGTAAGGTTTGCTATAAATCCATAGTTGATATCACATTCTTGCAAATTTTGTTTTACAAAAATGAATTTTCAAAAACTTCAAGATAGACATAAGCTTTGCATTTTTAATACCACTATTTGCATATAACTAATTGTTCAACAACAGATAAATTCACACGACGAATATTCAATGAACGAAAATCCTCTCAATGAAAAAAATCACCTCATATGGAAATACATTTCCAATAACAGCCCTTTCATAATCAAGAGACATGACATGGTGTCTAAATTGATCTGGGGGCAGTCGAGTCAAGATTTAAGGAATCCCTGAAAAGCGCCGAATAGCCAGAGGCATACCTCCATCTGAATCACTTGGGGTAATGAATAGGAAGGGCCACATGCAATCAAGAAAACATTTTCTAGCAGTGCTACAACACTTACTACTATGGATAATGACAACTTTCTGCACCCTGTGAACATGGACATAGTCGGAAAATACTACGCATGAAAAAAGACCCGCTAGGTTGACTAGCCTAAGAAAAAGTAAGGGCATCCCGACGGACCAAATGAGTTCGGGAAAAAATTAGGTATATATAAATAAAACTGTACACACAGTAAGTCGAAAACCTGAAAAGGCAGCTTGGGCAAAAAAGGGTATCCCGATGGACTGAAAATCTAAAAGGACAGTCCAAGAAAAAGTTAGGGATTAAAGCGTACGACTATGTCTCGTCATCTCGTCACTTGTCTATCAGTAGAAGGCTTATCACCCTAATCAATATTTACTCAAGACTCCAGGAGTGGGGATAACATTCAAACCATCCATAAAATCCCCACAAAGTAACCACCCCTAGGGGACTATCTTCGCAGAGTTCGTAATCAATAAGGATATGTTCCCCAGTAGGTATCCGCAAAGTCACTGTCATGTCTTCAGTATATAACCTAACAATTTCAGACATTCTGGCACCTTATTAAAAGATCAAAAGCTTCAATCATCTTCCCAAAATCTTGGAGATTTCTTCGACTTGGTTCATAAATTTCTTGGGTTCCCCAACAGGGCTTCATAAAAATCCCCAAGCAGTTTACGAAGTTTTCTTTCCCTAGTAGAGTTTATTTCTCTAGCCACAGAAATTCATCTCCCAGTAATTCAACTTCAACAAATATTGAAGAATCACATTCTTCATCCCCAGCAGCAGTCAGGGATTTATTTTCTCTTAGTACAACGACACCACAAAGAGCAACTGATACGATCACATATTATAGTCATACAACATTTACAATACATAGTAGCATATTCATAACTGAAATCCATATAACATTCTCATTTATTTTGAGAGCATCATGCAATTCATACATCATAACATCGCATGAAACTGACTTTACCTTTTCAGGTTGAATTCGCAGACAGACGAATACTATCAACTTATGCATAGCATGTCAAAGATTAATGCCTGAAACCAGATGGGTAAACTATCTACACGACCAAGTGGTATGAACTTCTGGAGTAGGACGGGTTTACCAAAAAATATAGCAGGCCATAGATTAATGCCCGAAATTAGACGGGGAAAATATCTATGTGACTAGCCAAAAACAGGCCACGGATTAATGCCCGAAATCAGACAGGGCAACCATATTAACAACCAACAAAAACAGTTTCAGATCAATTCCCGAAACAAAATGGGGCAACTATCTACACGACCAGATGAAGCATCCCTACCCAAGCTCCTTCTAATATATTTCCAAATGCAGCTTTACACGGGCTCATCCTGAAACAATCTTACACAGATTCCTTCTCACAATTTCCAAATGCAGCTTTACACGGGCTCATCCTGAAGAAATCTTACACGGATTCCTTCTCATCCCAAAATGCAGCTTTACATAGGCTCTTCCTGAAGCAATCTTACACGGGTTCCTTATAATAACCCTATAGATGCAGCTTTACACGGGCTCATCCTGAAGAAATCCTACACGGATTCCTTCTCGCAATTTTCAGATGCAGCTTCACATGGGCTCATCCTGAAGAAATCTTACACGGGTTCCTTCTCATGATCTCCAGATGCAGTTTTACACGGGCTTATCCTGAAGAAATCTTACACGGGTTCCTTCTCATAATTTCCAGATGCAGCTTTACACAGGCTCATCCTGAAATAATCTTACATGGATTCCTTCTCACAATTTCCAAATGCAGCTTTACACGGGCTCATCCTGAAGCAATCTTACACGGGTTCCTTCTCATGATTTCTAAATGCAGCTTTACACAGGCTCATCTTGAAGCAATCTTACATGAATTCCTTCTCCTTCTGAAATGCAGCCTTACACGGGCTCTTCCCGAAGCAATCTTACACGGGTTCCCTCTAATAACCTTTCAGATGCAGCTTTACATAGGCTCATCCTGAAGGAATCTTACACAAATTCCTTCTCCTCCTGAAATGCAACTTTACACAGGCTCTTCCTAAAGCAGCCTTACACGAGTTCCCTCTAATAACCTTTCAGATGCAGCTTTACACGGGCTTATCCTGAAGTAATCTTAAATGGATTCCTTCTTCTCCTGAAATGTAGCTTTACATGGTCTCTTCCTGAAGCAATCTTCCACGGGTTCCCTCTAATAACCTCTCAGATGCAGCTTCACACGGGCTTATCCTGAAGCGATCTTACACAAGTTCCTACTATGACATTTCCATATGTAGTATAACACGGGCTCATCCTAAAGAAATCTTACACAAGATCCTAATAAGACATTTCCAGGTGTAGTCTAACACAGGCTTATCCTGAATCATCCTTACACGATTGCCTTCTAATACATTTCTAGACGTGGCTTGACACGGGCTCTTTCCAGCATTTCATTCAGTTAAAACTAGACGCAAGTTCATTCTGATCATCCTATCAACAGTTACTTTGGATGGAATCTATAAGCCCATCTCCGACGAATCTCCGTTATCTTCTCCAAATTGAATATATAAGCCAATTCCTGATATCATCAACCAACATCGTTGCTTCATGCGAGTGCAAATTTCTAGACACTCTAGTGTTCAATCATCTTCCACCTTCAGATCACGAAAGGCAGACAAGCCAATCTAAATCCTCAGGTTTAAGAAGATTGAACAGGGGAATCCGTTGCACACCAAAATTTTCCCTCTCATTTTTCAAGACATGCTCATAGAGGTCCAAAATTGCTCAAGGTTGACCAAGAATTGACCAGACAAATTCTCCTCCTAAGCAATGGATTTCCAACTAGGTTTGAATTTTTCACAAATAAGTTTGGGTTTCAAAGGCCTCAAGTTATTCCCATGGTTCCTAATATATCCTCAAGAATGTCCATGCCAAGTTTCATGCCTTTCATCACAAGTTTTCTTAGTCAATTATTCAGATGATTGAAAATCAACTATATTAGGTCAAAAGTCAACTGTGGTCAAAATAGAGTCAAACTTCAAGATTTTTGGTCAACATCAACATTTTTAAGTGATATTCATCATTTAATCAAGTTTTGATCATGATTCCTCAAGGAAAGTCCTCAGATCATCAAAAGTCAAGATTTGCTAATTAGGGTTTCCTAGGAAAAGTCAACTGAACTTTGACCAGGCATAACTTTCATATACTTCATCCATTTTGCCCCAACAAAAGTTAATTTTGAAGAGAATCCAATTCCCTACAACTTCTCTTTAATCCTCAAGATCAATAAATGCATTATTAGAAAGATATGGACTCATACATTACATGTCATTTTCAAAAGGTCAACAAAAGACGCTTTTTTCCAAGACTATTTACATCAAGATAATTTCTCCAAATGAAAAATTGGTCAACATAGAGATTGTAGAGGACATATTGGGCTTTATAAAAAGTCTAATATCATCTCCAAAAGATAAAAATTGAGCAAGTTATGATTTTCTCAAGTTGGGATAATTTGGGAAATTTCAAGAATTGTGCATTGGGAAAATTTGAACTTTTAGGTCAATGGACTAACTTTTTCGGTTTCAAACATCTTCCTAACCTTATGAGAGACCTCTAAAATTATTTCTAAATTGTCTTTCCATTTCTACCTATTTTATCCATATTAATTTTGTTTTATTCAAATAAAAACTAAATAAAATTGCATAAAATAGTAAATATTGGTTATGGCAATATGGGATGATGGTTTGAATTATTTTTGGCTCCAAAATTTCGTGCAAAGGAGGCCAGGTGCACTGCACCTCAAAATGGGTAAAAATTTGCATTTTTAGAACTTCTTTAATGTGTTTAATTTTGGTTTGAAAGAGGGCCATTATGGGTGGATTCTTACTATCTTTGCTAGCCCTCATCTTCCTCTATAAATATAAGACCAAGGTATGAGCAAAGGACACGAAAATCGTTGCTAGGAAGCCATATCAAAATTCACAAAATTTTCACAAAGTTGTCAAAATGAAAAAACCTTTACAAGCATCCTCGATCCAAACCAATTGCCCATTTATGATCCTGAGGTTCCTATGAACTAATTACACCCATTCCTAAGGCTTGCAACACCCTAGATCATCGTATCCATGCATCACTGGTTGGTAAGATTTTCTTGAGTTTTAAAACCGCATTTTCATGGCATGTTAATACTTTTAACTGTTTGATTTGTGTTTAGCATGTCTATTAGAGCAGGTGTGACATTTAGCATGAAGGTTTTGGGGCCACATGAAATTCAAATTACACCCCCTTTTCCACTTACTGCCTGACCCATTTCTATTTGTTTAATTTGTTTTTTTACTTATTTCTTTTAGTTTGTTTTGTAATTAATATAAAATAAGATAAAAATCATAAAAATATTAGGTTAGCATTTTTTCAATTAAACTAATTTTTTAAATTAATTAATAATTATTTAAACCATTTTCTTTAATTAAAAACTAAATAGACTTAGGATTTTAATTCATTTTCTTTTCATATTAAAAAATACCAAAAAAAGCTTAGAAGATTAATCTCTTTTCTTTAATTTAAATTTTTGTTTAATAATTAACGTTTTATTTAAATATAGATCTAGATTAATTACTTTTAATTCAACTATTTTCTTAATATGAAATCAAAAACAAACAAAAAGATCTTTCTTATTTCTAGGTTTTTTAGACGTCCTTTCAATTCGCGCGCGTTATTATATTTCGTATTCTACCTTTTTCATATTATTGTAACTGCTTATCGGGATGTAATAGACAATAACTAGGACTTCTACTGCTTTTATTTCCCCATTTTTGGACTTGTAATTTTCCCCCTCTCGAAGCCATGTAATAGTTAGATTTAATTTCCGCACTTTAAATTCTTGTACATATATTAACTGTTTAGATGTATGGTAATAGGATTGTATGGCAAGAATTTAAAACAAGACATTAGCAAACCTAACACAAAGATAAATAATTGAAACAAACACACTCTCACATATACATCTCTAGGATATCCCACTTTGGTTGCCTTCAGAAAAACAGTCACAACTCTCGAAACATGAGAGATTTTAGTGGCTATCCTCCGGTTTAAAGATCATAAGTCCCTCGATGACCCTCTCGATGTTGCCTCGGTATGATCTTAAAACCTTAGGGTAGTTACTAAAGTTTCTTGCCTAGTTGCCTTTGTGATTTTATAAATGTCCCTTCGAATGTCCCTCAAACATCCAATGATAGGGCTACCTACTCACTAATAGTAGGATAACATTGTCTAAAGAGAAAGAGGAAAAGAACAACCTTTTGAGTAAAGTAGATAGTTGTTAGATGCTTGCTCAAACAATCTTTACACTTACACAAAACTTCTCTCAAAAACCATTTTCAAACACTTTGTATATATTATCTATCATTCCGAGAAACATTACAAAGTTCTCCATACTAAGGCGCTTTCAAAAATACTTTTCAAAACAACAAAGCACAAGGTGTTTCAAAATGAGCTAAGCATCTAAGATCCCGTAGATAACTACGGATAGAAAGGGTGCTAACACCTTCCCTTTCCATAATCTACCCCCTTAATCAGAAATAATCTTGAAAGGTCTTTTTCTGTTCTTTTCACCCTTTCCTTTGTTGTATAAAATAAAAGTCGGTGGCGACTCTTGCTTACCGCAACATTTACGAATACAAACGCAAAACCAGTATAACAGTCGGTTCTTCCCCCGTATCACAGAACTGGTGACTCTGCTGGGGAAAATATATAAAGTGAGGTTACCTTAGAGTTAGATCATTTTAAAATTTTCTTTACATTGTGTGTTTTGTATGCTTTACTTTTAAGGGTTTGTTTGGGTTGTTACTAAAGATCCTACACCCGGATCTGGGGCACCTTTTTAGGTGATTAGAAATAGATCATGGGGACTGTGCAGGGTATACCAACATGGTTGAAGCGATAGCTACGTTAGTGTGACACATTTATTGGTACTGGTAGCCCTTGAGTTTAGTCAAGGATAATATGGGGCCGCTGTGTGGTGTCATGAAGCACTAACTGACCTTAGTACCTTTAATTGAGCAACTTGGCCATTAGGAAGTAGTGAGATATATGACTTTGGTGCAGTCTCAAGTTGGTTGATACTCGATACTACGCTTATCGAGATCGTACTTTTGGGATATTTCTGTTGCCAATAAAGAGGCTTGCACTGAAACAATGCCCAATGAAGAAAGATCAATGATATTGAGATTCCCTAGAATCCGATTACTTTCTAGGACAGGTTAAACCAACTAAACTTCAAGAGGGTACTTACCTATGAAACCCATGCAAGCCTAAACCTAAGGACTTCTTTGTGTGCTTGTATATAATTGTTTGTACATGACATCATGACATCATGACATCATAACATGGCATGTCACACTAACCATTTCAAGTATTTTTAGGACTTATCTTTGCGTTGTTTTTTAGGACTTATCTTTATTAGAAAATGTCGCGGTAAGCAAGAGTCGCCACCGACTTTTATTTCATCCAATCATGGAAAAGGAAAATGAACAGAAAAAACCTTTTTTCGAGATATTTTAAGTACGGGGTATATTATAGAAAGGGAAGATGTTAGCACCCTTTCTATCCGTAGTTATCTACGGGCTCTTAGGTACTTGCTCATTTTTTAAATTGCTTGTGTGTGTTTGTCTTGAAAATGTTTTTACTTCGTGATAACCCTTGTATCAGTCCTCAAGGATGTGACGAAGTTTGTTTTGAAAATTTGTTTTGAAAGGTGTTTGTGTGAAAAGTTTTTATTGAGCAAGTACTTAAGATTCTACCTACTCGAAAAAAGATTGTTCGTTCTATTTCCTTTAGACAGAGCTATCCTACTATTAAGGAGTAGGTAGCACCATCGTTGGAGTTGTAAGGGACATTCGAAAGGGACGTACAGTCACAAAAGAAATGTTAGGACACCTTAGTAACCATCCTAGAGTCCTAAAGACCTTTTCCGAGGCAACAGTCGAAAGGGTCATTTTTTGATCTTTTGGGACATAGAGGATAGCCACTAAAACATCCTATGCTTCATGACCGTTTACCGAAGGCAGCCGGAGTGAGAGTATACCCTAATAGTGAGCATGTGCAAGTGTGCTTTTTCAATTAATGTTATCTTTGCACATTAGGGTTTTCTAACTGTTTTAATTTTTCATGCAAATTGTCTTTCGCATACAATCCTAGGCATACATCTAGCAGTTTGATAGTTGTGGAAATTAAAAGCAGAAAAGTAAATCTAATTATTACAAGGCTTCGGGGAATGGGGATTACATAACCAAAACTTGGGGGGAAATTAAACAGTAAATAAAACCCTAGTTTAAAAGACTATTACAACCTCGGAGCAATTACAAAAATATAATGAAAAGTACGTACAACAAACGTAAATGCGAGAAATTAGGATTTTGACCCTTGACAACCAAATTGAATTTAATTAAAGAAAAAAAACATTTTTTTGTCATTTTTATTTAAGGAAATAAAGAATAAATTGCAAAATATCCTAATCACTAATTAAGTTTTAATTATGAAAAATCATTAAATTAATGAGAAAAAAAACAATTAACCTATTTTTGTGTTTTTATTTTGAGAAGGAATTAAAATTAAGAATTAAACCTAATTTCTATTTGATTTTAATTATGAAAAAAAAATTTAAGTTAACCTAATTAAACTAATTAATGCAATTAAATATTTTATGAAAAAAAGACTAAACCTAATATTATTTGTGATTTTCTGATTTTTATGTTTTGATTAAAAATGATTTTTGGAAAATAAATAAAATAAATAAATTAAAACAATAAAAAGAATTGAAATAAAATAAAAAAGAAAAGATTGGACCTGTGTGGTAGAATGCAGACTGGGGGGTTCATTGCCAAATTGTGAGGTCCAAATTGGTTAGCCCATGTTCCTTACGTGTGATCCCATATGGATTAGCTTCAGAGAGTGCACCATGGGCTGCTGTGGTTGGACGCTGGATCTGGACCAAGGGATGATCCAAAGGGTAGGATTTGTGAGCGTATGATGGACGCATGGAATGGTGATGTACTGAATCTGCAGTAAATTGTTAGGAAAATAATAACAGTGTGAATTAATAATTAAAAACCTAACTCTGATTAATTTATAAGTTAATTATAAATAAAATCAATATTGATTAAATCAAAACAACTTTTATGTCAAAAATTATTTTAATTAATTGAAAGCCTAAAACTAATATTTAATGATTTTTTGTGATTTTATATGTTAATTAAATTAATGATAGAAAACAAATCAAGTGAAAAATAAATAAATGAAAAGGGTTAGAAAATAAAATAGTCAAAAGAGTGAAAAATTCATGGGGTGGGTGATGAACCCATGCCCCTTGGGTCACAGTTAGGCACCTCATCCACCAAGCCAAGCTATTGTTTGTGATTTAAACCTGTTCTATGTAACAACAAGAACTCATTTGGATAGTTAATAAACATTAGCAATGCATGAAATTAATTATATGAATGTTTGAAAGAAAAGCAAATCAGAGAAGATGAGTATGCTTGTTTCAAGCATCAATGGCCATGACTTTCGACCTATTCTTACCCTTAGATACCTCAGGAATGATTTGTAATTGATGGCTTGGACTGAAAGTGGCTGGATCTTCAGTTTTGACTTTGCACTAGTTTTGACAGAATTTGAGGTTTTTAGAGAGCGTTCTTGGGCAGCCAATTTCGTGCCCCAAAGTGTACGAGGGTGTTGTGTTTATATAGAGGAGGAATTTAGGTCAAAAATAATGGAAGAAATCTCATGGTATCTTGAGGAATTATGAAGATTTGATTTGATTTTGGCCTTGTATGATTTCTTTCCAAAATAGCTCCAATCATGACTTTTTCAATCTAAATCATCCTTTCACGAATTACATGCCATGCTAGCTATATATGGACTCATAATGTGCACAAAAATCCCAATATTTGATTTTCTTTTATTATTTTACCATTTAATTTGGTTTATTTTGGTTTAAATGAATAAAAAATCAAAATAAATTATAAAAATAATAAAATAATAAGTGGAAAAGCTCAGGGGTCTTGGGTCTTATTATAAAAATGTTTCAAACAAGAAAACATGAGCCCCTTTGGAAAAAATGCAAATTTGATCAATGTTGACTTTTGACAATTTTCCAAAAATTGCCAACTTTGACAATGCACAACTCTCTCAATTTTGACCCTAGGAGGGTGTTCTTTGATTTTTTAGAAATATTATAATTTCCTATAAACAAACCTTTTAGTTTCATCTCAATTGGATCTTCCATGTTCATGTATGAAGCTTTGACCCAAAAGGTGTTTTTGTTGACTTTTCAAAAGGACCTATAATGTCAAAATTCATATCTTTTTATGAGTGCATATTTTGAACTTGAGCACTGAAGATGAATTTTAGGGAATTGCATCTTCTTCAAAATGAGCCTTGGATGGAAAATTTCTGATAAGGTATGAAGAAGTTATGCTTGGTCAAAGTTGGGTTGACTTTTCCTCCAAAACCCTAATTTAGCAACTTTTGGGTTTTTATGAATTTGGAGCATTTCTTGAGGAATCATGATCAACCCTTGATCAAATGATTAATATCACTTTAAAATGATAATGTTGACCAAAAATATTAAAGTTTGACTGTATGTGGGCCACAATTGACTTCTGACCTAGTATAGTCGATTCTCAAGCATTTGAGCAGTTGACTGAGCAAACTTCTTGTGCAAGGAATGAAACATGGCATGGATGATCTTGGGGACATATTAGGACCTTGGAAAGAATCTGGTACCTTTGTATTTCACCCATCTTGATGAAGAATGAAACCCTAATTTGAGGTATACTGCCTTAGGAGAGAGTTTGTCTGGTCCACTCTTGGGCAACCTTGAGCAAATTAAAGATCTCAATGGACATGTATTAATTAAAATGAGAGGGGAAATTTTGGGGTACAACAGCTGCCCCTGTTCAATCTTCTTAAACCTGAGGATGTAGATTGGCTATCCTGCCTTTCGTGATCTGAAGGTGGAAGATGATTGAACACTAGAGTGCCCAGAAATTTGCACTCGCATGAAGTGGCACTTGACTTGTGACATCGGGAATGGGCTTACAGATGCCATTTGGAGGTTGATGATAGAATTTTTGTCGAAGATGGGCTTAAAGATGCCATCCTGGATGTGACGGAGAATTGTATGAGATGGGCTTAAAGATGCCATCTAGAGAATGTGGATTTCCTGAGATATTCCTTTGACGAGAGTCCCTGTTGCTGTTGTTAAGGAGGAATCTACTAAGGAATGTTGGTATCTGTATCGGGAGATATAGAATTTTAGGAGCTTCAGCTGTCTGTTACTCTACTGGGGAATTAACTCCAGAGGTGAACTACATATCTGGTCAGTGTACAGGCTGCCCTGCGACTTACTAGGGAAAGGTGAAACTGATCGTGTTTGATCAGGTCTAGGTCTTACAGTGTTAGGGATTGTCGTCTGGAGATAAGAGAAAAGAAACATGGATGGTAAGGTTATGAGAAGGAACCTGGATAGTAGGGCTTATGGGAAGGAACCTGGGTAAGGTTGTTTCGTGAGGAGTTTGGGTAAAATTGCATCTGAACCGAGAAGGAACCTGGGTAAGGTTGCTTTGTTAGAAGTTTGGGTAAAACTGCATCTGAACTAAGAAGGAACTTGGGTAAGGTTGCTTTGTGAGGAGTCTGTGTAGGGCTTTAGGAGGAACATGGGTAGGGTTACTTCGGGATAAGTTCGTGTAAAACTTCGGCAGGAACATGGGTAAGGTTACTTTGGGCTAAGTCTATGTAAAACTTCAAGAGGAACCTAGGTAAGTTTACTTTGTGATAAGTTCGTGTAAAACTTCAGAATGAACCGGGGTAAGGTTACTTTGAGATAAGTTTGTGTAAAACTTCAGGAGGAACCTAGGTAAGGTTACTTTGTGATAAGTTCGGGTAAAACTTCAGGAGGAACCTGGGTAAGGTTACTTTGTGATAAGTTCGTGTAAAACTTCAGGTGGAACCTGGGTAAGGTTACTTTGTGATAAGTTCGTGTAAAACTTCAGGAGGGACCTGGGTAAGGTTACTTTGTGATAAGTTCGTGTAAAACTTCAGAAGGAACCAGGGTAAGGTTACTTGGGGATGAGTTTGTGTAAAACTTCAGGAGGAACCTGGGTAAAGTTACTTTGGGATGAGTTCGTGTAAAACTTCAGGAGGAACCTGGGTAAGGTTACTTTGTGATAAGTTCGTGTAAAACTTCAAGAGGAACCTGGGTAAGGTTACTTTGTGATAAGTTCATGTAAAACTTCATTCGGAAATGTATGAGAAAGGACCCGTGTAAGATTTTTCAGGATAAACCCGTGTGAAGCTGCATTTAGGAGAAACCCGTGTAAGATTGCTTCGTGACGAACCCGTGTAAAGCTGCATTTGATCGTGCAAATAATTACTCTATTTAGTTTCAGGATCTAATCTTGAACTTGCTGGAAGTTGTTGATGATAACCATCTTTCCTGAAAAGGTACATGATTAATCGTATATGATGCATGAAATGCATTGTATGATGACATTCTCAAAATAAATGAGACTATGTTGTATGCAATGTGTATGCGCACGTCATGATATATTAACATGAAATGCTATTGTGACATATCCGAGTGGGAAAATAAATCCCTGACCACTGCTGGAGAGTAACGGAAATTGAGTTCCTGATCGTCATAGAAAAAGTGGTTCTTCTACTTCCGCTGGGGATGGTGAACCGGAGATGACTATGTTGGGGATTTGCTTCCGTATTTAGAGAAATAAACTCTGCTCGGGAGAAAACTATATGAACCGCTTGCGATTACAAAATTTGGTTGGGGAATATAGACGTCGGCTCTCCGAAAGAGCTTGGATGGGGAAAGTAACTTCTGTTTGGGGAAGCAGAGATCAAAACTTTGGTTGCTTCTACTCTGTGGGGAGTGTAGATGTTACTGGGACGCATGTTAAGGATATGACAATGACTTTGCATCAAGACTTTTCTGCCCCTGTACCTGCTGGAGAAAGTTCCTGCGGAGGCCTTGTGGATTAAGTGTCATCCCAATTTATGAGGTACTTGGTAACTTTCGATCGGAATGATAAGTCTTCTACTGATAGGAAAGTGACAAGATAACGGGACATAGTCGTACGCTTTAATCCCTAACTTTTACCTGGACTGTCTTTTCAGATTTTAAATCCACCAGGATACCCTTTCTTGCCCAAGCCGCCTTTTCAGGTTTTCAACTTGCCGGGTGTACATATATTTTTTGTTTTTATCCCTAATTTTTGCCCGAACCCTTTTGGTTTGCCAGGATGCCCTTATTTTTGCCTAGGCCAGTCAACCTAGCGGGTATTTGTTCATGCGCAGTAATTTCTAACTATGTCCACGCTCTCAGGGTGTAGGGAGTTGTCATTGTCGGTAGTGTTGTGTTTCCGCACTACTAGAAGATGTTTGTTTGATTGTACAGGATTCGTTGCTGGAATTTATGCCCAATGCCCCCAAGTGATTCAGATGGAAATCTGCCCCTGGCTATTTGGCATCTTTGAGAGATTCCTTGAATCTTGACTTGACTGCCTCAGATGATGGACAATGATCATGTCGTGCCCCTTGGTTGGAAGTGTTTTTCCACTTGAGGTGATCCTTTTTATTGAGAAGGTTTTTGTTCACTAGATATTCGTCATGCGAATTTCTATGCTGCTGAACAAATAGTCATATACAAACAATGTTATTTTAAGAATTCAAAGCTTACGTCTATCTTGAAGTTTTGAAAATGCAGTTTTTTTATAGAAAAAATAGAATTTTGCAAAGATGTGATATCAACTCAAGATTTGTAACGGACCTTCAGGAGTCAGGATACCTTTTGTAATAGTATGATTTCGAACTAACCTATGCTTCAACTAGGACTTTTAAGGGTTATAATGTGGCCTGGTTCACAGTTTAATAAACAAAGGATAAAGGCTCAAATTTTATTTGTACCCACCTGTTCTTCGTGATGTTCTTCGATCCTAAACTCAGCTAATTGTGCATTTAGATCCCATTTGAGTCTTTGCTCTGATATTCCAGTGATGGTTCAGATACTGATAGTTTATTTCGAATAGGCAGTCATTTCTTTTTTGTTGAGGGTTTGTAGGACCTCTTTCTTTTTTATTTTATTATCCTTGTCTTTTGCCTGAACTATTTCTTTTTATGATTACAGTCAGCGGGATGCCCCAGTGTTTTTTCTTAAGCCTCCTTCATAGGTTTTGACTTAATGGGCTTTTATTTCGAGAGATAATGACTTCCTGTCTTGATGATTATAGGGAACCATCACCGTCTTTTATTTCAGAAGGACGTCTTTGATGCCACTCATTGTGTACGAAGCGGAAAATTGTGACTGAATGCGCCTCTAAATTAACTGAGAACACTACCCTGCCCCAGGTTATGATTAAGGGTTTTAATTTGCGTGAAAAGAAAAACTCCTACTTCTTTGGCTCAAAGGGGTTGACTAGGTATTATCTTCCTTATAACTCCACTGTTTAGGATTTGAAACAACGCCTGTACATCATCAACGGGGTCTGTTCAAAAGCATACTGTAGAGATTGTGGTATCATTTTTGTCATCCTCCCTCTAAAGGCTTACAATTTTTTAGTCGAGCGTTGAATATCATGAAAAGGAAATATAAAGTAATTTAAGCATAATGAAAACAAATTAATTCAAGACAGACATATGTAATGCATTGATGAAATAATAAAGTTTGTTATGACAATAATTGTTCGAATAAGCAAAGAAATACAACTTCATAATTTAAATGAACAAAAATGCTTTCAATCCTAGCCATGTTTTGGAAATAAAGCAGTGATCACGTTGGGAGTCTCAGGAGGGTCGAATTCGATCTCCTTGGCATCAATCATATTCTGAATCTTGTATTTCAGCGCCTGACAATCATTAGTATCGTGCCCCGGGCTGTCAGAATGATAAGCACACCTTGCCTCCGGATTGTAGTTAAAAGAGGAAGTCTTCGGTTTTGGATGAGGGTTTATCACTGTAATCAGCTTCATCTTCAACATGTGTTGCAATGCTTGTGACAGTGGCATGTTTATTTGGGTGAACTAACTTTGAGGTCTTTCCGCCCTTGGCTGATTGTTTTGTTGTTGTTGTCATTGTGTGCGTGCTGAATTAGAGATCAGCACTGCCCCCACATATTGGTGGTAGTTTACCTTGCTACGCCCCTTCTGGCCGTGCACAACATTAGCTTCCCTCTTGCCACCAAATGACTTCTTCTCTGTACTCGAAGAGGTATTTTTCTAGATCTTGTCACTCTGGATCCCAGCTTCTACTCTTTCTCCAGTCAATATTAGCTCGGTGAAACCAGCCGAGGAGCTACCAATCAAGTGATTGAAGAAAGTACCAGACAATGTATTAAGGAACATATCCACCAACTCCCTATCAGACAACGGGGGTTGAACTCTCTCAGCCAAGTCTCTCCATTTTTGTGCATAATCTTTAAAACCTTCACCTGCACTTATGGACATACTCTGGAGTTAAGTACGAGTGGGAGAAAGGTCGGCATTATATTGATACTTCTTGTAGAAAGCAGCAGCCAGATCTTCCTAGTTTCAGATATTTGTTCCCTCTAGCTGGTAGAACCATTCAAGCTGAGTCCATGACAGACTATCTTGAAAGAAATGAACCCACAGATTTCTATCAGCGGTGTGGGGATGGATCTTTCTGACATAAGAGCGAAGATGGAGTTTTTGGCAGGACACACCATCATACTTAGAAAAACTTGGGCTTTGAACTTTTGCGGGATGACCACTCCCGACACCAATCCCAATTCCTCAAAATCCAGCCCAGGTATCCTCTGAACTTCCATGGCACTCAGATGGTCTTCCAATTGTTTGTATCTATCCTCAGTATGAGGATATTGCTCATCATTATAATCAATATCATTATCAGATACTACAGGACTAGGTTCCTTCTGTTCTTCTTGGTTCTCCCCTTCCTTAGATGAAGAGGTCAGGTCAACTTGTCGCTTTAACCGCTCTCCAAACCTTCTGCCTATATTCAGAATACCGACAACCTTCTTCTTTTTCTTCTTCTCTTTCAGAATGAGGGCTTTCAGATCCTCCTGCCCCTTTGCCAGAATGATGAACATTTGTTGGAACTGGGCGTTCTATGCATGCAGGTCCTTAATGCTTTGTTCGGAAGGCATTTCTACGTGATGTAAACAGCGAAGGAGATGAGAAACCTGTAATGGTACCTATAATGATGTGTATAATAATGGTATGTGTATGCAATGATTTCAAAGACTTCGGGAAATTTAAATTTGCAAACCAAAATAAACAAAACTTTATTAGCTGAATTTGAAGTTCAAATGCCTTTTAGGCGTTACAATTACAAAAACAAATCTAAAACTATAAAAGACATCAAAATTCCCATGGATGCTTCCTCTTTGCGCCGAGATAACCATTCAGTCCTTTTTCCTCATAAAATTGCTTTGTGATCTCTAAGACTTTCCTCTCCTGAGCATGGAACTGATCCCTGTAAGTATCCCTCTCCTTCGTCATCTGAATCTAAGACCTCTGTAATTCCCCAAGATCAGTGGGAATGTAAGGATAGAGAACCGTGTATGGAATGCCTTCTTCAGTAGTGGGTTCCGCAATCACTAGCAAAATATCCACATAGGGCATCATAAGATGCTGAGCACGAGCTTGTACCCATTGTAGATAAGGCTCCATAGGAATGGAAGTTTTTGGCCCCAAAGTTTTGATGTCAGATATGTTTACCATGCCCTAAGCTAGTATGAACCTCTGGCGATACTCTTGAATATCCTCCTCATAGTTCAATACAATGCCCTCGATAAGTAACTCATGGGTACCATCCCTTCGAGCGTGACCAAATTGTCGCAGAGCTAAACAAGGATTGTAGGTTATACCCCCTCTGATACTAAGCAGTGGGACATTAGGGTACTCCCCGCAGCGGTCAATGATAGCTGTGATGCGGTGGGAGAAATGACTTGAGGTTTTGCGTTTGTGTTCGCAAATGTTGCGGTTAGCAAGAGTCGCCACCGACTTTTCTTTTATCCAAAAGGAAAGGTAAAAAAGCACAGGAAAGACCTTTGAGATGTTTTCTTGAGTTCGGGGGGTAGATTATGAAAAGGGAAGGTGCTAGCACCCTTTTCATCCATGGTTTTCCACGGGCTCTTAGTTACTTGTTTAGATCACTTGCTTTGCTTTTGAAATTGTTTGAAATGGTGCTTTGTGTGGTTTTGAAAGTATTTTGAAAAGAGGCCTTTGTTTAGGCAATCTTTGTAATGATTCTCGTTCGTAAGAATGTATACAAAGATGTTTGTCTTTTGAAAAATGTTTCAATGTTTTGAAAGTTGTTTGGAAATGTTTTGAAATGTGTGTGTGATTGTTTGAAGATAGCAAGGATTGTTTTGAAATTGATCAAGTAACTAGAAGTTATCTACCTACTCAAAAGTCTTTCTTGTGCATTTTTATTCCTTTGACATTGTTGATTTACCATTGATTTGGTAAACAACCCTATCTTTGGATGTTAAACGGGACAGGCACGGGTCATCGTATGACCATGATAGCAATATTTCCAAGTATCTTAGCAAGTTTTGAGGGACCAAGATCATTTGTTTAGGCAACCTCTTGATAGCGTCATCGAGGGACTATGATCTTATTTGTTTGTTTGGCTTTGCCAAGATACTTTGCATGCATACCATGGCCATTTTGTTTAGGCGACCAAGTGGGTGAAACCCTAGAGGTGCTTGTGTGTAATGTGTGTCATTTTACATGCATTTGTTTGTCTTGTATTAGGTCTTGTCTATTTTGTTTGATTTTTGGTCTTATCGTGCAAAACCCTAATTTACTACACAAGTATATAAAGCGATAAATTGCGTAAAGTAAAACTAAACTATTACAACAATTATTATGGGAGGGAGGATACAAGTTTTTGAATGGGGATATTGCACAAAAATAAACCCTAAAATACTATTACAACCCAATTGAATTATTGTGCAAATTAAATAAAAATACAAATAATAAAAATGCAATAAAATGTAATTATGCAAAAAATATTTTGTATTTTGTTTTATGTATGAGAAAATAAAATTATTTAAGTCCTAAAAAATAAGAAAAAATAACATTATTTTTTTTAAAGGGGAAACCCTAATTTTTGATTTAAAAGAAAATTATGCTTTCTATTATTATTTTGTCTATTTTTTGTATAAGAAAATATAAGTAATATTATATACAATATTAAAAATTAAATATGTGTGAAAATAATTATTTTTATGTGTTAAATAATAAAAATAAAAATGTATAGTATTTTAATGTATTTACAATTTTTTATAAGAAATAGATTCTATTTCTTAAAATAAAACTATTTTTATATGTGGAAAAAATAATAAATAAAATAAAATGAAATTGCAAAAAATTAAGAAAATATTTTTGTGATTTTTAATGTTCATAAAAATTATTAAAATCAATAAACATAAAAATATGAGAAAATATAAAAAAAAAATAAACAAAATAAGCAAAGGTGGTGCAAATATCAAGTCAGGGGGGTATGGGAAGTAAAAACAGAAGCCCAAGGCGCGCCAGGCCCAGAATACGTCGTCCCTGTCCTCCAGCTCCCTCATGCGCGCACGTTTTTGCCTCAAACCTGTATCTTGCTATAGCTTGCATAAAATCAAAAATTTGTAACATGAAAAATGTAGCATTTCATCTCACGATTCCAATGATATAACATTTGTAAACTAACTCTCAAAGATCAGAGAGAATTTAATCACCCCTAATTTCTGACCTAGTTTTTTCAGCATGTTCAACATTAAAATTCTCTTAGTTCAGTTAATATAAATGACAACTATGCATATGTACAGCTTCACCATGCTAGAGACTACATTTTTGCTTCACAAATCGTGGCTTGAGGATGCTTAAATAGAGAGATAGAGTTTTGAAAAATACCTCCTTTATCTGGATTTGGATATGGCAATGTGGGGACTTTGAGTGAGGCCTGAGGATCGTGTGAGCCTCCTTGAAGTTCCCTCAAGCTATTCCAATGCTTAGCTGACCTTGTGGATGGCTGAAACTCCCTGTAGAAGTCAAGCTGCAACCTTCCAAAGTGAAAATGGTGATGTCTAAAACATAGCTCACATAACCAATACAAAGGCTTGGATAGCTTTGGTGGGATGTGTGGAAGATGTTTGAAGTGTTACAAGGCAAAATGAACGAGCAAATATTGAGCTTGCTAGGGTTTTGCAGAAACTGCAATGTTGGGCAGAAAAATGTGGTTTTGGAGTTTTGGTCAGTTTCAGATGTTACTAATTCGTGTGCTAGCTTGTAATAAGTTTGTGAATCTGTTTGAATGATGACAAGTCCAACCTTTACCAGATGTACAAGTTCTCTACCTTTTGGCCACTTTTCTTGTTTTTGAAGAAAGGTTGAAGTGACCATGCTAACAGGAATGTACTTAGCTATCTTGTGAGCTGCAAGGGTTGGTATACTTTTCTTAATTCCTGTGGAAATTGTCTGCACCATGAGAACAAGTCCAAGGCTCAAGGCTGATAAAGTTGGAAAAGCTTGCTTTATGAAAATGGCAATGTGCCCTTTATGCCATTTATGGATTTATTCCTTATACAAAGCTTCGAAAGCCAAAATAAATCCATTATCCATTGAGTTAGCATTTAATTATGGAGTGTAGAAGGAGTTTAGGACCTGTAATGCAAGGTTCAAGCATGCTTGATCAGATTTGCAACTTGGTGCATTGTGAAAATGGCTTGAACCAAAGTGACAAAATGCCATTTTCTCTTCTTCGATTCTCCCTAACCACAAATGATCTTGGAGAGTTCCTTGACATTTTGGAAAGCTTGCAACATGCTCTACAATCCATATTTGAAATGAATTTTTACATACCTCTTGGAACTAAGTGAAAAATGCCCATGAAGTTGGGTCAAAAACCTGCCTAAATTAGGGCAAATTTTCACTAAGTCTTTTAGTTCATGGACCCTTATTCACAAATTCACAACTTGAGATCCAAGAATCTTTTGGGAAAACTTTATGAAGAAAAGTTGTATATTTCATGGAGGACTACAACTTTCATGTTGGAAGTTTCCTTTGAATCAAATTGCATCATGGTGAAAAAGTGGTGAAAAGTTAGGAAAAAATAAGAAATTTTCCATACTTGGAAAAATTCGAAGTTATGAAAAAATTTCAAATTAAAACCCTAATTTGCAATTTTAGGTTTCTTGGTCAACAAGATTCACATTTTGACATATCTTTATGAATTATGACCCTTGGCACTTGATTTTGACCAAAAAGTCAAAGTTTGACTTTTCAGTACATAGTTGACTTTTGATCAATAGACTGCAAAATTCATCTGTCAATCCTATGCATTTGAGATCTTTTAAACTATGTGATTATGTCAAGATGATGCTATTGAGTCCTTGAAATCATGCTTGAACCCAATTGGTCATTGGCTAGGTTAAAAATCAGAAATTGCCTTTTCTCAGTCAAAACCCTAATTTTGACCATTTTGCCCTTTTGATGATTTGATCAAATTTCTTGAGGAGTTGTGATCCAAACTTGATCAAATGGTTCATATGAGTCTAAAATGTTGTTGTGGATCAAAAATTATGAAGTTTGACTGTAAATTGGCCATGGTTGACTTTTTCCCCAATACAATTGATTTTTAGGTCAACTGTCCAATTGACTGGTCAAAAATGTGGTTCAAGGCTTGAAACTTGGTATGAGCAATCTTAGGGGTCCAAGATGGTGTATGAAAGTCACATGAAGCATTGATGGTCCAAAAATCCTTGTGCAATCTCAAACCCTAATTTTGGGGTATCAGTGCAAGATGAGGTGTCTTGAGCTGACCAAACCCTAATCCTGTCTTGAGTCCAAGAAGTCTTGTGAGGAAAATCTTGATAAATGAGAGGGCAAATTTTGGGGTACAATAGCTTCCCCTGTTCAATCTTCTTGAACCTGAAGAGTTAGATTGGCGAGTTTTGTCGTTCGTGACTCGAAGGTAAAAGATGATTGGACACTAGAGTGCCCGTAAATTTGCACTCGTTAAAGTGTAGTTGAGGGAATGGGCTTAAAGATGCCATTTAGAGATGTGATAGAATCTTTCTGGAGATGGGCTTAGAGATGCCATCCAAGAATGTTTGTTGAGTTGTAAGTTGTAAGTCAAAAGAATGAGTATCAGAATGGTGTCCGTGTCTGGGACGTATCTGAGTTGTATTTGGAGACTTGAATTCTGAATAAGTGACAGAATGACAACCGTGTCTGGAGCGTATCTGGACTGTATCTGAAGTTTGAATCTGAATGAGTAATAGAATAGCATCCGCGTTTAGAGCATATCTAAACTGTATCTGAGATCTGAGTCTGAATGAGCAACAGAATGACTTCCGTGTCTGGAGTGTATCCGAGCTGGGGAAATCAGAATAAGTGACAGAATGGCAACCGCGTCTGGAGCGTATATGGACTGTATCTTAAGTTTGAATCTGAATGAGTAGTAGAATAGTATCCGCGTCTGGAGCGTATCCGTACTGGAATCTGAATAAGTGACAGAATGAGTTCCGTGTCTGGAGTGTATCTGAACTGTATCTGATAGTTGAAATCTGAATAAGTATTAGGATGGCATCCGTATCTGGAGCGTATCTAAATTGTATCGGAAATCTGAATCTGAATGAGCAACAGAATGACTTCCGTGTCTGGAGTGTATTTGTACTGTATCATAATTATATACCGTTAACGGTAACTTGTTAATCTTATCCTGAAAAGGGTAAAACATTAGCTGAAACACAAAGTTATGTTGCATGAAATGTATGATGCAATATATGTGTTTTATAAATGTTTATGATATATGGATGTAATGTATGCGCATGTAAGTTGATTCGTTGTATTGCTGAGGAAAATAAATCCTTGACAGCTGGGGATAATAAAACCCTTGTCTGCTGTCGGGGAACATAAATCCTTGACTGTTGAGGATAAGAAATCCTGGGTGACTGTTGGGGATTAAAAATCCTTGACAACTTCTGTGGGGATATAAGGATCCTTCATGTCTTGAAGTTGGAGTATTGACAAAAATTCTGTTGTGAGAGTAATGCCAAACTACTTGAATAATCCGCTTGGGGAATCCAGAGAATTTGATGACTTCTACTGGGGGTTACACAAAGGAATTCCTCGTTCCGCTGGGGAATAAAGAACACTCTGATGACTTCTGCAGGGAATTAAGAATGAGAATCTTAATTCTGTCGGGGAGCAATGAAAACTTTGGCGACTTCACTGGGGAATTAAAAATGAGAATCTTCATTTTGTTGAAGAATAAAAAACTTTGCGGGGAAGAAGGCTTACTGTTGGGGAGTAAGTTCAGGAGTTTGGGTTATCCGCCACTCTACTGGGGAGTTATCCTAGGTTGGGGAGAGACAAAGGTTAACTGTTATCCGGTTGATTTCCAGGCTTCAAGATAACTTGCTGGGGAATTTGGAGAAACTGGATGGTTTCCGCCGGGGATTAATAGTTAAAAGTTTTGGCTCTGATGGGAATTAAGGGTTTGAAATTTTAGCTCCGTTGGGGATCTAGATGATGTACTGTAAGGATTTCTCATGGAATAGCCTAAAGACGTTTTCCTATCCTTTTAATCTGTCAGTAATTGTTCTTTTCCACTTTGCTTATTTGTAAACAGTAATTATGTTCCAATGCATATGTTCATCAATGAATCATTGGACATTTTTGCAAATAAAAACACAAGTGTAAAGAAAAAGGCAAATAGTTTTTGTACTTTGAAAGAGATATCTTTGTATTTACTTTGAATAAGTGTTTTGTACAAAGGAGACAGACATCCTAGTAAAAGGATGGTGTCATAAAAAATGAGAAAAATTTATACAAAGATAGATATGTGTTAAAAATCCCATGGGGTTCCCATTCTGCTATAGCCTTCGTATCTCCGAATATCTTGTCTGTCTGTTGCTTCGTCCGAAGATGATTGAATTGATCAGAAGCTCAGAGTTTGTTAGTGAATAGATTGTCCTTAAAGTGATCCGACGAGACATAGTCATACGCTTTAATTCCCTAACTTTTGCATGGACCGCCCTTTCGGGTTTTCAGTCCACCGGAAAACCCTTTTTTGCCCAAGTCGCCCTTTCGGGTTTTCGACTTGCCAGGTGTACAGATTTTTTATTTATCCCTAATTTTTGCCTGAACCGCCCTTTCGGGTTTTCGATTCACCGGGATGCCCTTTTTTTCCTAGGTGTGTCAACCTAGCGGGTCTCTTATGCGTAGTGTCTTTTGACTATGTCTGCATTCGCAGGGTGCGGAAGATCGTCGCCGTCCATGGTGGTTAAGATCATCGCCCCACCAGAAAAGATGTTTTTGATTACAAATGGTCCTTCATAGGTAGGAGTCCATTTGCCCCTGGGATCACTTTGTGGCAAAATGATGCGCTTGATCACTAGATCTCCAACTTGATATACCTGGCGTCTGACTTTCTTGTTGAAAGCCTTGATCATCCGCTTTTGATACGTCTGACCATCGAAAACAACAGTAAGTCTCTTCTCGTCAATTAAGTTCAGTTGATCAAGCCGGGTCTGGATCCAATCGTCTTCACTCAAACTAGCATCCTTCATGATTCTCAAGGAGGGAATCTGAACCTCGACAGGTAAAACAGCCTTCATGCCATATACCAAGGAATAAGGTGTTGCCCCAGTTGATGTGCGAGCCGTGGTACGGTACCCGTGGAGAGCAAACGGTAGCATCACATGCCAGTCCTTGAAGGTGACTGTCATCTTTTGTATGATCTTTTTGATATTTTTGTTAGCAGCTTCAACTGCACCATTCATCTTTGGCCGGTAGGGGGATGAATTATGATGTTGAATCTTGAATTGCTCACACAGGGCAGTGATCATAGTATTGTTAAGGTTTGTACCGTTGTCAGTGATGATCCTTTCGTGGATACCGTACCGACAAATAAGGTTCTGCTTGATGAAGCGGGTAACAATATTCTTAGTAACGGATGCGAAGAAAGGTGCTTCAACCCACATGGTGAAATAGTCAATGGACACCAGAATGAAGCGGTGTCCATTGGATGTTGTAGGCTTGATCTCTCCAATCATGTCGATTCCCCACATAACGAAGGGACAAGGAGCTGTTAAGACATTTAGAGAAACAAGAGACACGTGCACCTTGTCCGCATAGATTTGACATTTATGGCAAGTCCGGGAGTGTTGATAGCAGTCAGCTTCCATGGTAGACCAGTAATAGCCTGCCCGTAGGATCTTCTTAGCCATCGTATGCCCTCTAGAGTGAGTGCCAAAGGTGCCCTCATGCAATTCAGCCATGATCTTTTCAGATTCAATCTTGTCCACACAACGTAGCAGAATAGAATCATGATTGCGCTTGTATAGGATGCCATTGCTTAGGAAGAACTTAGCTGAGAATATCCTTAAGAACTTTTTGTCATTGACTGAATCTCCTTTTGGATATTCTTGAGCCTCGAGATATATTTTGACTTCATGAAACCATGGCTTTCCAACTACTTCTTCGGTGTTAATCTCGTGACAATGTGTCGGTTCGTCCATTCATTCAATGGTAATTTGGGGAGCCTCATTATCCCAGTTAAGTTTAAACATGGATGACATTGTAGCTAGAGCATCTGCTAGCTGATTTTCTTCTCGCAGGAAGTGCTCGAAGGTAATCTGCTCGAAATGTGGTAACAATGTCAAAACATGTTCTTTGTAAGGGATGAGGTTTGGATGTTTAGTGTCCCACTCTCCTTTGATCTGACTGATGACCAAAGCTGAGTCCCCAAACACATCTAAGGATTTGATTCCCAAGTCTATGGCAGCCTTGAGACCAAAGATGCATGCTTCGTACTCTTTCATGTTGTTCGTGCAATTGAAGCAAAGTCTGGCGGTGAAAGGAGTATGACATCCTTCCGGAGATATAAGCACAACGTCGATACTGTTACCAAGTGCATTGGAGGCCCCATCAAAGTACAGGGTCCATCGGGATCCTTGTTCAGGTCCTTCATATGGTATGATCTCTTCAATGTTGTCTAAAGTCATGATGTCTTCGTCAGGGAAGTCAAACTTCATGGATTGGTAATCTTCTATAGCTTGATGAGCCATATGGTCAGCTAGAACACTCCCCTTTATAGCTTTTTGGGTCGTGTACTGTATGTCGTATTCCGTCAGGATCATCTTCCATCTAGCTATTCTTCCAGACAAAGCAGGCTTCTTAAAGATGTACTTGATCGGGTCCATCTTAGATATCAGCAAAGTGGTATGAGTCAACATATACTGCCTTAGCCGGCGAGCAGCCCATACCAAGGCGCAACAAGTTTTCTCGAGTAGTGAATATCTGGTTTCACAGTCGGTAAACTTTTTGCTAAGGTAATAAATGGCATGCTCTTTTCGGCCAGACTCGTCATGCTGCCCCAGTACGCACCCCATTGAATTCTCTAGGACGGTCAGATACATGATTAGCGATCTTTCCTCGACGGGTGGCATCAAGATAGGAGGTTCTAGCAAATACTCCTTGATTTTATCGAAAGCAATCTGACAATCATCGTTCCATCGAACTACCTGATCTTTCTTCAACAACTTGAAGATTGGTTCACAAGTAGATGTTAGGTGAGAAATGAACCTAGAAATGTAGTTTAGGCGTCCCAAAAAACCTCTGACCTCTTTCTCAGTGCGAGGAGCAGGCATTTCTTGTATAGCTTTGACTTTGGCAGGATCAACCTCGATGTCTTTGTTGCTGACGATGAAACCTAAGAGCTTACTGGACCGGACTCCGAATGTGCACTTGTTTGGGTTCAGTCTTAGCTTGTACTCCTTTAACCTGACAAACAGCTTTTGCAAGTGATCAAGGTGTTCTTCTTCAGTTTGTGATCAGGCTATCATGTCATTTACGTAGACCTCTATCTCATGATGTATCATATCATGAAACAAAGCTACCATGGCGCGTTGATAGGTTGCCCCAGCATTCTTCAGTCCGAATGGCATCACTTTGTAGCAGAACGTACCCCACTGTGACAAATGTAGTTTTCTCCATGTCTTCAAGTGCCATTTTGATCTGGTTATACCCTGAGAATCCATCCATGAAAGAAAATACTTTGTGTTGAGCTGTGTTGTCACCCAAGATGTCGATGTGTGGAAGTGGAAAATCATCTTTAGGGCTGGCCCTGTTTAAATCTATATAATCCATGCACATTCTCACTTTGCCGTCCTTCTTAGGCACGGGCACAATGTTAGCAACCCATTATGGATAGGAAGTAACAGCCAGAAATCCAGCATTAAACTGCTTCATAACTTCTGCTTTAATCTTTTCTGACATGTCAGGTCTCATGCGGCGGACCTTTTGTTTAACTGGTGGACAATCTTCTCTTGTTGGTAGGAGGTGTACCACAATATCTGTATCCAGTCCAGGCATGTCTTTGTATGACCAGACAAAGATCTCAACATAATCACGCAATAGCTGAATTAGGCGCTCTTTGACACTCGGCTCTAGATCGGCACCTATTTTAATTTCCTTTTTATAATCCTCAGTACCCAAGTTGATTGTATCCAACTGCTCCTCATGAGGCTGAATTGCTCTTTCCTCTTGCTGTAGTAATCTGGCCAATTCCCCTGGCACCTCACAATCTTCCTCACCTTCGTATTCGGCTTGGTAGATCAGATCTTTAGAGTCACTGAAGGCTATAGCAGTATCGTTACCCATGGGTTCCGGAATGGAAGGCTACCTGCATTTGTGAGTGTGGGTGTGTGTAAGGGATATCCATCTTAAAACAATAAAATGTAAAAGAAAGACAATGAGCATAAAAGGTTTAAATATGAAAAGCGTCCATGATTCATTGAAATGACATATGAAAATGAAATAAGAACCCTTACAAAAGGACCGTCGTGCCTCGGGTAAGATGCAAGGTTGAAAAAGTATGAATTGTTTTGTGAATTATTACAGTCCAACAGAAATGGAAAAGATAAATTACTGTTATGAAAGTAATCGGAACAAAGTCTTTTGCTCCCCAGTTGCACAGTCCCCCACTGACAGTAGGAAATATCCAATCTTCTAGGCTGCCCTCTTCTTCACTGTCCTCTAGTGCATTAACCCCTCAGTGGAAATCTTCACAGGTGGCCCTCCGACACGGGCGCGGCGCACAACCTTCTGAGCATTCGAAGTGAACCCCAAGCTGAATTTGTTTGATTTGAAAGGAAAGTCTGGAAGCTTCCCCCAGATGGTGGATCCACCTTCTTCCACTACTGCCCTAGCATCCTTGAGAGATGACATTCGAGGTGGTGGTTTTATGATCACAGGAGTTGAGGACACCGCCTTGGTTGCCGCTATTTCTTCAGAGACTTCTTCAAAATGTTGGAAAGGGGTATCTATGAATTCACCATCTAACTCCATATAATGGAAGGAATTCAGGTGACTAATCATATATTCCTCTTCCCCATGGAAATTTATAATATTCCCTTGGACGAGGTACTTGAGCATCTGGTGCAAGGTGGAGGTGACGGCACCGGCATTGTGAATCCAGGGATGTCCCAACAGGCAAGAGTAGGAAGGACGGATGTCCATCACGTAGAATGTCGAGTTGAAAACCCGAGTTCCCACCTTGATTGGGATGTCCACCTCCCCATGGACCATCCTCTTAGATCCATCAAAAGCTCTGACCACTATATTGCTGGGTTTTAGAGTCAGCCCCTCACAATCCAATCTATCCAGGGCTTTCTTCGGTAATACATTTAAATATGACCCAGTATCAACCAAAACATGAGCTAGGGTTGTTCCTCTGCACTCCACTGAGACATGTAGTGCATCGTTGTGTTTTCTCCCTCGGGGTGTCAAGTCAGCATCGGAGAAACCCAGGCCATTGTCAGCTGTCAAACTGGCCACACACTCTTGGAATTGATCCGCAGACGTCTCTTGCGGCACGTGCGCTGTCTTCAGAAACTTGACCAAAGCTTTAGCATGTGCCTCAAAGCAAAGCAGCAATGCTAACATAGATATTTTGGAAGGGGTCTGCCCCAGTTTTTCAACCACATCATAATCACTTTTCTTAATGATCCTCGGGATTTCTTCCATCTCCTTCTTGGATGTTTCAGGAATGACTAGTGATTGAGCCTTCGTCAGGACAGGCTCCTCTTGAACATTCTTTCCTTTATTCTCAGTAGCGGAAACAGGGATGGGAATTATATTGTTTTTGTCAGCGGGTACACTCGTAGGTACAATCACTGGTACAGAGGTAATCTTCGGAATGGCCACGGGTCCAAAGACTGCTGTTGGAGGAGCAATCTCTGGAGAAAATATTCTTTCACTACGAGTAACCTTGCTTGTTCCGGCAATGTTACTAATGTCGGAATTGTCCTCTTCGGAGCTTTCATCTTCGGCAGTCTGTTCAATCTGTTTGACACCATGGTAGTAGATTTCTCCACTGTAGTTCCATGGTACCATCTTATCTGATTTGTATGGGGCAGGCCCGGGCATTGTTATCTTCAACGGAGTAGTCATAGGAACATATGTAATCCTAATGGGTTTTTTAGGAACTCTAGAAGGATTGGTGTATATGGTTATTATTGAAACTTCTGGAACTGGAATGGGTGAAATAGGAGCTTTCTCAAACAAAATTTCCTAGTTATCAATCAATTGTGGATACCTTTCTTTAACAGAGGACAGACAAATGATGAGGACAGTCAAGCATGGCAATCTTGGTCACAACTGGGGAACACCCCAGCTTTTAACAAACTTAACTTGATGGTTAGGAGAGGAGTTAACAGTTCATCCACAATAGAAACAAACAGATCTTCCTCCACAACATTGGCATTGCGTCCATGCCTCGGCATCAGAGCGAAGATAACATTCGGTTTCTCAGGAGCTTTAAATTCAACTTCCTTTGCATCAATCATATCTTGAATCTTGTTCTTCAGAGCCCAACAGTTGTTGGAGTCGTGCCCTTGACTTTCTGAATGGTATGCGCATCTGGCGTTGGGATGGTAGTGTGGAGAAGCAGTATTAGGATTTTTAGGGGCCTCCTTTAGCATGGACGAATTCAACTTCAAGAGATGTGGTAGGACTTGAGCAGGAGTCATGTTTATCTTGGTGAATTGTCGTACAGGCCTTTCCACCCTTTGTTGGTTATTTCTCGGCTGATCATTTCTCGGCTGGTTGTTTCTTGGCTGGTCTGATGTAGACTTTTGAATTATAACGGCCCCCACTATTGGTCGTCTTTCGGTTCTTCCCTGATTTCTCTGGGCATAGACAGCAGACACCTCTTTTTTTCCAGTGAAGGGCTTTTTCACAGCAGCAGAGGTAGACGCGTCCTTCTGAATTTTCCCACTTCTAATACCGGCCTCCACTCTTTCGCCAGTTAGAATCAATTCGGTGAACCCTGCAGAGGAGCTCCCAATCAGGTGATTAAAGAAAGGACCTGATAGGGTTCCCAAGAACATGTCCACTAGCTCCCTTTAAGATAAAGGTGGTTTCACCCTACCGGCTAAATCCCTCCACTTTTGGGCGTAGTCTTTGAAGCCCTCATTGGTAGCCATAGCCATACTCTGTAGCTGAGTACGGATCGGCGCCAAGTCGGCGTTGTATTGATACTGTTTATAGAAGGCGGCTGCCAAGTCTTCCCAATTGTGAACATCTGCTCTCTCCAACTGGTAGAACCAATCAAGTTGCGTTCCCGATAGACTGTCCTGGAAAAAGTGGACCCATAAATCTTTGTCAGCAGAATGTGGTTGAATTTTCCTGACATAAGATCACAGGTGCATCTTAGGGCAAGACACCCCATCATACTTGGCAAACAATGGCACTTTAAACTTAGGAGGGATTACAATTCCAGAAACCAAACCTAACTCCTCAAAATCCTGCCCCGGTACTCTTTGTATCTCCATAGCAGCTAGACGTTCTTCCAAGTTTTTGTATTTATCATCGGCCAGAGGGTATTGCTGTTCGCAGTAGTCCTCTTCTTCACCTTCCTCTGCTTCAGAATATGATGGCACTGCCGCTCCTTTTCCTTTTCCTTCCCCCTCTTCAGATGTTGATGGGAATTCCAAGGTCCGTCTGGCTTGTCCTTTAAACCTTCTGCCCATGATAACCACACTGGCTCGCTTCTTCTACTTTTTCGCTTTCTCTTTCTCTAGCAGAGTCTTGAGCTCCTCCTTCCCCTTGACTAAGGTCAAGAGTAGCTGTTGAAATTGTGAATTTTGAGCTTGCAAATCTTTGACCGTTTGTTAAATATCCATCTTGCTGAAATAAACAGCAGAGAGATGAGGAAACTTGGTGTGAAGACCTATTTATGCATATGATGAATGATATGTATTCGTGCAATGCTTTCAAGGATTTAGAAATTCAAATTTTCTTTAAACAAAAAAGGAACACACGTCATATTAATAAGATACAATTTGTTAGTACATCAATGCCCCTTGGGCAAAATAATACAAATTTCTAAGGTAAAAAGACGTTGCGCATCCTCTTTGGTGCAATGTAGGTGTTGAGAGTCTGCGCTTCGTGAAGTAGCCGAGTGAGTTCCAAAACCTTCTTCTCGCTTGCGTAGAATTGGGATTCAAAAGTATCGCGCTCTCCCTTGAGATGTATCCAACTCCTTTGTAAATCTTCGAGTGATGTTGGCATGTCAGGATGTAGGATGGTGTATGGAACCTCTCCTTCCTTGGCAGGCTCTATAATCACTGGGAGAATGGAGGGGTAAGGAATTATAAGACTTTGGGCGCAGGTTCGCACCCACTTGAGGTAAGGCTCAAGAGGGATGGAATTCTTATGTCCCAGAGTCTTGTTATCCACCTTGTTGGGCATTCTCCAAGCTCAGATGAATCTCTGACGGAGTCCTTGGTCGTTGTTGTCGAAATCGAAAACCAATCCTTGAATCAGCATATCATGTGGGCCATCCCTTCGGGCATAACCAAACTGTCTCAGAGCTAAGCATGGGCTGTAGGTGATGCCTCCCCTAATTCCAAGTAGAGGGACATTAGGGAATTCCCCACAACGGTCGACGATGATAACATTCTCTTTGGATCGAGAACACCAATGAATGTCTGAATGTGTAAGAGTCATCAATCGTTGTGACCACCTCAAACCCTGCTCATTATTCAAGACTGATTGGGGAAGATGAGAAATAAACCATCTTTCCAGGAGAGGAGCGCAAAACATGAGAACACCTCTTTTCCTCATTGTTCCAGTGTGAAAAGAGTGGAGGATATCCTCAAGCAATGTAGGCACCGGGTTGCGAGACATGACGATTTTAACAGCACTCACGTCTATGAGTTGGTCAGGGTTAGGGAACAAGACCATCCCATATATGAGAAGAGCTACAATCTCCTCAAAAGCTTGCAAGTCTAGAGAATTCCAACAGCTTTGGGCCTTCTCAAATAGAAACTTTGACAAGAAGCCTTTGACACCACTTCTAGTTTCCCAATGTGTTGTGACATCAGATGAGTGCAAGTTCAGGGCTTGAGCAATCTCTTCTGGCTTTGGATCTCTTTCCGTACTGTTGAAAGGTAGTTGATTGAGAATAGGAATCCTCAGGAGTTGAGAAAATTCTTCCAAAGTGGGCACAAGCTGGTAGTCAGGAAATGTGAAGCAATGATGCAAAGGGTCAAAGAACTAGAAGAGAACTTTCAGCATATCCTCCTCTGTGTTGGTGGTGACCAAGTTGAGTAGACGACCATGTCTCTCGGTGAACGGATAATCCTCAGGAATACTTGAAGCTAGCTCCTTGAGTTGTGGAGGAATTCTTACAAAGTTGATTTGGATAGTTTTCCTGCGAAGTGAATCCATAACCTATAAAACAAGAACAAAGATGAATCTCCAAAATCCTTGAAATGGTTAGTGGATGCATATGATGCTTCATGATGTCCATGATGTTATGCACAAGTATATATGTACAAGAAAATCAAACAAGTTCCTAGTTTAGGCTTGCATGGGGTTTCATAGGTAAATACCCTCTTGAAGTTTAGTTGGCTCAACCTGTCCTAGAAATAGTAACCGGGTTCTAAGGAGCTCAATATCACTGGATTTTTTCCTTGTTCATTGTTTCAATTCAACCTCTTTACTGGCGACCGAACTATTCCAAGGAACCAACCCTCAATGAGTGTAGTATCGAGTATCTACCAACTTCGGCCTGCACCAAAGCCGGTCATCTCACTACATCCTAAAAGGCCAAGTTGGTCAAGTAAAGGTTCTAGAAGTTCATTAGTGCTTCATGAAATCACTCAACGGCCCCGTATTCTCTTTGATTGACTCAAAGGCTACCGGTACCCACAAATATGTCGCACTAATATAGCTATTTCTTACACCATGTCGGTATACCCCGCACAGTTTCCATAACGTATTGCTATTTACCTATAATGTTTCCCAAATTCAGGTAGAGGATTCAAACCCAAACAATAGAACCAAAATGTAAAGCATACAAGTCAAACAAGATAAGCATGTAAAGGTGATCTAAAACCCTAAGGTAACCCCACTTTTATAATTGTCCCCAGCAAAGTCGCCAGTTCTGTGATGCGGTAGGAGAACTGACTTGAGGTTTTGCGTTTGTGTTCGCAAATGTTGCGGTTAGCAAGAGTCGCCACCGACTTTTCTTTTATCCAAAAGGAAAGGTAAAAAAGCACAAGAAAGACCTTTGATATGTTTTCTTGAGTTTAGGGGGTAGATTATGAAAAGGGAAGGTGCTAGCACCCTTTTCATCCATGGTTTTCCATGGGCTCTTAGTTACTTGTTTAGATCACTTTATTTTCTTTTAAAATGGTGCTTTGTGTGGTTTTGAAAGTATTTTGAAAAGAGGCCTTTGTTTAGGCAATCTTTGTAATGATTCTCGTTCGTAAGAATGTATACAAAGATGTTTGTCTTTTGAAAAATGTTTCAATGTTTTGAAAGTTGTTTGAAAATGTTTTGAAATGTGTGTGTGATTGTTTGAAGATAGCAAGGATTGTTTTGAAATTGATCAAGTAACTAGAAGCTATCTACCTACTCAAAAGTCTTTCTTGTGCATTTTTATTCCTTTGACATTGTTGATTTACCATTGATTTGGTAAACAACCCTATCTTTGGATGTTAAATGGGACGGGCACGGGTCATCGTATGACCATGATAGCAATATTGCCAAGTATCTTAGAAAGTTTTGAGGGACCAAGATCATTTGTTTAGGCAACCTTTTGATAGCGTCATCGAGGGACTATGATCTTATTTGTTTGTTTTACTTTGCCAAGATACTTTGCATGCATACCATGTCCATTTTGTTTAGGCAACCAAGTGGGTGAAACCCTAGAGGTGCTTGTGTGTAATGTGTATCATTTTACATGCATTTGTTTGTCTTGTATTAGGTCTTGCCTATTTTGTTTGATTTTTGTCTTATCATGCAAAACCCTAATTTACTGCACAAGTATATAAAGCGATAAATTGTGTAAAGTAAAACTAAACTATTACAACAATTATTATGGGAGGGGGGATACAAGTTTTTGAATGGGGATATTGCACAAAAATAAACCCTAAAATACTATTACAACCCAATTGAATTATTGTGCAAATTAAATAAAAATACAAATAATAAAAATGCAATAAAATTTAATTATGCAAAAAATATTTTGTATATTGTTTTATGTATGAGAAAATAAAATTATTTAAGTCCTAAAAAATAAGAAAAAATAACATTATTATTTTTGAAAGGGGAAACCCTAATTTTTTATTTAAAAGAAAGTTATGCTTTCTATTATTATTTTGTCTATTTTTTGTATAAGAAAATATAAGTAATATTATATACAATATTTAAAATTAATTATGTGTGAAAATAATTGTTTTTATGTGTTAAATAATAAAAATAAAAATGTATAGTATTTTAATGTATTTACAATTTTTTATAAGAAAATAGATTCTATTTCTTAAAATAAAACTATTTTTATATGTGGAAAAAATAATAAATAAAATAAAATAAAATTGCAAAAAATTAATAAAATACTTTTGTGATTTTTTAATGTTAAAAAAAAAATTATTAAAATTAATAAACATAAAAATATGAGAAAATATAAAAAAATAAACAAAATAAGCAAAGGGGGTGCAAATATCAAGTCAAGGGGGTATGGGAAGTAAAAACAGAAGCCCAAGGCACGCCAGGCCCAGAACAGGTCGTCCCTGTCCTCCAGCTCCCTCCTGCGCGCGCGTTTTTGCCTCAAACCTGTATCTTGCTATAGCTTGCATAAAATCAAAATTTTGTAACATGAAAAATGTAGCATTTCATCTCACGATTCCAATGATATAAAATTTGTAAACTAACTCTCAAAGATCAGAGAGAATTTAACCATCCCTAATTTCATACCTAGTTTTATTAGCATGTTCAACATTCAAATTCTCTTAGCTCAGTTAATATAAATGACAACTATGCATATGTACAGCTTCACCATGTTAGAGACTACATTTTTTCTTCACAAATTATGGCTTGATGATGCTTAAATAGAGAGATAGAGTTTTGAAAAATACCTTCTTCAGCTGGATTTGGATATGACAATATGGGGACTTTGAGTGAGGCCTGAGGATCGTGTGAGCTTCCTTGAAGTTCCCTCAAGCTATTCCAATGCTTAGCTGGCCTTGTGGATGGCTGAAACTCCCTGTAGAAGTCAAGCTGCAACCTTCCAAAGTGAAAATGGTGATGTCTAAAACATAGCTCACATAACCAAGACAAAGGCTTGGATAGCTTTGGTGGGATGTGCGGAAGATGTTTGAAGTGTTACAAGGCAAAATGCACGAGCAAATATTGAGCTTGCTATGGTTTTGCAGAAACTACAATGTTGGGCAGAAAAATGAGGTTTTGGAGTTTTGGTCAGTTTCAGATGCTATCAATTTGTGTGCTAGCTTGTAATAAGTTTGTGAATCTGTTTTGAATGATGTCAAGTCCACCCTTTATCATATGTACAAGTTCTCTACCTTTTGGCCAATTTTCTTGTTTTTGAAGAAAGGTTGAAGTGACCATGCTAACAGGCTTGTACTTAGCTATCTTGTAAGCTGAAAGGGTTGGTATACTTTGCTTAATTCCTGTGGAAATTGTCTGCACCATGAGAACAAGTCTAAGGCTCAAGGCTGATAAAGTTGGAAAAGTTTGCTTTATGAAAATGGAAATGTGCCCTTTATGCCATTTATGGATGTATTCCTTATACAAAGCTTCAAAAGCCAAAATAAAGCCATTATCCATTGAGTTAGCATTTAATTATGGAGTGTAGAAGGAGTTTAGGACCTGTAATGCAAGGTTCAAGCATGCTTGATCAGATTTGCAACTTGGTGCATTGTGAAAATGGCTTGAACCAAAGTGACAAAATGCCATTTTCTCTTCTTCGATTCTCCCTAACCACAAATGATCTTGGAGAGTTCCTTGACATTTTGGAAATCTTGCAATATGCTCTACAATCCATATTTGAAATTAATTTTTAGGTACCTCTTGGAACTAGGTGAAAAATGCCCATGAAGTTGGGTCAAAAACCTGCCTAAATTAGGGCAAATTTTCACTAAGTCTTTTAGTTCATGGACCCTTATTCACAAATTCACAACTTGAGATCCAAGAATCTTTTGTGAAAACTTTGTGAAGAAATGTTTTATATTTCATGGAGGACTACAACTTTCATGTTGGAAGTTTCCTTTGAATCAAATTGCATCATGGTGAAAAAGTGGTGAAAAGTTAGGAAAAAATAAGAAATTTTCCATACTTGGAAAAATTCTAAGTTATGAAAAAATTTCAAATTAAAACACTAATTTGCAATTTTAGTTTCTTGGTCAACAAGCTTCACATTTTGACATATCTTGATGAATTATGACCCTTGGCACTTGATTTTGACCAAAAAGTCAAAGTTTGACTTTTCAGTGCACAGTTGACTTTTGATCAGTAGACTGCAAAATTCATTTGTCAATCCTATGCATTTGAGATCTTTTAAACTATGTGATTAGGTCAAGATGATTCTATTGAGTCCTTGAAATCATGCTTGAACCCAATTGGTCATTGGCTAGGTTAAAAATCAGAAATTGCCTTTTCTCAGTCAAAACCCTAATTTTGACCACTTTGCCCTTTTGATGATTTGATCAAATTTCTTGAGGAGTTGTGATCCAAACTTGATCAAATGGTTCATATGAGTCTAAAATGTTGTTGTGGATCAAAAATTATGAAGTTTTACTGTAAATTGGCCATGGTTGACTTTTTCTCCAATACAACTGATTTTTAGGTCAATTGTCCAATTGACTGGTCAAAAATGTGGTTCAAGGCTTGAAACTTGGTATGAGCAATCTTAGGGGTCCAAGATGGTGTATGAAAGTCACATGAAGCATTAATGGTCCAAAAATCCTTGTGCAATCTCAAACCCTAATTTTGGGGTATCAGTGCAAGATGAGGTGTCTTGAGCTGACCAAACCCTAATCCTGTCTTGAGTCCAAGAAGTCTTGTGAGGAAAATCTTGATAAATGAGAGGGTAAATTTTGGGGTACAACAATAGCAATGTTTTCCATAGATAGAGAACACCAAAGAATATCCGTATGAGCGAGTGACATTATTCTCTATGACCAAACTAGACCTTCTTCATTCTTCAGTATGGACTTAGGGAGGTGAGAAATAAACCACATCGACAACAATGGCATGCAGCACCCAAGAATCCCTCTTATCCTCATGGTACGAGTATGGAGAGTGTGCAAAATATCTCCGAGCAAAGTAGGCACCGGGTTGCGAGAGATAAAGATCTTGATAGCATTCACATCTATGAATGAGTCCGGATTAGGAAAGCTGAACTAAACCATAGATAAGAAGAGCAAAGACCTCCTCAAAAGCCTGGAAATCCATATTATCCCAAAACAGTTGGGCTTTGTCTATCAGAAACTTATCTAGAAAACCCTTGACTCCGCTTCTCGTTTCCCAACTAGATACCACGTGCGCCCGTTTCATATGTAAAGCTGAGACAATGACTTCTGGCTTAGGAACTTCTTCTAGACCTGTGAAGGGTACCTGTTCAAGAATAGGTATATCCAATAGCTGAGAGAATTCTTCCAAGGTAGGCACCAACTGATAGTCTGGAAAGGTGAAGTAGTGGTGCTTGGGATCAAAGAATTGAAAGAGTACACTCATCATATTTTCATCAAAGTTTGAAGTAACCAGGTTGAGAAGTTGACCATGTCTCTTAGTGAACGTAGAAGTTTTAGAAACCCTTGATGCTAGCTCTTTGAGTTAGGAAGGTATCTTCACAAAGCTGATTCGGATAGTGTTTCTACGAACGGAAGCCATAATCTGCAAAAAAGAACAAAGATAAATTCCCCTGGTCTTTGAAATGATTAGTGCAATAAGCATGGATGCCATGCTATGATGCATGATGTCATGATAAACCACATGTAGAGAAAACACAGGTATAGCAAACACAGTCAAGTCACACCAAGTCCTTAGGTTTAAGGATTTGCATGAGGTTAAAAGTAGTACCCTCTTGAAGTTTAGTTGGTTCAAACCTGTCCTAAAAAGTAACCGGGTTCTAGAGATTCTCAATATCACTGACCATCCTTTATCGAGCATTGTTTCAGCTCTCAATCTTTTCTTGCGGCCAAAATATCCCGAAAGTCTGATCTCAATAAGTGTAGCATTGAGTATCAACCAGTTCTCAGCTCTACACTGAGGCCGGCTATCTCACTACTTTCTAATGGCCAAGTTGTTCAACTAAGGTTCTAAGGTCCGTTGGTGCTTCAGGAAACCACGTGGCGGCCCCGTATTCTCCTCGTTTCCCCGTGAAGGATATCGATACCAACTAAAGTGCCACACCAACACAGCCATCGCTTAAACCATATCGGTCTACGCCGTATAGTCTCCACGATCTATTGCTGTTTACCTAATGAGTGTCCCCAGATCCGGGTGTAGGATCTATAGTAACCCCAAACAAACCCTCAAAAGTAAAGCAATTAAGACAATCAAGAGAAGAAATTTTAATGCCCTAGATCCTAAGGTATACCCCACTTTTTGATCCCCAGCAGAGTCTCCAGTTCTGTGATACGGTGGCAGAACCGACTATTTAATACTGGTTTGCGTTTTGCATTTTTTCGTTTGCAAAATGTTGCGGTAAGCAAGAGTCGCCACCGACTTTTATTTCATCCAATCATGGAAAAGGAAAAATAACAGAAAAAACCTTTTTTCGAGATATTCTAATACGGGGGGTAGATTACAGAAAAAACCTTATTTCATCCAATTATTGGGTTCCCATTCTGCTATTGTCTTTATGTCTTTGAGCGTCTCATCCCTTTCGCTACTTGTCCAAAGCTGATTGAATTGATTAGTACCGCTTGAGCTTGATAGTTGATACTGAAGATTGGTTGTAAGGTGATCCAACGGGACATAGTTGTACGCTTTAAATCCCTAACTTTTTCCTGGACTGCCCTTTTGGGTTTTCAGTCCACCGGGATACCCTTTTTTGCCCAAGCCACCTTTTCAGGATTTCGACTTGCCGGGTGTACATATTTTTTATGTATATCCCTAAATTTTACCCGAACCCTTTTGGTTCGCCGGGATGCCCTAATTTTTGCCTAGGCAAATCGACCTAGAGAGTCTTTGTTTATGCGTAGTATCTTTTAACTATGTCCGCGTTTACAGGGTGTGGAAGGTCTTCACCGTCCATAGTGGTTAAGATCATGGCTCCACTAGAAAATATGTTTTTGATCACAAATAGCCCTTCGTATGTGGGAGTTTATTTGCCCCTGGGATCACCTTGTGGGAGTATGATGCGCTTGATTACCAGGTCACCAACCTGATATACCTGACGTCTGACCTATTTGTTAAAAGCTTTAATCATGCGTTTTTGGTATATCTGGCCATGACAGACAGCCACGAGCCTCTTCTCGTCAATCAGGTTTAACTGGTCAAGTCGATTCTAAACCCATTCGTCTTCATTCAGCCCTGCATTCTTCATGATTCTTAAGGAAGGGGTCTGGACTTCTATGGGTAGGACAACTTCCATACCGTATACCAAAGAGAAAGGAGTTTCCCCTGTTGATGTGCGCATTATGGTGCAGTAATTGTGAAGAGAAAATGGTAACATTGCATGCCGATCTTTATATGTCATTGTCATCTTCTGAATGATTCTCTTGATATTTTTGTTAGCGGCTTCAACGGCACCATTCATCTTCGGCCGGTAGGGAGAAGAGTTATGATGTTGGATTTTGAATTGCATGCAAAGCTCGGTGATCATAGTGTTATTGAGATTGGTACCATTATCTGTAACGATTCTTTCTGGGATACCATACTGATAGATAATGTTATGTTTGATGAGTCGGGCCACAACATTCTTGGTAACATAAGTGAATGAAGCTTCCTCGACCCACTTCGTGAAATAATCAATGGCAACTAGGATAAAGTGGTGTCCATTAGAATTCGTTGGCCTGATTTCTCCAATCATGTCGATGCCCCACATTGCAAATGGCCAAGGAGCAGTCAAGACGTTCAGAGGAACTGGAGGTACATGCACCTTATCAGCATAGATCTAGTATTTATAGCAAGTTCGTGAATGCTGATAATAATCTGCTTATATAGTGGACCAGTAATATCCTGCCCGTAGCATCTTTTTAGCCATTGAGTGCCCACTAGAATGGGTGCCAAAGTTGCCTTTGTGTAAATCAGTCATGATCCTCTCTGCCTCAACCTTGTCTACACACCGAAGCAAAGTAGAGTCGTGGTTGCACTTGTAGAGGATCCCGTTACTGAGGAAGAACTTGGCAGAGAACTTTCTTAAGAACTTCTTATCATTGACTGAAGCTCCCTCAGGATATTCTTGGCTTTCGAGATATCTTTTGACTTCATGGAACCAAGGCTTGTTCACTACATCTTCAGTACCAATCTTGTGACAGTATGCTGGCTCATCCATCCTTTCAATAGTGATCTGAGGAGCTTCATTATCCAACCTGACCTTGAACATAGATGACATTATATCTAGCGCATCCGCTAGTTGATTTTCCTCTCGTGGAAAATGCTCAAAGGTAATTTCTTCAAAGTGTGGGATCAGTGTTAACACATGCTCTTTGTACGGGATGAGATTAGGATGCTTCGTGTCCCATTCTCCTTTGATCTGGATGATTACCAAAGCTGAGTCTCCAAACACACTTAAGAAATTGATCCTTAAATCGATTGCCGCTTTGAGACCCATGATACATGCTTCATACTCAGCCGTATTGTTGGTACAATTGAAACATAACCTGGAGGTGAAAGGAGTATGACAGCCTTCAGGAGATATGATCACAGTACCGATGCCATTGCCAAGAACGTTGGAAGCTCCATCAAAAACCATAGTCAATCAGGATCCTTTTTCAGGTCCTTCATCTGGTCCAGGTTCTTCATATTCAGTTACTAACATGATGTTCTCATCCGAGAACTCAAAATTCATTGATTGGTAGTCGTCCACAGCTTGATAAGCGAAATGATTAGCTAGTACACTTCCCTTAATTGCTTTCTGGGTTATGCACTGAATGTCGTATTCGGTCAGGATCATTTGCCATCTTGCTATTCTTCCAGAGAGAGTGGGCTTCTCAAAGATGTACTTGATAGGATCCATTTTAGATATCAACAAGGTAGTGTGAGTCAACAAATATTGTCTTAGTCGGCGAGCAGCCCATGCCAAAGCACAACAAGTTTTCTCGAGCAGTGAGTATCTTGTTTCACAGTCGGTAAACTTTTTGCTAAGGTAGTATATTGCATGCTCTTTTCGACCAGACTCGTCATGCTTCCACAACACACACCCCATTGAGTTCTCTAATATTGTTAAGTACATGATCAGAGGTCTTCCTTCAACTGGTGGCATCAAAATTGGAGGATCTTGGAGATATTATTTGATTTTGTCAAAGGCGTTCTGGCAGTCGTTATTCCACTTCACTGCTTGATCTTTCTTCAGTAATTTGAAGATTGGCTCACAAGTAGCAGTCAGATGGGAAATGAACCTGGCAATGTAGTTTAGGCGTCCCAAGAATCACCTAACTTCCTTCTCGGTGCAAGGAGTTGTCATTTCTTATATAGCTTCAATGCCTTTGCCGCTGACAACGAAACCTAAGAGCTTACCTGATCTTACTCCAAAGATGCACTTATTCGGATTCATCCTCAATTTGTATTTCTTCAGCCTGCCAAATAGATTTTGTAGGTGATCAAGGTGTTCCTCTTCAGTCTGAGACCTGGCTATCATATCATCCATGTAGACCTATATCCCGTGATGGATCATATCATGAAATAAAGCTACCATGGCACATTGATAGGTTGCCCCGATGTTCTTTAGTCCAAAAGGCATAACCTTATAGCAGAAAGTGCCCCACTGTGTGACAAAGGTCGTATTCTCCATGTCTTCAGGTTCCATCTTGATCTTACTATACCCGGAGAAACCATCCATGAAGGAGAATACTTTATGTTGTGCGGTGTTGTCAACCAGAACATCGATATGGGGAAGCGAAAAGTCATCCTTGGGGATTGCCCTGTTCAGGTCTCTGTAATCCACACACATACGTACCTTACCGTCCTTCTTAGGTACTGGAACAACATTGGAGACCCATTATAGATAAGACGTGATAGCTAAGAAACCGACATTGAATTATTTCATGACTTCAACCTTGATCTTTTTTGACATATCCGGCCGCATACGATGAACCTTCTGTTTCACTGGAGGGAAGTTCTCTTTTAAAGGTAGGAGATGAACCATAATATCGGTGTCAAGTCCCGACATGTATTTGTATGACCAGGAAAAAACCTCAACATAGTCATGTAGCATCTATATTAACCACTGTTTGACACTAGGCTCCAAGTTAGCACCTACCTTGACTTCTTTTCTGTCCTCTTCAGTACCCAAGTTCATTGTCTCAACTGGCTCCTCATGAGGCTGTGTTGCCCTTTCTTCCTGTTGTAACAGTCTGGAAAGCTCTCCTGGTACCTCACAATCTTCCTCACCTTCGTTCTCGGCTCTCCAAAAGAGCACTGCCCTCCAGTGAAACAGTCTGGCAAGCTCTCCTAGTACCTCACAATCATCCTCACCTTCCTGTTGTAACAGTCTGGAAAGCTCTCTAGTTATGACTTCTTTTCTGTCCTCTTCAGTACCCAAGTTCACTGTCTCAACTGGCTCCTCATGAGGCTGTATTGCCCTTTCTTCCTGTTGTAACAGTCTGGCAAGCTCTCCTGGTACCTCACAATCTTCCTCACCTTCGTCCTCGGCTCGGTAGATTGGACTTTCAAAGTCATAACTGGCAATATAAGAATCGTTATCAATGGGATCTAGAGTGGATGTGGATCCGCAGTTGGATATGTGGGTGTGTGTAAGAGCATAGCTGCATATTTTTGATAAAGTAAAAAGCAGAAAAGAAAAACAAAATAGCGTAAAACTTGTATGTGAAACGTGAAATGTTTTATTGATGACATATAAAAATGAAGCAATGGCCCTCACAAATAGACCATTATGCCTCAGGTAAGACACAAGGCTTTCATGTTTCAATTATTCAAATATTACATTTCCTCAAAAACAAAAAGACAAATTACTCTTGAATAAAAGTAATGGGCATAAAATATTTAGCCTCCCAATTGTTGAGTCCACCATCGATGGTTGGGAAAATAAACTTGTCCAGGTTATAATCACTATCAATGTATTCCAAAGCATTGACTCCATGGTTGTTGATCCGTAAAGGTGGTTCCCTGACGCGAGCACGACGAACAGCTCTCTGGGCTCCTGAAATAAAACCCAAACCAAATTTGTCAGATTTGTAGGGAATATCTGGAAGTTGGACCCAAATTATACACCCACCTTCTTCAATTACTACCTTGGCATCTTTTAGAGAAGCCATCTTCAGCGGAGGCCTAGTAGTCTCAGGAACACTAGCAATGATCTTGGTTGCAACAATGGTCTGTGGAACCTCTTCAAAGTTCTGCCAGGGGGTCTTAATGAACTCGTCGTCCATTTCAACGTACCTGAAAGAGTTCAGGTAGCTCACCATGTACTCCTCCTCCCCATGAACTGTGATAATCTTCCCATTGACTGGGTACTTCAGCATCTGATGTAGGGTGGAAGTCACAGCACCATCTCTATGGATCCAGGGTCGATCCAATAAACAGGAGTAAGACGGGCGGATGTCCATCACATAGAAAGTGGAATTAAAAGTCTGAGTACGCACTTTGATAGGGATGTTCGCATCCCCATGCACCATTCTTTTAGAACCGTCGAAGGATCTCACCACAATGTTACTGGGTTTCTTAGTCAATCCTTCTCAATCCATTCTGTCAAGGGCTTTCTTGGGCAGAACATTCAACGATGAACCTGTATCCACTAGAAGATGGGCCAAAGTAGTTCCCCTGCACTCGATAGAGACATGCATATCATCATTATGTTTCCTTCCCTTGGGAGTTAGATCTGCATCAGAGAATCCCAGGACATTGTTAGCTGTCAAACTAGCCACATAATTCTCGAATTGATCAGCGGAGGTCTCTTGAGGCACGTGGGCAAACTTCAGGAATTTTACTAAAGCCTTGGCATGGGCTTCAAAGCATAGTAACAGGGTCAGCATTGAGATTTTGGAAGGGATCTGCCCTAGTTATTCAACCACATTGTAGTCACTCTTCTTGATTATTTTCAATATCTCTTCCATCTCCTTTTTAGAAGCCTCAAGAATGGCTTCTGGATGTGTCTTAGTCCGGACAGGCTCAACTAATACCTCTTTTCCCCGAGTCTGGGCCGACTTGGTAGCAGGGGTAACAGTAGGGCTAACAATAGGAGTAGCAATGGGAATACTGACAGGAGTAGCATCATGAACAATCACAAGAGTAGAAACAGTTTTAGGAGGAGAGATCTCGAGAGAGAAAATCCTTCCGCTTCTGGTGATTTTGCTGGTCCCGGCGATATTACTAATGTCAGGATCAGAGTCTTCAACATCTTTATCTTTAACAACCAGCAAATCTTGCTTGACGCCATGGTAATAGACGTCGGCCCCATAGTTCTAGAGAGCAACTTTATTCGAGGAATATGGTATAGGTCCAGGGAAAGTAATTATCAACGGAGCAACTTTCGGAACAGATGTAATCCTGACAGGTCTTTTGGAGGAGACCTTGGGAGGATTGGTGGAAATGGTAATGATAGAAACATATTCACACAGAGCACTTGTAACTGAAGTCTTCTCAAACATGATTTCTTTATCATCCATCAAGAACTGAACGCCTCCCTTCAATAAATGGCAACCATTGGGTAGGTACAAACATAAGTGGCAAACTTCGCCATAACCCGGAAATAAACCGGCCTGCAAGAGATTATTTTTAATAGTCATGAGTGGAGTAGCTAGTTCATCAACAAAAGCAACAAACATGTCATCATCAATAGCATTAACACCACGGACGTGCTTGGGCATAGGGGCAGTTATAATATTAAGGGTCTCAGGAGCGTCGAATTAAATCTCCTTTGCTTTAATCAAATCTCGCACCTTGTTCTTCAAAGCCCAACAATCGTTTGTATCATGGCCTGGACTTTCATAATGGTAAGCACACCGAGCATTTGAATTATAGTAAGGAGATGTAGTGTTGGGATTTTTGGGAGCCTCTTTTAGGGTAACCAGATTGGATTTCAGAAAATGTGGTAAAACTTGAGACAAGGTCATATTAATCTGGGTTAACTGTATCCTAGGCTTATCTATTCTGGACTGATTATTCTGTTGTTGGTTTGATGCAGGATTGGAAATCATAACAGCCCCTACCATCGGACGACACTCAGTTTTGTTTAGATTTCTTTGGCCATAAGCAGCGCTGACCTCCTTCTTTCTTGTGAACGGTTTCTTTGCAGTACTGGAGGATGCATCTCTCTATATTTTACCACTTTTAATTCCAGCTTCCACCCTTTCTCCTGTCAAGATTAATTCAGTAAACCCAGCAGAAGAACTTCCAATCAGATGATTAAAGAACGGCCCGAACAACATGCCCAAGAACAAGTCAACCAGTTCCCTATCAGACAACGGAGGTTGGACTCTTCCCGCAAGGTCTCTCCATTTTTGGGCATAATCTTTAAAGCCCTCACCAGAACCCATAGACATACTTTGCAATTGCGTACGAGTTGGGGCGTGGTCAGCATTATATTGGTACTGCTTGTAGAAAGTAGCATCCAGATCCTCCCAATTACGGATGTTGGTTCCCTCCAGCTGATAGAACCACTCTAGTTGAGTCTCTGATAAAATATCTTGAAAGAAATGCACCCACAAATTCTTGTCAGCAGTGTGCGGTTGGATCTTCCTGACATAAGATTTGAGATGCAGCTTAGGACATGAGACCCCATCATATTTAGAAAATGCGGGCACTTTGAACTTTTGCGGGATAACCACTCCAGAAACCAATCCTAGCTCTTCGAAATCCAGGCCATGTACCCTCTGAACTTCCATAGCGTTGAGACGGTCCTCCAGCTATTTGTACCTATCATCAGCAGGAGGGTATTGTTCCTTGGTGTAATCAACTTCATCTTCTTCAGAACTAGGGTTGTTGTCTCCTTCGTTGGGCTCTCCATCTTGATTGTCCCCTTCTTCTGACGTGGTTGCAAAATCTAGAGCTCGCTTAACCGGTCCTCTGATCCTTCTTCCCAAATTCACTACACCAGCTGGTTTCTTTTTCTTCTTCTTGTCCTTGAGAACCAGAGCTTTCAAATCTTCTTGTCCCTTGGCCAGATTCAGGAACATTTCTTGGAATTGGGCATTTTGTGCCTGAAGCTCCCTAACTATTTGTTCAAGAGCCATTGCTGAAATAAACAGCGAAGAAGATAAGAAGCATGTCCTGAAACCTGTTTATGCAATGATATGTATGATATATGTATGTAATGTTTTCAAGGACTTCTGGAAATTTAAATTTGTGAACCAAAATGAAACAAATATTTTATTATTAGAATTCAAAATACAATTGCCTTTATGCTTACAATTGAAAAATTCTAAAATCCAAGAAATCAGGTTTCCCATGGGCGCTTCCTCTTCGTGCCGAGATAGACATTAAGACTTTTTTCTTTGTGAAGTTGCTTCGTAAGCTCCAACACTTTCTTCTCATTGACATAGAAATTATCTCTAAAGGTATTCCGTTCTTTCTTCAACTGAATCCAGGATCTTTCCAGCTCTTCAAGATCAGTGGGCATGTCAGGATGGAGAACTGTATAAGGAACATCTCTTTCGGTGATGGGCTCCACAACCACTGGTAAGATGGCTATATATGGAATTATGAGGTTCTGAGTGCAAGCTCGTACCCATTTGAGATATGGTTCCATAAGGATGGAAGTATTAGGCCCCAAGGTCTTGGTATCAAATCTGTTTACCATGCCCCAAACTCGTATAAACCTCTGACAATACCCTTGAAAATCATCCTCGTAGTTAAACACAATGCCCTGGATAAGCATATCGTAGGGACCATTCCTTCGAGCATAACCAAATTTTTGCAAATCCAGATGTTTTACCCCAAAATTTCCCTCTCACTTATCAAGAATTTTCTCTCAAGATCTCCTTGACTCAAGACTGCATTAGGCTCTGATCAGCTCAAGACACCTCCCTCCTTAAGCACTAATGACCAAAATTAGGGTTTGAGTTTGCACGAGGATTTTTGAACTTCCAATTCCCCATATGACTTCCATGGATCATTATGGACCCCCAAGATTACTCATGTCAAGTTTCAAGCCTTGGATCACAGTTTTGCTCAGTCAATTGAGCATATGACATAAAAATCAACTGTATTGGGGAAAACGTCAATCATGGCCAATTTACAGTCAAACTTCATAATTTTTTATCCACATAAACATATTAAACTCATATTTATCATTTGATCAAGTTTGGACCATAATTCCTCAAGATATTTGATCAACTCTCCAAAAGGGCAAAATGGTCAAAATTAGGGTTTTGACTAGGAAAGGGCAATTTCTGATTTCTGACCTAGAAAATGGTCAATTGGTTTAAGGCATGATCTCAAGATTCCAATTGCATAATTTTTACCTAATGACATGGTTCAAAACATTGCAAGTCCATTGGATTGACAGATGAATCTTTCAGTCAACGGATCAAAAGTCAATTGTATGCTGAAAAGTTAAACTTTGACTTTTTGGTCAAATTCAAGTGCCAAAGATCAGAATTCATCAAAACATGTCAAAGTATGAAACTTATTCATCAAAAAATCAAAAAGTCAAGATTTCATTTTGAAAAGTCAAAATTTCTAAACTTAGAAATTTTTCTAAGTGTTGGAAATTTCATGTTTTTTCATAACTTTGAGAAAACTTTTCACTATGATGCAAGATGATTCAAGAGAAACTTCCAACATGAAAGTTGTATATATCTATGAAATATACAAATTTTCTTTACACAACTCCTTCCAAAAATTCTTGGATCTCAAGTTATAATTTTATGAACATGTGGTCATGAAACTAAACACTTAGTGAAATTTTGCCTTAATTTGGCCAGGATTTTGACCTAACTTCATGGCACTTTTTCATATAGTTCCAAGGGGAATCTTCAAAATAAATTCAAAGATGGGTTGTAGATCACATTGCAAGATTTCCAAAATGTCCAAGAACTCATTGAGATCATTCTTGAGTAGGGAGAATCGAAGAGATGAAGTTAGGGTTTTATCACTTTAATTACAAGTCATTTTAGTGATGAACAAAATTCAAATTCAAACCATGCTACATAAACACTACTTTGCAGGCCTCAAACTTGTTAGGCACTCCATAATTAATGGTTTATACAGCTGTTAGAGGCCTCACTTCAAGCATTCAATGCATGGACATGCTTTATATCCATTTTTGGAAGAAAGGTCACATTGCCATTTTGATAAGGCAACTTTTTGTACAAAACTTGTTCTTGAGCCTTGCACTTGTTCTCTTCTGATCAAACCAGTCCTATAACTCATGAGAAAGGTTTCAAACACTTATAATCACCCATCCCATGCTTGTACCTCTTCTTGAAACTTGTTTCCCTCTTTTCTTCAAAATCAAGTAACCTAGCCAAAAGCTAGAAACTTGTACTTCTGACTTGCCAATGCACTCAAACACTTTTGTTTATACATACATAAACCATTTGACACAAACACGTGAATACTCAAGCCTTGAAAGAACCTAGAACTCAGAATCACACTTCACACTTCCATTTTCACACAAACTTACCAAAAACTTGAAACTCATAATCTACTCGTACATTTCTTGGTCTTTTGGTTTCTAAAGTTTATAAACATCACATAGAATCAATCCCACACCCTGTTATCGAAATGTAACACCATTAACACCATCCTCCGTTTCCAAAAACAGAGCTCTGTACATTGACTTCTCTATACCATTTCAGCCATCCATTGCTCAAGCTAATTATTGCATTAGCTTCCTGGGACCTCAAGGAAGCTAACCTGATCATCACCATCACTTGAAACAAGCTCAAACTCAAAACACAATTTCCAGTTTTGAGGTAAGTTTTCTCAACTTTGAACTCTTCACACAGGCATCATCAATAGTTTATTTGTGAATAAAACATGTAGATATCATTGCCCTAAAGCTAACCATGTCCTTAGTTTCCATTAATTTTGTTTGAGCTTAGAGAATTTTGAAACTTAAATTTCTGAGATTTTTAGGGTTCAGATCAGGGCCATTAAAATTCATGCTTATCTTTGATCTATAGTTTTAATGCTTTACATTTCTGAAACCATGAGAAAATTTGCTATAAGTTTCATGTTTACAGTTTTCATTTTTGATGAGAAATGAGCAAGTTACAGTTGGTCTGGCTGGAGGTTGAAGATGAAGTCATTAGGGCGCGTTTTGCCTTACATATTTATTGATTTACCTATGTTAACGGATGTATAGCCACCCCAGTGGTAGAAGCGTGCGCCTGTAACCTTTGGGACCAGGGTTCGAGCCCCAGTGGTACCCTTTTGTGTTTTTTAAATTTTTTTGCTTCTGACTTTGTTTTTTGGCAGGGCACTGGGCCTCTTTGGGCCTTGGTGTTTTTGTTTTTGCTTCCTAACCCCCTTGCAGGCTGTTTACACCCATTGGCCCATTTTATTTTATTTTCTTTTTTTATTTCATTTTATTTTCTTAAATATTTTTCTTAATATTAAAAAAATCATAAAAAATACAAAAATGATAGATTTATATTTTGACTTAGTTTATTTTATTTTTTCCTCATAAAAAATATTTTTATTTTAACTATACTTCATTTATTTTTTACAAACTATCTTATAAATTTAATAATTAAAATTAGGTTAATATTTACTTTTCTTTTACACCTATTAAAATATATTTATTTATATATAAAAAAGGAAAAAATATTTTATAATGCTATAAATATTTTCAAGACAAAAATACCTAAAAAAAACATTTTTCTTATAAACTTAATTTCTTTTATTTTAATAAATATATTTAGGGTTTTGTTTAAAAATCTTTTCTTAATAAATTTAGGTTTCACTTTTCATTAATTATTTTTATTTTAATTAATTATATTAGGACAAAATCCCTTTTCTCTAAAAAATCCGAACAAATATCCATTTACTTCACATTTTGCATTTTTGTACATTTATTTATTTTGTACATTGTATCCATTTAAATTCCTTGTACATTGATATCCATTCAATATTGTTGTAATAGACTAACTAGGTTTATATTCTTGCAATCCCAATTCAATTTGTACATCCCCTTCCCACAAAAATTGTAATAGCGTAGTAACTTTAAATTCCGCAATTTATCGCTTTTATATACAAATACTAGTAATTAGGGTTTGTATGGAAAGACTAAAACCAATACTTAGAAAACCCTAATTCAAGATAAAAACAAGCATGAAAAAAATACATTTGCACACAAGCACCCCTAGGGTTGTTCCACTTGGTTGCCTTATACACAATGGCCATATTACGCATGTGAGGTATCTTAGCAAAAATAAGAAAATACAAGATCATAGCCCCTCGATGATGCTATCTAAATTGCCTTACAAATGATCTTAGTCCCTAACAAAGAATGCTAAGATACCTTGCAATATTGCTAATCATGGTTATACGATGACCCATGCCCGTCCCGTTTACATCCAAATATAGGGTTGCTTACCAAATCAATGGTAAGACAACAATGTCAAAGGAAAAGAAAAATGAACAAGAAAGACTTTTGAGTAGGTAGAATGCTCATAATTATTTTATACATTTCAAAACAAACATCCTTGCTATTTTCAAAACAAGCACCTACACTTTCAAAACATCTTACAAACTTGAAAACATTTTCAAAAGATCAACATCTTTGTATACATTCTTACGAACGAGAATCATTACAAAGATTGCCTAAACAAATGGCCTCTTTACAAAATAATTTCAAAAACCACACCAAGCACAATTTCAAACAAAAGAAAGTGATCTAGCAAGTAACTAAGAGCCCATGGAAAAAAATGGATGAAAAGGGTGCTAATTGTAGGTGTTTAGGTATTGGCTTGCATTTTTGGTAAAACCCAAGTGTATGTGTGAATGTCATGACTGATGTCATAACATTCTAGCTTAGTTTGTACTGACTCATTAGGTACCTTTGCAGAAAAATATTGTAATTCAAGTACTGATGTTTATAAGTGTGTATCTGAGCATTTTGCAAAATGATCACATTTTGCTAAATCAGTAGACAGGTTTTCTCAGATGTCATAACAGATGTTATGACATCCTGTTCTGAACTAACAGGTTTGCAGGTTGGATAAGTCTGAGTTTTTTCAGGAAAATAACTCAGTCTTTCCAGAACAGAATCCTGCGTTTTCTGAGGGGTAACCTAGCTCAACCCTAACCTAGTTAATAAAGTCCTGTGACCTGGTCTTTAGGTCAAACGGAATTAACCCTAGGTTTTTGTGGAAACCCTAACTGAAGTTGTAGCTGCTATATATTCAACAGAGCTGCTGTTTTGCAAGGAATCCCTTTTTGATCAGAAGATCATTTGTAATCTGTATAGGTTTGATTATTGTACTCCAAGCAATTATCATTGTGATAAGTGACTTGGAATAGGTTTTTAATTGTAAGGGTTGTGTAGCACTCAAAGCTTTGAAGCAAGAGTGTTTGAATGTTCCTTGACTAAAGCTGTGAAGCAGAGTCAAGATTAGTTGTGTAGCACTCAAAGCTTTGAAGCAAGAGTGTTTGAATGTTCCTTGACTAAAGCTGTGAAGCAGAGTCAAGATTAGTTGTGTGCATCACTCAAAGCTGTGAAGCAAGAGTGATTGTGTTGCTTGATTAAAAAGCTGTGAAGCTTAATCAAGTGTTTGTTTTTGAAGAGTGTCTTCATCAAATCATTAGTCAAATTGTTTTATGTATCACTGCTGTGATTGAGGGGGAGTGAGTAGGAACTCAGGTTTAAGTTGTACTTAGATTGAAATTGCATTGGGTAGGTTTTAAGTGAAGGAGATAAACTGGTTGGTTTATTCCTGAATTAACATCTCTTATAGTGGATTTCCTCCCTGGCTTGGTAGCCCCCAGAGTAGGTGTTGTTGCACACTGAACTGGGTAAACAATTGACTGTGTTCTTTATTGTTTTTGTATTTACTGTCATATAGTAAGTCAGATACGGTGTCATAACATTGAACGTGACATTGAGTATCTGCAGCCAGAATTTCAATTGGCATCAGAGCAGGCACCCTGCCTGTATTACTGGGTGAGATCTAGGGATATCACTTTCTGGCACTATGGACAAAGAAGGAGTTTTTGGAAATAGACCACCCATTCTGGATGGAACTAATTATGACTACTGGAAACCCCGTATGATTGCCTTCCTAAAATCTCTGGACAAAAAGGCTTGGAGAGCTGCTGACAAAGGATGGATCCATCCCACCATAACTGAGAAAGATGGGACAATCAGTCTGAAGCCTGAGGAAGATTGGAGTAAAGAAGAAGATGAGTTAGCCCTGGGAAATTCCAAAGCCTTAAATGCCTTGTTCAATGGAATTGATAGAAACATTTTCAGACTAGTACATCAATATGAACTGGCCAAGGAAGTTTGGGACACTCTCAAAACTACTCATGAAGGCACTTCCAAAGTAAAAATGTCAAGGCTTCAGATGTTGACTACCAAGTTTGAGAATCTAAAAATGATGGAAGATGAAACCATTCATGAGTTTCACATGAACATCTTGGAGATTTCCAACACCTCAGGAGCACTGGGAGAAAAGATGTCAGAAGAAAAACTGGTGAGGAAGATTCTCAGATCCTTGCCTAAAAGATTTGCAATGAAGGTAACTGCCATAGAGGAAGCCCAGGACATTAGCAAGTTGAAAGTGGATGAACTTATTGGGTCTCTTCAGACTTTTGAGATGGGGATCACTGATAATGGTGACAAGAAGAACAAAAGCATAGCACTTGTATCCAACACTGATGTTGAAAACAAGGAGGATGAAGAAGAAAATATTTCAGAAGCTATTGCCATGCTTGGAAGACAGTTCAACAAACTCATCAAAAGAATGGATCCAAAGTCAAGGTCTAATGTTCATAACATTCCCTCTGACATTGACAGTTCCAGCAGAAGACCAAGGTCAGAAGATAAGGGAAACCAAGGCAGAGGTATTCAATGCCATGGATGTGAAGGATATGGACATATTCGAGCTGAATGTCCTACCTTTCTTAAGAAACAAAAGAAAGGAATGACTGTTACTTGGTCTGACTATGATTCAGAAAGTAATTCTGAAGAAGAATCTGCCAAACTAGTTACTGCTCTAACTAGTGTTTGTACTTCTGAAAGTGACACTAGTGATGAAGAAGTGACATTTGAAGAACTGGCTGATACCTACAAGAAATTGTGTATCAGAAGTGCTGAAGTCTGTGTGCAGAATGAGAAACAATCAAAACTCATTATAAAGCTGGAGGCTGAAAAAAGGGCAGATCTTGAAACTATAAGTCACCTAGAAGGGGAAGTTCAATTACTGAACTCACAACTGAACCAAATGACAAAATCTGTCAAGATGTTGACCAATGGATCAGATAAATTGGAAGAGATCCTACAAGTTGGACAAAATGTGGGAAACAAATCTGGTCTAGGATTTGTGAAACCTGGTGCAGACAAGAAGATCAGGCATGTTAAACAATTGTCAAAGCAGATGTCTCAACACAACTCTCAACATCAGAAATATATGAAGAAAAAATACCAAAGATGGAGATGTCATCATTGTGGGAGGTATGGACACATAAAGCCCTTCTGCTTCAAATTACATGGATACCCTAATCAAAACTCAGGTGCTAAACCTAAGCCAAAAAGGGTACCACATACTCCTCATTGGAAGAAAAAGGCTACTGCCCTGATAGCCCATACTTCCCTGAGAGTGTCTGCAAAGGAAGGCTGGTACTTTGACAGTGGATGTTCCAGACACATGACTGGAATCAAAAATCTCCTCAATAATGTTATGCCTCACACCACCAGTTTTGTGACCTTTGGAGATGGTGCTAAAGGTGAAGTCAAAGGAGTTAGTAATTTGGACTGCCCTGGAGTTCCAAGTCTGAATAAAGTACTGCTGGTAAAAGGGCTGACTGCTAATCTCATTAGTATGAGTCAATTATGTGATCTAGGATTCAAGGTCAACTTCTCAAGATCTGAATGTCTAGTAATTAATGAAAAACTAGAAGTTGTAATGAGAGGAATCAGATCCAAAGATAAATGCTACTTGTGGCAGCCTGAGAACACTGATATCTCCACTATGTGTCCAATTACCAAAGAAGAAAAAGAGATGAAACTGTGGCAGCATAAACTTGGTCCTCTTCATCTAAGAAAGATAAAAAAAGATATTTCTATGGAAGCAGTCAGAAGAACTCCAAAACTACAAGTTGATAATGTCTGGGATGTGGCAAATAAACTTGAAGAAGGATGTGTTGTCAGTACCATAAGATATCTTGACAAGGATGTTGGAAATAACAAGTCTAATAAATTCTGTTTCCCTGAAGAAATGAGGCTTGAAGTCTCCTCTCCTATAACTCTCCATCAAAATGGACTGGACAAACAGAAAATTATTCAAGAATCAACCAGAACTATGATTCATATCAAAAGAATGCCTTCCCAACTCTGTGCGGAAATAGTTGCTGCTAGGAAAAACTGTTCTCAAAATATCCGGTCAAAACAGATGCTCACTGAGTATAATGTCACACAAGATGTTGTGACATTGTGTTGTGACAATCTGAATACAATCAATATTTCCTTGAACCCTATTCAGCATAACTGGAACAAGCACATTGACTTTGTAGAGAAGAAGTCATTTAAACTGGAACATAGTTTCTCTAAGCTTCAGCTGACTGATTCTTCTACCAAGGCTCTTGTTGGAAATAAACTTGAAAATTTGAGGGGCAGGTTGGGTATTTACCAACATGAGAAATTATAGCAATTAATTTTGCTTAAAACAAAGGTTGAAGGAATTAATTTTATTAAGTCTATCTTTAGTGGGTTAATCATATGCTTTCACAATTCTTTCAAAATCTTTAAGAAGTTGAAAAGACTCTCTTTTGCCTCCTACCTCTCACGTCCTTGCAACCTGTTTCCTCCTCTCAATCAAAGATTTTTCTCAAATTGCTACCGATACTCAAAGTCAATCAAAATGTCTCAGACATCATCTTCAACCATGGCGACTTCATCATCCTCATCATCTTCATCATCTGACCAAGACTCTAGAGCAATCACCACATGCATAGAATCTGAAGTTCTTGAGGTCACTCCTCTCAGAGAGATGGCAACTGACCCAGCCAAAGTCAAAAAGCTCAGAACCAGACATGCAGGAAGAGCTTAAGCTACAGCCTCTGGTAAATCTTCTCATCCTTCTTCTTCTGTACCAAATAGAGAAGGATCAGTTCAAGTTCATCAAGCTATTGCTAGGCTTGTTACTAGTATACTGAGTGGAAACCAATCTGTACCGGGGATTTCTGTCCCTTTAAATCAATCAGAAAGTCTAAATGTGGAAGTCTCTGAGAATGTAGATGTCACTTAGAATGTTGTGACACAAAAAGACAACATTCAGAACCCTTCAGAAAAGGCTGCTGATCCACCTATCATTGATGTGGATGAAGATTACTCAGATAATGATCTGATTGCTAATGTGAACCCTAGCATAGCTAGGAGATTGATGAAAAGAAAGAGTAATCAGAATGATGCAAAATGTGTCCAAAGATAAACCTGCTGCTAAGAAATCTAAGGCTGAAGGCATGGCTGAGAAAAGTATTCAGACAAAAGGGAAGAAGGCCCAGGTGCATACTGCTAGACAACCAATCTCTAAGAAGAGAAAAGAACCTGAATCTTCTGATTCTGATGAGGAATTAGAATTTGAGATTGATGCTGAAGAAACTCCTATCAGAAGGAAGCTCCCCTCCAGCAAAATTGCTAGAGTACCTGAAGTCCCAACAGACAACATCTCTTTTCATCATCCTGACAATGCAAACAAATGGAAGTATGTTTGCTTAAAGAGAATAGCTTTAGAGAGAGAACTCAACAATGATGCCTTGGAGTGCAAAGACATCATGGACCTGATCAAGAATGCTGGACTAATGAAGACAGTGATAAAATTTAACAAATGTTACGAAAATCTGGTCAAGGAGTTTGTAGTGAACTTGTATAATGATTGTGCTGATGGAAGGTCAGCTGACTTTGAAAGTGTTTTTGTTAGAGGAAGAAGGGTCAAGTTCTCTCCATCAGAAATCAACAAGTTTCTTGGAAGAACAAATGAGGATTGTCCTGATCTGGAGGCAACTGACAATGAAGTTTGTCAAACCATCACAGCCAGGCAAGTAAAGTGCTGGCCCTTGAAAGGCAAGCTGAATGCCAGTAAACTCAGCATGAAATTTGCCATCTTGCATAAAATAGGTGCAGCCAACTGGGTGCCTACAAATCATAAATCAACTATCTCCACAGGATTGGGGAGATTTATTTATACTGTGGGAACCAAGACTGCTTTTGACTATGGCAGGTACATCTTTGAACAAACTTTAAAGCATGCTGGTAGTTATGTTGTCAAAGGACCAATAGCCTTTCCCTCCCTCCTTTGTGGAATCATCCTTGCACAATACCCTGATATCCTTGTGGCAAGAGATACAGTCTGCAAAAGAGCTCCTGCCCTTGGCTTGCACTACAAACTGTTTCAGGGATCTCATGCTCCAGACATTGTCATAACATCAGCTGAGACATCGCCTGTGAAGACCCAGTCCAAGACATCAGATGTCATAGCTGTTTTAAAAGAGACTTGCAAAGATCTGGATGCTAGGAAAAAGACCCTAGAAATTCTAATTGCCAGGCTAGAAAAGGAGGAAGCTGAAGAAAACAGAAGGGAAGAAGGTGTAGAAGCTGAAGGTCATCTCAACATTGAAGAAACCAGCTCCTCTGAGTCTGATGACAGTGCTTGAAGGTTGGTTGCTGTTTGGTGGTGTTGCTGGTTGGTGCTGATATCTGGTGGAGTTTGGAAGTGTATTCAGTTGTTTTCTGCTGCTGCTCTTATTATTTTGTTTTGGATAACTGTATAAATCTTATGAACATGTATCTTTGGCCCATTTGTGGCTAAAGAGGGGGAGAATATTTTGGTACTTACCTAATTAGTACTTGACATTCTATTTTTCTGCTGTCACTTATTTCTGCTGCTATCTATCTCTGATTGCTTAGGGTCTTTAGCCAAAAATCTGCCAAAGGGGGAGTTTGTAGGTGTTTAGGTATTGGCTTGCATTTTTGGTAAAACCCAAGTGTATGTGTGAATGTCATGACTGATGTCATAACATTCTAGCTTAGTTTGTACTGACTCATTAGGTACCTTTGCAGAAAAATATTGTAATTCAAGTACTGATGTTTATAAGTGTGTATCTGAGCATTTTGCAAAATGATCACATTTTGCTAAATCAGTAGACAGGTTTTCTCAGATGTCATAACAGATGTTATGACATCCTGTTCTGAACTAACAGGTTTGCAGGTTGGATAAGTCTAAGTTTTTTCAGGAAAATAACTCAGTCTTTCCAGAACAGAATCCTGCGTTTTCTGAGGGGTAACCTAGCTCAACCCTAACCTGGTTAATAAAGTCCTGTGACCTGGTCTTTAGGTCAAACGGAATTAACCCTAGGTTTTTGTGGAAACCCTAACTGAAGTTGTAGCTGCTATATATTCAACAGAGCTGCTGTTTTGCAAGGAATCCCTTTTTGATCAGAAGATCATTTGTAATTTGTATAGGTTTGATTATTGTACTCCAAGCAATTATCATTGTGATAAGTGACTTGGAATAGGTTTTTAATTGTAAGGGTTGTGTAGCACTCAAAGCTTTGAAGCAAGAGTGTTTGAATGTTCCTTGACTAAAGCTGTGAAGCAGAGTCAAGATTAGTTGTGTAGCACTCAAAGCTTTGAAGCAAGAGTGTTTGAATGTTCCTTGACTAAAGCTGTGAAGCAGAGTCAAGATTAGTTGTGTGCATCACTCAAAGCTGTGAAGCAAGAGTGATTGTGTTGCTTGATTAAAAAGCTGTGAAGCTTAATCAAGTGTTTGTTTTTGAAGAGTGTCTTCATCAAATCATTAGTCAAATTGTTTTATGTATCACTGTTGTGATTGAGGGGGAGTGAGTAGGAACTCAGGTTTAAGTTGTACTTAGATTGAAATTGCATTGGGTAGGTTTTAAGTGAAGGAGATAAACTGGTTGGTTTATTCCTGAATTAACATCTCTTATAGTGGATTTCCTCCCTGGCTTGGTAGCCCCCAGAGTAGGTGTTGTTGCACACTGAACTGGGTAAACAATTGACTGTGTTCTTTATTGTTTTTGTATTTACTGTCATATAGTAAGTCAGATACGGTGTCATAACATTGAACGTGACATTGAGTATCTGCAGCCAAAATTTCACTAATACCTTCCCTTTTCATAATCTACCCCCCGAACTCAAGAAATAATCTCAAAGGTCTTTCTTGTGCTTTTTCACCTTTCCTTTTGGATAAAAGAAAAGTCGGTGGCGACTCTTGCTAACCGCAACATTTGCGATAAAACGCAAAACCCTCAAGTCAGTTCTCCCACCGTATCACACCGGAGAAGGATTATAAGTAATGCCTCCTCTAATGCCAAGTAGTGGCACATTAGGGAATTCCCCGCAGTGGTCAATGACAGAAATATCTCCCATAGATCAAGAATACCAGAGAATATCTGAGTGAGAAAGCGACATTATCCTTCGCGACCAACCCAAACCTTCTTCATTCTTCAATAATAATTTAGGGAGGTGTGAAATAAACCACCTTGACAGCAACGACACGCAACACATAATAATCCCTTTTCTGTTCATGGTGCGAGTGTAGAGGGTATACAAGATGTCTCTGAGTATAGTAGGCATAGGGTTATGAGAGGGAAAACCTTTATAACATTCACATCTATGAGTAAGTCTGGATTAGGGAACATCACTAAACCATATATTAGAAGGGCCAGAACCTCCTCAAAAGCTTGGAAATCCAAATCATCCCAAAACAGATGAGCCTTCTCTAATAGAAATTTGAATAGGAAACCCTTGACTCTACTTCTTGTTTCTCAGTTGGATATAATATCAGACTGTTTCAGATGCAAAGTTGTTGCATGACTTCTGGCTTTGGAGCTTCTTCTAAACCGGTGAAAGGCATCTGATCAAGAATAGGTATACCCAATATCTGAGAGAATTCTTCCATGGTGGGTACCAGTTGATAGTCTGGGAAAGTGAAGCAATGGTGTTTATGGTCAAAGAATTGAAAGATTACACTCATCATCTTCTCATCAAAGCCCGGGGTAACTAGATTGAGAAGTCGACCATATTTCTTGGTGAAATAGGAAGTCTTAGGAACCCTTGATACTAGCTCTTTGAGTTGGAGAGGTATTCTTACAAAGCTGATTCAGATAGTATTTCTACGAGCGGAATCCATGATCTATAAAATAGAACAAAGATAATTTCCCCTGGTCCTTGAAATGGTCAGGGTAATGAAAAATGGATGTTATGATGCATGATGTCATGTTTAAGCAAACTAATCATACACAAGCAAAACACACAAGACCGTAGGTTTAGGATTTCATGGAGTTTATAGGTAAATACCCTCTTGATGTTTAGTTGGTTCAACATGTCTTAGAAAAGTAACCAAGTTCTAAGGAGTCTCAATATCACTGATCTTTCTTTATCGAGAATTATTTCAGCTTAGCAATCTTTTCTTGCGGCCGAAACATCTCGAAATTCCGATCTCAATAAGTGTAGCATCGAGTATCAACCAATCCCAAACTTTACACTGAGGCCGGCTATCTCACTACTTTCTAAATGGCCAAGTTTGTTCAACTAAGTTTCTAAGGTCCGTTAGTGCTTCACGACACCACGCGGAGGCCCCGTATTCTCCTAGATTCAACACAAGGGATACCGGTACCAATCAAAGTGTCACACCAACATAGTTATCGCTTCAACCATATCGGTCTACACCGTACAGTCTCCACGATCTATTGTTGTTTACCTAAAAAGATGTTCCCAAATCTGGTGTAGGATCTATAGTAACAATCCAAAATAACCCTCCAAGGATAAAGAATACAAAGCAAGCAAATACAACAATTTTAAAATGAACTAAAATCTAAGGTAACCCCACTTTTTATATATCCCCAGCAGAGTCGCAAATTTTGTGGTACGGTTGCAGAACTGACTGTTAATACTGGTTTTGCATTTGTGTTTGCAAATATTGCGGTAAGCAAGAGTCGCCACCTACTTTTCTTTTATCCAAATTAAGGAAAGGGTGAAAAGAACAGAAAAAGACCTTTTCAAGATTTTCTGAGTAAGGGGGTAGATTATGGAAAGGGAAGGTGTTAGCACCCTTTTCATCCGTAGTTTTCTATGGGCTCTTAGAGGTTTGCTCGTTTTGAAATATCTTTGTGCTTTGCGTGTTTGAAAATGTTTTGAGAATGTCTTAGTACGGAGAACTTAGTAATGTTTCTCGGGATAATGGAGAAAGTATACAAAGTGTTTTGAAAAAATGTTTTTGAAAAGTAGCATTTGCGTAAGTGCAAAATGTATTAAGCAAACTTCTAACAGCTATCTACTTTGTACTCGAAAAAGGGTTATTTTTTCCTCCTTTCCTTTAGACAATACTATTCTACTATTAGTGAGTAGGTAGCCTTGTCATTGGATGTATAAGGGACATTTGAAAGGACGTTACAGTCACGAAGGAAACTTATGGAGACGCTTTAGCAATTTTGTTTAGGGACTAGATCATTTACCGAGAGGCAACTGTAGCGTCATCGAGGGACTATGATCTTTTTGATTAATGGGTCTTTGCTAAAGCGTCCCCGTTTTGAGGGACATGACTGCCTTATTTCCGAAGGCAACCAAAGTGGTGTACCCTAGAGGTGTATGTGTACAATGTGTGTTATATTCAGTTGTTTTTTATCTTTTGTGTTAGGTTTGCTAACATTTTGTTTATAGTCTTTCCATACAAGCCTAATTACTAACAGTTAATATATATTGCAGAAATTTTAAAGTGAGGAAAGTTAAATCTACACTATTACATGGCTTTGGGGATTAATTGCATGTCCAAGAATAAGGGGAATAAAGAGGAAAATAAAATCCTAGTTATTCTATTACAACCTTTGGGCAGTTACAATAATATAAAAAAATGCAAGAATATCTAAATACGCGCGAGTTGAGAAAAAAGTCTAAAAATCCTAAAGAAAAGGGAATCTTTTTGTTGGTTTTTATTTATGAAGATGACTAAATGAAATATCCTAAAATTATTTAGAAAAATAAAAATTAATTAAGGAATTAGTCTAAGTCCTTTTTTTTTGTTTTTTTTTTATTATGAAAAGAAAAGAAAATGGTATAAATATAAAACTATTCCTAATTATATTTTATTTTAATTTAAAAAGGAGTTAAAGTTTAATTAATTAATTTCTTAAAGAAATTAAAAAAAATCTAATCCTAATTTTTGTGTGGTTTTTGGTTATTTATTTGCTGATAAAAGAAAGGTAAAAGAAATAAATAATAAAAACAAAATGAAGAGAAATTAAATGGGCCAGGATAGCAAAATTAAATGGGGGGTGTTGAAATTGAAATTGGTTAGGCCCAGCTGAAGGGAGCCCAAACTTCGTCTGGATCCAGTGATGAGCAGCTTTGTGGGTACATGATGAGCTTTCGCGTTGGATACTTTGACTTGGATCAGGGATGCTTCTGATGGCTTGGACCTGATGGTGTATGATGAGCAAATGGTTTTGAGGAGCACTAGATCTACATGAAATATGTTAGAAAAAGTAAAATGCTAGACCCGAGATTCGAACCCAGGTCATTTCCCTTCTACACGCACGCCTTTACCAACTGAGTTGTTGAATCATTCGAAATAAATGAATCTACCACTGGATCCTGCAAAATTTGTTAGTTCCAACATCTAACAAACCTATCCCCATCGAACTCGCCCCCTGAGCTCAAATATGGGGTTGTTTCAATATGTGACGGATTATACCTCGAGTTTCGAAAGCAGACTATATCGAAGGCCCCTAGCATTGGCATCCTAACATTTGGATGCTGCAACTTACGTATCTCATGTTAAATCAATCACACACAAACAAGGATAACATGAATATACAATCCAACAATTTTACATTATTGAATGATAAGAAGGAAATTTTACTGAGGTATTTCGGTCTGAGCTTGGGATGACTTGGATTTTGGACTGGAAATTGTCTTTCGAGTTTTATAACTTTGGATTTTTTGCAAATTTTCTGTAGAATTCCTCTAGGATCTCTCCGTATAGCTAATGGTTGCTAATGTATTCTTTATATAGAGAGGAGGGAGGGGACAAGAAGGCAATGGTTTAAACAACCTTGATCATGTTCTTTAAGAGCCATAAACAAAATATTGTAACTTTGCCAAAGACATGGAATCTTGTCTTTTTTTGAATTTGAATGAATGTGGACATCAATGGCTTTCGAATGCCTTCAGTCCATGCCCTTCGATTGGACCACTTGTACATCCTTCGAATGGGTCCTTTGAATGGACCTTTTATGTACCCTTCGAATGGGCCTTTGGTTGCCTCCTTCGAATGGACTTTTTGAGTGTCTTTCATATGTATGCTTTGTACCCTCTTCGAATGGGCCATCAAGGTGTGTGCTTCGAATGGCTCAAATATCATCATTAGGGCCTCTTCGATTAAGCCCCTACTCAGCTAGCCCCAACCAAAAAATCTTTCCAGGCTAATCGAAGCTTCCTTCATAATGCTTTGTGCAAGAAACTTGAGTATGGCAATATGTGGGATTTTGGGCCAACCAGCATCTTTGCATATCTCTCTTTCGTTTTGGCTAGCAATATGCGTATCCTTCATTTTGAACCAATGTGTATGCTCTTTTGAAGGGACCACATGCATCATTTTTTGCATCACTTTCCATTCCTTCGAATGGGCCAACAAAGTAAATCCTATGTGTGTTGAAACAAACTTTCCAAGGGAGATACTGCCCAGTCGAAGCAGGAATCAAGCTTGCATGCAGGTAGTCATCAAGACAAGCTTGCAGAGGCCCTTGGTCAATCGAAGCATACATGCAGGTAACCATTACATTGTGAATCAAGCAAGCATGTAAAGCCAATGGTGTAGACAAAGGACGTGTGCAAAAGGCCATTGTTTTGTGCCTGCTGGCATGAAGGAGGTTCCTGTCTTTGTGAATTGAAGGCAAGTGTAGAGAAGTAACTTGTCTTCTGAATTGAAGGAAAGATGCAGGAGGCCATTGCCAACACCTTCTAAATCGAAAGACACCGGTAAGAAGCCAACGCCCTCTAAATCGAAAGAAGCCAATAGGAAGCTACTAACTTCTGAATCAAAGGAGCACCAACATGAGGCCCTTCCCTTTTGAATCTAAAGAGGTTGTTTCAAAGGAAACATATGCCCAATCGAAGCTTGTATACAGCAAACAAGCAAAAGGCCAAGGCTTCAATTGAAACTTCGAAATTTGAAGCAATCTTGGAGGAGATTGGGTGCTCAATCGAATCCCATTAAGATGGAAATCGAAAGACACCTTGTTCATCTTCAAAAAAAATTATTTATCTTTAATCAAATGCTTGTGACCACCTATATAAGAAAGAATCTTGGAAAACATGAGAGTGAAAATTTGGGGGTACAACAGCTTGTATCAGAACTTTACATATCAGAGTATCAGAGATCTCGTTTCACAGCGCTGGTGCATTCAGAAGTTGTAACAGAACTTCTTCATATAAGCATGTCACACAGATTTGCTTATGTGAAGGATGCGCCTGATTCTATCATGGTACTCTTATATTATATGTTTTCATAATCAGACCTTCTAGTTATGTTCTGGAAGATCGTCTATGCTCCTTACATCAGAACATCTTTTTCACATCAGAACTTCCTACATGTAAAGATGCTTTTACTAGCGATCATATTTGTTCTTTATATCTATATATATCATGTGTTTGTTATCATCAAAACTCTTGCAGGGATGTAGAACCAAATTATGTTCTAACAATCTCCCCCTTTTTGATGATGACAAAAACTTTTATATTTTGATGGAATATAAAGAACAAAGAATAAAAACTCCCCCTGAGTATAATACTCAGATAACGAGAAAATAAAATACTTCCTTGAAGATCTTCTGATAACGCCCTAAAGATCTTCTGATAACACATATTTTCTTCTGATAGGATTCAAAATATCATTGATTAAATGTTCTCTTCTGGGAATTCAAAATTCATGGATTGGTATTCGTCCACGGGCTGTTGAGCCAAATGATCAGCTAATACACTTCCCTTGATTGATTTCTGGGTTGTGTACTGAATATCATATTTGGTCAGGATCATCTTCCATCTTTCTATTCTTCCGGAGAGAGCAGGCTTCTCAAAGATGTACTTGATAGGATCCATTTTAGATATCAACAAGGTGGTGTAAGTCAACATATATTGTCTTAGTCGACGAGCTGCCCATGCCAAAGTGAAGCAAGTTTTCTCGAGTAGTGAGTATCTTGTTTCACAGTTGGTAAACTTTTTGCTAAGGTAGTATATTGCATGCTCTTTTCGACCAGACTCGTCATGCTTCCCCAGCACACACACCATTTAGTTCTCTAACACTTTTAATTACATGATCAGAGGTCTTCCTTCAACCGGAGAAATCAAAATTGGAGGCTCTTGAAGATATTCTTTGATTTTGTTAAAGGTGGTCTGGCAGTCTTCATTCCACTTTACTACTTGATCTTTCTTCAGTAATTTGAAGATTGGCTCACAAGTAGCGGTTAGATGGGAAATGAATCTGGCAATGTAGTTTAGACGTCCCAAGAATCCCCTGACCTCCTTCTCAGTTCGGGGAATTGTCATTTCTTGTATAGCTTTAACCTTTGCAGGGTCTACTTCAATACCTTTGCTGCTGACAACAAAACCCAGGAGCTTACCAGATCTTACCCCAAAGGTGCATTTGTTCGGGTTCAGTCTTAGCTTGTACTTATTCAGTCTTTCAAACAGTTTTTGCAAGTGATCAAGGTGCTCTTCCTTAGTCTAAGACCTAGCTATCATGTTGTTAACATAGACCTCTATCTCATGATGGATCATATCTTGAAACAAAGCTATCATAGCTCGCTGATAGGTTGTCCCGGTGTTCTTCAACCCAAATGGCATGACTTTATAACAGAAGGTGCCCCACTGTGTGACGAAAGTTGTTTTCTCCATGTCTTCAGGTGCCATTTTAATCTGATTATAACCAGAGAAACCGTCCATGAAGGAGAATATCTTATGTTGTGCAGTGTTGTCAACCAGAACGTCGATATGGGGAAGCGGAAAGTCATCCTTGGGGATTATCCCATTCAAGTCTCTATAATCCACCTACATATGTATTTTACCGTCCTTCTTAGGTACCGGTACCACATTCGCAACCCATTATGGATAAGAAGTAACAGCTAAGAATCTGGCATTGAATTGTTTCATGACTTCAGTCTTGATTTTTTCTGACATCTTAGGACGCATACAACTAACCTTTTGCTTCACTGGAGGGCAGTCTTCTTTTGTTGGCAGACGATGAACCATAATATATGTGTCCAAACCTGGCATGTCTTTGTATGACCAGGAAAAGGTTTCAACATAGTCATGTAACGTCTGAATTAACCGTTCTTTGATGTTATACTCTAAGTTGGCACCTATTTTGACTTACTTTTATCCTCTTCAATACCAAGTTTACTGTCTCAACTGGCTCTTCATGAGGTTGTATTGCTCTTTCCTCCTCCTGTAGCAGTCTAGCAAGTTCTCCTGGTACTTCACAATCTTCCTTACCTTCGTCCTCAGCTTGGTAGACCGGACTTTCAAAGTCATAACTGGCAATAGAAGAATCGTTATCAACGGGATCCAGAGTGGATGTGGATCTGTAATTTGATACGTGGGCGTGTGTAAGAGAGCATAGCTATTTTGATAAAGTAAAGGAAAAAAGAAAAAACAGAGAGCTTAAAATTTGTATGCAAACATCCAATGATTTATTTATGACATATGAAAGTGAAATGATAACCCTCACAAATAGACCGTTGTGCCTCGGATAAAGCACAAGGCTTTAGAGTTTAAATCGTTCAAATATTACATATTCCAAAAACAAAAAGACAATTACTCCTGGATAAAAGTAATGGGAACAAAATCCTTGGCCTCTCAATTGTTGAGTCCACCGTTTATAGTTGGGAAGATCTATTTGTCCATTTCGCAGTCACTATCACTTTCCCCTAAAGCATTGATTCCATGGTTGCTGATGCGTAGTGGTGGTCCTCAGGCGCGTGCATGACAAATAGCTCTTAGGGCTCCTGAAGTAAAACCCAAACCAAACTTTTCAGACTTGTAGGGAATGTCAGGAAGTTGGCCTTAAATAGTACACCCACCTTCTCCAACTACCTCCTTGGCATCCTTCAAAGAAGCCATCTTCAACGGAGGTCGGTGATATTTGGAACATTGGTAGCAGTCTTGGTAGAAGCAATTATCTGAGGAACCTCTTCAATATTCTGGAAGGGGGTCTCGATGAATTCCTCGTCCATCTCAACATACCTGAAGGAGTTCAGGTGGCTCACCATATATTCTTCTTCGCCATGGACTATAACAATCTTCCCATTTACCGGATACTTTAACATTTGAGTAGAGTAGAAGTAACAGCATCGGCCCTATGGATCCAAGGGTGACCCAACAAACAAGAGTAAGATGGGCGGATGCCCATTACGTAAAAAGTAGAGTCAAAAGTCTGAGAACCAACTTTAACAGGAATGACTACCTCTCTGTGCACCATTCTTTTAGAACCATCAAAAGCTCTCACAAAAATATTATTGTGCTTTAAAGTCAGTCCTTCGCAATCCAATTTGTCCAAAGCACCCTTGGGTAGAACATTCAACGACGAACACGTATCAACTAGGACATGAGCCAGGGTAGTGCCTGTACACTCGATAGAGACATGCAGGGCATCAATATGCTTTCTTCCTTTGGACGTCAAATCGGCATCAGAGAAACCAAGTTCGTTGTCAGCAGTTAGACTAGCAACACAGTCCTCAAATTGGTCGGCAGAAGTCTCTTGTGGCACATGAGAAGACTTTAGGAACTTCACCAAAGCCTTAGCATGGGCTTTAAAGCATAGTAATAAAGCCATCATTAAGATTTTGGAAGGGGTCTTCCCCAATTTCTCAACAACATTGTAATCGCTTTTCTTTATGATCTTCAGAATTTCCTCCATTTCTCGTTTGGAGGCTTCAGAAATGGTTTCTTTAGGCGCCTCAGTCCGAGCAGGCTCAACCAGTATTTCTTTGCCCCGAGTCTCAGCTGACTCAGTAGAAGGAATGACAACAGGAGTGATAGTAGGGGTAGCAACAAGAGTAGCAACAAGAACATTATCAGGAATGACCAAAGGAATGGCAACAATCTTCAGAGAGATTTCAGGAGAGAAAATCCTTCCACTTCTAGTAATTTTACTAGTCCCAATAATGTTGTCTATGTTAGGATCAGTATCTTTAGTATCTTCATTTTTGATAGCCAATAAGTCTTGCTTGACACCATTGTAGTACATGTCAGCTCCATAGTTCCAAGGAACAGCCTTCTCAGAGGAATGTGGTACCGGCCCATGAAAAGTGATAATTAAAGGAGAAACCTTAGGGGTGGATGTAATCCTGACAGTCTTTTGGAGGAGACCCTGGGAGGATTGACAGAAATGGTAATAATTGAAATGTCTTCACACAGAAATCTTGTAGAGGGAGTCTTTTCAAACATAATTACTTTTTTTTTCATCAGGCGTTGGGAGCCGATCTTTAACAACAAGCAACCATTGGGTAGAGATGTACACATGTGGCAATCTTCACCACAACCCGGAAATAAACTGGCTTGCAAGAGATTCTTCTTAACCATCAGAAGAGGAGTAGCTAGTTCATCAATAGAAAAAATAAACAGGCCATCATAAACAACATTAACACCTTGGCCATGCTTGGGCATTAGGGAAGTTATCACATTAGGGGTCTCAGGAGGGTCAAATTCAATCTCCTTCTCCTCAATAAGATCTTGCACTTTGTTCTTCAGAGCCTAACAATCATTTGTATCATGCCCTAGACTGTCGGAGTGGTAGGCACATCGAGCATTTGGATTATAAGGGAGAGATGTAGTATTTGGATTTTTAGGAGCCTCCCTTAGAGTAACCAGATTAGACTTTAACAGGTGTGGAAAAACCTGAGATAAGGACATGTTAATCTAGGTGAACTGTCTTCTGGGCGCATCCTGTCTACGCTGATTGTTTTGTTGTTGATTTGGTGCAGGGTTGGAGATCAATACAGCTCCTACCGTTGGACGATGTTCAGTTTTACTTTGATTCCTCTGACCGTAGGCAACACTTACTTCCTTCTTCCCAGAGAATTGTTTTTTCACTGTACTTGAAGATGCATCTCTCTGAATCTTACCGCTCTTGATACCAACTTCTACTTGTTCACCAGTCAATATCAGCTCAGTAAACCCAGCTGAAGAGCTTCTAATTAAATGGTTGAAAAATGGACCAGACAAAGTACCCAAGAACATATCTTCTAGCTCTCTATCAGACAGAGGGGGCTGGACTCTTCTTGCAAGATCTCTCCATTTCTGGGCATAATCTTTGAAGCCCTCGCTAGAACCCATAGACATGCTTTGAAGTTATGTAAGGGTTGGAGAGAGGTCAGCATTATATTAGTACTTCCTGTAGAAAGAAGCAGCCATATCCTCCTAGTTACGGATGTTGGTTCCCTCTAGCTGATAGAACCATTCTAATTGAGTTCCAGATAAACTTTCTAGGAAGAAATGCACCCACAAATTCCTATCAGCAGTGTGAGGTTGGATCTTCCTGACATAAGATCTTAGGTGTAGTTTAGGACATGAGACCCCGTCATATTTAGCAAATGCGGGAACCTTGAACTTTGGTGGGATGACTACTCTAGAAACCAACCCTAATTCTTCAAAATCCAGACCAGGTACCTTCTGAATTTCCATGGAATTAAGAAGATCCTCCAGCTGTTTATATTTGTCATCAGCAGGGGGATATTGTTCCTCAGAGTAATCAGATTCTTCTTCATCAGTCCCCGGGTTGTTGTCTTCTTCTTTTGGCTTCTCTTTCTGATTGTCTCCCTTGTTTGACAGAGCTGCGAAGTCTATAGCTCGCTTTGTTGGTCCTCTGAATCTCCTTCCTATATTCATGACACCCACTGGTTTGTTTGCCTTCTTCTTCTTGTATTTCAGGATGAGAGTCTTCAGATCCTCTTGTCCCTTAGCCAGAGCCAGGAACATCTGCTGGAGTTGAGCATTTTGGGCTTGAAGATCTTTGATATTCTGTTCGAGAGCCATTTCTTTTTGCTGAAATAAACAACGAAGAGATAAGAAACCTGTCCTGAAACCTGTTTATGCGATGATATGCATGATATGCTTATGCAATGTTTTCAAGGATTTTTAAGATTTAAATTTTCTTAGCCAAAGAGAGAACAAACATTAATTGCATTAATAAGTTTAAACGGTTACAACGATGCCTCTTAGGCTTGCAAAAGATAATATAAAATAAAATTCCTAAAACTGAAAGGACTCGTGCTTCCCATGATCACATCCTCTTCGGTGCAATATAGGCATTCAAACTCTGCTCTTCATGAAGTTGTCTTGTGAGTTCCAAAACCTTCTTCTCGCGTGCGTAGAATTGGGTTTCAAAGGTGTTTCGTTCCTCTTTGAGTTGAATCCAATATTTTTGTAACTCCTCGAGATTAGTCGGCATGTCAGGATGGATAATAATGTAAGGAACATCTTTCTCGGCAATAGGCTCCATGATGATAGGTAGGATGGCCTCATAAGGCATCCTGATATTTTGAGCGCGTGCTCGTACCCACTTAAGATAAGGCTCCAAAGGAATGGAGTTCTTATGCCCCAATGTCTTGCTATCCACTTTGTTTACCATTCCCCAAGCTCGTATAAACCTCTGACGGTACCCTTGGACATCATTCTCATAGTCGAATACAATTCCTTGAACAAGTTCATCATGAGGACCATCCCTCCTAGCGTACCCAAACAGCCGCAACACCAAACAAGGGTTATAATTGATTCCTCCCCTAATGCCTAGGAGAGGGATATTAGGGAATTCCCCACAACGATCAATGATGGAAACGTCTTCAAAAGATTGAGGGCACCAGTGAATATCCGAATGCGTGAGGGACATCAACCTATTAGACCATCTCATGCCCTGCTCATTCTTCAAAACAGATCGAGGTAGGTGCGAAATAAACCACCTAGCCAACAGAGGAGTGCAACACATAAGGGTTCCTCTTCTCTTTACGGTGCGAGTGTGAAAAAAATGCAAAATGTCTCCAAGTAAAGTAGGCACTGGGTTACGAGACAAAAACTTTGACCGCATTCACATCTATGAGTTGGTCCGGATTAGGAAATAGTACCATCCCATAGATGAGAAGGGCCAACACTTCTTCAAAGGCTTGTAAATCCAGAGTATCCCAAAAAAAGTGAGCCTTCTCAAACAAAAATTTAGCTAGAAACCCTTTGACACCACTTCTTGTTTCCTAATTTTCCACAACGTCGGATCATTGTAAACACAGAGCTTGAGCAATTTCCTCAGGTTTTGGGTCTCTTTCCATACTGTTGAAGGGTAATTGATTAAGAATGGGCACTCCCAATAATTGAGAAAACTCCTCCATGGTAGGTACTAATTGGTAATCAGGATAGGTAAAGCAATGGTGTAAAGGGTCGAAGAACTGAAATAACACCTTCATCATGTCTTCATCAGGGCTTGAGGTAACCAGATTGAGAAGTCAACCATGTCTCTTGATGAACGGATAACTCTCAAGAATCCTTGATTCTAATTCTTTGAGTTGATGAGGCACTCTTACGAGGTTAACTTGGATAGTATTCCTGCGAGTGGAAGCCATGTCCTAAAAACAAACACAAAGATAATTTCTAAAAATCCTTGAAATGGTTAGTGTGACATGCCATGTTATGATGTTATGATGTTATGTACAAACAAATATATACAAGCACACAAACAAGTACTTAGGTTTAGGCTTGCATGGATTCCATAGGTAAGTACCCTCTTGAAGTTTAGTTGGTTAAACCTATCCTAGAAAGTAATCAGGTTCTTGGGAATCTCAATATCACTGATATTTCTTCATCGGACATTGTTTCAGCGTAAGCCTCTTTATTGGCGACCGAAATATCCCGAAAGTCCGATCTCAATGAGCATAATATCGAGTATCAACCAACTTTGGACTACACCAAAGCTGGATATCTCACTAATTCCTAATGGCCAGGTTGTTCAATTAAAGGTTCTATGGTCAGTTAGTGCTTCATGACACCACACAGTGCCCCCGTATTCTCCTTGACTAAACTCAAGGGCTACCGGTACCAACAAATGTGTCACACTAACGTAGCTATCGCTCCAACCATGTCAGTATACCCCGCACAGTCCTCACGATCTATTTCTACTTACCTAAAAGGTTCCCCAAATCCGGGTGTTATACCCCAAAATTTTCCCTCCCATATTCCTCAAGAAATTGCCAAGCCAAGCTACAAAATTCCCCAAGGGTTGCACAGTGCAAGGGCCTCCTAAACAGTCAAAATTAGGGTTTTGAGTCTGATCAAGAAAAAGAAGTGTTCAAAGGCCCAATCAAGTCTCATATGCTTACAAACATGGTCAAGCATCCTCATATCAAGTTTCAAGGCATTCAGCTCAAAATTGCACAGTCAAAACCCTAAATTGCACTACAGTCAACTGTAGGGGCAAAATGGTCATTTGACAGTCAAAAGTTCAAATTTTTGGTCAACATATAATTTTGAAGCCACAAACATCATTTGATCAATGCTTGATCATGATTCTCAAAATTTGGCTCAGAAATCATCAAAGATGCAAAAGTTGCTATATTTGGACAGCTGAAAAAGTCACCTGAAATTGACCAGGGCATAACTTTCACATGGATCATCAGAAAAATTCCATCCAAAGCTCATTTTGAAGAGAAAGACATTTCCTACAACTCATCTTCATACTTCAAGTCCAAGAAATGCTCTCACAAAAAGTTATCAATTTCAACATTATAGGTCATTTTCAAAAGTCAACAAAAAGGGACTTTAAGTCAAAGGCCATAACTTGAGATTGGAAAATCAAAATGACATGGGACCAAAGGCATTGGTTAAAGGACTCAAAGACCTTTCCAAAATGTCCAAGAACATGAGAAAAGCTTAAAAATTGAGCAAGTTATGCATTGGAGAAGTTGGGAAATTTTTGTGAAATGGCAAAAGTCAACTATCCTTGAAACTTCAATTTTTGACAAAAGGGCCCACTTTCTTCCACTTGATTCAGCCTTGTCATGCCACACACGTGTCCCATGATTAATTTCAAGACCAAATATTGATTTTTCTATTTTATTTAATTTTTGATAATTTAATTCATTTTAAATCTTTAAAAATTCAAATAAAATTCAAAAGTCAATGAAATAGTGTCATTTGAATTGGGATAGCTTCCATATATCATGTGCCAGCTCACAAACTCATGCTAGGGTTAGATTATACACTAAGTCTTGGTCTTGGCTTAAAAGAAGGAAAAGTTTGTTAATGAAAAAGACCTAAGACCAATTCTTTCATGGGCATGGATAAAGGCCAACTAATGACCTAATTTCCTTCCATCATAAGCACTAAGTCAAACCCTAACCACAACACATCAAAGGCTGCGCTCAAAGGTTCATAAAAAACTTGGAATTTTGACTTGAAAATTGGATTCTGAAATCACTACTAGAGGGCGATTCAAAGCTTGATTCTTTTTCTAATAGCTTCCTTGCCAACTCCTGATCACATTACAATCCCTAACATCCATCAATACGCGAAGAATTGGTACCTAGAACCCTCCCTGTACAGCAAGAAAGTGTTGATCGTGTTTTCAATTTTAGATATCCCCATTGCATTTTGATTATACATTCATGTTCCTTGTCAAGTTTCCAAGCTAACCATACCAATTAATTTCATTTTTGTGCAATATAGGCGATTTTGCCATTGTTAAATGTTAGGGTTTGCAGGTTTCAAAATTGGGGTTTCCCAATACAAGCAAAATTAGGCCATCCCAGTACCACCATTGCATTCAGTACACCAAGACGAAGAGATTCATGCATTCGCGATCAATTTATATACACCCAGCATCTAATCGTTATTTTCTTGTAGGTGGTCTACAGCAACGCGTGCAAAACCGTTTCCATAGGCTTGCGTTTCAGAAAAAATGAGGAAGACGATGTGTTGTCCCTCACTGATTCGCTAATTTCAAATTCCGCGCGTTTAATCACTAATGCGCTTATTCTTTCTTTTTGTTATTTGTGTATTATTAATATGTCAATTAACTCAAACAGCTCAGCTGGCAGGCACCTCTCTTGGCAATATCCAAGACCTGGGTTCGAACCCCAGGTCTCATGCTATTTCAATATTATTTTTCAACGTGAATTCCTATGCAGGCACAACGCTATGATGCATCATGTTCCCTCACCATCAAGCCACACACGTGTCCAGTTCCATCAATCAAAAGGCCAAGGTTCAAGGAACACCATGTACCACAGTCAGACGTGTCATAGGCTTGCACAAAAGTCAACAAATTCCAATGCTTAATGGGCCAGAATGCTAGGCCTTACCTCCAATTTTGGGGCTACCCCCCTGGTTTGATTTTCTTTCTATATTTTATTCTCTCAATTGTTATGTTATTTATTTTTTATTTGTTTTAATTTATTAATCATTTTTACAAAATATGAAAAACATCAAAAAAAAATCAGAAAAAGGATAAAAACATAAAAAATATTTATTTTATTTATTTTCTTGTAAATAATTAACATGTAAATAAATATTAGTTTAATTAGGTTTATCTTAATTCTTTTCATAATAAAACATAAAAAATATAGAATTTAGGCTTAATTTTTATCCTTTTTAATTTTTCCTTTTATCATAATATTATTTATTTATTTATTTTTATAATTAAATTGTACATAAAAATTAGGGTTTCATTTAGTTAAAAATTTCAACATTTTCTTAATAACTAAAATCCAAAAATATAGCATTAGGTTAATGACTTTTTTATTCCTTTTAATTTTCCTTGTTTTTTGCCATAATATTAGTAATTTTCATAATTAAACTTGTAAACTAATTAGGGTTGCATTTAGGTTAGATTTTAATACTTTCTTAATAACTAAAAATCCAAAAATATAGCATTAGGTTTCATGACTTTTTATACCTTTTAAATTTTCCTTTTTTTTTATCACAATATTATTTATTTATTTATTTTATTTTTATAATTAAATGTACATAAGTAAAAATTAGGGTTTAATTTAGATTAATATAACATTTTCACAATAAACTTAAAAAACATTAGAATTAGGGTTTGACATTTCATTTTAATTTTAATTAACTATTTTTTTCATTAAATCTTAAAAAATACAAAAATACCAAAAACATTCTTTTTTCTTTAATTTTAATTCTCCATTAGTTCTAATTAATTAATTCATTAACTTTAAATATTTTTGCAAAAGGGTCCAACGCCCGTGTTCATTATTTATTTAATTTCGCGCATTTATTTTATGTCATTTATTCTAATTATGTAATTGCCCCAAAGCCTTGTAACAATTTTATTTCTCGCACTTTTATTTTATTGCTTCTTTACCTTCAGTCAAATCGGGTCCGGTTTAATTTTGGCGGTGTGGACCCGCGCCATTTGTAATAGTTTAGATTTATTTTCCCGCAAATATTTTAACTGTTAACCAAGCATGAAAGAATGTATGGACTTAAAATAAAATCAAGCGTAGAACACCAATAACATGAACAAGACAAATAAATGAAAACGACACACAAATCACACACCACCCCTAGGGTACGCCTCACTGTTGCCTTTCGAAAGGTGATCGTCGAGTAGAGGACGTCTTAGTAAGTCCTCATGATCCGGGAACCTGGCATGAGGGTAGCTTCTAAGGTGTCTTCCTATTACTCTGGTGATCACCATGTCCCTACAAACTCGAATTGACCCGAACACCTCCAACGGTGGTGCTACCTACCTCTCAATGGTGGGATAGCACTACTTTAAAGGACATTTACACAGACGAATTCCTTAGGGTAGGCAGACAACTCTAAGATACTTGCTCTAATTTCAAAAACAAATCAAAAATACTTTTCACACCAACACATTTTCAAAAAGCTTTCGAAAGCATTTTTCAAACACTCTTGAGGACCGATACAAGAGTCGAACTGAAATTTTCAAAGAAACTTTTTAAAACCCACAGTTGAAAAGCAAACAAACCATTTTTGAAAACACAATGAGCAAGTATCTAAGAGCCCATGGATAACCATGGATAGAAAGGGTGCTAACACCTTCCCTTTCTATAATCTACCTCCCGAACCGAGAGCAATCTCTTTATAAGGAATTTTTCTGTGCTTTTGTCCTTTCCATTTGGAGAAAATAAAAGACGGTGGCGACTCTTGCTTCCGCGACATTTCGCGAACCAGCGTTAAACAGTCAGTTCCAGATCCACCGATCACAGAACTGGCGACTCTGCTGGGGACAAACTTAAAGTGAGGTGTACCTTAGGGCTAGTTCATAACTGTGTTTTCAATTGTTTTCCTTGTGTGCTTTAAAATTGTGGGTTGCTTGGGAGTTCTATAGATCCTAACCCGGATCTGGGGATACCTTTCTTAGAAAGTAGCAACAAGGCTGTGAGGGAACTGTGCGGGGTATACCGACATGGTTGAAGCAGTCTGCTACGCTGATGTGGCACTTTGGTGTGTACCGGTAACCCTTGAGTTCAGTCAAGGAGAGTACGGGGCCTCCGCGTGGTGTCGTGAAGCATCAACAGACCTTAGGAACCTTAATTGAACTATCTTGGCCTCTTTAGGGTAGTGAGATAACTGACTTTGGTGCAGTCCGAGGTTGGTTGATACTCGATACTACACTCAATTGAGGGTTGCTTTCCTGGAATATTTCGGTCGCCAGTTCAGTGGCTAAATCGAAACGATGAACAATGAAAGCAATCCCGTGATATTGGGAACCTTAGAACCCGGTTACTTTGATTAGGACAGGTTGAACCCACCAACTTCAAGAGGGTACTACCCAGACTCCATGCTGGCCTAAACTTTAAGGGCTTCTCTTGTGTGACTTGTGTGCCTTCCTACTTGAACTACTTGCATGCTTATTACCTGACATTTGTCTCTTGCAGGTTGTGTTTGTAGTCCTTAATTAGGACTCATAACAGGGTATCCTAAGTTTCTTGCAGGTTTTTGCAGTCCTTAATTTGGACTCATAACAGGGTTACTCACATTACCCCATGCATATCATGACATCATACCATCGCATACATCCTAACCCATTTCAAGGATCTCAAGGGCTTGTGATGCAGGTCATATAAATCAAACATCTAGCAAGGGGCAAAGAGGATTTATTTTCCTCTAGCCAATGTTGTCAGGGGCTATGACCCACTTGATATGGTGAGCTCTGACTCCTGAAGAAGGTTCCCTAACCAAGGTTGTTTGGAAATCAAAACCAGACATGATGACTAAAGTCAGGGGCTATGACCCACTTGATATGGTGAGCCTTTGACTCTTGAAGAAGAGTTCTCAATAACATGGGTGTCCTTCAATCAAGCTCTAAATTCCAATGCTAACAAATTTTCTTGTTTACCCCGCGAGATCCTTGAAAACATTGCATGCATATCATACTCATCCTTACATAACAGGTATCTTTGTTGCAGGTCACTTACCTTTCCCGCTGTTTATTTCAGCAATGGCTTCACAACAAGACAACCAGGACCTTCTTGCTCAAGAGGCTCGGCTCGGGGACATCCTCCTGAATTTATCCAAGGGGCAGGAGGAGTTAAGGACACTTCTCACGGGGACTTTGGTCAGGAACAATGCTGAGGATGACAAGGACGAACAGCTGAAACGTCTACAAGCTGAGGTAGACACATTGAAGACCCAGATGCTGGGGCAAAGGACCCTCATTCAAGGTTTAGCTCAGGAGCAAGGAGAACCGAGGGCCATGATCAGTCAGCTTCATCAAGACATGAAACAACCAGCCCAAGTCAGGGACCAAGTCATGGAACAGCTTCCAAGAGGGCAAAGGCCGGGCCCAATGAATAGACCTCTCCAAATTGCTACTACTTCACAAGCCCAGCATCAACGGGGTAATCGGCGCAAGCGATACACTCCTGGAAGACATTTCACTGAGACTGGCATACCACCATCTCTAATGCTGAAACACTTATTGGAGGCCAATCTGATTACTTTGAAAGGTCCTCCCCAGAATCCTGGCACCTCTGCTCCTACTTATAACCCTGATAAAAGATGTGCCTACCATTATGACAGTCCTGGACATGACACCGATGACTGTTGGAGCTTGAAGAACAAGATCCAGGACTTGGTCGACGGAAGGGTGCTGGAGTTCATGCCGGGTGGCCAAATGAAATTCTTCTGCTGAGAATCTTCCATTTGAAGTGACAAATCCTGAGACTGGAAAACCTTTGTTCATTCGAATGTTCAAGTTGCAATTTCCTTTTGTTTAAACATTTATTCATGTTAAAACATTGTTATTCCATTAATGCATCGCTTATGTCTATTTTTGAATCAATATATTCGCATTCACTATATGCAAACTATTTTCATATTTTTTTCTGATGTCAACTCTGGATCTAAACTCTAAGCCTCTTGAGGGAGGATGACGAAAACGATACCATAATCTACAGTATGCCTTTGAACAGACCCAGCTGATGAGGTACAGGTATTGTTTCAATCCCTAAACACTGGAGTTATAAGGATGATAATCCCGCGTCAACCCCTCTGAGCCAAAGAAGTAGGAGTTTTTCTTTTCGAAATTTAAAACCCTTTATCATAACTTGGGGCAGGGTAGTTCTCTCAGTTGATCCAAGTGCATGACGAATAGCACCGAAGAGATCTTTACAAAACGAACAAAGACAATGATGGTTCAGAACAATCAAAAAGACAGGCAGTCATCATCAAAATTCATAAACGAAAAGCCCAAAAAGTCTAAACCTACAAAGGGGACTTACAAAACTGGGGCATCCCGCTGACTGAAATTCCAAAAAGGAAACAGTTCAGGCAAAAAAGAAAGGGATAACAAAAATCAGACAAGAAAAAGGTCTTACAAACCCTCGACAAAAAAAATGACTGCCTATTCAGAATAAATCATCAATGACTGAGCCATCACCGGAAAATCAGAACGAAGACTCAAACAAGGTCTAACGCATGATCAACTGAGTTTAGGTTTGAAGAACGTCACGAAGAGTGGGTGGGTACAAATAATTTGAGCCTTTATTCTTTGTTTCTTAAACCATGAACCAGGCCACGTTATAACCCTCAAAAGTCCCAGCTGAAGCAGGGGTTAGTTCGAAAGCATACTGTTACGAAAGGTATCCTGACTCCTGAAGGCCTACGGTAAATACGGAGTTGACATCATGTTTTTACAAACATTTACTTGTTTTATGAAAAAGAATGCATTTTCAAAATCTTCAAGACAGACATAAGCTTTGCATTTTTAACATAACTTTGTTTGCATATGACTTTTTGTTTGAACAGCAAGGAAATTCGCACGATGAATGCCTAATGAACAGAAATACCTCCAATCAAGGGGCACAACATGATCATGGTCCAATCATCTGGGGCAGTTCAGTCAAGATTCGGAGAATCTCTCAAAAGGCCAACCAGCCTGGAGCAAATCTCCATCTGGATCACCTGGGGCATCCCGACAACGAATCTTGCCTGATCAGACATCTTCTAGTGGTATGGCAGCGCAATACTTCTAACAGGGGCAATTCCCTACATTCTGAGAACATGGACATAGTCGAAAAGACACTGCGCACAATCAAAGACCCGCTAGGTTGACACACCTAGGCAAAAATAAGGGCTTCCCGGCGAACCAAAAGGGTTCAGGCAAAAACAAGGGATGAATATGAAAAAACTGTACACCCGGCAAGTCGAAAACCTGAAAAGGCGGCTTGGGCAAAAATGGATATCCCGGTGGACTGAAAACCCGAAAGGGCGGTCCAGGCAAAAGTTAGGGATCAAAGCATACGACTATGTTCCGTCATCTCGTCACTTTCCTACCAGAAGAAGATTTGTCAATCGGCAGTCATCAAGCACCGCCACAGGTATCTTCTCCCACAGAAACAGGGGCAATAAAGAGTTGTCTAAGCAATCCAGTTGTTCTATCCTCCAAGGTATCAAAGTAGGTTCAGCTGAAGAACACAACCAGGTATCTTAATTCCCCAGAGAGCGAGCCAGCAAGCAGTATACTCCCCTCAAGCAAAACAGTTATCAACCTTACGGAAGTTGGGTGTCCTCCCGCAGATCTCAACATTCCCCAGCAGCATATATTCTTAACAAGCATCCCCGGCAGTCTTGGTCTAAAGATTGTTCCCCGGCGGCATACATCAACATTCAAAGGAATCATTTCCCCAGCACATCAAAACTTCCCCAGGAGAGTCCCATCCAAGTTCCCCAGGAAAGATGGAATTCATCTCCCCAAGCAGTAAGCTTATCCCCAGTAAATTCTGGAAGCTTATCCTTCGCAGAACACGAACGCGTCGTCTGGCTTGATTTAAAGAGTTATTTCCTCAACAGGATATAACTGGGTTATCCTCAGCAAAAAGCCACAGAAAGAGCGTCCTCGACGAAGTCTTCTCACCCCAGCGAAGTCTATTCACACTTCCAACAACAAGACATCCTCAGCAAACTCCCAACACTCAGCAAAGCATCTCTATCCCCACAGAGTATTGCTTCCCAGCATGGTCGCTAGAGTATCTTTTCTCCCCGCAGAATCTCCCATTCGCCAAGTTTATTCCGCAACGGAGTCATCTTCTCCTACCGGTATTCTTGCAGTTATCATCCCCAGTGGAAGCAAAATCTATTCTTCGACATCAGCCCAGGATACGACTTCCCGGCACCCGTCAAGGATTCACTTTCCTAGACAAAAACATACATAAAACATCACATACATCATTATAGCATGCATGTACACATCATATCTTACAAATCTCATTTATGTTGAGAACATCATTGCTTGATCCATATCATGCATTGCATATGACTGACTTTTACCTTTCAGGAAATCCAGTTAAGTTCTCAAGCTACATTTCAAGACCTAGACCGGTTCAGTTAAATCGTCCCAAGATTTTCCTGATGCTTATCCAGTCAAAGGCCTTCTCTGGTTCAGTCAGATCGACCCTAAGATCTCCCTGATGCTTATCCAGTTGAAGACATTTCAAGACCTAGACCGGTTCAGTTAAATCGTCCCAAGATTTTCCTGATGCTTATCCAGTCAAAGGCCTTCTCTGGTTCAGTCAGATCGACCCTAAGATCTCCCTGATGCTTATCCAGTTGAAGACATTTCAAGACCTAGCCTGGTTCAGTTAAATCGACCCTAAGATTTTCCTGATTCTTATCCAGTCAAAGGCCTTCTCTGGTTCAGTCAGATCGACCCTAAGATCTCCCTGATGCTTATCCAGTTGAAGACATTTCAAGACCTAGGCCGGTTCAGTTAAATCGTCCCAAGATTTTCCTGATGCTTATCCAGTCAAAGGCCTTCTCTGGTTCAGTCAGATCGACCCTAAGATCTCCCTGATGCTTATCCAGTTGAAGACATTTCAAGACCTAGACCGGTTCAGTTAAATCGACCCTAAGATTTTCCTGATGCTTATCCAGTCAAAGGCCTTCTCTGGTTCAGTCAGATCGACCCTAAGATCTCCCTGATGCTTATCCAGTTGAAGACATTTCAAGACCTAGACCGGTTCAGTTAAATCGACCCTAAGATTTTCCTGATGCTTATCCAGTCAAAGGCCTTCTCTGGTTCAGTCAGATCGACCCTAAGATCTCCCTGATGCTTATCCAGTTGAAGACATTTCAAGACCTAGACCGGTTCAGTTAAATCGACCCTAAGATTTTCCTGATGCTTATCCAGTCAAAGGCCTTCTCTGGTTCAGTCAGATCGACCTTAAGATCTCCCTGATGCTTATCCAGTTGAAGATATTCCAAGACCTTTTCCGGTTCAGTTAAATCGATCCTAAGATTTTCCTGATGCTTATCCAGTCCAAGGCCTTCTCTGGTTCAGTCAGATCGACCCTAAGATCTCCCTGATGCTTATCCAGTTGAAGATATTTCAAGGCCTTCTCTGGTTCAGTCAGATCGACCCTAAGATCTCCCTGATGCTTATCCAGTTGAAGATATTCCAAGACCTTCTCTGGTTCAGTCAGATCGACCCTAAGATCTCCCTGATGCTTATCCAGTTGAAGATATTTCAAGACCTAGACCGGTTCAGTTAAATCGACCCTAAGATTTTCCTGATTCTTACCCAGTCAAAGGCCTTCTCTGGTTCAGTCATATCGACCCTAAGATCTCCCTGATGCTTATCCAGTTGAAGAGTCAAAGGCCTCTCTGGTTCAGTCAGATCGACCCTAAGATCTCCCTGATTCTTATCCCAGTAGAAGACACCCCAGATTTTTCTCAACGAGCGTTGTTGAAGTTAAAATCACCCAGATTTTTCTCAACGAGCGTTGTTGAAGTTAAAATCCCCCAGATTTTTCTCAACGAGCGTTGTTGAAGTTAAAATCCCCCAGATTTTTCTCAACGAGCGTTGTTGAAGTTAAAATCCCCAAGATTTTTCTCAACGAGCGTTGTTGAAGTTAAAGTCGCCCAAGGTTCTCTTACCATTCATGCTAAGGTAGTAACCATCCCTGGTTCTTTCATCGCCGTTTGAAGCTCCAGACTCAGCTCCTGTAACCAGTCAGGACACATCTATGCCAGGCATCTAAAAATTAGCTCCTGCAACGTGTCAGGTACTCATTTTCTGTTTTGCAGGTATACAGGTTCTCGCCAAGGAATCTCTTACGCAATCAAACATCCAGATGGCATCTATAAGCCCATTCCCCCACCATTGCTAACATGTGAGTGCAAATTTCTGGGCACTCTAGTGTCCAATCATCTTTTACCCTCGGATTACGAAAGGCACGTCCGCCAATCTGCATCCTCAGGTCTAAGAAGATTGAACAGGGGCAACTGTTATACCCCAAAATTTTCCCTCCCATATTCCTCAAGAAATTGCCAAGCCAAGCTACAAAATTCCCCAAGGGTTGCACAGTGCAAGGGCCTCCTAAACAGTCAAAATTAGGGTTTTGAGTCTGATCAAGAAAAAGAAGTGTTCAAAGGCCCAATCAAGTCTCATATGCTTACAAACATGGTCAAGCATCCTCATATCAAGTTTCAAGGCATTCAGCTCAAAATTGCACAGTCAAAACCCTAAATTGCACTACAGTCAACTGTAGGGGCAAAATGGTCATTTGACAGTCAAAAGTTCAAATTTTTGGTCAACATATAATTTTGAAGCCACAAACATCATTTGATCAATGCTTGATCATGATTCTCAAAATTTGGCTCAGAAATCATCAAAGATGCAAAAGTTGCTATATTTGGACAGCTGAAAAAGTCACCTGAAATTGACCAGGGCATAACTTTCACATGGATCATCAGAAAAATTCCATCCAAAGCTCATTTTGAAGAGAAAGACATTTCCTACAACTCATCTTCATACTTCAAGTCCAAGAAATGCTCTCACAAAAAGTTATCAATTTCAACATTATAGGTCATTTTCAAAAGTCAACAAAAAGGGACTTTAAGTCAAAGGCCATAACTTGAGATTGGAAAATCAAAATGACATGGGACCAAAGGCATTGGTTAAAGGACTCAAAGACCTTTCCAAAATGTCCAAGAACATGAGAAAAGCTTAAAAATTGAGCAAGTTATGCATTGGAGAAGTTGGGAAATTTTTGTGAAATGGCAAAAGTCAACTATCCTTGAAACTTCAATTTTTGACAAAAGGGCCCACTTTCTTCCACTTGATTCAGCCTTGTCATGCCACACACGTGTCCCATGATTAATTTCAAGACCAAATATTGATTTTTCTATTTTATTTAATTTTTGATAATTTAATTCATTTTAAATCTTTAAAAATTCAAATAAAATTCAAAAGTCAATGAAATAGTGTCATTTGAATTGGGATAGCTTCCATATATCATGTGCCAGCTCACAAACTCATGCTAGGGTTAGATTATACACTAAGTCTTGGTCTTGGCTTAAAAGAAGGAAAAGTTTGTTAATGAAAAAGACCTAAGACCAATTCTTTCATGGGCATGGATAAAGGCCAACTAATGACCTAATTTCCTTCCATCATAAGCACTAAGTCAAACCCTAACCACAACACATCAAAGGCTGCGCTCAAAGGTTCATAAAAAACTTGGAATTTTGACTTGAAAATTGGATTCTGAAATCACTACTAGAGGGCGATTCAAAGCTTGATTCTTTTTCTAATAGCTTCCTTGCCAACTCCTGATCACATTACAATCCCTAACATCCATCAATACGCGAAGAATTGGTACCTAGAACCCTCCCTGTACAGCAAGAAAGTGTTGATCGTGTTTTCAATTTTAGACATCCCCATTGCATTTTGATTATACATTCATGTTCCTTGTCAAGTTTCCAAGCTAACCATACCAATTAATTTCATTTTTGTGCAATATAGGCGATTTTGCCATTGTTAAATGTTAGGGTTTGCAGGTTTCAAAATTGGGGTTTCCCAATACAAGCAAAATTAGGCCATCCCAGTACCACCATTGCATTCAGTACACCAAGACGAAGAGATTCATGCATTCGCGATCAATTTATATACACCCAGCATCTAATCGTTATTTTCTTGTAGGTGGTCTACAGCAACGCGTGCAAAACCATTTCCATAGGCTTGTGTTTCAGAAAAAATGAGGAAGACGATGTGTTGTCCCTCACTGATTCGCTAATTTCAAATTCCGCGCGTTTAATCACTAATGCGCTTATTCTTTCTTTTTGTTATTTGTGTATTATTAATATGTCAATTAACTCAAACAGCTCAGCTGGTAGGCACCTCTCTTGGCAATATCCAAGACCTGGGTTCGAACCCCAGGTCTCATGCTATTTCAATATTATTTTTCAACGTGAATTCCTATGCAGGCACAACGCTATGATGCATCATGTTCCCTCACCATCAAGCCACACACGTGTCCAGTTCCATCAATCAAAAGGCCAAGGTTCAAGGAACACCATGTACCACAGTCAGACGTGTCATAGGCTTGCACAAAAGTCAACAAATTCCAATGCTTAATGGGCCAGAATGCTAGGCCTTACCTCCAATTTTGGGGCTACCCCCCATGGTTTGATTTTCTTTCTATATTTTATTCTCTCAATTGTTATGTTATTTATTTTTTATTTGTTTTAATTTATTAATCATTTTTACAAAATATGAAAAACATCAAAAAAAATCAGAAAAAGGATAAAAACATAAAAAATATTTATTTTATTTATTTTCTTGTAAATAATTAACATGTAAATAAATATTAGTTTAATTAGGTTTATCTTAATTCTTTTCATAATAAAACATAAAAAATATAGAATTTAGGCTTAATTTTTATCCTTTTTAATTTTTCCTTTTATCATAATATTATTTATTTATTTATTTTTATAATTAAATTGTACATAAAAATTAGGGTTTCATTTAGTTAAAAATTTCAACATTTTCTTAATAACTAAAATCCAAAAATATAGCATTAGGTTAATGACTTTTTTATTCCTTTTAATTTTCCTTGTTTTTTGCCATAATATTAGTAATTTTCATAATTAAACTTGTAAACTAATTAGGGTTGCATTTAGGTTAGATTTTAATACTTTCTTAATAACTAAAAATCCAAAAATATAGCATTAGGTTTCATGACTTTTTATACCTTTTAAATTTTCCTTTTTTTTTATCACAATATTATTTATTTATTTATTTTATTTTTATAATTAAATGTACATAAGTAAAAATTAGGGTTTAATTTAGATTAATATAACATTTTCACAATAAACTTAAAAAACATTAGAATTAGGGTTTGACATTTCATTTTAATTTTAATTAACTATTTTTTTCATTAAATCTTAAAAAATACAAAAATACCAAAAACATTCTTTTTTCTTTAATTTTAATTCTCCATTAGTTCTAATTAATTAATTCATTAACTTTAAATATTTTTGCAAAAGGGTCCAACGCCCGTGTTCATTATTTATTTAATTTCGCGCATTTATTTTATGTCATTTATTCTAATTATGTAATTGCCCCAAAGCCTTGTAACAATTTTATTTCTCGCACTTTTATTTTATTGCTTCTTTACCTTCAGTCAAATCGGGTCCGGTTTAATTTTGGCGGTGTGGACCCGCGCCATTTGTAATAGTTTAGATTTATTTTCCCGCAAATATTTTAACTGTTAACCAAGCATGAAAGAATGTATGGACTTAAAATAAAATCAAGCGTAGAACACCAATAACATGAACAAGACAAATAAATGAAAACGACACACAAATCACACACCACCCCTAGGGTACGCCTCACTGTTGCCTTTCGAAAGGTGATCGTCGAGTAGAGGACGTCTTAGTAAGTCCTCATGATCCGGGAACCTGGCATGAGGGTAGCTTCTAAGGTGTCTTCCTATTACTCTGGTGATCACCATGTCCCTACAAACTCGAATTGACCCGAACACCTCCAACGGTGGTGCTACCTACCTCTCAATGGTGGGATAGCACTACTTTAAAGGACATTTACACAGACGAATTCCTTAGGGTAGGCAGACAACTCTAAGATACTTGCTCTAATTTCAAAAACAAATCAAAAATACTTTTCACACCAACACATTTTCAAAAAGCTTTCGAAAGCATTTTTCAAACACTCTTGAGGACCGATACAAGAGTCGAACTGAAATTTTCAAAGAAACTTTTTAAAACCCACAGTTGAAAAGCAAACAAACCATTTTTGAAAACACAATGAGCAAGTATCTAAGAGCCCATGGATAACCATGGATAGAAAGGGTGCTAACACCTTCCCTTTCTATAATCTACCTCCCGAACCGAGAGCAATCTCTTTATAAGGAATTTTTCTGTGCTTTTGTCCTTTCCATTTGGAGAAAATAAAAGACGGTGGCGACTCTTGCTTCCGCGACATTTCGCGAACCAGCGTTAAACAGTCAGTTCCAGATCCACCGATCACACCGGGTTTAGGATCTTTAGTAACAACCCAAACAAGCCCTCCAAAGTAAAGCATACAAACAAGCCCTCCAAAGTAAAGCACCCAGATCTCGAGTATCTTCCAACTTTGGGAATACACCAAAGACGGCCATCTCGCTATGTCCTAATGGCCAAGTTGTTCATTTAAAGGTTCTAAGATCAGTTGACGCTTCATGACACCACGCAGTGGCCCCGTATTCTCCTTGATTGACTCAAGGGCTACCGGTACCAACCAAAGTGTCGCATCAACATAGCCATCGCTTCAACCGTGTCGGTATACCCCGCATGGTTTCCACGAACTATTGTTATTTACCTAAAAGGTTTCCCCAAATCCAGGTGTAGGATCTATAGTAACCTCAAACAGTACCCTTAAAAATAAAGCAAACAAACAGTCAAAGAAGCAAAATGATCTAGACCCTAAGGTAAACCCCACTTTTATTAAGACTCCCCAGCAGAGTCGCCAGTTCTGTGATACGGTGGCAAAACCGACTATTTAATACTGGTTTTGCATTTTTGTTTGCAAATTTTGCAGTAAGCAAGAGTCGTCACCGACTTTTCTTTTATCCAACAAAGAAAAGGGTGAAAAGAACAGAAAAAGACCTTTTCAAGAATTTTCTGAGTAAGGGGGTAGATTATGGAAAGGGAAGGTGTTAGCACCCTTTCCATCCGTAGTTTTCTACGGGCTCTTAGAGGTTTACTCATTTTAAAATACCTTTGTGCTTTGTGTATTTTGAAAATGTTTAGAAAATGCCTTAGTGCAGCGATTTGCTTTGCGTTTAACTCTTGTATCAGTCCTCAAGAGTGTTAATAAAGCAGATGTTTTGAAAATTGCTTTTGAAAAGTAGTATTTGTGTAAGTATAAAATGTTTTTTGAGCAAACTTCTAACAGCTATCTACTTTTATACTCGAAAAGGGTCGTTCTTTTCCTCCTATCCTTTAGACAGTGTTATCCTACTATTAGTGAGTAGGTATCCCTATCGTTGGATGTATTAGGGACATTCGAAAGGGATGTTACAGTCACGAAGGCAACTTGTGGAGACGCTTTGGCAATTTTGTTTAGGGAATAGATCATTTACTGAGAAGGCAACTGTAGGGTCATCGAGGGACTATGATCTTTTGATTTATGGGTCTTTGCTAAAGCGTTCCTGCCTCATGACTATTTTATTTCTGAAGGCAACCAAAGTAGGGAACCCTAGAGGTGTATATGTGCAAGTGTGTTATGTTCAATTATTTTTGTCTTTTTGTTAAGTTTGCTAACGTTTGATTTCAGTCTTTTCATACACGCCTAGTTACTAACAGTTAATATATACAGAAGAATGTAAAGTACGAAAATAAACCCTACGCTATTACATGGCTTCGGGGAGGGGCATATTTACAATGTATAAAAATTTTGGGGAAGAAAAATAAAGAAAACAGTATAAAGTCCTATTAACTATTACATACCAATATACAGTTACAATAATATAAAAAATGCGGAAAATAAATAACGCGTGAAAATTGAAAGTACGTCTAAAAACTTAGTAAGTAAAAATCCATTTTTGTTGTTGTTTTTGATTTAAGAGAATAATTAAAATTGTCCTAAAATCTATTTGGAAAATAAAATTAATTTAAGAAAAAGATCTAAGTTTTTTTTTTTATTGTTTAAAGAAACTAATTAAACATAAATTAAGTCTTAAGTTCTAATTTATTTTTAATTAAAGAAAAATAGCTAAAATAGTTATTAATTAATTCACAAAATCAATTTAATTAAAAAAACTAAAACTATATTTTTTGTGATTTTATTATTACATTATACTAATTAAATAAATGAAGAAAACAAATTAAAATAAAATAAAAATAAAGCAAAGTGACAAAAACAATGTGAAACGGTCCAAGATAATTAGAAATTAGGGGGTGCTGAAATTGAATTTTGCTAGGCCCAAGTGAATGTTAAGCCCGGGTCATGTTGGATCAGGTGAGATGAGGCCTTGAGGGCGCATGGTGGATCTCATATTGAAGCCTTTAGATCTAGATCCCTTATGATTTTAAGGCTAGATCTGATTATGTTTGGTACACTTTTGGCCATGTAATGCATCGAATCTGCATGAAACAAGTTAGAAAATATACAAATGGAGTTTACTGAGGCATTTTGTGATGTTTCAGGGCTTGATAATGATTGTAAAAGCTCCAGGGAGCCTCCGGGAATGTATTTGGATCTTTTGTTTGGATTGAGGAAGGCTGGAACCTAAAATGCGAATTTTACAACTTTGATATTTTTTGCAAAATTTGTAGAGCTTTTCCAGGTTGTATATCATGTGTTAAAGCTTGCTAATGTGTCCTTTATATAGAGAGGAGGGAGGAGACAAGAGAACAAAGGTAATAACAACCATAAACATGTGTTTTTAAAGCCATGAATGATTTTTTGTAACTTTGCCAAAGACATGGAATCTTGTCCTTTTTGAATTTGAATGAATGTGGACATTGCTTGCACGAAATTTTATGGGCCTAGGCTGTCCAAAACATCAACCCAAAGCTCAAAGCCCATTTCCAATTATTTTATATATTTTATTTTATATTTGTTTGAAATAAATTAAAATAAATATAAATAAAATATTTAGCAAATGCAAGGCATGACAAGAATAATTTTAGAGGTCCTCTATAGGATTAGGAAGATGTTTGAAGTCCAAGAAATTAATCCATTGACCTAAAACTTCAAGTTTGCTCAATGCACAATTCTTGAAAATTCCCAAATTTTCCCAACTTGGGCAAGCCATAACTTGCTCAATATTTATCTCATGATGATGATCTTTGACTTTTTGGAAATCCGAAGATGTCTACTTTAATCCCTCTTTTGATAAGTTTTGCATTTGAATATTTTATCTTGATGTAAATGGTCTTGACAAAAAGTGCCTTTTGTTTACTTTCTGAAAGTGACCTGTAATGTATAAGCTTGTATCTTTCAAATGGTGAATGTTGTACCCCAAAATTTGCCCTCCCATATTTCTCAATAAATGTCATGTGAGGTCCCCAAATTGCTCAAGGAAGTTCAAGAGTTGACCAGACAAACTCTCTCCTAAGGAAATGTACCTCAAATAAGGGTTTCTATTTTCATCAAGATGTGTGAACCACAAAGGACTCAAATGCTCACCATTGTCCTAATATGTTCTCAATATCATCCATGTCAAGTTTCAAGCCTTGCAGAAGAAGTTTGCTCAGTCAATTGCTCAAAGGCCTGAAAATCGATTATGCTAGGTCAAAAGTCAATTGTGGCCCACATGCAGTCAAACTTCAATTTTTTTGGTCAACATACTCATTTTAAAGTATTATTCATCATTTGATCAAGGGTTTATCATGATTCATCAAGAATTACTCACAATTCATCAAAACCCAAAAGTTGCTAAATTAGGGTTTTGCAGGAAAAGTCAAGTCAACTTTGACCAAGCATAACTTTCTCATACTTTATCAGAAATGACCCATACAAAGCTGATTTTTAATAGGATGCAATTCCCTACAATTCATCTTTATCTCCGAAGTTCAAAATATGTACTCACAAAAAGATATGAATTTTGACATTATAGGTCATTTTGAAAAGTCAACAAAAACACCTTTTGGGTCAAAGCATCATACATGAACATGGAAGACTCAATTGAGATGACACTAAAAGGGTTGCTTAGAGGATACCCTAAGCTTTCCAAAAAGTCCAAGAACACCTCTCTAGGGTCAAAATTGAGAAAGTTATGCATTGGCCAAGTTGACCATTTTTGCAAAATTGCCAAAAGTCAAATATGCTCAAATTTGCATTTTTTTTGATAAATGGGCCGAACTTTTTATGCTTGCACCTCAATTATAATGTGGTCCACGACTCAAATACCTATCCACCAATCTTTTGCTTCATTTTTCAATTTATTTTGATTTTTCATTAATTAAAGGTGAATTGAATCAAATAAATGATGAAAATTATCAAAGATTTGATTTGATTGGTGTTTTTGACAGGTTAGCAACCAAGATTTGATGATCTTGCGTGATCAATTCGAATCAAGGCTGATTGGGACAAGAAAGGCATGATTTGGCTCAATATAGCAAGTTTACATATGCCATGAAAATCAAATCAAATCTTGAAAACTTCCAAAGATGTGATCAATTTTTACAACCCTAATGCATTCTATAATATATATTGAATGTATCCAAAGCAAGAATGAGGGTTGAACAGTCGTGCAGAGCAAGAACAAAACTGAAAAAATTCAAGAGAAAGTGGTGATCCAATTTCTATCCTAGAGGCCAATCCAAGCCATTATAACATTGCCAACAAATTGTTGGACATCCCAGGAACATATCCCAATCAATTGCAAGCCTTTTCACGCCTGGAATTGTAAGTTACAGGTACCACAGTTTGCCTCCAAACTCAATTTCTATTTCGTTGATTTACTCATCCTACTCATGTTTTGATTATATATTCTTGTTCATCATTGAGTTTGCAAACTATTGGTACCACTTAATTGCATTTTTGACGCCTGTACAGGATATTGCCATAGTTAGGGTTTTGTGTTCTTGTTTAGGGCTTTGCAGTATAGGCTAAATTGGGTTTGGATTCTGGTGCCATGATACTCGTGAGGATGAGACCAGTTGATTGATACCTTTGAATTTCATTTATATTGCTTGTAGAGAATTTTTGAGATGAACAGGTCTGTAGCTACAGCGACGCAACCATAGGTAAAAGTGTTGTTACCTAAAATGACGATTGGGAGGAAGAAGACAATGCGTGGCACTCACTGGTGGGGTAATTTGAATTTTAGCGCGTTTTTGAATACATTATTGGTTTTTTTATTGTATTATTTTACTTCCATTATGTATACAACAAAATCGCGTGGCTCAGTTGGCAAACGTGTATTGGAGACATGCATAAGGGCCTGGGTTCGATCCCCAGGTCCCATATTCGTTTCATATTATTTTTAAATAGGTGATCAGATACACCACATGTCCAAGAATCCACCATGCAACTCAGGATCTGGCCATCAAATTCATCAACACTCCAGATCCAATGCCTTTCCCTTGAAGGTCCATCATGCACCTCAAGTCAACATGTGCATCAGATCCAGCGAAGTCAAACGGGCTTGGACCATTTGGGCTCAGAATTTCAGCAATATACCCCCATAATTGCTAGCACAGGCCCATCTTTATTTCTTTATTTATTTTTTGTTTTTAATTCTTTTAATATTTTCTCTATTTTTTCTTAATTCACAAATTAATCTATTTTTTTTCATAAAATCATAAAATCAATAATTCACAAAAAAATTAGGATTAGTTTTTTTTTACTACTATCAAATTTAATTTAATTTAGTTTAACCTAGGGAAACTTTAATTTATTTTCACAATTAAAATTAAATTAGAAAATTAGGTTAACTTTTAATTTTATTTTCTCCTTTTCTCAAATAGATAAAAAAACACAAAAATAGGCTTTTAGATGAATTAATTTATTTTTCTTAATTTAAAATTAATTAGAATTAGGATTTTCCTTTAATTTAACTGTTTCATTATTTTCTTAAAAATAGCAAAAACATTTTTTTCAATCGCGAATAGGTCTAGTCAAGGGTCAAAACCCTATTCGCTTCGTATTTAATTCATCGCGCGTTTATTATTTTTACAATATTTTTGTAACTGTTCATGGTTTGTAATAGTTAATTTAGAGCTTTTACTTATCGCTTTTCCCCGGGGGTTTTTTGGCTATGTAATTAAATCCCCCACCCCGAAGCCTTGTAATAGCGTAGATTTATTTTCTCGCATTTTTAATTCCTGCAAAAATTTAACTGTTTAGATGTATGCTAATAGGATTGTATGGAAAGAATGCATGCCAAATTAACACGGTTAGAAAACCCTAATGTGCAAAGATAAATAACTGAAAACAAATCACTCGCACATATCACTCTTAAGGTATACTCTCACTTTGGTTGCCTTCGGTAAACGATCATTAAGCATAGGGTGTCTTAGTGGTTGCCCTCCTATCTAAAAAAGATCAAACGTCTCATTTGAATGTTGCCTCGGAAATGTTGCCTCAGAAATATCGCCTCGAATATGATCTTAAGACTCTAGGGTTATTACTAAGGTGTCCTAACATTGCTTTAGTGATCGTACGTCCCTTGCGAATTGACCCTTACAACTCCAACGATGGTGCTACTTACTTCCCAATAGTAGGATAGCGTTGTCTAAAGGAAACAAGAATAGAAACAACCTTTTTTCGAGTAGGTAGATGCTAGTAGGTACTTCCTCAAAATCAAAACTTTTTACACTTGCACTTTTCAAACAAATTTTCAAAACAACTTCGTCACACCTTTGAGGACTGATACAAGGGTTATCACGAAGTCAAACTTTTAAAACAAAGCACATACACAAGCAATTTTTGAAAAATATGAGCAAGTACCTAAGAGCCCATGGAAAACCATGGATAGAAAGGGTGCTAACACCTTCCCTTTCTATAATCTACCCCCCGTACTCAGAATATCTCGAAAAAGGATTTTTCTGTACTTTTTTCCTTTCCGGTTGGGTGAAATAAAAGTCGGTGGCGACTCTTGCTTACCGCGATATTTTGCAAACGAAAAAACGCAAAATGCAAACTAGCATTCAAACAGTCGGTTCTGCCACTGTATCATAGTGAATTTCTTGGACTTGAGGGCTTAATAGAAGTTGTATGGAATTTGATTATCTTCAAAATGAGCTTTGGTTGGGAAAAAATGGATGAAGTATGAGAAAGTTATGCCTGTTCAAAGTTTGGTTGACTTTTCCTATAGAAACCCTAATTAGAAATTCTTGACTTTTGATGAATTAGGAGCATTTCTTGAGGGATCATGATCAACCCTTGATCAAATGATTGAAATCAATTCAAAATGTTGATATTGGCCAAAAGTCTTGAAGTTTGACTGTATATAGACGATAATTGACTTTTGACCTAGTATAGTTGATTTTCAAGCATTTGAGCAATTGATTGAGCAAACTTGTAGTGCAAGGTATGAAATTTTTCATGGATAATAGTGAAGACATATTAGGACCATGGAATACATTTGAGACCTTTGGATCTTACACATCTTGGTGAAAAATGAAACCCTAGTTAGAAGGCCAATGCTTAGGAGGAGAATTTATCTGATCAATTCTTGGTCAACCTTGAGCAATTGAGGACCTCTAGGAGTATGTCTTGTGTGAAAATGGGAGGGAAAATTTTGGGGTACAACACTCCGGTTTAAAGATCATAAGTCCCTCGATGACCCTCTCGATGTTGCCTCGGTAAAAATGATCTTAAAACTGTAGGGTAGTTACTAAAGTTTCTTGCCTAGTTGTCTTTGTGATTGTACAAACGTCCCTTTGATTGTCCCTCAAACATCCAACGATGGGGATACCTACTCACTAATAGTAGGATAGCACTTCCTAAAGGAAAAGAGGAAAAGAACGACCTTTCGAGTAAAAGTAGATAATTCCTAGATGTTATGCTCAAAACAAAACAATTTCTCACATGCGCTTCTTTCAAAAACATTTTTCAAAACACTTTGTATACGTTCTCTACCATTCCGAGAAATATTACAATGTTCGTCGCAATAAGACGCTTTCAAAAATACTTTTCAAAAACACACAAAGCACAACGTATGTGATCGATGGAAATAGAACTGACTGTTTTTAGCTGGTTTCGCGAAATGTCGCGGTAAGCAAGAGTCGCCACCGTCTTTTATTTTCTCCAACATGGACAGGACAAAAGCACAGCAAAATTCCTTATGAGAATGTTTCTCGGTTCGGGAGGTAGATTTATAGAAAGGGAAGGTGTTAGCACCCTTTCTATCCATGGTTATCCATGGGCTCTTAGATACTTGCTCTTATGTTTTCAAAAATTTGTTTGCTTTTCAAATGTGTGTGGGTTTTGAAAAAGTTTCTTCGAAAGATTTCTGAATAACTCTTGTATTTGTCCTCAAGAGTGTTTGAAAAATTTGTTTTGAAAGCTTTTGAAAGTGTAAGGTGTGAAAAGTATTTTGTTTGTTTTTTTTTAAAAGAGCAAGTATCTATGAGTCATCTACCTACCCTAAGGAATTAAGCTGTGTAAGTGTCCTTTAGGTAGTGCCATCCCACCATTGAGAGGTAGGTAGCACCACCATTGGAGGTGTTCAGGTCAATTCGATTGTAGGGACAGTGTGGTCACCGAAGCAACAGTAGGACACCTTAGAAGCTACCCTTATGTCCTTGATCCTTTTTTCATCCGAGGCAACCGTTTCGAGGCAACTGTTTCGAGGCAACTGGATCATGGACATAAGGACCGCTAATACGTCCTATACTTGACAACCACGTTTCGAAGGCAACGAGTGAGGCGTACCCTAGAAGTGGTGTGTGCATTGTGTGTTGTATTCAGTTAATGTTTGTCTTTGTAATTAGTGAGCTACGGGTTGTTTTTATTTACATACATTCTTTCATGCAAGTTTAGCAGTTAAGGGGTGCGGAAAGTAAATTGCAGAAATGTAAATCCTACGCTATTACAAGGCGCGGGTCTATACATCGCCAAAAATTACAAAGACCCGTTTTTTGGTAAATAAATACGGAAATTAAATAAAGCGATAAACCTATTTAACTATTACATCCTTGAAGGCAATTACATAATAATCAAATAAAGTAAATGCGCGCGAATAAAAAATTGAATCGGAATGTTCTAAGGGTGTTGACCCTTTTTAGAAAAAGAAAAGAAATTGATTTTTTTGGTCTTTTTGTAATTAAAGTGAAATTAAAGCTAATTAATGACTAATTAATTAATTTAATTAAAAGAAGATATTTTTTGTTTTTTTATGTTTTTATGAAATAAAATAAAAAAAGAAATAAAATTCTAGGTTAACCTAATTCTAAATCTATTTTAATTATTAAAAAAAAGTTAAAATGGCCTAATTAAAAAAAAAACTAATTCAATTATTGTTTATTTACAAAATAAAATAATAATAATAAAAATGATTTTAATTCTTTTTTTTTTTTATTTTTATGAAAATATGTTAATTAGGTTAATTGTTAATAATAAAAGAAATAATTAAAAGGTTAGCAATTAAAAATAAGAGAAAATAACAAAACAAAAATAAAAAAAGGAAGTAAAAACCAAGGGGGTGTGGGCCAAATAGGAGGTTTATTGAAGTAATCCAAGCCCACTGAAATCTAAGCCACGTTTGACTTTTTTGATCACCTATGCCCACGTGGACTCCAGAGTATGGTGTGCTAGCCTTCTGGACCTTTGGATCTGCATGGAAGGATACATGGCTGCTTGGATCTGTGAGGTTTATTGTGAGTTCTCCTTGGAATGCTGCACAAGAACATTTAAGAAAAAATAGCATTTGGAAATATGGGGGACCTGGGAATCAAACCCAGGTCCCAAAGGTGCTTGGCCACGTCCCCAACCACTGAAGCATTCATACGCGTTTGTTATTGAAATAGAAAAGAAATAAAATATTGAACGAAAGCGTTATATGCTAGAAAATCAAAAAAGACGCGCCACGTTTGAATCCGCCACTCACATGCTGCCACGGCTTTGTCTTCAACCTTTTCTGCAAATATGAAAACATATAGCGGGGGTTTTAAACCCCCACAAAATACAGGCATTTCAATAATAGCGAATAGACGCTCGTTAGATATAAATTAGGCGCGATACGTGCATTTGATTCGTATTCTCCTTCTCAATTCAACCATGGGTGTCCTGAGGGCCAATTTTTTTGTATGTGAGAAACCCCAATTTGAAAGCTTCGGAAAACCTAGATATCTCCCATGGTGATTTGCGTTTTACGGCCTTATAGTCAAATTAAAACATACAGAAAGCTTGGTAATAACGTCAGCAATGTATAGCAATGTTTAAAATGAATCAAGGATGCGTAAAAATGGAATTCAGTTTCTCAAAGTTTTGAACAAATCATAGGGGCGTGAGGAGTGATTCCTTGAGTGATTTGGCTTGTTAATGATTGCCAAAGGTTCCTGGCAATGCAAGGAACGTATTTGGATTGAAGAGAGAGCTTGAATTGGGCTGCAATGTGGTTTTCAGATTATGATTTTTCTCTTGAAACTTTGAAAGTTGTTTGGCCGTTTTGGAGCTTTCTAGGTCGTGAATTCTATTGTGAAAGCTTGCACATGTGTTATGTAATGAATCTCAATCAGAATTATGGTCATTAAGCTTATGCAATTATGTTCTTGATTTCCTCCATAACCAACATTGAACCAACTTGCCTTTTGTGTCAAAATTTGAATTTCTTGCTTGATTTAGGCCTTGTACGAATTTGGAATGTGTTTCAAGGTGCATCAAAGCTATTCAACACAAAATATATCCCTCCATTAATTTCTTTGATTTTTATTTGAATTTTAAAGATTTAAAATGAATTAAATCAAATAAAATTAAATAAAAATGGAAAAATTAATTTTAAATTTTGAAATAAATTGTGGGACACGTGGGAGGAATGGCCAAGCTGAACCAAGTGGAAAAAGTGGGCCCCTTTTGTCAAAAATGAATTTTCAAGGATAATTGACTTTGGCCTTTTCACAAAAATTTCCCAACTTCGCCAATGCATATCTTGCTCAATTTTAAATCTATGAACATGTTCTTGGACATTTTGGAAAGGTATTGAAGTCCTCTAACCAATGTCTCTGGTCCCATGTCATTTTGATTTATCAATCTCAAGTTATGGTCTTTGACTTAAAGTGCCTTTTTGTTGACTTTTGAAAATGACCTATAATGTTGAAATTGATAACTTTTTGTGAGAGCATTTCTTGGACTTGGAATGTGAAGATGAGTTGTAGGAAATGTCCTCCCCTTCAAGATGAGCATTGGATGGGATTTTTCTGATGAACCATGAAAAAGTTATGCATTGGTCAAGTTACAGTTGACTTTTCAACTGTCCAAAAATAGAAACTTTTGCATCTTGATGATTTTTAAGCCATTCTTGTGAAATCATGATCAAGACTTGATCAAATGATGATTGTGGCTTCAAAATAAGATGTTGACCTAAAATTTTGACTTTTGACTGCCAAATGACCATTTTGCCCCTGCAGTTGACTGTGGAGCAATTAGGGTTTTTGACTGTGCAACTTGACCTTGTGAGCCTTGAAACTTGACATGTAAGTGCTTGACAATGTGTATGAGCATGTGTGACTTGATTGAGCCTTTGAAAACCTCAACTTCCTTGAAGGAACCAAAACCCTAGTTTGACTGGCTTAGGAGGATGGTTGACTGTGTAGCCCTTGAGTAGACTTTGAACCATTTGAGGTGATGCTTGGCAAAACTTTGAAGATTATGGGAGGGCAAATTTTGGGGTACAACAGTTGCCCCTGTTCAATCTTCTTAGACCTGAGGATGTAGATTGGCTTGCGGGCCTTTCGTGATCCGAAGGTGGAAGATGATTGAACACTAGAGTGCCCAGAAATTTGCACTCACATAGTAGAGTATCAACAGTGTGATAGCGGGAATGGGCTTACAGATGCCATTTGGAGAGATGGTGGATAGGAGGATGGGCTTATAGATGCCATCTGGAGATGTGATAGAACCTTGTCGGGAATGGGCTTATAGATGCCATTTGGAACTGTAATGGTAGCTCTGGAGATGGGCTTATAGATGCCATCAGGAGGTTGTCGATCGCGTAAGAGATTCCTTAGCGAGAACTTGCGTACCTGAGAAAGAAACATAACTACCTGGCCTGTTACAGGGGTTGATCTTCAAACTCTTCATGCAGACATGCCCTGGCTGGATACATGTGTCGAATCTACAAACTCTTCAGACGTGCCTTGGCTGGATACATGAATCGAATCTGGAAATAGTCGTCAACAGATATGCCCTGGCTGGCTATAGGAATCGAATCTTCAAACTCTTCAGACGTGCCCTGGCAGGATACAGGAATCAAGTCTGGGAAATAGTCGTCAACAGATACGCCCTGGCTGGATACAGGAATCGGATCTTCAAACTCTTCAGACGTGCCCTGGCAGGATACAGGAATCGAGTCCGGAAAATAGTCGTCAACAGATACACCCTGGCAAGATACAGGAATCGGATCTTCAAACTCTTCAGACGTGCCCTGGCAGGATACAGGAATCGAGTCTGGAATTAGTCATCAACAGATACACCCTGGCGAGATACAGGAATCGGATCATCAAACTCTTCAGACGTGCCCTGGCAGGATACAGGAATCGAGTCTGGAATTAGTCATCAACAGATACACCCTGGCAAGATACAGGAATCGGATCTTCAAACTCTTCAGACGTGCCCTGGCAGGATATAGGAATCGAGTCTGGAATTAGTCATCAACAGATACACCCTGGTAAGATACAGGAATCAGATCTTCAAACTCTTCAGACGTGCCCTGGCAAGATACAGGAATCGAGTTCGGAAAATAGTCGTCAACAGATACACCCTGGCAGGATACAGGAATCGGATCTTCAAACTCTTCAGACGTGCCCTGGCAGGATACAGGAATCGAGTCTGGAAAATAGTCGTTAACAGATACGCCCTGGCTGGATACAGGAATCGGATCTTCAAACTCTTCAGACGTGCCCTGGCAGGATACAGGAATCGAGTCCGGAAAATATTCGTCAATAGATACACCCTGGCAGGATACAGGAATCGGATCTTCAAACTCTTCAGACGTGCCCTGGCAGGATATAGGAATCGAGTCCGGAAAATAGTCGTCAACAGATACACCCTGGCAGGATACAGGAATCGGATCTTCAAACTCTTCAGACGTGCCCTGGCAGGATACAGGAATCGAGTCCAGAAAATAGTCGTCAACAGATACACCCTGGCAGGATACAGGAATCGAATCTTCAAACTCTTCAGACGTGCCCTGGCAGGATACAGGAATCGAGTCTGGAATTAGTCGTCAACAGATACACCCTGGCAAGATACAGGAATCGGATCTTTAGTTGCGACAGTTGATAGTAATTATCTTTGTACTGACCTTTTGTCCTGAAAAGACAAAATGTTAGTTGTATGCGATGTCATGATGTATGAGATGCGTGATGTTCTCAAAATAAATGAGATTGTATGTTCGTGATGCGTATGTGCATGCTATAATATATGAAGATATGATGTTCATGAATGTATTTTTGTCTAGGAAAGTAAATCCTTGACGGGTGCCGAGAAGTTAACTCCTGGGCTGATGCTGAAGAGTAGCGTTCTTCGTTTCTACTGGGGATGATGGTTGCAAGAATAATCCGGTAGGAGAAAATGACTCCGTTGGGGAATATACTTGATGAAGAGGTTACTCTGTGGGGAATACTCTGTGGGAAGAGAGGTACTTTGCTGAGGTTGATGATAACTCCGCTGGGGATACCATTGTTAAGCTCTATTGGAAGTTTTGATGAACTCCGCTGGGGAATAGGAAGAGTTTCGCCGAGGACGATCTTTCCATGGTTTTTGGCTGAGGATAACCCAGTTATAAGCTCTTGTGGAGCATAACCTTTGAATAAAGTCCGGGAAGACGCGTTCGTGCTCTGCAGGGGTAAGCTTCCAGAATCTACTGGGGATAAGCTTCCTATAGGGGAGATGGTTCAACTCTCCTGGGGAGACTTTTGAGACTGTACTGGGGAAGTGGCTCCACTGGGATGTCTGTATTCCGCCGGGGAACAATCTTAAATCAAGACTGCCGGGGATGCTTGCTAGGAATGTTTGTATACTCCGTTGGGGAATGTTGAGATCTTCGGGGGATAATCCAACTTCCATAAGGCTGACTGTATGTTAACTCTGCGTGGGGAGAGTGTTGTTGACTTGCTGGAGATATTGTGCCTTTTGGGGCTGATTGGAGACCAACTCTGCTCGGGGGAGAGTATTGTTGAGTCTTGTCTTACTCTGCGGGGAGTGAAGGTATCCTGATCGTTCTTCAGCTGAACCTACCTTGGTACCTTGGTGGACAGAGCAACTAGATCGCCTAGACAATTCAATATTGCCCCTATTTCTGATGTCACCTGTAATTAATCCTTTGTTTCGCATGCAAATATTTATGAGTTAGCAATTAGTGTCAAATGCATATATCAAAAATTGAACATTGGACGTTCTTCGCAAGACAAAACCGAAAAAGGAAAAACAATTGGCAACTTGGTCTGAAAAGTGAATTTGTATTGATTTTTGAATTTGCCTGTAAATAGGCGTTTATGTACAGGAGGCTGGCGTCCTAGTAAAAGAACGCCGCCGAACAACATAGAGTTTATACAATTTTGTACAAAGAAAACAAAACAGCTATGTGAAAATGTCCCACTGGGTTTCAACTCTGCTATCGCCTTTATGTCTTCAAGCGTCTCGTCACTTTGCTGCTCAGTTGAAGATGAAGCTGATTGATCGATGTCGTCTGAACCTGATAGTTGATACCGGATTCTGGATGCGAGGTGATCCAATGAGACATAGTATTACGCTTATCCCTAACTTTTTCCTGGACCGCCCTTTCGGGTTTTCAGTCCACCGGGATACCCATTTTTGCCCAAGCCGCCTTTTCAGGTTTTCGACTTGCCGGGTGTACAGATTTTTTTTCATTTCATCCCTTATTTTTGCCCGAACCCTTTTGGTTCGCCGGGAAGCCCTTATTTTTGCCTAGGTATGTCAACCTAGCGGGTCTTTAATCATGCGTAGTATCTTTTTACTATGTCTGCATTGGCAGGGTGAGGAAGGTCGTCACCATCCATGGTGGTTAGAATCATGGCTCCTCCTGAGAAGACATGTTTAACCATAAATGGCCCTTCATATGTAGGGGTCCATTTGCCCCTGGGATCACTTTGAGGAAGAATGATGCGTTTGATTACCAGGTCCCCAACTTGATACTCTTGTGGTCTGACTTTCTTGTTAAATGCCCTGATCATCCG